>CM062806.1:728723129-729323129 GCA_031772625.1 Pinus tabuliformis | reverse complement strand
GGTAAACCCAGACATATGATCGCCACACGCTCCAGAGTGACAGTCATTTAGAACCCTTTCGGCTTCCTCATGAATTAAGCAACGTCGAAAAACGAAGTCTGCCCCACGACGATAAAGTGTATCTCCAATAATTTTGAATTGTTGGGACTGGAATCGTAATTTTCGATGCTCTGATCTTGAAATTTCAGGCCGAAAGGATTGGGTTTGGAGATAAACAATGATATCTCCGTACCATGGATCTAAAGTTCTACTTAGAAATAAAGATTCATCCGCAATGGGTTCCTCTGCCACAATTTCTGTGTCAGCACGCGGGAAGTCACACATCAACTCCGCAAAAACTAAAGATTTCTTTGACTTAGACTTTTCAAATTCCAAGTCAAACTCCTGCAGGATGACAATCCATTTGGAGTACTTGCCCCCTAGCAATTGTTTAGTTAGAATATAAATCATAGGGTTGCAATCAGAAATTACTGTAGTTTTGTGTAGTAAAATGTAATGACGAAAACGCTGGACAGCTTGAACAACTGCCAGAGCCAATTTCTCCACATGTGAGTATTTTAGCTCAGTGGGATTTAAGGTCCGACTAAGGTAATATATCACATGTTCACTACTGAATTCATCTTCCTGAACTAGTACCATCCTAATGGTGGAATGCGAAGCGACGAGATATAAGAAGTAGTCCTGGTTGTAGTTGGGCGGATGCAACAGCGGTGCATGGGTTAATGCATGTTTTAAAGCATCAAAAGATTTGTCAGCTATCTTATCCCAAAAGAATGGTGTATTCTACTTCAACAACCGGGTAAAACCCTTAGTGATCTCGGCATAGTTAGGAATGAATCGACGTAAAAAATTTGCTTTCCCTTGCAAACTTTGGAGTTGGCGAAGACTTGAAGGAGGAGGCAATTTGATAATAGCTTCAACCTTCGAGGGATCAACATGAATGCTGGCTTTCGAAACAACAAACCCTAGTAACCGACCCGTTTATATACAGAAAACACACTTATATGGATTCAACCTAATCCGATAATGCCTACACCTCATAAAGATTACTCGTAAATGGATGAGATGATCGGCTCGATGTAATGAATGAGTAGGTAAATGATCAAGATAGGGTTGCACAATGTGTTTGATGTCATGAAACGCGTAAGAAATGGCTCTTTGAAAAGTTGCCCCGGTGTTCTTAAGCCCAAAAGGTAATTTGCATTAACCAAATGTCCCCCATGGACAAATGAAAGCCATTTTTCATTGATCAACAGGTAGAATATTTATTTGATTATATCCAGAAAAACCATCCATGAAGGAAAATAATTCACTGCCGGCACAATCATCAATGATTTGATCGATATAGGGTGCTGGGTAATTGTCTTTTGGACAGGCTCGATTAATATCCCTATAATTGATACATATTCTTATTATTCCTTGTTTTTTGTTAATAGGAACAATATTTGATACCCAATCTATTAACGGAATTGGATAAATGAAACTTGCTTTAAGTAATTTTTCAACTTCTGCTTTAATGGCAACAACTTTTCGCTCGTGGATCTGACGCAAACGTTGCCGGACGGGTTTAGCATCCGGGTAAGTTTTGATCTCATGAACAACAATTGCTGGGTCAATTCCTGGCATTTCCTCATATGACTAGGCAAACACGTCGCGGAATTCTTGAAATAGGGCCTTATATGTTTGAATTTCATCTTCTGTACAAGAGGCACCTATATGAATGTTTTCAACAATTCCAGGCTTAACCGAAATGTAAATAGGAAAAGTTCGAGAAATGTTTCCCAAATTCAACTCAGAATCAGGATTTTTCATTGGATTCTGAGGTTCCTTGACATAATCGATCGAGAAAATAGATGAAAAATCATTTTCAAAACGATCGATCTCAGGTAAAAATGAAGATCTATGATGAAGATCTTCCCATGGTAAATCATCAACGCATAGGATTTCACAAATTTTCTCATCAGTGTGAACAGGTTCGGAAAACGTTATTGAATCTGAGTTCGATGTTGAAAGTGATTCGTCATGGACCACGTTCATTAAGTCGATTTTGGTTGAAGAAGGGTTGAAAAATGCCTGTACGGCCTTATACGCAATTTCATATGGACTCAAAGGCATAGCATCACCAAATGAATCTATCTCAAATTCAGAGGGTACGATCCAAGGATCGTTATAAATAATAGTGTCCGATGAAATCATATGAATAGTTGTTGTAGAAGATGATACATTTGGAGGAGGAAAGGAAAAAGTTCCCAATAAACCAGAATCTTTAACTAGTCCTACTCCAACATCCTTATAAGGGATGGTTGTTTTTCTGACATGTTGGATACTTTCAGAAAAGGCGAGGTCGGACGAAAAGTAAGTCAGCTGGTCGATAGTTACGATCTTTCCATTATGAGGGAACTTTATAAGCCTAAAGACTGATGAGACAACAGCCGTCATAGCATAAGACCAACTACGACCCAAGAGAAGGTTGTAATCTAGAGGGGCATCGACCACTTCCACATCTAGATTAATGGTTTTACCTTCAACCCCTATAGGAAAATCCTGTAGAATGCCAAAAGGATGGAACCCACGGCCATCGAAGGCCTTTAGAATCGTCGGGGATTGATTAAGTGTAGGAGAACCAAGTGATCTCCAACACTGGATCGACATAATACACGTTGAGGCTCCCTCATCAATCATAGTCCTATAGCAAGGCCTGTTTTTTACTAACACTGGAATCTGGAAAGCCATTTGATGAAGTAAGCGGGGTGTACTATTTTCTAGATCGAAAATTATAAGGTTCAAGCCCTGAATATCAACAGCTCCTATAGCCGACAATAGCAATTTACACTGTGCTGGACATGATTGCAGCACCTCCAAAGCCGACATTGCTAAAGGTGAAATAGCCAAATCTTCAACAATGTTATAGTTCTGAGCCGATCTCGCATGAGGATTGAAAGCTGACTTCCGAAGTATACCCTTGGCGGGCGGTTTGATTACTAAGTCTGGGTTAGGTTTCTCGATCTGTGGCGGATTGGAACCAGGAGTTGAAGTTGATGGGTTCGAACTAGAAGATTCTGCTTCCTTACCACCAACAAGACTTTTACTTCCATAATCTTGCGATCGAGTCGCAATCCTAACATGGGACATCATCATTATGGGTTCTTCAGAGGCATTCGAGGAAGAACCTATCATCTTACTGTCTTGACTAGGAAAAGGATCCTTCAAAACAGCAAGCGTTTGGGAACCTTTAACGATTTTCGCAACCTCAACGCGATGAGGGCAGTCTCTTGTAAAATGCTTTTCTTCACAAATGAGACAAGGATAACGAGGTTTGCGTTTCTCATCAGTAGATTCTGTTTTTTCTGGTTTCTCTTTTGAATTTTTATCTGCTTTATTTTTCTTCTTCCCTTTCTTTTTATCGCTGGATTTTGATTTGGCTGTAGATGACTCTACAACATGAATATCGGTAGAAATTTCCGCGGAAGAATCTCCTGTCAGGGAATCTGGTAGAGTGATGATAGGAGAAGAATTTTTGGAAGATTTATTCTTACTTTTAGTATTAACCGTACCAATCATGCCATCAGCAGCATGAGACCCTAAAGGAGCTGCAGCTATTTGATTTTGTTTGGGAAGATCAGGGATTTTCTCATGTAACGTACCTGACTGCATGTAAACTAGGTCAAGGTACTGAGCTTGAGCAATTACTTGCTCTTCAGTAACTACTCCTGCCTTAGCTACATCCTCAGTAATTTTTGGTAATAACAATTTGACAAACCATTCAGCTAAGATTTGATCCGGGATAAAAACTTTCACTAAACGTCATCGACGTCTCCATTCATGAATGTGATCTGAAATGTAAGTGGACGTTGACTGTTTTAATGAAGTTAATAACTTCGTGCCATTGTCATACCTGACTGGCAACTAAAAATGAGTTAAAAACTAAGTAGCTAACTGACTAAAGTTATAAAAAGTGGCTCACGGTAACTCAATGTACCACTTGGCCGCAAGACCAATTAGAGTGCGTTGAAAAAGCCTTAAACAGATTGAATCATCTGAAATGGAGTTAGAGGCACACCAGAGCTGATAAGTCATCACATGGTTTGACGGGTCCTCTCCTGATTTTACTTCAAACTTGGGAATATCACTAGGCAACTTATTCGGCATTGGCGGCCAAAACGGAAGATAGTTAATTGGATCGTTCGTTAAGCGCAACAAGTCAGGAAAGTCCAAAGTTGCGATGAACAATAACTGACGATTAGGGTCCCTGAAACTCTAGGTCATTAGACCAGCCCCAGGAGGAGGATATCCAGGATAACTAGGAATGGGAATTGCATTTGGGATATTATATCCTCCTGGAAAACCAGGATTAACCGAACTGTACTGGGGTTGTTGAGGTTGTTGATATGTATATCCAGGGTACGGTTGATACTGATAGACTGGCTATTTCACAGCAGGACTGAATTGGTATTGTCCCTGGTACAGTTGATAAGTAAATTGAGGTTGACTTGTGACAACCGTACTTGGACCAGGTTGTCCTACAGGTATTTGAACCGAAGTCTGAATTGTGGGTCCAAACTGAGGTAAAGATACCTGAGGAATTGATACAGGAACAGTAGAAACTGGGGCTATAGATACTCCGGAAGTAGGTGGGGTAGATGGAACAGATGTTGCAGCAGTTGCAGCAGCCGTTTGAGGCAGAGTTCGAGGTGAACTAGGCCCAGGCTGAGAAACTACAGAAGGTGCAGAAGTTTGAATAGTAGACTGGACAGGTTGTTGGACTGAACCAGATACTAAGGGTTGTCCAGTTTGAGATGACAACTGCACATTCGGTTGCAAGACCTGTTGGGATTGTGATGGATCCCACACTAAGTTCATTCCAGGGTATGGACCCATAGCAGTTTGAGCATATTGAGGACCATAACCAGGTTGAGGGTAGGGTTGATAATTCAAAGGTACATTTCCAGTTCCTTGAACAAATGACTGACCGGAAGGTAGTTGGAAACCTTGGGTTGGGTATTGACCTTGGGGTTGATAACCCTGAGGCACGTACTGATACTGAAGTTGACCTTGAGATACATATTGATACTGGGGTTGACCTTGAGGTACATACTGAGTTTGGGGTTGACCTTGAGGAATGTATTGTCCCGTAGGTATGTATTGTCCATGAGGTTGCCCCCAAGCAGTAATTGGGTACCTTGAGGTTGCCCCCTAGACGGTAACTGGCCACCTTGAGGTTGCGGATTAGGAATAGTACCTAACATCATAAGAATATCTTCTACACTCAACAGTTTAGTTCCTTTATTACCAGTTAATAACCCTTGTTCAATAGGTTGAGGAGATGCTCTCGAAAAAGTACCAGTAAGTGAATGATACCTAGAGGGAACAGAAGGACCGCCGTATAAAAAGGTTTCTAGAGATTGAGAAAACATGGACGACTGTCTCGACATATTTAACAGAGGATAATAACCCCTAGATGTTGGGTGAAATGGAATACAAGGTGGTGAAAAACTTAGTCCCGGGTTTTCCAAAAAATTTTTCAATGAAAGATACCAAGCATCACTCCTAGGTGGACTGTAAAAGATAGATTCACGCTCCCTAAGTTCTATAACTCGTTGATTTTCAGGGATAGGGATACCTTCCTCTTCCGAAGTAACAAGTTCTTCGATAGCAATAAGTCCAGAAGGAAGATTTTGGGTAATAACTCTTTCTACCCTAGGTGAACCAGGACCACTGGAAGTTGGAGAGGCTAACCCTGATGTTGGAGTAGCAGGAGGTTCAGTTTCAGGTTCAGATATTTCAGGTTCCTCAGCTAAATCACTAGTAGATGAAAAACTACCAGTAACTTCGGAAAATGAAATAGACTGTGGATTATAATCTGCTACTAAAGCTTGGTAATCAGGATGTACAACCAAAGAAGACTCTCCTTCTTTAGGTGACCCTACTCTACTATCACTAGGAGTCACAAGGGCTCGTAGCCCTTCAAGCTGGCTCGGTGAAAACTCAGGAGGTTGGCCCCGAAGTCTACGGGACTTCCTCGGTAATTCAGCCACGATTAAAATTTTTTAACTACTTCACACGCAAACAAAGAAAAATCTCAATGAAAACCACCTAAAGCCTCTAAAGAACCAAACAATTTTGAATCACATGCCTAAAGAATCTAGGAAGTCAAACCACACACAAATAGTAACTTCCCGTACTGAAAACACTAGTTGGTGATGAAATCCAACATCATAGAATTCAATACAGAAATGGCGGTTGGAACAATTACCCTGGAAACCTGCTTAATGAATAGACTGGCACAAGTTCCTCCACTAAACCGTCTCGAGTGAAGTGAATCCCCAGAAAATCCAAGTGAGTCTAGCCGACGTCTGCTCCAGGTACAGTAGGATCTTCCCTCCACTGTCACCTTAGGAATGAATCCTATAAAATATGGTCATTATGGTCACCAACGAAAACAAATATACCTAGGGGAATAGTCTACGATCCAATACGCAAGCAAGGGCAGAGTAACAAGCTCAATCCCCTTGAAGGCTCCTTGACATAATCCAAGGTTTACCAACAAGTGACCCCAGGCTCCTCGACAATGGTTAATCCGAGGTTTACCATTTTTAATATGTGAATATCTGGCATCATTCCCAATGAGGAAGGATTGACTACCCCACTGGTTCGGACACGATCTCGTGTTTCTCCTTTAAGAGGAGCTTTCCCAGAATACAAATGTAACAATTGGATTTAATCTCCTACCACAAGATACAGCGACTTGTTTGTTTTACTGTCTTGGAGTGTTAACTAAAACCTATTCCAAGACACTAGCCTAAGCTAGATTGGTGGAAAGAGCCCTAAAAAATAAAAATATTACTAGATAGATTTTACTTTAAGCGTTAATTTTATTGGTTTTTCTTTAAGTCAAGAGGTGCGGAGATGAAACTTGTGATGTGAAGACTCAACTCGAAATCACTATAAAATGCACTTAAGATGAAAAGCAATCCTTTCCCTTCAATGAATTTCTAGCTAAGAGAGAGTTTGAGAATGCAAATACTTGTAAAAACAAATCTTTTCCTGACAATGAAATCAAAATAAGAGCTTTTGTCTTTTCCAATGCACTCAAAACGAGACAACTAGTTATATTCACGAAAATTTCCTTTTTTCTTGTCCAAAACTCAAATACTATAAAAACAAACTTTTTCTTCAAAAGAAATTTTTTATATATTTATAAAACACTCAACACTATTAACAAATCTAATCTTGAGATCTATAAACCCTAAAAACCTATTGAAGTAAAAGCTTTACAAGATATCTTTTCAAGGATGTTTTACTTAGCTATAAGCAAACTAAGGACTAATTTGTCCAGAATCACAAATCAGTCAAAAAACAATCAGCTTTTGTTTTCTTTTCTAAAAATGAAATCCAAACTTTGAACACAAGTTTTTCGAAGTTTTGCAAGGAGAAAAAACAAGATGGATTCCTCAACAAGGGCAGACTTTACCAAACGGTCAAACTCATAAGAAAACCAGTAAAAACCAAGGTGATCTAAGGTATCTAAGGCTTTCAAGCTCCGAGCTACTACAAGACCAGGATGAAAATCAAAGCCCACACACAAAACTTCTAGGAATTTCACCTAAAACCCTAACGCCAATGGAATCAACCTAAGAAAAGTTCCTGACAAGTCATATGCAGGTCTGGGCAGAGGCTAAAAACATATAAACAAATCCTAAGTTGACTAAAAGATAAAATTTCAAATTTTTCAAAATTTTGACAGGGTACGCAGGCACCCAGTTAACACAGGTGCGGTCCCGCTCTATGTGTAAAGCAAAAGTACGGATAAGTCTGCACTGTGCTACAAGCAGAGGGTGCAGTCCTCTCCCAAAAGTATGAAAAATAAAAAATAATTCAAAATCTACTAAACCTACCCAATCCCAGACACAACAAGCCAAAAACTAGAAACAAAGACACGGTTTCTCAAGCCAAAGTACAAACAAAGGAAAAATAAAAAAATCAAGTCCCCAGTATGGTCACCATTTTGTCACACAGAATGAGTCGTTCTTTCGGACAAGACCAACCTCCCTAGTATCTAATGATATCTAGTGACAAACAAACCAACCAAATTCTATCTTTCAGTAAATATGCAATTTATAAATAAAGGCAAACAAGTGTTTTAGGCCTACCTTGGGTCTAGTGCAAGTTTGTAGAAGCCATGCTCCTTTGATCCAAATGAGCTCCTTTATGTAGAATCTGCAAACACAAACAAGCACACACATTATATAGCACCTAAAAAGCCAATATAATAAAGCATATCCATCATAATGATAATGGAATTTATGAAACAAATCACATAAAACAACTTGTTGAGAAAAATGAGTTTGATTGTATTAACTTAAATCAAGGAAGAACTTTACAACCTGTGCCTTGATGTTGTACAAGCTCCTCCCAGGGTCCAGCAAGAAGTTTCCTCTACTTCGACAAGTTCACTCTCTTCCCAATGAATCCAAAAGGTATGTGATCTCTCCTCTAAAGCTTAACTAGGAAGTCTCAATTCCACCAGCATTTACCCTTAAAAATGTTCAGCTTTTAACCTCCCCAGCAACCAACCCACTGCCTTAATTTATAGTGTAATGGAAGGAAGTTACTAGGTCCACCTTCAAAGGGATAAGCTCCTCCTTCAAAGGGATAACTCCTCTCATCAAGGGATTAGCTCCTTTAGTATTGGGATGCATGAACCACCTAGGAGCGAACCATCCACGTCAAGAATTCTTCTAGAATCATCGAGAATCAACCACAAGTAAATTTTTTGAAGATAAACTTGCGCCTTTTTTATTTTTACAGGGGTTCGCACCCACCCCTTTAGAGACAGAGTGGGCAGGTCCGCAGGTAACACGAACAAGGGGTGCGGGACTGCAGGCAATAGTAAGAGAAAGTGCGGAACCAGAGATTTTTTTTTTTTTAAAGGACTTTCTCTCATTTTTAAGGCTTGACATGAAGAGCTGAGGTCTAAGACTTGCCAAGGAGGATAGTATGGATGATGATGGACCCATACTAACTGCAAATAGTCATGGTGACAATATTTTGTGTAACACATAGAATTGAGTTGTACATTTTATCTCTTTGTTAACCAAGTTTAACCAAAGTTTTTAGAGATTTTTTGACTGATATTTGACCAGAAAAAGGAGGTTGCATTGACTCGACTTTGACAAAATTGAATTACAGCATGTTTGACCATTATTTGACTAGTTAGGGCAGTAAACTATTATTGACTTTTTTCATATTTGGGAAGTTGACCATATTTGACTCTCATTTTAGTCTTTATTGAACATTTAAAGGAAATCTAATAGAAGAAGAATTTTGAAAGGGTTTTCCCCCTTGTGTTGTTTTTCCCTGGTCTTTGATGAAATAGGTATCTCTTGTTGATGTTTTTATTGTCTCCTATTTTTCATTGCTTTTACTATTCTATTGTCATTTACTAGTGATCATTGGAGGAAGTAATTATTGTTGAAAATATTTCTTATTGAATACATTAATTTGGCTAAAAGTATTTAACATAGCATAGAGAACTGTAAATTAACATGGTATCAGAGCTAATATGAAAGAAAAATCCCAAAGGAGATAAGAGTTGAAGCAATCATCTGTGTAAAGTTGAAGGAGCTCATCTAATCAAGTCAAGATGTCTACATCTTTCTACAAAGAAAATAAGAAGCTAGAAGAATCTTCTAGGTTTGTTGCATGGAAGATCAGGTTGGAAATCATAACTAAAGACAATGATGTATTGTAATACATTCAAGGAAAGGTTCTTAATCCCCTGGAAAATTATCCCACTCCTGCCAAGAACAAGTACAAGAAATGATCATCTCAAAGATATGAAAATGAATAAAGGAGAGTTTGTGCAATCCTACATTATGAGGATATCTCATCTTAGAGATCAATTGTAGAGAGTTGGTGAAACTATGCCTAACAAGGATCTAGTGGTGGTAACCCTTATAGGCCTCCCTCCTATGTGGGAAACCTTAATTTCTACTATAATCAATAACAATATCTTCCCAACATTTCATGAAATCATTAGAAAACTCACTCAATAAGAATAAATGATGATATCAAGGGGTAAGATACAAAAACATGAAGAAGGAGATCCAACTGCGTTTTTCACTCATAACAAGAAAATAAAGGAAAAGGAGGGTCATCAAATTCAAGGAAGCCTCCACAAAATTCAAAGAGAAGGAATGAAAGAGAAACATCGCACATTTAATGCTAGAATTGTGACAAGAATGGACACTATGCTCGAGATTTCACTCAGAATAAAAATGGTCCACGATACAACACTCGAAGAAATAATAACAGGTTAAATAATTAAAGAATAGGAGATGATCGAAGAAATTACCGTAATGGAAGGGATACTATAAGAAGAAGAGATACTCCAAGTGATTGTGAAGAATACCATCGTACTCAAAAGAAGCCAAGAAATACCATGTATGAAAGTAATGCTTCAAATCAATCTAAATATATCCTTATTTTTTCACTTTCTAGTTTCGTTCCTCCAGATACTTGGGATAGTTGGTTGGTTGATAGTGGGGCCTCTCATCACTTCTTTGGGTATAAGATAGAGTGGGTGCTAGCAAAGCACATAAGGGAGTTGGTGCTTCTTATTGGTTGATTCCAACAAAACAAATAGGGAGTGGGTGCTCATGAAAAGCTTGAAGTAATCAGAGTGCTGGGTTTTGATCTACATCATAACAAAGAAGATTTGTGGTTTTCTCCCTTTATGGTTTCCATGTTAAATATCTATGTTCACATGTGTATTCTATTTATGTTGTTGTTGTGATGTTCATGTGATGATTTATGCTGCTACTTACATGACATGATGTTGGTTGTTTACATGAATGGTTTCCAAGTAAAAGAAAAATTATAAATTGGTAATAATTGTGAAATTAGCCTTGAGACTGATACCCCCCCCCCACTCTCTCAATATTAATATTGTTTCCAACAATTGGTATCATATTAGGTTCCTTCAAGAACAACTTAATCACCAGAAGGTAGATCAAAAGGAAGCATGGCTAATTAGGATTGGATAACACCAGAAGGAGTACCAAATTTTAATGGAGTTCTCTTAGTAGAAGGTTAGAACGGAAACATACTTAATGGAAATCTATTTATATGTATGGTTGTATCTAGAGTATGGAGTGAATAATTAATATAACATAGAAGACAAGAAAATTATCCTGAAAGAGCTATTAAATACAAATTGAGATAAGGTGATACATTGCGAGTTTGCAAAGGAAATGATGGACAAGATGCAATGTGTGTATGGAAGAGAAATTTAAGAGGCACCAAAGAATATAGAAGATGCCTATTTCTCTTATACTAAAATAGATCTCAAAGAAGATCCTCTTTTCACAAATGTTTCTACTAGAGATAAAGAGAAGAAAATAAGTAAGAACAAGAAGAAAGCATCTGAAAGGAAGGATATTGAGAAGATTGGAGATCTTCCCTCTAAAGTGAAAAGTGTTGACCATCACTCCAAAGATGAAGAAGATGATGCAAAGGAGACGCAATGTACAATTAAGCTATTGTTTTGTTGTAAATGTTGAAGAATAGGCCATTTACCTTCTAGATGTTCTTATGAAATTTCTAAAGAAAAAGATAGATATGCATCTAGCAATAGTGAAGAAATACCTATACTTGTAGTGATAACAAATGAAGGTACCTCTCAAGAAGAGAGAAGAACATCCCATGAGTGTTCAATTGTAGAACAAAGTGAATGCATCCCTCGTAGTGAAGGAGATGTTGAAGTTGTAACTAGAGCATGTCGTCGTCACTTCTAGACTCTCCCAATAAGGGATTGTATTCACTTTCAATGAATTTGTCTAGATCGACTATAAATCACTTTCCACTTCGTGTAGATCCAGACTGACTTATTTTAAAGATTAAGGTAAAAGCATGACCCCTTTCTCGCACAAAATCATTTTATTCTAGTTCTTTAGCAATTTCAGTACTTGCCTCTCAGACCTTTGAAGAATAAGCGTTCAGCTTCGCTATAAGACACAGATGTATCTATTGCAAACTCACTGATGAAACCAACCAAGATACTATCAATATAGTAATCAACAACCCTTGCAACCTTATAATTAGATCCTTCAAGTTGTTTGACTAATTCTGGAGTCCACACAATAGGATCGTTGTGCTTCCAAATAGGTTCACTATCTGCTAATTTGGACAGCCACTCATGTAATTTGCAAGGGAATTTTGAAAAGAAAACTTCTTTCACTTATGTGTAGAGATATCTCTATAACCATTTTTCTTTTGACAAGTGCAGACTCTGATTCTCCTGAGTTGGAAACTCATACAACTTCTGATCTATCAACTTATCGATTTCTTTCTTAGTTGGTATCCACTTACGCCACATCACACATCCCTCAGATAGATCCTAGTCCTGGAAACGAAACTATTTGTTGGCTTGAGGGTGCTTGGACCCAAGTTCAAAGTCAATTGTGCTAACCAACAAACCCCTTCACTATCATCCCTTTCAGAAACAACCTACTTAGCGCAAGCTACAGTCTCACTCGAGGCAGTATTGGGGGATGCTAGAACCAGGTTTCTACATCCAGAAGGCTACGTGATGTGGGACTAAGGTGTTTTTTTAGTTTCATGCCTAATTTGACCTTTGTTAACCCTTATCCTTGAAATCCCCAAACTTAAAGCAATTTTCAGTTAAACAGAGTTATGAAGTTCGCCTAAGCGTCTAGTCATGCATAAAATAACATATAACAGTAGATCCAGATATTCGTGAAGCAATTAAGACAATAATATAGATATATGGCATTCAATTGAGCATAAATAAATAAAAAACACACAAATATATAGATCAAACGCATATTTTCTTCAAATATTCTTTATTATTTTAGATCTTCAATACATATACATTTCAAACCCTGTGCACACAGCTGCAGGGTCCCACGCACTCAGTTATGGACTCACCAAGGTCTCCATGCACACAGTAGCAGGAGCCTTCCTCTTCGCCCAAATACAGAAATATCTTATGCTTACAAACTCAAAACATATCAAATATGATCAAATGTGACTCCCTTAGACTTGCTAAGACATCCCTTTGTATAAGTTTTCCTATTACAATACCATGGTCTCTAAACCATGGGCGAAGCTCAAAACAATACAAAAACTAAGGGGCTTTGACCTTCCTAAAACCCCTTGAATCCCAGTGACTTGCGATGTTTGCACTTTGCTGCTAAAAATGCGGGGACTTTACAATATCTTATCAAAATTTGACCCAGGGGACCCCGTCCCAATGAGTTGAAAACACTCAAAGACATTCCATGTATTTTCTCTAAGTGTTTTACTATCTTTCACTTGTTAGATCAACTGTCATCTTTTGGTATGTTTGATTGTTATGTCATGTTTGCAAGTCTTTTCTAGTGTTTTTGAAGGTTTGCCTCTGTGTATATGAGTTGTCCTAACCATGTAAACATTTGTCGCACTCATGCAAAAAGTCTTGAACACTTTCAAATAAGTGTTCCTAAAGTCTATCTCAAGTGTCGTCGTTGTCGCTTTTAGTATATCAGATAATCACAGAGAGGTAAATGTTTTCTCATTTCTTTGGTGGTCTATGTTGTTGTTTCATTGAAGTATGCGAAGTGTGTGATCACAAGTTCAAATTCATCACAAGTCTATCTTCCTCCCGCACTTATCCATTTCTCTAAAAATCTCCCCGACCGAGCAACTTAGCTGCACTGGACCCTAACTGAACTACACATTGTGCAATCTCAAGCCTCATTGTTGTGACCTTGTTGCCTGGAAATGCTCAATGCATAGTCATTGTCCTCCAGGATAGTTGCACTGCGCAATTCTAGAGCTTAACAACCTTCCTTGACCCCAAGAATTGCATAGCAGTTCCTCCCAGCCTGACTTGAACTACACACTTCACACTGTCAGTCCTTAAGTGTTTCCCCTTGCCTGATGGAACCCTGCAATGCTAAAATAACCCAACCTCCCTTGTCCTCCAGAACTGCACAAAGGTGTCTCCCAGTGTCCTCTCTCAACTGGAGTTCACTTCCCTCATGAATTGCATAGATTTTTCCTCCACGCCTCTCCGATGCCTAGTCTTCCTTGACTTTGGAAACTATGCAGAACTAAACCCTCATGGCCTCATCTTGCATCAGCCACTAGTGGCTTGAACTGCGCAACTATGACTCCTAGTGGCCACTACACAATTTTTCTCCCTGGTGGGGACTGTGCTAAAAAGTTCCTCAATCAAGTGTGATTCATGTTCTGCGCAATCTCAGTGATCAAGCCCTCTCCATGTCACCTGGAACTACACAATGCAAAATTATTGGGCCCTCTCTCCGGGCCTATCACTTATCCCAGGCTTAGTTCATGGATAGTAATGCATCATCTTAGACTAGGGAGTTTTCGAATTGATGTCATCCCGTCATGAGTGAATTACAGGAATAGGTACACTATCAAGCCATGGCGAGATGATGAAGAAGGAGAATAAGGAGGGAGGCATGCCTAGAAACTCACTTGTAGTCAAACGAACAAGTGAACCTACCAACAGCAAGATAAGGAACATAAGTGTGCAACCACTTTCCAAGGCTGAAGATCATTGAAGACCACACATTATCAAGCTATGTGGAGGAGAAAAGAAAGCATATCCAAGAACACATCTATCGCTTAGTAGCAACAGCGGCTTGACATTGCCACATCATCAAGCCAGTCCATGTCAGCAGTTTCAAGTCAAGTCGTGTCATGAGTTTTCATAGCCACATCACTACTGTGGGCCATGCATATTGTGAATCAAATGTATTGTAAAGTGAAAGTCCAATGGACACACAAGAATATGAAGAGTCATGTAAGTTGAAAAGTAATAGGAAGTTGAATAGTCATGAGGGTAGTCAAAGAGTCACAAGGGGAAGAATTACCCTTGTTTATATATACCCCCTCATTGTATAAGCAAAATACTTTTCATCTTAGCTCCTCCCGCAAGGCATTAGCGAGACTAGCTAGTTCTTTGAGGAGCAAGGAGTGGCTCCAATGTCCCACTACTGCGACTAGTGATGTGCAATGTAAATATGTGTCTTGGAACTTTTTCTTAATAATAGAATCCTTTTAAGGCATGCATATTCTTCACGCATGACTTATGAATGTTTGTAAGACTATTATGTGAACATTTGTATTTCATATTTGTTTACACATGAACTAATATAGTTGAACTATTTCAGTTATTTTAGTGCTTATCTTGTTTGGAATATGTTGTAATGGTTGTTATTGGTGTCTCATCCTTGTGAGTTATTCTGCGAGATACTAGACAAACCTTTCTTTGCTTAACGATATAATGGCCGTGAAATCCTCTATGGCCTACTCTGCTAGATGTTAGACAGATCTTCCCTTGTTCATTGGTTGTAATGACTACCACATCCACTATGGACTATTATGTTGGATCTTGAACAGGTATTTTTGGTTCATGTGTGTCTCTTCTTAGGTGATATTATTACCTCTCACTTATAGGCTCACTTTTCTCCCCACTTTTGCAGTAAGAGAACCTAGACACAATTGCGATGCACACTCACCAAGAACACTCACCTTGTTGTTCGAAGGTACCATTTCATCCCTCTCTTGTGATAACAGCTAGAGCCAAGGAAAATATTTAAGGATTTGGTAACCAAGCCTTTATACCGGATGGGACTCCTACACCAAATGGTGTGAGGTCTGATTGGGACTTCATATTGGGGAGATCCCCTTGGTTGATGGATTTCCAGCACTGTCAACAAAATGGTGCTAGAAGGAGGGCCAGATGACAGGTTGTGCCTGTTGAGTTTGGTTTGAATCTCTTATTTCAAATGGTTCTTCCCCAAATCATAATCCCAGGATGTTTTTCTAAAGACCTTAATTTTACCATCCCTGCGGAAGTTATTCATAACCTGTCAGAGTTTAAGTTCGATGGTGAGGGTGAATCACCTTTTCATGAAAATCTATTTCAAGTTGTTTGTCTTTGTATTTCTCATATAATATGTTCCAAAGGTTTCATGGCTAGATTACCCACCCTCACATTTGAAGCTCATGTTAGTCAATGGTGTCATACATTACCCATTGCTTCTAATATCCATTCATTCGACTAGCTTTCTAGGAAGCTTCATAAAGCCTTCAATAATTATAACCATCGAGATTTTTGTGGAAGAATCAATCGTTTAAGAATAAAGCCTGATGAATCAGTTGAGGATTTTTCCAATCAATTCCTTCACTTATGTTGTGAAATTCTTGAAAAAAATTGAGTTGGTATTTCTTGAAGCAAGAGTTTGTGCGCTTGGTTCATGTCTCTTCATACGGTGAGCCTGAACCTCCTGATTTTCCTTCTTCTCCAACTCTTTCAAATCATGAGGCACCTCAAATTTCAGAGGAGTTTACAACCCTTTTTGTTCTTTGTCCTCCTCCTTTCCCGGTCCTGATGAGGGTGCCTCCTTGCGGTGATTGTAAAATTGGGAAATCTGCGAATCAAATCTCCATTCCATCTTGTCATTATTCTTCCACTTCAATGGATTAAATTCCAGAATGACTCATGAACTCTATAGTGAAGAATCACTCCTCCATTATGTAAGATGATGTCATCATTCACAACTCTGGTCTCAAAGCTAATATGGATTTATGTTGTATTCTATCATCTACATATCCTAACTCTTTGTACCATGACCCATTTGATCAAAATTCTTCACTAGATAGTTCTTGACATTCTCTCGATTCTCAAGCTACTAGCCCAAATTATGATCAAGTACAAAGAAGTCACAGTACCCAGGTAGAGGAGAAACAATGTGAAGATGCTTCCAATCTTTCCTCTCTATTTCAAATTATTCGATGTGAAAACAATGAGTTTATGTTCTTGAATGATTCTCAATTTGCTAAACTCTGTGGAAAATCCAATACAATTAATTATTTCAATCAGCCCCCAGCCTTGGGCAGTGATCATTCCAATGATGATAACTCTATTTCCGTATGTTGTGATGAATTCCCAAGAAAATTATATGATCTTTTAGTTTCTCATGAAGATTTTCATTTAGATCTAGAATATGGTTCGGTAAGAGAAGATGTTCATATCGAAACTTCCTCTTCACCTCACTATCCCTTGTTTCCTACCATTTGTAACACATCTGCTTGCGACAAAGATACTCCATGCTCTTCAGTTTCTTCATCCGATGAGTTATCCCCTCGATTAACACAAGGCGGTGAGGTTGTCCATGATGAAATTAAAAACAGTCAAATCATCAAGTACCCTTCCCATCCCTCGTCATCCCTTATCCTGCATGAAGACAACTCTTCAAATTAGGTTTCTCATGAGATCTCACTGATTCATTTGTCCTTTAATATGTTATTAGAAGAGCCTCTCCAATTGAGCAATCTGATTGTTGAAGTTGAAAAATATGGTAAAATTTGTGATAGAGATGGTTTTTATCCAATGAGAAGCGGTCTTATTGAAACTAGTAATAGTAGATATCCTCAAGCCATGCATGATCTGGTTCAAGCTTCAAAATTCGATTCTACAATCCTGGGAAGTTCCGGGACTGGCCAAGGAGACAAAGCACTTCAACTTCCGTTAATAGTTATCTGAGGATCTCACGACTCTGGTAAGCCCCCTGAACTAAATCAAATCTGGTTTCTTTCGCACAATCTATCTATTTGCAAGGTTTCACTTGATGTGAATTCCTATGTAAAAAATGTTTAGTATTTTGGATGTGACCTTTCAAGTTTTCAATATTTTACTTATGACCAAATTCAAGATATGTTGCAGTTAATTTGCCTTCATGCAAACCTCTCACATCAAACTCGGGTTGGGAATGTGCATCTCTCATAAAGTCATGGAATTGCGAAGTGGATTATCTCAAGGTATATCTTTGCCTGAAGGAATCATACTTATCGAATTTATCCATTAATGGTTAGCTCCTCAGTCTTTTTGCAAATTTGATATTGCAAATTTGTCCTTTCATCACACTAGAAATCTTCTTGAGCGGTAATGAATGCACAAGTTATCACATGACTCAAGTTCTTTTCCATTCACCATGTCCCAACTGGTCTCATGGATTCATGATGCTAGCATCCTTTTTAAACTCTTTTGATGAATATGATGCCTTTAAAATTTTTCATCAGTTGCAGGAAGGTGGTTTGTCATATTTGGCTCACAAGGAACTTGGTTCAATTGTTCAGAGAATTCCTGAGACTGTTCGAATTGATTTTTCTTTGTTGATCGCAAACTAGGAATCTAATGCTTCAATCGGCTCATCTGATCATTCTTCTATCCTTGATGAATGTCATTAAGCTTATCATTTTCCCATCAACACATCCAAGGACAATTTTTTTGCACCCCATGATCTTTATTGCTCAACATCTCTCTATTCAGATTTTTGTCAAGTAGGCAAGGCACTTTAGCCTTCATTGATGACTATGGTAGGTCCTCACTCTCTTGACATGACTGTCAAGTATGATCAGATATATTTTTCCTCACACAATTCCCATCGTGATCCCGCTCTTCTAATTGAAAATTCACCTTTTCCAAGGTTTCGGGGTTTTCAAGAGGGCCATCATGAATTTTACGATCCAATCACTAAATGGATGGAACAATCTTACTTGGCAAGCTCTATTGCAGACAACAAGTTCCAATCTTTCCTAGTGCTTGCTAAGGAGCTCGGTGTATATGAAGACACATAGGCAAGAGGCTTCCAAGGTTTGTTGAAAAATGGTATTCATCGAAAAGGCAATCATGTGGATTGGATGAAAGTAGTGGTCATGACATACCTTTTTTCCCACAGGCAAGACCTTCCTTTTCTTGTGAAAAAATTCCAAGTTTTTATATCTTATATTGCACATCACTTTTTATCTATTTTAATTGTTCATATCTTTGTGGATGCATGTCGGGAAAAATTATGTTGGCTTCATTAGAAATTTCATTACACGTAACCTCAACCTTCTAGCTGTTAGGTTAGGAGTAGGATTAGCTACATCGTTAAATTTCCCTTTCTTGCACTCGTTTCCTACAGTTTGTCCTCAAATTCTTATTATGGTTTTAAATCATGTTCACTTTAGCCATGATGTTCTCTTGTCATGTAGTTTTGTTTCCTGGTTCTATGTTTTCTTTCTTGTTATCTTTCTTTCTTCCTTGTTGAGTTTTTCCTTTTGTTTTCATTATTTGAATAAGTGGTGTGCCTGGACTTGTTTGGCTTCTTAGTATGTGTGTGGT
This sequence comes from Pinus tabuliformis, assembly GCA_031772625.1. Classification (NCBI taxonomy): domain Eukaryota; kingdom Viridiplantae; phylum Streptophyta; class Pinopsida; order Pinales; family Pinaceae; genus Pinus; species Pinus tabuliformis. The sequence continues at coordinate 729,303,925 of CM062806.1, read as the reverse complement.
CAAACTATAAAGATACTTGTGACACTTCAGCATTTGGCTAGCCATCTATCTGTCTTCTTTGTGTTGGTTACATATTTCGGCCAATGAAGTTTCGATGGGAAATATGATCCATCCTTAAGGAGATTTTTGGTCCAACCATGAGCCCGCGTCTATTCTAAAAACCTCATGCTTATACTCAGTTTTTCTACTTTGTTGTTCTCAAGCTTATCGAACTAGTAGAAATAGATAAGGGAAAAATCAAACGAGAAAACCCAAATCAGAGGTATCTATATGCTTCTCTAAAGGAACAACTTCTTCTGCTCTCAATAAGTCGGGATCCCTCCTCCACCCAAAATAAATAAGTGCCAATGCACATTTCTCTTTAAAAATATAAAAATAAGGGCAAATGAAGAGAAAGGCTTCGTGCGCAGAGATATGAAGCAAGAAAATCCATCAGGGTATTGTCCAGTCTCGCTGACAGCGGAGCAATGTTTGCATTCCTGCATGACTCTACCAAGGTATTTTCCAGGCCTGCTAGCAGCAGAGCAACACCAAAGATGAAAACTTATACTATGAAAATATTAAGCTCGCAAGCTACACTACCCTTCCCAACTCGAAACATTGTGATTATGTTGAATATTATGTTGTGTTCGACTGAGAAGCTATAGTTGGGATCATGGATGTTCATGCGGTAAGTGGGAAGGCCAAGGTAATATACATGATGAATCAACACTCCCTAAAGAAGCAAGGCCCTGCGTGGAAGGAGTTAACCAAAGTAGAGAGGGTGGATTCTAACAGTGTGGTGCCAAGTGTTGTAACGGCTACAACACCCTCCAAAATTTTGGCCTCCACTCAAATTTTGGATCTTACTGTGGATCCTTTAATCAGTCGTTTCTCAGTCACTTATTGGTAAGTTGATTATTTCAAGCTTCCTTCTTTGATCTTAAGAGTTTTTCACGCATTTATCTTTGTATAGCAAGTGTCATCTTCGGGAATGGGAGTTATCGCTTGTCATGCAAAGGGAAGTTTGGTTTGCTTCAAGGGATAATATTTGTGGAAATGAGTTGTCTCATCATATATACATGTGTCGCACTCATTTCCAAAGTTTCACACATTATCACACAAGTGTCGCCATTATCCTCGCAAATTCTATTGTCAAAGTTGCACTTGTTGTAAGCTGCAAAAAAGATTGTTGCATTGAGCGAAGTATTTTTTCACATGTTCCGGATTATCTATGTTGTGTCACTACGTGTCCAAGTGTGTGGTATTAGTCAATTTCTATCATTGTTCACATCAGTGCCACTGATCCCATACTTAGCCAAATTCTGGAGGATTCCTAGCAACCTAGCCTCATCCAGCCTTCCTAAACTACGCACTCCGCATCTACAACACTCAAGTTTTTACTTTCCTACTGGCACTGTGCAATGTGTAGAAAGCCCAACATCCCTTGGAATCCAAAACTAGTTAAATTCTACCTCTAGTTACATCCCCTCAACCAGATCTCATTTCCTTAAAGAACTCCACAGATTTGTCCCCCAAGCCTCTCTGCTACCCAGTCCCCCTTGCCTCTGAAAACTGCGCAGATTTGTCCTCCAAGGCCTCATCTTGCAACAACCACTACCTACTTGAAGTGTGCAATTTTGTCCCTCAATGGGCTTCTTATCCCTCAGCCCAGCCTAGTCATTGAGCCTTCTCTCCCCCTGACCTTATACCAGTTCCAACTCATTCAATGGATTATCATGCAACATCTTATACTAGTAGTTTATCAGACTTATGTTGTCTTGTCATGAGTGGATTACAGATACATGAATTATGGAAAGCTATGGAAAGATGATTAAGAAGGAGATGAAGAAGGAGGAGATGTTAAATGATACTTAAGGAGCTAAGGAGAAAACATAATTATCATATAAGAATACCAAGGAACCCAGAGTGTGATAGAAGATTGGAACCGCATGAAGACACCATCTAATTCACATCCCTTTGGAGCGTAGGTAAGAAAAACAAAACACATATTTCATGAAGTTTAAATACACCTCTTAGCGTAGGATGAATGAAATCTTATGATTGTCATATCGTTATGTCTTCAATGACATGTATGGTTACAAACACTCAAATTCATTCCATGTGTTTCCTCTAATTGTTTTGCTCCTTTTTGCTTATTGGATCAACTACCATATTTCGGCACGTTTGACTGTTATGTCATGTTTGTGAGTCTTTTTTGATGGTTTCGAAGGTCGACCTTTGTTCATATGATTTTTCCTAACCATGTAAACATTCATCACACTCATGCACAAAGTCTTGAACATTGTTGCACAAGTGTTGTCATGGTCATCCTAAAGTCTATCTCAAGTGTTGCACTTGTCACTTCTTGTTATGAGATAGTCACATAGAGGGAAATGATTTATTTTTTCTCCAGTGGTCTATGTTGTCATGTCATCAAAGTATGCTAAGTGTGTGATCACAAGTTCAAGTTCATCACAAGTCTATCTTCCTCCCACACTTAGCCATTTTTCTGAAAATATCCCCGACCAGGAAACTCAGCTGCACTGGACCCTAACTAGACTGCGCACTGCATAGTCTCAGCCCCTCAATGTTGTGACCTTGTTACATGGAACTATGCAATGCACAATAAATTTCCTTGAGGGAAACTACACTACACAATTTCAGAGCTCAACAGCCTTCCTTGGCCCCCAAAATTACACAACAGTTCCTCCCAGTCTGACCTGAACTGCGCACTTCGCACTGTCAATCCTCAATCTTTTCCCCTTTCCTGATGGAACCCTACAATGCGTAGATAACCCAACCTCCCTTAGCCTCTAGAAATGCGTAGAGGTGTCTACCAGTGTCCTCCCTCAACCATAGCTCACTTCCCTCAAGAATTGCGTAGATTTTTCCTCCAAGCCTCTATGCTGCCCAATTCGCCTTGCCTTTAACAACTGCATAGAACTGACCCCACATGGGCTCATCCTACATTAGCCATTGTTGATTTGAACTACGCAATTCCCCCCTAATGGGGATTGTGCTGAAAAGTTTCTCTGTCAAGCCTGAGTTGCGCCTTGCACAATCTCAGTGATCAAGCCCTCTCTCTATCACCTGGAACTGTGTAACACGTAGTTACTGGGCCCTCTCTCCCAGGTTGTCACTTGTCCTGGGCTCAGTTCATGGATAGTAATGCATCATCTTATACTAGGGAGTTTTTAGATTGATGGCATCCCTTCAAGGGTGAATTATAGGAATAGGTACACTATTAAAACATGATGAGATGATGAAGAAGGAGAAGAAGGAGGGAGGCATTCCTAGAAACTCACTTGTAGTTGAATGGAAAAGTGAACCTACCAAGAGAAAGAGAAGGAACACAAGTGTGCTACCACTTGCCAAGACCAAAGATCATTGAAGACCCTACATTATCAAGTTATGTGAAGGAGAAAAGAAAGCATATCCAAGAACACATCAATCGCTCAGCAACAACATCATCTTGAGATTACCACATCATCAAGCTAGTCCATGTTAGCAGTGTCATGTCAAGTCGTGTCATGCGTTGTCATGTGCCACATCACTACTATGGGCCATGTATATTGTGAATCAAATGTATTCTAAAGTGAAAGTCCAATGGACACACAAGAATATGAAGAGTCATGTAATTTGAAAAGTCATAGGAAGTTGAACAGTCATGAGGGTAGTCAAAGAGTCACAAGTGGAAGAATCACCCTTGTTTATATATACCCCCTCATTGTATGAGAAAAATAATTTTCACCTTGGCTCCTCCTACAAGGCATTAGAGAGACCAACTAGTTCTTCAAGGAGCAAGGAGTGGCTCCAATGTCCCTCTACTGGGGCTAGTGATGTACAATGTAAATATGTGTCTTGGAACTTTTGCTTAATAATAGAAGCCTTTTAAGGCTAGCATGTTCTTCACGCATGACTTATGAATGTTTGTAAGACTATTCTATGAACATTTTTATTTCATGTTTTCTTTCACATGTACTAAGATAGTTGTTTCAGTTACTTTAGTGCTTATCTCGTTAGCAGTGTGTTGTAATGGTTGTTACTACTATCTCATCCTTGTGGACTATTCCATGGGATTATAGACATGCCTTTCTTTGCTTATTAGTATAACGACCATCACATCCACCATGTACTACTCCGCTGGATGTTAAACAGATCTTTCCTTGTTCATTGGTTGTAATGACTATCACATCCATTGTGGACTATTCCACTGGATGTTGGATAAGCTTTTCTGGTTCATGTGTGTCTCTTCCTGGGTGGTACTATTACCTCTCATGTAGAGGCTCACTTTTCTCCCCCCTTTTGCAGTAAGAGAACCTAGACACAGTTGCATTGCACACTCACTAGGCACACTCACCTTGTTGTTCGAAGATACTATTGCATCACTCTCCTGTGCTTACAGCTAGAGCCAAGGGAAATATTTAAGGATTTGGAAACCATGCCTTTATACTGAATGGGTACCCTATAGAAAATGGTGTGAGGTCTGATTGGGACTTCATATCGGGGAGATCCCCTTGCTTAATGGATTTTCAACACTGTCAATAGGAAGAAATATCAATCGAAACTAGAATCCAGTCAAGGGGGAAAGAAGAAATATTTATCCAAAATTAAATGTTTCCATTGTCATGAATTCAGGCACTATGCCATGAAGTGTCCACACAAAAATGCAATCAAGAAGACTTCAGGAGTAGTCACAGGTGAAGCTTTGCCTTCAGAGTTCGAGCTTGACTTTACCCTTATCGCATGCATGTCTAGCATAGTGATGGGGAGCATGTTGTACTTGGACTCAGGTATATTGTTCCACATGACAGGGTCAAGAGAATTTTTTGGTAACCTAGAAGAAAAATATTTTCAAATGCACATCTAGATGGGGGACGATGGAAGGTATAGCGTGATCAAGATTGGTACAGTCACCTTTCAAAGGGAGTTGAGTTCCTCCCTCAGGCTTAAGGATGTCATGTAAGTTCTGAACCTAAAGAAAAATATTGTCTCTGTCGCAATTTTGGAAGACCATAGTTATGATGTGATATTTAGCAAAGGAAAGGCATTCTTCAGACACATAGCCATGGGACAAGTGAAATAGATCGGGGTTCATGTGAAGAATATGTATAAGCTAGATGTGGAAGATTATGTTCCATTAAGCACAAAATTAGAGAAGGTGAATAAAATTAGAGAAGGTGAACTTTGGCACAAAAGAATTGGTCATTTGCATCATGGTGCCCTGAAGATTATGTAGTAGGTAACCATAGGCCTCCCCAAAGGAGCACTTGAGTAGTAGGATGTATGCAAAGGATGTACCTTGGGGAAGTACACAAAATCCAATTTCCATGATTGGGACAGAAAAGCACATACATCCCTTGAAAGGATCCACTTTGATGTCTGTGGACCTTTCTCAATAGCCTCCATTACTAGACACAAATATTTTATCATTTTTATTGATGACTTCTCATGGAAGTGTTGGATCTTCTTCATGCGGAAGAAAGATGAGACATTCTCCAAGTTCGTCGAATTCAAGGCACTAAAATAAACTGGCAAGAAGGTGAAGGTTCTTAGGAGCGATAATGGAGGTGAGTAGGTGACAAATGAATTTAAAAATTTCTATGCAAAAGAAGTCATTCGACAAGATATGATAACACCCCACAACCCACAGCATAATGGGGTGGCTGAGAGAAAGAACTGTAGCATTGTGGGAGCAGCAAGGGTGGTGTTTCATGGTCAAGGCCTACCTCTAAATTTGTGGGTTGAGGCATGCAACATCGCAGTCTATTTGCATAACTGGAGTCCTCATTGGATTCTGAGCATGATTACATCAGAGGAGGGTTTCTCAGGGAGGAAGTCAGATGTGTCACACTTCAGGATTTTTAGAGCCTCTTTTTATTTCCATGTCTCTAAAGAATCAAGGAAGAAGCTAGAGCAGACAACATAATTGTGGGTATTTGTGAGTTTCACGAAAACTCCCCACAACTACAGTGTGTACTTTCCATCCCTCGGAATGATATTTGTGTGAAGGGGTGTAAAGTTTGATGAGGAGAAAGCAATGTGGTGCTCTCTTGAGAAGGAGATTCAGATCCCACCAGAAGAAGAGATTTTAGCTCCAAAGGAGGAACCTCAAGAAGTTATGGGGAAACCAAAAATTGAGGAGTAGAGAGTGGAGATAACCACTCAATCATAACTATCTAGAGAAGGTAGAAAAAGAACCAGGGAAGTTTAAATACTTATGCAGGATGTGAGGGAGAATATGGGTGCTCCTTCAAATCAGTGCAGGTAAACAAGGTCACCTAATCGGCACACTAGCTACATGGATCTAATGACTGAGCTTGTAGAGATTGGTCCATCCTCTTTCGAGGAAGTAGTAGAGATCCCTATATGGTTTGATGCAATGGTAGAGGAATATGAATCCATTGTAAATAACAGTGTTTGGGAAGTGGTCTCAAGACCAAGAGATAAATCAGTTGCGTGTTCAAGATGGATCTTCAAGGTGAAATAGGCAGTAGACGAAAGCATAGAGAAGTGTAAGGCCATATTTATGGCCAAGGGGTACTCTCAAGTTGAAGGGATTTAACATGAGGAGACCTTTGCTCTTGTAGCAAGCTACTCATCCATTAGATCAATTCATGGTCTACTTGTGTAGATGGGGTGGAAGATCCACCAGATGGATGTAAAAACAACATTCCTCAATGGAGTTATTAAGGAGGAGGTGTACATCAAGAAACTAGGAGGTTTTGAGACATTTTATCGAGAGTGTCATGTGTGTAGACTTAAGCGATAATTTTACGGTCTCAAACAATCACCCCGTGCTTGGTACACCATGATCAATAGTTATCCCACCAGTTTGGGCTTCACCCAAAGTGACGTAGATGAAAACCTCTAACATATCTTCATAGAAGGTAAATTGCTGATTATTTTCTTATATGATAATGATTTGATTTTAACCGGTGATGAGTAGTTGATCATATCTTGCAAGGAGGACCTTGCAAGGGAATTTGAAATGAAGGACATGGTTCTCATGCATTACTTCCTCGAGTTGGAAGTATGGCAAGGAAATGGGGAATTATTTGTCTCTCAATGAAAGTATGAAAATGAGATACTACATATATTCCACATAAAGAGTTCCAAACCCATAGAGACACCTCTACCAACCAACTAGAGGAAGGAGGATGCCACTTTAGGTGAGAAGGTGGATGCTACCATTTATTGGTAGCTTTTGGGTTCACTAATATATCTTGTGAACACACGACTAGATGTGTGTCATGAAATCAACCAATTGAGCCAAGTTTTGGTTAGGAAAACCAAACTATTTTGGAAGGCAACTAAGCATGTTCTATGATACCTCAAAGGTAATACCCTATTTGGATTATGGTATAGACAAACAGAGGGGGTGAAGTTGTGTGGCTTCACAAATTCAGATTGGGCAGGGAGTCCATCAGATCAAAAGAGTACATCAGGTGGAATTCTCAATGTTAAGTCCATAGTGGTTTCCTGGTACAATAAGAAGAAAATATGTGTGGTGGTCAGCTCAACAGAAGTAGAATACAAGGTTACAAGTCAAGTAGTATGTGAGGAAATCTAGATTAGAAATATACTTGTTGGATTGTTTGGTCAGATGATGGATCCAACTATGATCTACTGTGATAATCAGAGTTGCATTAATCTCTCTGAGAATTTTGTATTTCATGATTGATCCAAGCCTATAGATATCTGGTATCACCATCTACAGGACTATGTGCAAAGTGGATAATGTTGCTTCAGTGAATTCCGATAGAGGAACAAGATGTTGAATTTTTGAAAAAGGCCTTGTCAAGAGGGAAGTTTGAGTTCCACAGGTGTAGGATAGGGGTGGTTAATAATCCATTTCTTACTAAGAGAGTGTTGAAAAATGCAGCAAGAAATTCTCAATTTGATTTTTCCTTGATAAAATTGAGAAAATTCGAATTTCCATGCCAACAAACAACTTGGATGCAGTTAGCTTGTGTGTCATGGCTTGTGTCATCTAGTTTACTCAATAAATTCGAGTTGGAGGAGTTAGAGTTTAGTTAAGCATGTGTGATTGCTAATTTGTATAAATCAAAGTCAGTTATGTCAATTTATTTTCAGTTAAACTAGTTCCAACTATTGGAGGAACTATTGGAAGGTTACTTGTGCAGTGAGACTTCAGTCAAACTCAATGATCATCTAGTTAACTAATCAATTAGCCAAAAATAGCTAGTGCATGTAGAGAATTTGAGTTATCCAGTTGAGGTGGATATTTCAAGGAAGTGTAACATCAGTTTTATACTATTCTGGAGTGTACAAGTGTTGCAAGCAGCCTGATGATCAACTTGAGGAATTGCAGAATTCATTTTTGAGAAATTGCTAAATAATAGGGGCCTAATCCCTTAAAGGAAATGTGTAAGGAAGCAGGGTCTCAAAAAGAGGCTGAAATTAACTAATTTTGGATTAGAGATTCTCATTGAGAATATAGATAGGTTATTCACTTACAAGGTGTGCTCAATTGAGCAAAGAAATTGTAATACATCTCTATTCATCATATTAATGCAAGCAGACAATGGGGTTTTTTTCAAATTTCTTTCCCCAGGAAAAATACTATTCGCATGTGTCTAACTTCTTATTGCATGTCTGAAATTTTTGTTTTAGATTGTGAATTACTTCCCACAAAGCAGTAGAGTAGGTTTGTGTCTTGTGATTTTAATTAAAAATTCAAGAGAAATTGAAAATATACACCATAATTTCTACAAATATTTGTTGAGAAAATAAACTGAAATAGTAGAAAAATGAAGCATGATTGATCCATAAATAAAACTCAAATTGTAAACATTAACAAGTTGTCATCCAGGCATGTGAGAAGGTGCACTCTCAGCTTGCTTCTCTTGCTTACGGGGATGGGATGTGACACAATGAGAATAACCATGAGAGGAGTTTGGTCTAGTGACCTAAGCATTTTTATTTTCATGGTTTTCTGCAGGTAGAGGAGGGTTAATGGAATGCTTAGAAGTATGAGCAACACATTCTGGAGGTTTGCTAGTAGGTCTGGAAGATTGGGTTATTGGTTGTGGAGTGGGGACAAAACAAGAGGTAGTTGATTGTAACTTATGTATTACATGGGGTTTGGGAGGGGGAGGAGGGGGAGGAAATGAAGTTGTTGGTAATCCCTAAACCAAACATAATCATTGAGTCTAAATCATTTTTTTCCAGCCATCATTGGCAAGGAATGCTAGTGGCGCTAAAATATGAGGTGGCACTGGGATACCAATACTAGGCTTGCTATGGACGGAAGGCTACAAAGACTAAGCAAGAGGTTGGCCAGTTAAATTTATAAATTGTTAGTTTGGAGAAGCTACCTCAATTCTTGTGAGTCCCCATCAAAACGTACAAAAATTATAGGCCTTTTATCCTTATTATCCCCAACCCTTTGTCTTTATTATTTCTTTCCCTACCTCTATTTCGATTATGAAAACTCATGTTGTAAAGGAAACATCAAGTTACTTGCAGATCGTGATAAGACAAAAGTATTCCAACATCAAATAATCTAATATTACATGAGTGTCTAATAACAAACATTTGGATAAAAATTTTAAGGGAGGGGGAAAACTGCTTAGTATAAAATTAGAATCAAATTGTAATCAATAAGGGATTTGCAATATATCATAAAAGGAGAAATGGAGTGACGATATCTAATGTAGAAATTCCCACTGTAGATCAACAAATTATGCAATATACTAAAGCAAAATTCAAGATCTACTTCTACAACAAACTTTGCAGAAGCTTAATTGAATATGAGCAAGATCAATTAGAACACATATAACTAAGAATGAGAAATCAATCACACATAACACAGAAGAAATAACCTGAGGAAAGCCTCAGCCTAAAACCCCAATCTCTATATTATCATACAAGTGGAAATATGTTTGAGTTACAAAAATAATCAACTCACTGTTATAGCTCCAAATATCACTCTTATGGTTTGTGATTCCGCACTCATGGCCTAGGGCAACCCCTCCTTCCAGACCTGGTCCTAAAATTTAAAAAACAGTGTTTTATCCCTTATACGTGACATTGCCCTGAGTTAAACACATGTACACGCGGGTCTGTGTATACCCAACCCGCGTGTATGTATTAAAACACTTTAAAAAATAAATAATTCCTCATTTTCGGGCGGAGATCGTGGGTTTTACCTGCTGATCACCTGTTAGTGCCCGTGTCCCAATTGTTCCCAACCAACTCATAACTAAAAAACTACTTTGGAGATGGTATAAAAAGACATCAAAGGGAAGGCCTAAGGGAGAGAGAGAAAAGAGAGCAAGATTATTATGCTAAGATTTTCCCCTTAGACCTCTGAAGTCCTTGGTGCCTTCTGCACTTCCCCCATTTTGCATAGGAAACCCTTGTTTCCATGTGTATTGGTGATCATACATCCTTTATGTCATCATTGAGTAAGACTTGGAAGGAGCTCTTGTTGGAGTCTTGAGGCTAGAACGAATCCAGGAGGAAGCTTTGCTTGGAGCCTGCTGAAGGTGTTTCAGGTGAAATCTTTCCGTTATATGTACTTTACTTGCCTTTATATAAAGAAACACATCTTGGTTCCCGAAACAATCTTTCTTTGTGCTTATGAGATTCTTGTTTTGAATTCTTATGCAAGTAGTTACTTAAAGATTTTTATAACTAACTTTATAGCATGAAGATGGTTTATGTATAAGTATTTGTCCATGTACTGCTGTGTTCTTTGATTTGTTTGTTTTACAGGTCAAAGGAGAAGAAGGGAACTCCAAGAAGGGTTTGGACCCTAAAGGCCTTCTCGAACGTAGGACCTTAGGTACGTACCCTCAACATTAGAATTTGCTTACAGTAAAGATAATGGCTGTGTGTGTGTTTCTTTGAATAAGCAATTTTCAGTCTGGTAGAGTATTAACCCAAAGGACCCTAGGGGTACACCATCTTCTATCTAAGCATTTTAGTGGCAAGACAAATTTGATAAGTGCGAAACTTTCCTTCTTTGTTTTTAGAGTGGTCTTAAAATCTTGCATCCACATATAGTTCTTGCATTAGGATAGATTTGCATCTCTTTTTAGGAATATATAGTTTTGTTACTTTTTGTGAGTGTGGAGTCTGAAAAGAAAAGGAAAATTTGTTTACATTAGAATTACCTCTGAACCTCATAGAAATTGCTCTTCATCGAAAAACGAAAAAGTGCATGTGCATGTAGTTAGGATAATTTCTTTTTGCGTCAAAAAACACCACTAGTTTCACTTCCGTTACCTTGTGACTTAAAGAACATCCTAATAAAATCAAGCGCTAATTAAAATCCACTAGAACTCTTTGTTTTAGTCAGTTACACCAACAAGTTTAGGATTTTAGGGCCTTGGATTAAGCGAGTGGAGAGTTAACTCTCCAAGGCCACATAAAACGTCAAACATAAGAGTCTGAATAACGAGAGAAAATCCAATAGCGTTAGGAAGACCAGGAAAGCTCCAGATCTGGGAGTTAAGCACGAGGGTCTGTGAAGACAGGGAAGAGAGATACCCCCTCTCCTACTTGTCCGAACTTACCTCACGACTGTTCCGCCTGGCTTCTGCGACGAGTTGGTACCCATAGTTGCCTCTCCTAGGGATCTACACAGGTGGCTGCGGAGGGGAATCCCGTGGCACCTAAGGTTGACGTTGTATCGCTCTCGACAGTACTACTGGAGGGCACCCTTGCTAAGCTTGGGGGCTTGCACCGGCGCAGTCTGTTGTTAGGAGGTCAGCGTAACTTCCTCTGTTGCCTTCGCTGATAGGACTGGGCCGTCATTATCCTAGACTATCTTCGGAAGGCCCCTGACTCCACTTTCTTGTATTTTGGTGTCCGGTCCTCATCACCCGGAGCGGAAATACTTGGAAGTTGTTTGACTGGCTGTATCTTTAGGGACTTTATAGTGAGTGCTCTTTGCTCCTTGTATATAGTTGGCTTTAGGTATTTTTGTCTAGTCACATTTGGACTTTGTGGTCTGAGTGACTGGCTTACCACTCTACCGATCTTGAAAGGCTTTTGGTCGTTCTTTCGGAAGTTGTGGGGTTGCCTCCTCAAGGGCAAAGGTTTTGATTGCTTATCCATATTCTTTGAAGAGTTATTTCTATATTCCCGCAAGGGAAAGGGTCTTTGGAACAGTTAGATATGGCTAATATTCCTGTGGAAACCAACCAAGGTACCCTCCCAAAAGGGGATCCTTGTGCTTTTCCTTTCTTTGGAAATGTTGGTACTCCCTTGATGGCCACTATGAATATTCCTGGGTTGAATGCTGGACTATCCGTTTGGCTGTGGTCCACTCCGAATATTCCAAATGCTCTTGAAGCTTCTCAGTTGAATGCTTTATTTCAAGGGCATCACATGGGTGCTAATTGTTCATCTTCTTTCAAAGAGAAATCTGGGATTCCTTCTTCTCCTCCTTCTTGTAACAAGAAATCTAAAAAAAGGAGAAAAAGGAAGTCAAAGAAGAAGAATAAGTCTATCCCTTCGTCTTCAACCTCTGCGAGTCATGTTGGAGATGAGTCTTCAGCCACTGCAAGTCATGCTGGGGGCACAAGTCTAGTCACTGCAAGTCACACTAGCACTTCATCTTCAACCTCTGCGAGTCATGTTGGAGATGAGTCTTCAGCCGCTGCAAGTCATGCTGGGGGCACAAGTCTAGTCACTGCAAGTCACACTAGCACTTCATCTTCAACCTCTGCGAGTCATGTTGAAGATGAGTCTTCAGCCGCTGCAAGTCATGCTGGGGGCATGAGTCTAGTCAATGCGAGTCATGCTAGCAAAGAGTCACCGACCTCTGCAAGTCATGTTCTGGACACTCCGCAAACCACTGCTAGTCATGTTGGCGGAATGGAGGTTGATAAGAAACCTGGACGTAAAAGTTTTAAACCTAAGTTCCCTTGTAAGATATGCAAGGGAGACCATCTTACTCATTTATGCCCTGGTATTCCAGAGGTTCAAAGGATATGGTCCGAGTCTGAAAGTACTTATGTTCTTAGATCTGATATGGTTTCTCATCAATCCCATCAACCATTGGTTGATAATGTGGTAGAGCCAGTGCAATCGCTGGCTGATTACACTCCTCTTTTGGGGGGTGAAGTGCCTAACAAAAGAGTCTGTTTGATCTCTAGTACAGAGTCTTCTAGTATAGGGGGCATTCCGGTTACTTCGAATGTTCCCCCTCCAAGTTCTAAGAGTGTTTCCTTTGATTTGGATAGTCTTGTTGAGCCTCGTCTTCCTTCCGCTGTACCTTTCCAAATAAAGGTTAGAGTCAATTCCACAAATGTCTATCGATGTATGGTGGATGAAGGATCCTCTACAAGTATTATATCCTCTTTGACTTGGAAAGCTTTGGGTTCCCCAAAGTTGTTGACAACTCAGAGTCAGTTGTTAGCCTATGATAGAAGGCCTGGTGAATCTATGGGTGTTCTTCCTCAAGTGCCTATCACTTTAGGTGGGAAGACTGTCTTAATCGATATGATGGTGGTTGATAGCCCTTTAGATTTTAATATGCTACTTGGGCGTGATTATGTCTATGATATGAATGCTGTGGTGTCTTCACTCTTTCGAGTAATGTGCATTCCTCATAACGGGAATATTGTCACTATTGATCAGCTTGCATCTGATAATCACCACCCTAATTCGACTTTACTGCAGAATGCCCCTTGGTTTGTTTCAAGTGTTCAAGTAGACTCTACCCCGCCATGGGTCAATTATGTGGCATTGAATCCTTAATGTTCAATTGCTTCTAAGAAGGATCCTTTGACTTATTATTCTCCTTCTTGGGACTTGGTCCCGGCAATTGACCAAGAGATTCTTCCTATAGGGACATGGGACCCTTTAATTCCCTCTTTTGATCCTTGTAGTTCTCATGATTTCTCAGATCTTGCTTTGCCTTCACAGGAGGAACTCTTTGAAGCCATGAGTTATGACTACCAAAGGAGCCCTTGGCCTGAGCCCTGCAAGGGGTTTGTTCAGCAGAACTATTATGCGTAAGCTGCAAGGCTGCGTGGTTCCCTGTACCATATTGTATATATGAGGTACGCATTTTCAAGTTTTGTATTCTATAACACAAGATCTTATATGAATTTTATATGTGGGATGTATTAACTTCGTGTCTAGTGTTCCTATTTATGTTTACAGAACTTGGAAGATTTCTCCTTTGGAAGTTTATGGTTGGTCCGTTCTGACAGGTATTGGTTCTCAAAATTGGCATATAGGTTAGGTTTTTCCACCTGCATTGTGCACTCATCAGTTTCCTTTCCCATTTTGCCTTAGGATCGACCCCACCAAGTTATGATGCTGAACCTTATCATTACTTAGAAGTATCATGACTTGTGTGGTAGAGCCTACCTTATCATGGGTGCCCTAGTTAGTACCTTATTGTCGCTTGGCACTCATGCAATTTTTTTTTGTCCTTAGGTTCGGGAGTCCTCTGTAGTCCCGCCATGACTTATGCGTTGAAGACTCATTCTTCTTAGCTTCTTCGCTTCGTTCTGGCCTTATACCCCAGAGGCTCCTTTGTGTTGAGTTGTACTACTGCATTGCATGTTGACCACTTGCACCTTTTGGCCTAGAGCCGGCTTCACTTGGACTCGTGTTTAAGCCAATTTTTGACCACGACGTCTTCAAAATCAACCTTGCATACCTTTGACTTCTTCAGCTTGACATACCCTGATCCATGGAAGGAACATACCTCTGAGTGTCACTGACCAGTTTTCACCTCCCTGCATTGAGCATAGGAACGTTCCTTTCCCGGGAACTAGATCATCTGTTTCACCGACACTCGTTATTTCCACTGTACCATAGCATTCTTTTATTCTTTTTCTGGCTTAACAAAAAAAGACAAAAAAATTAAATATTCCAAAAAAGAGCGGGAACAGGGACATTATTTCCATTTATTGTTGGCAGCTAGAGTCAGTCGTTTCGCCCTTGAACAAAGCACTCAAAACAAAGTCTCCTCCGCATGGGTGGGATTTAGTTTGACTTAGGTATGCCATAACCTTGTTATTGAGTCAGTTCTCCCCCGATTGGTTATCTCTTCCAATCATATGGAGGGTTCGTTCATGCCTCCTGCATGGCGAACTTATACAGAGTCATCATATGCTGCCACATAGTCACATTGAGTCGTGCTTTTGTTCAAGGGAAGTTAGCCTGAGTCGACCTCTCTGCGGTGTCTCTTGACTCATTTTTCAGTCGGCCATCCCTGGTTGTCAGTGTCATGTCTATCATCACATCAGTTATATTAGTCCTTTACTCGTGCCGGTTTGAGAAGGTCCCCATTGACTTCTTGCTGGCGGGTCTTGTCCTTATCGACGACGACACCTTGCTCTGAGGACAGGCCTAGAGCCGCACCCTGGCCCTATTTTCATTATTGATAGGTCACCTTGTGCTCAGCATCGATCAGTATCATGGGTCTTTGACTGAGTGGTTTCCCTTGTGTTCGACATCAGCTTACATTATCACACATTGGGATTCGTGCAGTACCTTGGTTTCCATTTGACCCTATTGGTGGATACCTCGCCTCTATGTCGGCTTTCATTATTGGTTGGTTCAGAGGGTTTCTGCCGTGCGCTAGCCACATCTTGTGTACGCCGGAAACTTACTTCGGTTGGGTTCCTGCATCTTTTTTCGTCCGATTCCTTCCACATTATTGGCCTACGGGTTACACTCGCGCTAGATTGATGGGGGATGCCTTAATGCCTTCCTTCTAGCGGATCTTTCCCTATCGACTCCGACTCATTGCTCTGGGGCAAAGATCTAGAGTCCATTTGGCAGTACCTTGGGGTTTGCAGTCATTAGTGCCAGATCCTTCACTATCGACAGTGGGAAACCATCATTGTCTCCTGATTGATAGATTCTTACAGGTGTTCGACTCCAGCTCATCTATTCACACTTGTTAGATTGTACTGGGTACCTTGACACTCATTATCATTATCGGTGAGTAGTCTCGCGTTTGTTAACGGTATACATCAATGACTGGTAATCAAACGATTTCTCACATGGTCGACTTTAGCTCATTTATTCCCATTGTGTAGAAATGTACCACGGCAGTCGGTGAAGACCTCAGGTTGTGTCAGCATTCATTGGTTCACTTGGCAGTTGCTCCTGTTGCTGCTAGTCGATACCACTCCACCTTATATGTTGCAGTCAGTCATGGCGACATTCTATATGCTGGCACCTGAGTTTGTAGTGTAGTACCATCCTATTCCATCATGTTCAGTTGGTACCTTTTGGGATCAGTCTTTGATATCAGTGATCCGTTGCATCTTTCAGCATCATTGACAATCTTATATGTGATATTCAGACATGTACTTACTCATTATGATCAGATGATCCATTATGTATCTTCCAGTCATTTATACTTGTGTACTTAGTGGATCCGCTTGTACTTGATATGCGGACATGCTTTACTTTTTCTGAGCATGGGTATGCCCGCCTCAGACAGTGTTTCTTTCTGATCTCCTTTTTGTGGCTTGGAAGGCTGAATTCTGGTGAAGTCCTCCTCGGTTTCTCGACAGACTTCCTTTCCATGTACTTACATAATATATTTCGGCCATCATGTTCCCCTTCTGACCTCATATATTAGGGGGCATCTGTTATAGCTCCAAATCTCACTCTTATGGTTTGTGATGCTGCACTGATGGCTTAGGGCAACCCCTCCTTCCAGACCTGGTCCTAAAATTTAAAAAACAGCGTTTTATCCCTTATACGTGACATTTCCCTGAGTTAAATGAGTGTACACGCGGTTCTGTGTATACCCAACCCACGTGTATGTATTAAAAGACTTAAAAAAATAAATAATTCCTTATTTTCGGGCGAAGATCGTGGGTTTTACCTGCTGATCACCTGTTAGCGCCCGTGGCGCAACTGTTCCCAACCAACTCCTAACTAAAAAACTACTTTGGAGATGGTATAAAAAGACATCAAAGGGAAGGCCTAAGGGAGAGAGAGAAAAGAGAGCAAGATTATTATGCTGATATTTTCCCCTTAGACCAGGTCTGAAGTCCTTGGTGCCTTCTGCACTTCCCCCATTTTGCATAGGAAACCCTTGTTTCCATGTGTATTGGTGATCATACATCCTTTATGTCATCATTGAGTAAGACTTGGAAGGAGCTCTTGTTGGAGGCTTGAGGCTGGAACGACTCCGGGAGGAAGCTTTGCTTGGAGCTTGCTGAAGGTGTTTCGGTGAAATCTTTCCGTTATATGTACTTTACTTGCCTTTATATAAAGAAACACGTCTTGGTTCCCGAAACAATCTTTCTTTGTGCTTATGAGATTCTTGTTTTGAATTCTTATGCAAGTAGTTACTTAAAGATTTTTATAACTAACTTTATAGTATGAAGATGGTTTATGTATAAGTATTTGTCCATGTACTGCTGTGTTCTTTGATTTGTTTGTTTTACAGGTCAAAGGAGAAGAAGGGAACTCCAAGAAGGGTTTGGACCCTAAAGGCCTTCTCGAACGTAGGACCTTAGGTACGTACCCTCAACATTAGAATTTGCTTACAGTAAAGATAATGGCTGTGTGTGTGTTTCTTTGAATAAGCAATTTTCAGTCTGGTAGAGTCTTAACCCAAAGGACCCTAGGGGTACTTTCCCCTCAACCACTCACAAGCTATCCTGCTCTCTCTGCAATCAAACAATACAACTCACAAACTAAGTAGACACAAGATATGCCTTTCTTTAGCCCTCCAAGCCTCTTATTTCCTTGCGCAATTTTTCTTGGGGTCCAATGATGTCACATGTGTGAATTGGCCTCATCACACTCACTAAACTAAAGAAGTAACCGCGCAATCTCCAAGGAATGAATTCCTTCTGCATGCATGAGATATTCACAACGAAATATTCCTGCAACTGATAGTACATAGGCCCCCATCTGATCTCAACTAGATCTTTGTCTGAACTGACATGCATGAGTTATTTATGAGAGAATATTTAGTTATTTGAAGTGCAATAGTTACATGCATGCATGCATTAACTAACTAAACTCACAATTAATTCAACAAACTGTTTGAATTTATCTAACTGGACTTGACTCAGTTAACTGAGCCAACTAACTACAACTCAATATTACAACTCATCCTTATCTCTTTAACTAATGGATAAATTCCTCAATCAATGGAGAAACTGTTGCATGTCCCCACATCGACTTCATGTTTGATTTTCTACAACTAATTAACTCAAGATGAATTAATTAATTATTTAACAAACCGGTGCTACAATCAAATTCGAATTTTACTTCTCTATTTTAGTTCAGGGACTAACTAAAATAGGAAGGTATCCCAAAATTCTATTTATAGCAGTGCTAAATTTGCACTTCTATATTTAGCATTTCTTGTTGCTATTTTCAAGTTACATCTAAAATGATGGTAAGCATACTTTCGAAATTTATGAACGCCTAGGAGGTTGTAATAATATATTATTTTTATAATATATATCAGTCTTTACAAACAGAGGCCTCTTTCTTAACTCAAAACCCTATGACCCAGGAAGTGTGTATCATTATACAAACATGAAGTACTAAAAACTTTTAGCATCAACATAATCATGCTCACAAGGGTTACAAACATTTAAATGTATATACATTGTGAAAATATTTCAATGAAAGTGTTGGGGTTGACCAACCATTAAACATCATGAAAGTTGGGCAAATAAAAGCACAAAAAATGATCAGGGTTTTTGACCTTCAGTAAAAAAAATAGGGCATATCAAACAAGGGCACCATTTCAAAAACTGTTTTGATTGACATATTGATGATGAGGTGGTTTTGTGCTCAAAACCTTAAAGTCTCAACGACTCCCACATCAAATCATATATTTCAATTATGTTATGGAAAAACTTCTTTAGTCATGCGCCAAAGAAATACACCATAAGTATTTGATATGAGGGGAACTAAATCGTAAAGAGAAAAGGACTAATACACCCAAAAGTAATGTTCAAAAGAATTACTTCAAGAGAAACTAAACAATGGTTATAAAGAATATGTTATTAAATGTAATGATAATCCCTTGTTACGACTTTGGTATAGATAGGGATCAAGCTTTGATTGTTACAATAGTCACGGTGCATGGCTAGCATAACAACCATTTTCAAAATAGTTTTAGAAATAATATATAAGAATGTGTGCACCAAGAGAAGGAGATAGTTCGAAATTCTCTTTTTTCAAAAATATCATAAGTAATGAACTTGACAAAGCTAGATACAAGGACAAAGAACATGAATACAACCCTGATAAGACCCAGCAAGCCCTTTTGTTGTAGGATTTGAAAATACATTAGATAAAATTTGAGGTCTAAAATGGGTCTGCTAAGGAATATTCTAAAATAATAGTGGAAATAATAAAATAATATTATCTTACCTCATCAAGTTTTGGAGGGAAAAAAGAAAAAACTACTTTTTCAACTCGTATTTTCAACTTATTTCCTTATGATTTTACTCAAATTTTGAGCGGGAACACTCATTGGATGAAAAATTTAATTTTGCATCCAAGGAGTACCCATGTTGCATACTTTTGATGGACCCTACTACACAAAAAATGTGAAATACATTAAAAAATTTATTGCAATCACGTTTTTCATGTATTTCACATTTTTCCTGTAGTAGGGTCCATCCAAAGTATGCAACATGGGTACTCCTTGGATTCAAAATTAAATTTTGCATCTAATGAGTGCTCCTACTCAAAATTTGAGTAAAATTGTAAGGGGATAAGTTGAAACGTATTTTTATTTTTAATTTTTTCTATTTTTTTATGTTTTTACTTTTTTACTCCAAAAGGTGAATCATCCCCCATGGTTGACATCATCATATTGAATCTTATTGGTTCTTATAAAGTTTATTTGTGTTGTACATTTTTATTTTGAGGCTCATATTTTACCTCAACATTTCTCTAATGGATACAATGAGACTTACCCAAAATATAGACACATACTTAGTGAATTTTAGGATGTTGGCATGCTTTTGCGCCTAAAACCTAGGTCCCAAAGGCTCGTATGAAAAAATGCATACTATATTCACATAGAATTTAACAAACCCTATGATGAAATCAACGATGTAAACAACCTTTGTATACTATAGGAAGTATTTGAATTAATATATGAAGCATGATGTTGGTTCTGAGTTTGGTGAGGTTCTTAAAACAAAACAATAAGTTCTCAAACAACATGGTGCATCTGAATGGACAAAATATAAACAATTGAATCTGTAAAAGGATTTGTGGAGCTTTTGAGACTACTAAGCAATGAATAAACAAAAATTGAGGGAGGAAAAGGAATAGGGACCATAAAACTTAATGTAAATTCAATTAATTAGAGAAAAAAAGGTACCTATCACTATGCATACCTGGTAATTTCGCACCAAAAAAAAAATGTCTTGTGCCCTAAAAAATTATTAATCCCTAGGCTCCCAACAGTAGTTAGGGGTAGTTTGAATGGAAAATAATTGAAACGAGAGGAGATCAAACATGTTCAATGCCCATGAAAGTTCACAGGCATAGCAAAAAGTGTGTGTTATGATCGAAGCCCAAGGAGGAGTGGTGAGTAAATGTCAAAGTTAATGGAAGATGCAAGGATCGCCATTGTGGATGGTGAGGCTACAAAGCATGGATTCCAACTCAGACTTATAGTCCATCAACCATTGATAGTTTTGAGGGGAACCATATTATGTGGGGATGGTTTCCATATTTTAAAAATGTGGGCTAAGAATAGGGGTAACAACTATCACTTTGTGTTGGCAAGGATAGATGCAAAAGGCATTATATTAATGGTCAATCTTAGGTAGGGATCATGTAAATGACTTGCAATTAAAACCTCATTTACAACAAAACTCTAGTGCCATCCAAACCAAAATACATGGAATGACACATTAGTCTTAATTTATCTATTTTGAACACAACCATCCCTAGTTAGGTCTTTGGATTGCATTACCAAGGACATGCCATGTAGAAGCCAAACAAAAATATGTTACGAAACCTTGCCCTTTTCACTGAACCCATTTTCCATGTATTAACGCCAAGAACTATATTATGCATCTTATAAACATGCCTCGAATATTTCATTGTTTAAACATGTGCTTCATTGCCACCTTGAGCCATACATTATAACATGCATCGGGTACAGTGTAAACTTTATACACTAATTCAATAGTATAAGCAATAACTCTAACCTTATAGCATGAGTATCATATAAAATGTTTCCATTGTTTGTTATACATGGGAAATATAAGATTGTGATCACCAAAATATATAAAGGACTTTTCAACAATTCAAATCCCTCAATGTTAAAACAAATTATGTTTTGGCCATATAATACGCATGCAATAACTTTTGTTGGAAGGACTTATGGATATCGCATAAGAATTTAGGTCTTCGACATTAGAGACCATATAGGTTAGATTATAGTAATGAAATTAAAATCCTTACTCTTTTATATGCTTTGAGGTACTATATAAATACATGTTCAGGCTTTACTTTTATTTTTCATATTCACGGAATTTTTTTTTTACCTCCATTCCAAACATAATCAAAACCCAAATGTGAAAGAAAATTCGATGTATTTGTACTCTCATATCATCTCAAGTGGTAGAAACTTTTTATGTGATTGTCTTGAGGTAGGGTCCCACCTACTAGTTTTATTTTTAAATTTTTTGGGGATTGGTTCTTAATTTATTTGTTAGGGAGAGGGAATATTATCACAATTATTTGTGAAATTTTCATTATTGATGTGTGTCAACATTGGCCCTCCACATGGCAGTTTTCATGGTGCAAACCAAAACTAAAAAATATTTGGTAATAGAGTTAATAGCTTAGGCTGTGAATGAGTAGGATGTGAGTTTCCATCGGGGGACAAGAAGTAAGGGATGTGAGAGGTGGGATGAAGAAGGTAGTACCTAGGGTATCCTTTCGTAGGTAAGAATAAGGTTAGATCTATCTTATTCACAATCCAGCTCTTGAACAAAAGGGAAGGTTACTTATCCCTATATTAGAGATTTTGTTGTTGACAAGTTAAAGATATTAACACATAAATATTTTCAAAGGAATGAAGCTTAAAACAATTTGTATCAAAGAGAATGTTGTTGTCTTGTTAAAAATACTTTCCAACTATACTCAAAATAAAATATATATCATCCTTACAAAAACTAAAAGCACTGGGAGAATGAAAACTATGAAAATAACAAAATATTAAAAATAAATAAAAGATAATTTATCAAGAAATTGTATAATCAAAAGTAAGCAAGATTACTTCAGAGTGTCAAAAGTGAAACAAGGGAAAACATGGAAGAAAATATTTACAAACAGAAAAAATGATTTTAATGATTTATTCTTATGTTGTTTCTACGTATGGCTTGAAATGAGATCCATTCACAATGTAAGGCATAATAAGATCATTTTTATCTTTTAAAAGATAAGAATTAGGCCCAGAAATTGCAACAATTTTAAAAGGGCCCATAATTTTTGGAACTTATGATGTTTTTCCTTTTCTGTATGTGAAGAGTCCATAACGACACCTTTTGATCAATAGTAAAATTCATCGATTTAGATTTCTTGTCCAAATATTTCTTTATTGTCTACATCTTGCATTTAATATTACCAAGAGAATGATTATGTTTCTTTTATAAATTAAACAAAGCTAAGACTCTTTGGGGAATATTGGTGGAATTAAACTCTTCAGATTGCATGGCAATGAGTAAAGAAATCAACTTGATTTTAACAAGCATAACTGCTTCTTTCCCATACACAGGATGAAAAGGAGAAGCATTAGTACTAGATTTCACAATTTTGCAATCAACCCACAAGGTGTATTTTAACAAATTATGCTAATTGCAAGGTTTGTCATTTATGATTTTCTTTAAGATTCAGATTAGATTTTTATTTGTTGACTCTACTTTCCCCTTATCTTAATTGTAATAGGTGGAAGAGTTGGAATTTCTAATCCTGTATTTTTCGCAAAATTCAGTGAACCTTACATAAACAACTGTTGAACCATTATTAGTGATTACATCAAGATGGATACCAAAATGTGACAAAATATTATTTTCGAGAAATTCAATAACTTGCTCATCTCGGGCATTCTTTAACAAGATAGCCTTTGCCCACTTCGCGAAGTAGTCAGTTGCAATGAGGATAAAGATGTGCCCTGCAAACAAGGGTGGATTGATTGGTCCAATAGAATCAAGACCCCATTTTGAAAATGGGAAATCAATAATGATAGGTTGCAAAGGCGTCGCATGAAATTTTTATTTACTAGCAACTTGTTGACATTCTTTGCAACTATGCACATATTTATAAGAATTTGAAAAGATCATTGGCCAATAAAAAAACATATCTCAATATTTTATGTGTGGTGGATTTGGCTCCAAAATGAAAACCTATATGCATTCCTCCATGAGTGGATTCATGAGATAGTGTTAATATTTCATTGGTAAATTCATCATTAACACAACATAATAATAATGCATTAAAATATCTTTGAAAAAGCATGTTATTAAGGATTATATATTTGGAAGATTCTATATGCAACCTTCTTAGTTGAGTTTTATTAAGATGATCAGGACATTTTTCATTTGCATGTAATAGATCAATTCTTGTACCAGGGGTGATTTGTGACATCAATTTGTTGTTTGTTAATCCAAATCAACGCAGATAAGGATGCATCACCGTTCTCTAGTTCACTTGGTTCAAGGTATTGAGCCAAGTGAAGTGCTAGGTCGTGTCCCTTTATTTTTTTGGTAGTAATGATTGACAGATCATGCTCTTGAATTTTGGCAATCAAATGAGAAATTTTCCATGAATTATAAGTTTGTGAGAGTTGAAATTTAACTTTAGGTAATAGGACTCTTACCTCCATATGCTTGCCTAGGCTATAGTGTAGAAACTCTTTTATTGCTTTGACAAGGGAAAAAGCATGTTTTTCAATAAAATAATATTTTAATTCATCATCCAAAAGGCTTTGACTCATGAAAGCAATCAGTTGTTCAATTCCTTAATCATTCTTTTGCATGAGGATACCAGAAATGCCTTCCTCTATGGCATTAGTGTAGATAGAGAATTTTTTAGTGAATTTTGGCTTTGCTAGAACTAATGTGGAGGAAATAGATTCCTTTATGGTAAGAAAACATCTTTCTGCAATCTCATCCCATTTGAAAACATGATCTTGCTTCAATAAATTATGAATAGGCTTAGTATTTTTAGCAAAATCATTAATAAAAATGTGAAGGAAATTTACCTTTCCCATAAAAGATTGGATTTCCTTTTTTGAATTAGGGGGTGGGATATTCTTGATTTTTTTGACCCTATCTAGATCAATGATAATTCTAACTTCAAGGAAAATATGTCCTATAATCTTACCAGCAATGACTCCAAATATTGAGTTCTTTATCTAAGAGTGATATGTCGAATCTTCTACAATTAATGAAAACTCATCTTAGATGCTCAAAACAATATTTATGGCACTTTGATTATATCGGCATATCATCAAGATAGACATAAATTATCTTCTTGACAAGGTCATTGAAGACTAACTGCATAGCCCTCTGGAAAGTGACACCTCCGTTGATCAAGCCAAAAGGAATTAGTTTGTAAGTGAAACTGCCCTAGTGATGGGGTGAAATTAGTTTTGTATTTGTCCACTTTCTTCATGTGAATCTAGTTATAACCAGAAAAGATATCTAAAATGGACGTCATCTGAGATTCTGCCACTTGCTATAAAATATGATCCATGTTAGGCAAAGGGAAATTATTTTTTACACTTGCCTTATTTAATTACAAGTAGCCTACATACAAGTGTATGCCACCATTATTCTTCCTAACAAGGACCAAGTTGGCGACTCACTCTGAATATTTAACTAGAAAAATGAATTGAGCTTGCAGTAATTTATCTAATTCTTTCCTAATAGTGGCTTTGAGAGCAGCATTAATTAGTCTTTGTCTCTGCCTAACTGGTTTTGATCTAAAATCACTTGTGAATGATCTCAGTTAATTAATGAAGGTATTACAGACTTATGTGCTAGGGTGTGCCTATGTTACTTTAAGCAACGGATCGATAAGATTGCGAAATACAAAGGCACTTGAAAAGGTAAGAGAAACACAGTAAGAAAATACAAAAACACAACAAATTTAATAAGGAGTTCACCCAATCCTCATGGGCTACATCTCTTGGTCAGATTTCAGTGGTGGCCTTTTCTATTGTGTCTTAAAGTAGATATTTTACAATAAGGAGCTCAATTTGAGTCTCACTTAACAAAGAATGATCAGTAGGATTGTACTTGGATCCCCCAAGTCTCTAGGGTACACAGACTCCCCTTACTGAATCTCGACCTCAACTAGTCTCAGTGACAGGTATACACAGAAGATTTGCTTGAACCTCTCAAGCCTTCTCTTGAGTTCACAGACTCTCGGACTCTCTCTGGCTCTGTCTGTTCGATGTTGCCTTTGCTTTGTAGGTCAACTCGGCTTCTCTATTCTCTGCAATTCACTTCTTTCTCTACATTTCCCCCCCTTCTTTTCTTTTTCTATCCGTGGCTTAGAGCCAATCTGCTCCCTGACTATTCGTTTCTTCTTCCCGGATCTCGGGATCACCTGCCTTTGTCCGCTAGAATTCCCCTGCTTTATGTCATCATCGTTGTGTAACGCTTCACAGAGAGGTGGCCACCTGTTTCCCTCATGAACTGAGTGTCAGTTCTTTTTGAACGGTCGTTATTTACATTGCTCCAAGATTTCCCGCGAAACTATTCCCTCTGCCAACTCATCAGTCATGCTAGATCTCAAATCTTATCTGCCTCAGCCTATTTCCCTGTCGAATCTGGTCACCCATCGGATTGATTCTCCACCATTGATCTGGGGCCTCTAGATCCTACGGTCTCCGTGAATATCACACGGGTAAGTTGCTCAACCATTACTCATGCGATGTAAGTGGTTTTCTCTCTCATCCGCTGGACACGTGTCACCCGGTGTGTGTCATCACGCTGAACTCGACCAAACCCATTTACCACTCAAATTGCACGCGATATCCTGTAGGTTTTGGGTTTGGGACCTGCCTTCTGATAGTTTCGGTGATTTCCATGCGGTTCTATGCTTTTCCCCATGACCAAGCGCTCAGGGCTTTCCTTCACTGAGGGTTTTGCCCTGAAATATCAGAAACTGCCTTTGTTTTTGGATTTGGGCTTCCGATTGCCAATTTGTGTCCATGCGTGATCTCCATGGCCCAATGATCAGCGCGCTTTGACCAAGGGTCCTCGTTATTTCGTGCTAGCCACAAATTGCCATTGTCTAGAGGTCATTTCTGATAAGCTTGTTATTCATAAGATTTTGAAGCCTGACAAAATTTGAAACAATCATGGAAATCTTTAAGGATCCAATTCGGATCACGACCTTCCCACTGAAAATAGCTTTTGGACCACCAAAAGTTAGTTTTCAAGCATCGACTAAGTGAGGGTATTGTTATCACCCCAAGAAACTCACCTAGGTTGTAAATCGGTGATGCTCGGGAACATAAAAAATTCAATAGTTTTGTTGGATAAAATGATGGATAAATGGAAGATGTGCAGCACATTTAAGCCAGATAACCACTCCTACTAGGCTTATCCCCAGACATGGGTGAAGACCCCAAAACTACAAGGCTTTCAACCACCAACTACTCACAGTTTAAGGTAAAAGTGATAATGGAGAAGACTGATTGCAACAGCAGATGCACAGGACCCTGTGATGGCCAGCTGCAACCAGTTAGAAGGTCTGCAAGACTATTATTCAATACACAAAGAGGATGACAGCTCTCTGTTATTTAAACAACAACAATCCACAAGCAAAATCAATGAACCACTAAATTGTACCATAGAGGTGGGATGACATCCCCTCACATGCTAAATATTCACAGCACATCAAATAAATGCAATGCAGGCAAAGCCTAGAACGTAGAAGAAATGAAAAGTGAGCAGGTGACAGTAAAAGAAGCTTGCATTAGTGGAAATCAAGACCAGAAGCTGCAGGTCTCATAGTATTAACGGTCTCCAGAAGTTAAAAGGCTACCATAAGCTCTCATTCATCAAACACTCATCAAACTGATTACATTTGTGTTTTGAGTATATATGGTGTCTCATTACAAAATATCTCTGCTAAACAATGCGTGGTGGAGTCCATAAATGGCCACCAACCACATTTACACTTAGAAATGGGCCTCTAATGCAAATCTGACTGTGTTTTAAATAGATTTGACCCTCTCTAGTGCTCTGCGGTCCTCCTTGGGCAGGTGGAGTGAAATATGGGTGAAACACATAACCATTGAATGCTCTGAACTGATAGGTGGTGTCCTGCTTCCTCCTCGGCCATACTGTTGATTAACTACAGTCGCCGAACATTAAAACGACCGAACAATGACTGTTTTGCTCATTAAACAGTGAAATATTGTCAAACTGTTCATTCCCGCCCGTTAATGCTTCACTTGGACTTCAAAAGGTTCATTCATGCCTAAATCATTTATCGGGTCCGTCATTTGGGCTGCAATGCATATCTTTGGCCAATCCTTTGTTTCTTTATATTTGAAAATACACGTAAAAATGCTGCAAAACGCAAACATTTGCCTTTGGCGGACCTCAGATGTTAAACATTTGTGTTTCAGAATTCCATCGGGTCTGGGACTCATCGCATTGGCGCTTATAATGTAAAATGTCATGCATCCTTGGTTTCCCCGATTGCGATCTGTCGATCGCAATATGGGCCGATACCACCGATCCCTTGCTTTTCCTCATATTTGAAGATACATGGAAATATTGGAAAAACATGAAAAATGCCTCCGCTAGACCTGATAATATATATATTTTAGTTATCGAACCCTTTTAGATCCGGACTTCATCGCAATAGGCACCCGGCAAGGCTTCCTTTGTATTTCCTCATATTTCGTTATATAACGAAAATGCTCCCAAAATCATTAAAAATGGCCTTAGTGCGGATTTGAAATTTTAATAGAAATCATTCATCATGCCATCGGGTCCGACCCATCGGATCGGAGGCATGTCATATGTAAAGGCCCCGCCAATTTGAAAACGTCGATAGCAATATCACCGTGGACCTGATAATTTATCAAAAATAACTTATATCGCCATCAGGTCCGGGCTTATCGCGTCGCAAACATAACCATGCAAAAGGCCCTGCCCCCTTTGTAAGTGTCGATGCAATATCGGTGATCACATAATATAAAGGCCCAGACCTCTTGTAAGTCCTCCATTGCGACCCGCCGATGCAATATTGGCGATCGCTCATCAGCGAGGTCTCCTTTGTCGCTGCCACTGCCCGCCTGCTCCGACTGCGATACGCCGACGCGATCTAGACCGTTGATCAGCCAGATCCAACGGCTGATATGATTTTGGACCTTTAAGCCTGCTTTTTGAGTTTTTTCATGATTTTAGAGTAATTGTGCCTCCCGATAGTGTATTTCCGCCCTTCCAAGGGCTTTCCTCTTTCAACTTTTTCATTCGGTGGAAGGTTTTTAATCAAAACTTGGGGATTTTAACAGCTTCCATGGATCCTTTGACATGCATTTAAGCGTGTTTGTAGCCTTTGAGAGTATTTTGAATCCATTTTTGACCCTTTTGTATAGCAGAGCTAACACTGGCTCCTTCTGGGGATGAGATCCTCCCTGTGAGGTCTCAAGAACCTGCAGATCAATGCCTTTCCAGCAACAAACAAATTAGCCGAAAATTCCTAGTGTTCCATTGGGCATGGAGTCTACTACAGCTATACTAAAAACTGATAAAAGCACACTATTTACAGCTTTTAAGGCCGAAGACCTTAAATCACATAGTTTTTCAAAAGCTACCCATTAACTGGGCCATCAAAAATTGTATCTCCTTCCATACTTTTCAGTATGAAGGTATTGTTCCCTTGAATCTGTGAAATGATGAAAGGGCCTGTCCAGAGAGCATCAAATTTCCCATGATTGCCTTTCTTTTCTTTAAATGCATCCCATTTTAGAACCAAATCCCCAACCTGCAAATTATTTCTTTTTTCCTTCTTGTCAAAGACTTCCTTGATCTTTTTCTGATGTGCTGTAGCTTTTTCAATCAACTGCTCTCTGATCTGATACAACTCTGTTAAATCAGTGATTCTATTGGCCATATCATCTTCTTCATCCTGCGCTGTTTGGAGCAACTTTGCCACAGGGAGGGTAAGTTGAATTGGAAAAATGGCATCAGTACCATATACCAGCTTGAAGGGAGAACTGCCTGTAGATTTCTTGATGGTAACCCTGTCCGCCCAAAGTGCATACTTGAGCTTGGCATCCCAATTCTTCTTATTATCCTCTAACAGCTTCTTAATTATCCTGATCAGACTCTTATTGGAGGATTCTGCTAAACCATTCCCTTGGGGGTAATAGGAAGTGGAATGAACAAGTTTAATGCCCATTGAATCACACATTTCCACCAACTCTTTTGCCCTGAAGGCTGTTGCGTTGTCTGTTATTAGCTTATGTGGGCAACCAAATCTGCTAAAAATGTTTTCTAATAAGAATTTCATGACCATATTATGATCAGCCTTCCTTGTTGGGATTGCTTCAATCCATTTTGTTAAATAATCAGTGGAAACTAATATCCACCTGTGCTGGCCACTGGAGTGAGGGTTGATTTCACCAATGAAGTCCAAACCCCACTGCTGAAAAGGTCCCTTTGCAATTATTAGCTTTAGTGGCAGAGATTTTAGTTGCTGCTTACCTTCAAATCTTTGGCACCTGTCACAGGATTTAACAAAAATAAACGCATCAGAAAATAAAGAGGGCCAATAGTACCCAGCTCTGAGAATATTATGGGCAGTGGTTCTCTAATAATGATGTCCTCCACACATGTTGTTATGGAATTGCTGGATGATCTCTATTGCCTGTTCTTTGTCCAGGCATCTTAAAAGCACTCCTGATGGATCCCTCCAGTAGAGCAAGCTATCATTGATGCAATATTTTGTTTCCTTTAGCTTTAAATTTCTTGCTTGACTTTGAGAAAATTCTCAAGGGACTTCTAGCTTTAAAAGAAAATTAATTATTGCAGCATACCAGCTACAAGAAGCTAGGTTCTCG
Organism: Pinus tabuliformis; assembly: GCA_031772625.1. Classification (NCBI taxonomy): domain Eukaryota; kingdom Viridiplantae; phylum Streptophyta; class Pinopsida; order Pinales; family Pinaceae; genus Pinus; species Pinus tabuliformis. Next base: position 729,273,888 of record CM062806.1, on the reverse strand, counting down.
GTGATTGGCTGTTTATCCTCCGATTCAGCTGTTTTATACTCTTCTATTGACCATTCTCTACTACAGTGAACAAGAAATCCATGTCCAAAGACCTACAATTTTCTTCAGCCAATAACTTGGCAAGCCCCTGACCTCTTACCAGCTTGGTGGGCTTCAGCTCTATGTTGAATTCTATCATTTTTGCAATCCATTTCACTCTTTTTCCATCAGCATCAAGCTGCGTTAAGACATCCTTTATTGCAGCAGAAGGCACGTATGCAACTATCTTGGAATGCAAGATATACACTCTGAAAGCTTTCAAAGATTTAATAAGAGCATAAGCCTGCTTTTCAATAATATCATACCTTAGTTCAGCATCCCTCAGATTCTTGCTGAAAAAGGCCACTGGATGCTCTTGACCTGCTTCATCTTGCTGCAACAGAACAGCTGCAATGGTATCCTTAGAGGCAAATGAAAACAAGTGAAACTCCTTGCTATAGTCAGGGCTTATCAAAGTAGGAGCTTCCATAATAGCCTTCTTAATGGAATCAAAAGATTTTCTGGCCGCATCAGTCCACTTTACCTCTGCTCCCTTTTTCAACATGGAGGTTATGTGCTTGACTAGCTCTTCGAAGTTCGGAATGAACCTCCTTACAAAGTTGATTTTTCCCAGAAACGACTATATTTCTTTCTTTGATATTGGGAGAGTTAGAGCCTGAATTGCTTTGACTCTTTCCGGGTCAATTTGAACACCTGCAGCAGACACTACATGTCCCAACAGTTTGCCTTCTTCCAAAGAAAATTGGGATTTTTTGGGATTAACTGAAATTCCAAACCTCCTGCACTTCAAAAACACCCTTTTCAAATGTTGTAAATGATCATGATGGCTGCTGGAATAGACAGTTATGTCATCAAGGTAGATTAGCACAAATTTATCCTTCTCTCCCACAAAAGCTATATCCATAGCTCGCTGAAATGTGGCTCCAGCATTCATCAGCCCAAATGGCATTTTGGCATACATGAACGTGCCCCAAGGAGTGGTAAATGCAGTCTTCTCTTGATCATCTGGGTGCACAACAATTTGATTAAAGCCTGAAAATCCATCTATAAAAGACATTACTTTGGCACCTGAGACTTGTTGCAGCAAATGCTCCATTTTTGGCAGAGGATAATTATCCTTTTTGGAACATTTATTTAGATTCCCGAAGTCAACACACAGTCTAATTTCACCATTCTTCTTCCTCACAACAACCAGATTGGCCAGCCATTTAGAATATCTGAGAGGCACTATAATCTTAGCAGCCAACAACTTTTTAATTTCTTTCTCAACCAGAGGAAGGAGCATAGGATTCATTGGTCTCAGCTTTTGCTTGAAAGGAATAGTGTCTTTCTCAAGCGGAATTTTATGCTGAATTATATTCTTGTCATATGTCTTAAGATCATTGTACTCCCAAGCGAACACATCAGCAAATTGCGTCATTAATTTGCAGTATTCGGCATTCTGATCAGCTGATAGATTAGTAGACAAATTTATAAATTTGGGCTGACCTAGGCTTCCTATATTATGCTTACACACAACAGATTGATCTTCTTTATAGGCAGCTTTGTAAGGCACATCATTGTGGTCAAATAATCTCTCAAGAGGAATCAGACCCTTAGGAATATGGTTGCTAGGGAGCTGAACTATGTTATTCTTGCCAATCTTATTTCTAAGCTGGGACTTGGGATATTCTAACAAAGCATCATTATTTTGGTCAATTTGCATTTCCGAGAACTCATCAATGACTTGAAGGAACCTATTTAACTCATCATCATCATCAAAAACCTTCCAATGGTGGAAATTATCAGGTATGGAGGGTCTATAACTAGTTTGGGAGGGGATGAAGGGATGAACAAACTAGTTGAAACAACAAGGGAGTCGGCAAGCTAATTTTGGGCTCTAGGAATGTATGAAATGCAGAAAAAATCAAAGAAATCTTTGACTCTCCATACCTCATCTCTGTATGCTCTCAGCCTCGGATGCTTTGCTTGGAATGTTTTATTTACTTGCTGAATTATTAGGTCAGCATCTCCAAACACCTTCAGCCTTTTTATTCCTCTATCTTTGGCTGCATGAAGGCCCAACAGCAGTGCTTCATATTCTGCTATGTTGTTTGTCACCTGAAAAACCAGCTTTAGAGACAATTGAATTGTTTCTTGCTGTGGGGATACTAGCACCACCCCTGCTCCTGCAGTCTCTTTGGTACAAGCTCCATCAAAAAACATCTCCCAAATCTGTCCTCCTATATCATGCTCGGCCTGATCTGATTGTTTCCTGATATGCAATGAGGCCTTCTGAGATTTTTCTATTTGAAGAATGCATGCTCCAAAATCAGTGTCCACTGCATATATGGGATGGTTTGTAGGATTCTTCTCATCACTAATGATATATGCCAGCTGTGCTTCTCTATATAATCTCCTGCTTTCTCCTCCAAATACTGGGATAGTTGCATAAGATAGATCATTCTATAATGTCCCTCCTAGTCTCTTAATCCACCCTCTAGACAACAGCATACCAAACTTTGGAGGGACATCAGCCACCACTATATCCATCATCATACTCTTCATGGGCAGCTGGGTTAAGGTAATGGCTAGATCCTTAATCAATCCAAGGCATTTTACCTTCCTTGAATCAAAAGAGAACAAATCATGATAAGGTCTAGTGATATCAAGGCCTAACTCTTCCATAACAGTTTTAGGCATTAGATTGTGGCTGGCCCCTGTGTCTAGAAAGCAATTGTGGAGGATTTTATCATGGATAGTCAATGAAACATAGAAAGATGGAGAACTGTTATCAACAGGTTCAATCATGGGACTAAGCACAATAACAGGCTTGTCATCTTGCAAATTGACAGAGTCAATGAAGGTTTGTTTAGACTCTAGCTCAAGGGCCTCAAGGATAGGTTTTCTAAATAGTTCACTCTTTACCAACTCGGCAAGAGGCACAACTATTTTCAATTTCTGAACTTCCGACTCAAAACTGAAAGATGAGAATGATTTATCAGTAGTTTTTACCTCTTGAACAGGGGCTTTGAGGGTGACATGATCAGCTGCTGGTCTTCTTTGCCTGGTATTCTGTGGTGCTATTTGGGTAGCAGTTTCTTGTGCAATGGTTTCTTTGGCATTATTTGCATTGGATCTTAGATTATATTTGCGCTGCTGCTCACCCGATTGCAGAACAACACCACTGTCCCACTTCTGACTGTTTTGCTCTTGCAACAGTGACTCTTCATACTTGGCCAATGTTAAAAATGCAGTGCTGCCCTTATCTTCCATGCAGTAAATTTCATCCTCCTCTTCTTCAAATTGTTCTCCCTCCATGACTGCATTTTGAAAAGGAGTTTTGAATTTATGATCTTCTTTTTCTTCTTCACCCCTTTGCATGATTTGTAGCTGATCATTTGCTTTTCTGAATGGGTTTGGGTTTCTTGGAACAAATGTGCTTTGCTGCCTTGTTTTTCCTGAAGTTTTCTCAACCTTTAGCTTAGAGATTTCAGAAGCCAATGACTCTATCATCTTAGTCATTTTGTCTAATTTAGGCTCTGAAATATAGGTAGATGAAGAAGAGGCCTCACCTCTCAGCCTTCTTCTATCAACTTGACTCTTCAACTTCTCTGCTGCCATAATATTGGATTCCACCTCCAGGGCTGCTTCTTGCATATCATTCAAAGTGGCACATCTTCTTTCTCTCAACAATAAGCAAAAATTAGGGTCAAAAGCATTAGCATATTTGAGTTTGGCGGTGGTGGGGGTAGGCTTTACCTCAGCTGGTATTTTACTATACATCTTATTAAATCTCTTATTGAAGTCAGGCAAAGACTCACCTTTTTCTCTTTTCAAGTTTCCAAACTCAGTATGATAATATAATAAGTCCTTCTTATCTCCCCATTGCTTCAAAAATGCTTCATCTAATGTTTCAATGTCTGTGATAGATCCCTGGGGTAACCCTCTCAACCACTTCCTAGCCTCTCCATCAAGGCTCTGGACAAAAACTTTCATCCATACACATTCTCACTTATATCTAGATTATCAGCATAACTGTAAAAAGCTTCAAGATGTTCTTCTATTGTTACTCCCTCTGTTCCAGTAAATTTAGGCATATATTTTTGATATTCTCCCACAGGCATAGGATTTAGAGGCACAGGCAATACCAAAGGTCCATATCTAGCAGCAACAATCCTCTCAATCCTAGTGGGTGCTTGTTGTCCTGCCATATTTGGGATATATGGAGGAATACTAACAGATGGAGAAGTAGGAAATAATGCAATGGATGGAAGAGAAATTGGGATGTGTTGGATAGTATGGGAAGCTTTCTTTGGACTGAGACTCAAAGGGGAACTAACTGCACAAGGGGTCGAACTAATCTCTGAAGGAACTTCTTTATTAACAGCGTTGGGCTCCAAATCTTTAAGCTGTGATTCTTCAGCTATAAACTCATTTTTCAGAGATAAATTAGAGTTTTTAGGCTTACCTGATCCTGATGCCCCTTTCTTTGGTGATTTCCTCGATTTAACAACTTTCTCAGGGTCAAGCAATGGTTCAGCTAGAGATTTCTGAGGATTTCTTCTAGTATGCCTCACAAACTGAGCCAGAATTTCAAAGTGGAGTCGCCAAAGGATGGTCTTCCACCAATGGAGTCGCGAGACAGATGATTACAACCAATGCTATGTTCAAACCTTTTCTATCATCAAAGCTTGAAACTATGTCGTTCTCCCAGGGAAGATTGAGCTCCAATTCTCCTCTCTCCCCGGCAACGGTGCCAATTAATGTTATCACCGCAAGAAACTCACCAAGGTTGTAAATCGGTGATGCTCAGGAACATTAAAAATTCAATAGTTTTGTTGGATAAAATGATGGATAAATGGAAGATGTGCAACACATTTAAGCCAGATAACCACTCCTACTATGATTATCCCCAGACATGGGTGAAGACCCCCAAACTACAAGGCTTTCAACCACCAACTACTCACAGTTTAAGGTAAAAGTGATGATGGAGAAGACTGATTGCACCAGCAGATGCACAGGACCCTGTGATGGCCAGCTGCAACCAGTTAGAAGGTCTGCAAGACTATTATTCAATACACAAAGAGGATGACAGCTCTCTGTTATTTAAACAACAACAATCTGCAAGCAAAATCAATGAACCACTAAATTGTAGCACAGAGGTGGGATGACAGCCCCTCACATGCTAAATCTTCATAACACATCAAATAAATGCAATGCAGGTAGAGCCTAGAACATAGAAGAAATTAAAAGTGAGTAGGTGACAACAAAAGAAGCTTGCATTAGTGGAAATCAAGACCAGAAGCTGCAGGTCTCATAGTATTAACAGTCTCCAGAAGTTAAAAGGCTACCATAAGCTCTCATTCACCAAACACTGATCAAACTGATTACATTTGTGTTCTGAGTATATATGGTGTCTCATTACAAAATATCTCTGCTAAACAATGCGTGGAGGAGTCCATAAATGGCCACCAACCATATTTACACTTAGAAATGGGCCTCTGATGCAAATCCGACTGTGTTTTAAATAGATTTGACCCTCTCTGGTGCTCTGCGGTCCTCCTTGGGCAGGTGGAGTGAAATATGGGTGAAACCCATAACCATTGAATGCTCTAAACTGATAGGTGGTGTCCTGCTTCCTACTCGGCCATACTGTTGATTAACTGCAGTCGCCAAACATTAAAACAGCCAAACAATGACTGTTTTGCTTATTAAACAGTGAAATACTGTCAAACTGCTCATTCCCGCCCATTAATACTTCACTTGGACTTCAAAAGGTTCATTCATGCCTAAATCATTTATCGGGTCCGTCATTTGGGCTGCAATGCATATCTTTGGCCAAACCTTTGTTTCTTTATATTTGAAAATACACGTAAAAATGTTGCAAAACGCAAACATTTGCCTTTGGCGGACCTCGGATGTTAAACATTTGTGTTTCAGAATTCCATCGAGTCCAGGACTCATCGCATTGGTGCTTATAATGTAAAATGTCATGCATCCTTGGTTTCCCCGATTGCGATCTGTCGATCGCAATATGGGCCGATACCACCGATCCCTTTCTTTTCCTCATATTTGAAAATACATGGAAATATTGGAAAAACATGAAAAATGCCTCTGCTGGACCTGATAATATATATATATTAGTTCTCAGACCCTTTCGGGTCCAGACTTCATCGCAATAGGCACCTGCCAAGGCTTCCTTTGTATTTCTTCATATTTCGTTATATAATGAAAATGCTCCCAAATCATTAAAAACGGCCCTAGCGCGGATTTGAAATTTTAACAGAAATCATTCATCAAGCCATCGGGTCCGACCCATCGGATCGGAGGCATGTCATATGTAAAGGCCCCGCCCATTAGAAAACGCCGATAGCGATATCACCGCGGACCCGATAATTTATCAAAAATAACTTATAGCGCCATCAAGTCCGGGCTTATCGCATCGCAAACATAACCATGCAAAAGGCCCTGCCCCCTTTGTAAGCGCCGATGCGATATGCCGATGCGATATCGACGATCGCATAATATAAAGGCCCAGACCTCTTGTAAGTCCTCCATTGCGACCCGCCGATGCGATATCGGCGATCGCTCATCGGCGAGGTCTCCTTTGTTGCTGCCACTGCCCGCCTGCTCCGACTGCAATACAGCGACGCGATATGGACCGTTGATCGGCCAGATCCAACGGCTGATATGATTTCGGACCTTTAAGCTTGCTTTTTGAGTTTTTTCATGATTTTAGAGTAATTGTGCCTCCCGATAGTGTATTTTCGCCCTTCCAAGGGCTTTCCCCTTTCAACTTTTTCATTCAGTGGAAGGCTTTTAATCAAAACTTGGGGATTTTAACAGCTTCCATGGATCCTTTGACATGCATTTAAGCGTGTTTGCAGCCTTTGAGAGAATTTTCAATCCATTTTTTGACCCTTTTGTATAGCAGAGCTAACAGGTATAACTGTCTCACTTGTCCAATATTTATCCATTTTGCACTGCTTGGCTTTGAACCCTTCAGTCCAATCCTGAGGTACTCAACATCTCCCCTGAATGTCGTCCTCACCTTTCTGTCCAGAAATGTGTCTTCCTGCAATCCATTGAGATATTCAGGTAACATATCATCAATAGAAGGCAATTGACTCTGCTCTTCGGGATCTTCAATTAATGAAGGTTCAAATAGTCGCAAGTTGTCTTCATTAACGACTAAGTAGATGTGCATGTAAGCTGGTAAATCAAGGCGAAAAGCATTCTCATCAATTTTCTCAAGTATCTTGAAAGGTCCATACCCTATTAGTTTTAGCTTTTTACCTTCACCTTGCATTTTGTCTTTGCTGATATATAGCTAGACTTGATCACCAACTTGGAAACTATGCTCCATCCAATGCTTGTCATACCTTGCCTTGCATTTGGCTTGGCTCTTTTCCAATTGTTCCTGTACTTCCTAGTAAATCTCTCGGATTTGTTCAATGAACTTGGTTGCCTTGTCCACATCACTGTGTCCATCAACTGCTATGTCTTTACCAAAGACAAAATCCAAGGGAGACCTTGGTGTGAACCCAAAACAGGTCTCAAAAGGAGATCTTTGTGTAGAAGAATGTTTTGCTCGGTTACAAGCATGCTGCACATAACACAAATTTCATTCCAAAGTTTGGGGTGCTTGCTGCAATAGCCTCTGAGCAACTGGATTACTGTCATGTTGACCACTTCTGTCTAGCCATCTATTTGTGGATGAAAGGTTGTGCTTTTCTTCAGTTTGGTGTCCATCAGTTCCCACAGACTCGACCAAAACTTCCCAACAAATCGAGTGTCTCGATCAGATACAATGGAAGTGGGTAATCGAAAATGAACCCATACATGCTGGAAGAACAACTTTGCAATTCGTTCAGCTGTAATCTGTTTATTACAAGGTATCAAAATACACATTTTGCTGAACCTATCCACAACAACATATAAATAGTCATAACCTTTCCTAGATTTAGGCAATCCTCCAACAAAGTCCATGGAAACTCTTTCCCAAGGATGAGAAGGAACTAGTAGTGGAGTGTACAAGCCTAGTTTTATATTGTTGGGCTTGCTTTTAGCACACATGGTACACCCTCTTACATATCTAGAAACTATCTCATTCATTTTTGACCAATAACAAAATCTTTGTAGCTGTGCAACCGTTTTACTTACACCAAAGTGACCTGGTATTAGAGAAGTGTGTGCTTCTCAAATTATCTTTACTCTTTCAGTTTGTGGAATGCATAGCTTCCGACAATGATACAAGAGTTGTTTCTTAATGTGATAATCCAATTCTTCTATTCATTTGCCTTGACTTAAAGTTGCATATACATCTTTAAAATCTATATCTTGAGCATATTGTTCAATGTAGCTCTCATGCAATACTGAATTATGTTTAAGCATAATAGATGCATTTATAATCGGTCTAGATAACATATCTGCAACTTTATTATGTATGCCCTTTTTATATCTGATGACTAAATGAAACTATTGTAGAAAACTCATCCATCTATAGTGTCTTGATTGTTGCAACTTAGTTTGGGAGTGTAGATATTGAAGTGGTTGATGATCAGTATGTATAACTATCTATTTGCCCATTAAGTAATGTTTCCACTTTTTCACACTTTGTACTAATGCATACAATTCTTTATCATATGTGGGATAGTTAACTACTGCAGAATTAAATGTCTCGGAATGATAACATATGGGTTTACCATGTTGTATCAACAATGCTCCCATGGCATAGTCACTGGCATCTGTTTGGATCTCAAATGGTCTTTGAAGATCAGACAGTGCCAGTACTGGTGATGTACTATTCTTATCTTTCAAGGTGTCGAAGGCTTTCTATTGTTTGTCTCCCCACTGAAACACCTTGTTCAATCCTGTTAAAGCATGTAAGGGAGCTGCAATTAAGGAAAAGTTAGAAATGAACTTTCTCCAATATTGTGCTGCTCCTAAGAAGCTTCTAACTTTTATAGTAGATTTGAGTTTAGGCTAGTCTACAATTACTACCACCTTAGAGGGATCTATCTTCAATTCACCACATCCTACTATATGACCCAAATAATTCAAAGATGTTTTTCTGAATTCATATTTTGAGAGTTCAACATAAAGTTTTCTCTTTTCAAAACATCAAGTGTTTGCTTAACATGCTTTAAATGTTCTTCCCACGTTTTGCTAAATATAAGAATGTCATCCAGATATACAATAAAAAAATCATCAAGAAAAGGTCTGAGTACATCATTCATTATTCTCATGAAAGTAGCAGGAGCATTAGTTAAGCCAAAAGGCATAACTAGCCACTCATACAATCTCTGCTTTGTTTTGAAAGTAGTCTTCCATGCATCTTGTTCTGCAACTCTAACCTGATGATATCCACTATGCAAGTCTAACTTGGAAAAATAAACAACTTCTTTCAATTGATATAATAGATCATCTATGCGAGGAAGGGGGTAACGGTTTTTTATCATTATCTTATTCAGTGCTCGGTAATCAATGCACATTCTCCACGAGCCATCTTTCTTTCTCACCAAAATGATTGGAGATCCACATGTTGATGTGCTAGGTCTAATGAACCCCTTCTCGAGCAAATCTTGCACCTGCTTCTTGATTTCTGCATTCTCTAAGGCAGACAACCTTTTATACCTGTGGCTGCAATGGTTGTTTCATCTCCTGAGTCCAACCCCAAATATTTCTGAATAGCTGCAACAGTCTTCTTCTTCTTTCCCTCGAACTTCTTAGGTCTCAGCTCCGAATGAAAAATCCAATAGTGTTCATCATCATGACCATCCTTCTTATAGTGAGTGCATGAAGACTTTCTTTTCTGTGCAGTGTTGGCCTTCCTCTCTTTCCATTTCTGTTTTCTTTTCTCCTTATTCTTGCTTGCAATGGGCTTGGATGATCCTCCAACTTCTGGGTTCCCATTCTTTCCTCTAGCTTCTATATGCGTAGCTTCTGTGCAGTGTTGGCCTTCATCTCTTTCCATTTCTGTTTTCTTTTCTCCTTATTCTTGCTTGCAATGGGCTTGGATGATCCTCCAACTTCTGGGTTCCCATTCTTTCCTCTAGCTTCTATATGCGTAGCTTGGACAGATACTTCATCTATACGAGTGGGATTAAACATGAGGATAGTGTGCTTCATGTAGCTATGTAGACCACCTATGTACTTCAACAAAGTCTTAGGTGAGTCTAATGAAATTCCTAGAATCAAAGCTCTCTTCCTAAATTCTTGGGTGTAACCTTGTACACTTTTCCCTCTCAATTGGCGAAGAGTTTGCCAACTCATCATGACTTGCTGCATGTAAGCTAGTGGATAGAACTGCTTTTTGATTGCAGAAACAAATTCACTCCAGACATAAAGAATCTTACCATGTTTCTTCATGTCAACTTGGGTCCTGCCTTCCCACCATACCAAGGCAGTGCCTCCGAGGCGTAGGCTGGCCAGCTGAAACTTACTCCTGTCTGAGTCGATACTCTGCACTCTGCAATAAACATCAATTTGTCTGATCCAATTATCTAGCTTCTCTGCATTCAACTCTCCATCATATATTGGTAAATCAAATTTAACATCTAATTTAATCAAAGATGTCTTCTTTTTATGTTCAGGGCTATTAGGAGGTGTGAGAAAGTTTTCCTCTTTCCCTTTGCCTTTTGAGTGGTCATGGAGGAGAGAATCTTCTTCTCCTTTATCTTGTTTGAAGCCTGATGAATCTTTATCTTTATGTTTCCTAAAATCCCTTTACATTTCCTCTACCATGGACCTCATGGCTAGGAAACTATCTATAAATTGGGGATCTAGTCCCAAGGGATTTTCTTCTGACATTTTCTTTTAAGGATAGGCTCTTCCAATTTCCGGGTTAATTTCGACTAACTCTCCTTCTCCTAATTTAAGCTTTGATCTAGTTAGCATTCAACAGCAAATCTAGCACAAGCTTGTCTAACCTTAAACAACCTAGAAGCTCTGGTACCACTTGATCTGAAACCACTCATGAATGATCTCAGTTAATTAATGAAGGTATTACAGACTTATGTGTTGGACCTATGTTACTTTAAGCAACGGATCGATAAGATTGTGAAATACATAGGCACTTGAAACAGTAAGAGAAACACAGTAAGCAAATACAAAAACACAACAAATTTAATAAGGAGTTCACCCAATCCTCTTGGGCTACATCTCCTGGTCAGCTTTCAGTGGTGGCCTTTTCTATTGTGTCTTAAAGCAGAGATTTTACAATAAGAAGCTCAATTTGAGTCTCACTTAACAGAGAATGATCAGTAGGATTGTACTTGGATCCCCCAAGTCTCTAGAGTACACAGACTCCCCTTACTAAATCTCGACCTCAACTGGTCTCAATGGTATGAGTCCAATTTGGTACTCAATGCATGACAGGTATACACATAAGAGTTGCTTGAACCTCTCAAGCCTTCTCTAGAGTTCACAGACTCTCGAACTCTCTTTGGCTCTGTCTGCTCGATGCTGCCTTTGCTCTGTAAGTCAGCTCAGCTTCTTTGTTCTCTGAAATTCACTTCTTTCTCTACTTCTATCCCCCTTCTTTTCTTTGTTTGTTTGTGGCTTAAAGCCAGTCTTCTCCCTGACTTTTCGTTTATGCTTCCCAGCTCTCGAGATCGCCTGCCTCTATCCGCTAGAATTCCCCTGCTCTACGTCATCATCACTGTGTAACGCTTCACAGAGAGGTGGCTACCTATTTCCCTCATGAACTGAGTGTCAGTTCTATTTGAACAGTCGTTATTTCCGTTGCTCCAAGATTGCCAGCAAAATTGTTCCCTCTACCAACTCATCGGTCATGCCAGATCTCAAATATTATATGCCTTAGCCTATTTCCCTATCGAATCTAGTCACCCATCGGATTGATTCTCCGTCGTTAATCTGGGGCCTCCAAATCCTATGGTCTCTGTCTATATCGCGCGGGTAAGTTGCTCGACCATTATTCACGCAATGTAAGCAGTTTTCTCTCTCATCTGCTGGACACGTGTCACCCGGTGTGTGGCATCGCACTGAACTCGGCCAAACCCGCTTACCGCTCGAAGTGCAAGCGATATCCTGCCGGTTTTGGGCGTGGGACCCTCCTTTTGACAGTTTCGGTGATTTCCATGTGGTTTTATGCTTTTCCCCATGACCAAGCACTCGGGGCTTTCCTTCACTGAGGGTAATTGCGTATCAGAAACTGCCTCTGTTTTTGGATTTGGGCTTCCAATTGCCAATTTGTGTCCATGCATGGCCTCCATCAACCAACGATCAACGCGCTTTGACCAAGGGTCCTTGTTGTTCCATGCTGGCCACAAATTGCCATTGTCCAGAGGTCATTTTGATAAGCTCGTTATTCATAAGATTTTGAAGCCTGAAAAAATTTGAAACAGTCATGGAAATGTTTAAGGATCCAATTTGGATCAGGTCTGGCGTCTTATTTAACGGGAATGGTGTATTGGATGATGTCAAGGTAAAAACCACGAAGGTATTTGTAAGACCAAGGAAAGACATTGAAAAAGTATTTGAATAAAATAATTATAGTCTCTTTCTCTTCTTTGGTGCATTAGGCCCCAACTTGTAATATCTTAGGATCATCAGGGGTTCCAATATTTATTGAAATTGTTTCTCCAATTTTACGCTAAGGTCCTTCTCCATGCTTTCCTTTTGAACTAGGAACGTCACTTGTTGAGAAATAAATTTCTATGGGGGAGAATCTAACTAATAATATAGTTACTAGCAATTGCCCCAAAAGGTGCAAAGAGGGGCCGATAGGATTGTTAAATTAAAAGATTGTTTATTTCAGTTTTCATAATCAAGCAAGAAATAGTTCGCCCTATGTACATATAGGAAAGAACATAATGTTATTTAGTCAAGTCCATCACAAATGGAAACAATTTGTTCTTACTGAAATTGAGGCATAAAAATTATGGTACTCTTCTATACCACCCACCACTATCACTTTTTAGCCCTGTGCTTAGGCAACTCAATAAAAATCAGAACAAAGACAAAACAGGGGCAATATTAATATAGAAATCCCAACAACACAGTAGCCTTCAATTGGAAATCCTCACCCATCAACCTTCAAATATGCTATGAGCACATTGTATGGTATGTTGTGGAACTCTATCGGTTTATTCTTCAGAAACAATGAAAACAAAAAATATACTAGTGCAGGGTGCTTTCTTGTGAAATCCAATGAATATGAGCTAACAGAGCTATGTATAAGCAATTACAATTTATGATAAATTGTTGTTGTTAACCTTCTGAAGAGTTATTGTTTTTTCTAATCAGAACAATTATGTCTCAAGGAAGCAAACCAATAATTTCAATTACAAGCAATTTCTTCATTGCTTGACCAAGAAAATCTGACCAATCTCTAACTGCACATGAAGCTTCACATTCTAGGCCTTGTCTCAACAATTCACACAGTGCTAAGAAGGCTCTTTCTTCTTTCTGCATTTTTTGTTGTTCGTGATTCTCTTAGATTTTCTAGCAAACACATATGTGCAAGCTCCTCCAGAGATGCTTCAATTTATATCATTATTGGAGCATGTGAAGAAAATATGCATTAATCTCATTAAGTGAAATTTATTTATAAGAGTGGAGATGTAGGATGGGGTTGATTGTAGGAGAGGAGTGGCTATAGTAAAACAAATGTATAATAAAGAAAAACTTAAGAAACAATGGTAAAGTTTATCTAGACAATGGTGATGTTGTAAAATAAGAAATATGGAATCATATAAATATACATTTTAGGGACCTTTGGCTCCCGCTCTGCAACCTACGAGATTCGCAGTCCGTGAGATTTGAAGACAGCGCGTGCATCCGCACTCTGTGAATACCGATACCTACGGGCAGGTCCGCCGAGGGCTTTCGCTTCTAGCTACGGTCGATTAGGGTTTGATCTGTTGGCCCTCCATGGAGGAGCTGACTCCTCCCTAAGGGTCTTCCTCCCTTCCTTCGCCTTCTGCCGCTGAGGCCTTTAGATCCTTGCTGGCCTCACTACCTAAGAAGAAATTTGTGGAAGCTTCCAAGTTCGTGAAAAAGCTAGAAGATATCCCCGAGATCACCCTTCCCCGTGAAGGTCCGATTCAGGTAGCATTATCTCTAGCGAATCGTGCTCTGGTCAGTCAATCTACAGGTCTCTGGCCTTCCTCGAAAACAACAGAGAACTGGGTCGCTAGGAACTGGGCTTTGCTGATAAAGAACAAGGTAACCTCTTACTTCCTCGGAAGAGGATACTTCTTATTTGAATTTTCAGAAAAAGAGGACAAGGATCTCATTTTCAGGAATGGCCCCTACTTCATGGGCCCTCAAGGGTTGTATTTAAATAAATGGACGCCAGATTTCGATCCGATGGTGGATGTACCTTCAGCGGTCCCAGTGTGGGTAAGGCTCCCCAACCTCCCTGTTCGCTGCTAGAATTGGGACTCTTTGAAACATATAGGAAACACTCTTGGGAAATTCATAGACAAGGCCAACAACAAAGATCAGTATGACTGCGCCCGAATTTGTGTGGAGGTAGATCTGGAGGGCCATCAAAATAAGGGTTGTTCCTTGGACGCATGTTCAGAAATTGGACTATGAACAGCTACCGTTCAAATGCCGGAAGTGCCACGTCTATGGACATTTCGCCAGAGACTGCCCGTCCAAAGGGGTAGAAGAAAAAGGGAAGGAAGAAGGATGGAATCAGGCAAAAAGACCCAAAACTTCACTCAGGAAGAATGCAAATGCTAATGCTAGAGCTCCCCAAGCGGGACCTGCTCAGAAACCACCCATGGAAAGCCAAGGGAACAAATTTGAGATCCTTGGATCTGAAATCATGAATACGCAGGAGACAAAAATTCCGAAGGAGATCTCTCCATCTAAATCCAAAAGCGTACCAGAGAGATCCAAAGGGAAGATGTCAGAAGAAGAAGAGGAAACCCAAGAGTCCAAGGAATCGGAGGAAGAAGGGGAAATAGGTGAATCACAGTCTACCCCCAGAAGATCTACAAGAGGGAGAATGTCAACAAAGGAAAAAAGAGACCAAGAAACATACAAAGACAAGCTGCAGGGCAGCGAACCAACGCTAGAGAAACTCCTAGCAAAAACCCCAAGGATGAAGAGGATCTAAACCTAGAGCTCCAAAGGAGCTCATCACAGCAAAAGTGAATGATGAAGATAGTCTCCTGGAATTGTAGGGGAATGGGCTCCAAAGCCAAGGAAGAAGTAATGAATATTTTAATAAGATTGGAAGCCCCAGACATTCTTCTCATCCAGGAGACTAAATTTGAGGATTCAGCCTTCCTCCAAGCAAGCAGAAAATTTTGGAAGAAAGATAGAGCGCAAGCAACCTCTGCTCGTGGAGCATCGGGAGGACTTGGGTCGCTCTGGAATCCAAATAAGTTCTCTTTAATCTCTGAGTCCCTGAACACTCATTGGATTTTGTTAAAATTGTAGCACTTAGAATCTAAGGAAATTATTTTCCTGGTCAATGTATATGCTCCTAACAATGCAGGTGAGAAAAACCTATGTTGGGACTCCATCAAAAACTTGGCATATCTAGAAAACTTGGAGAACATAATCATAGCCAGAGACCTTAACCTCACCCTCCTCTCGTCAGAAAAAAGAGGAGGCAGTATTGTCAAGGATTCGGCAAGAGAATCGGTGGAAGATCTCATGCAAGATTGGGATCTGATGGACATTAAGCTGAATATTGGCAAGTACACATGGTAAAACAAGAGAGTTGGCCCGGGTCACATAGAGGCTAGACTGGACAGATTCTTGGTGCAAAGTTCTATCCTGCTTCTTAGACTAGAAGCTAGATCGTGCATTCTCCACAGCAGCATATCAGATCACAAGCCTATTAGCCTGGAACTGCTGACTCCCAAGGATCTGGGGCCTATCCCTTTCAGATTCAACTCTCTCTGGATCAAAGAGACAGACTTTATGGATAAGGTCAGAGACTGCTGGAAAGACCCATTCAAGGGATCTGCCTTATTTGTTTGGGAGGAAAAAATCAGAAGAGTTAAAGCCATGCTAAAAAACTGGGCTAAGACCCTACCTAACCTTACTGTGGAAAGGAAAAAAATTCAAATCGGTCTAGAAAGCCAGCATCTCCACCTTGAAACGGTTGAAATCACAAAAGAAGAATTGGAAAAGGAGGTAATGCTCCAACAAAGTCTACATAAGGCCTGCCTGGCAAAAGAGGAGTATTGGAGGCTCAAGTCTAGAAGCCTTTGGCTCAAATCTGGTAACAGAAACTCCTCTTTCTTTCATAAACAAGCACAAGCTAGAAAAGGACGTAATTCTATCACCGAAATAAAGGAAGAAAATTGCGTTCTGAAGGACTTTGCAAGCATAAAAAAGGCAGCATCAAATCATTTTGAGAAACTGTATAGGGAAGAACTAGAAACTAATCAAAACGACAGCCTGCTGGACACTATCCCTAGCCTCATCACCTCCAAGATGAACTAGGTTCTTGAAAGAAAGATCACGCAAAAGGAAGTCAAGGAGGCCCTTTTCGCAATGGATCCCGATAAAGCTCTGGGATCGGATGGTTTCACACCTAGATTTCTACAAACCTGTTGGCAGATAGTTGAGAAGGAGCTCCTCAAAATGATCCAGAAATCCCAGGACTGTCAGAAGATTGGAGGCTGCACAAATTCAACATTTCTCGCCCTCATTCCCAAGGAGAAAGATGCAAATTCTTTCAGCAAATTTCGCCCAATTTCCTTATGTAATATTGGGTACAAAGTGATAACCAAAGTGATAGCTAACAGGTTGAAAAGAATTCTCCCTAAAATCATTCTGGACAATCAAGGTGGATTCATTCAGGGCAGGCAGTTGGTGGACAATTTCGTGCTGGTTCAAGAGGCGATCCATTCCAGCCTACACCGAAAGGAAAAAGGTATGGTTATTAAATTAGATCTAGCAAATGCCTTTGATCGTGTTAGACATAGGTTTTTGTTTGATGTGTTGCATAAACTGGGGTTCGGGCAAAACTTCATAAAGTGGATCAAAGCATGCATTTCGGAGCCTTGGATTGCTCCCCTGGTGAATGGTAGGGCAGTTGATTTCTTCAAAGCCTCTAGAGGACTGAGGCAGGGGTGTCCCCTTTCACCCCTCCTATTCATCCTCCAGGCTTCTGTCCTCAGCTTTTATCTAGATAAAAAGCAGCAAGAACAAGACATTGTTGGCCTGTGCATTGCAAGAGGGGTTAAATGCATCAACCACGCCCTCTTCGCTGATGATACATTACTGTTGGGGGCTGCTTCTCTGCATTCAGCTCTTAAATTCAAAGAAGTTCTGGACGACTACTGTAAGGTTTCAGGCAGCGTGTTAAACAAGGGCAAATGTCAGATATACTGTTGGAATATTCCTGCTTCAACTGCAAACTCCATAGCCAGATGCCTCGGATTTGCAGCCTCCATTACTTGGTCCTCATTTAAATATCTTGGTCTGCCAATCTTCCACAAGAGGGCCTTGAGCAAAGACTGGTCCCCTCAGCTAGACAAATTCAAAGCAAAAATGCAAGCCTGGGGATCCTCTTGGCTCAACATTGCCGGCAAATCAGTGCTCATTAAGGCAGTTCTCAGCAGTCTTCCGATATTCAAATTCTCTGTCCTCCTGGCACCTGTGGGAATCATCAAAAAGATGGAGGAATTAATCAGGCAGTTCTTCTGGAAAGGAGGCAAACAAAATGATAAGAGAATTTCCCTAGTCAATTGGGAAATAGTCACCAAACCAATTTTTGAGGGAGGATTGAACTTCAAAGATCTCAGAGCTCAAAATCTAGCCATGGGAGCCAAATTAATTTGGAAAATCATTGCTCCTAATCCAAGTTGGGTACAGGTAGCATTGTGGAGGAAATACTTCAGAGGAATGAGACTCAGATCCTGGATCGTCCTCCGCTAGCAGAATCGAGGGACTTTATTGAGTTAAATTGCTGGATGTCTGAAGAAAACATCAACACTCTGTAGGACATCTCGACTTGGAAGGAGGATGCATGGGTGGGTTGGAAACAACTCCCTGTTCCTCCCGCCTTGCAGTCAGAGATGGCAACACTCAGCAAATATTTGCACGGGCTGGCTCCTATACGCACGCGCAGGCAGGACGTGAGAGGTTGGGGCAAAAATCGGGCAGGCTACACAGTTTCTCAGGGATACACTAAGTGTCTTGAACGACCCCATGTGCCTCCCAATCCTACCCCCTGGTAGGCATATGGAAATTCCCTTCAATTCCTAAAGTAGATCACTTCTGTTGGCTTCTCTACCATCAAAAAATTCTCACTGATGACAGGCTTCAGAAAAGAGGCATCTATGGGCCTTCTAGATGCATGCTTTGCAAAGAAAACTCAGAATCTGCCTTCCACCTCATGATCGAGTGCAAGTTCGCAACCTCTATTTGGCAGGAGCTTCTTGTTTCCTGGAAATATAAGTTCAACTTCCCTACCTCAGTTTCGGATCTGTTCGCAGGCTGGATGGCCAGATATCCAGGAACACTCCCAAAAAATAAAACAATCAGGACAGCGTGGAGTGCACTGCCTAAATTCATCAGTTGGCAAGTCTGGTTGGAAAGGAACAGGAGGATATTCCGGAGCAAGGAACAAGACTACAAAATTGTTGCCAACTCAGTGAAAAGCCAGCTAGTCGAGTGGCTGGAAGACAAAGGAGATGACTCAAATCTAACTCAGCAGGATAGAGACTTGGGATCTGTCCTCAATTTTAATTTTCAAAAATCAAGAAGTCCTCCTCCAACCCACAAAGAATGGAAAATTAGGAAAACCGAAGAAGACTTTCAGGCCTGGCTGTCCAATCAACCACTTCCCTCTCTCTTCTTTGATGGGGCAGCAAAAGGGAATCCAGGAAAGGCTGGAGCTGGAGGACACATCATTAATCCAGACGACACATCTTCGCACAACTTTGCTTGGGGAATAGGCCATTCCTCTAGCATACAGGTTGAGGCTTTGACCCTTTTTCAAGGTATCAAATACCTCAAAGAGTTGGGAATTGAGGAGGAAAATATCTTTGGAGACTCCCAAGTAATCATAAAAGCAGTGGCAACCAATTCCAATCCAGTGGATCTGCAACTAGCAAGGTTAATTACAAGGATCAAAAGCATGACAAAGTCCCTAAATCTGAATTACTTTCATGTTTTGAGAACAAATAATAAAGCAGCAGACATTGAGGCAAACAAGGCAGTCCACTTAGATGTCGTACTATTCTCAAAGATAAGGAAATTCTTTGGGAACCAATCCCTTAAAGAGTCATGTTTTACTGCATTCTCCTAAACCAGTTCGTTTGTATATCTTAGCTCGGAAAATTAGCAACAGAAGCGCACTTTGACAATTGTAAAAAGAGGAATTTGATAAGAGTAGGCGCCACTTTCCTCTTGTTGGAAAGGCATGCTGAAATCTGCTCCTCCTTTTGTAACCGAATGTGTGGCTTTTAGCCAATTCAGTTAATGAAATCCCATAACCATTCTTGTAAAAAAAATAAAATAAGAAAGATGGAATTTGTAGAGGGAATTAGTTGAGGCAATGAGATCCAAGTTGAGGGTTCCATAACATCTAAAGTTGAGGTGTACATACTCCACCTCTTTCTATCACCTTTAAATTTGAGCTTGTAACCTTTTTAACCATTAAAATTATTAAAATTATACTTAATATCTTAATTAACATATACTTAATATCTTAATTAAATTATTTATTGAATAAATAACATAGATTTTTTGCCCCATAAATTCTATCAAATATTTTATTATTATACCATTTTTTTAATTTTTCATGAAATTACAAATTTTAATAATTGAACATTAAATACTATAAATAAATTTATTTATAAAAGCTGAAATTTTAGTATGCATACAATACTAGCATACCCTTGGACTCCTGAAGCCAAGGAAGGGGACACAAAACAAAAGGCAGAGTATACGTTTTTTT
The DNA here is from genome assembly GCA_031772625.1 of Pinus tabuliformis. NCBI lineage: Eukaryota > Viridiplantae > Streptophyta > Pinopsida > Pinales > Pinaceae > Pinus > Pinus tabuliformis. The sequence goes on along the minus strand of CM062806.1, from coordinate 729,253,964 downwards.
TAAATCATACTGAAATGAATGGTTATTAGCCATGTTCTTTCTATATCTTTTTTTAAATTTTATACATTTTATTGATGCAGTCTCCTTTTTATAATTACTTAAAACTTTTCTCAATATTAAAAAAAAATCATAATGTAGGTGTGAAAAGAGGTGAAAGAGTTCTTCCCAAAAAAACACCTGATTGACATGGTTCAATGATGGAGTTTTATGATCTATTGTGATTAATCATTTAATGGTTATTTCAACATACCTACATAATGTGAAACATGATGATCCATCTATTTGGCTAATTAATGGTTGGGTATTGAAACCATGTAGACATTGAAGAGTATTACATCCATTTGTAGGATAATGGAGCATAATCAAATGCAAACTTTGCTAATCTTGTAATGATGTGTTGAATTTATATAAGAACATCTTTGTATAGTTGAAATGATTCTTCAACTCGAGTAAATAGAGGGTCATCATAATGAATTGAGACAAATTCATGATTAGTTAGCACAACTCAATTAGAGGATAGAAACCATTGATTGAAATGAGAGCAATAGTCTATCATGCACCACAGGATCATAGGATCATTACCTTAGAAATTTCCCATCAATGGTGGCATGTTGGGTTTGATCATTGTTCTTTCATAAAGTATATATGTTCCATTAGGCCTTAATTCCATTAAAAATAAATTGTATATTCCTTTCATGGGATTTTGTGATAGTTATTGATTAGATTAGTGTTTTCTCCATTCCCCTTTTCCTTCTCTCAATAGAGTGGATCAAAATCCTCGAAATTTCAACACTCTTTGGTTAGGTTGGTGTTTGTTCCTTTCATGTTTTCCTTCTCTTAATGGGAGTAAATCAAAATCCGAGAAATTTCAATACTCCTCTAAAGTGACACATGTGAAGAGAAGATATATGAATACATTCCATATCTCTAAAATTATTAGTATATTAGTACCCTCTCCTCCCCTACAATCAAATTTGAGAAGGAAGACTTGCGGTTAAAATTAATAAAAAATACTCTCTTATAAATACAAGTCATGTAAAGAGGTGCATTTTTGCTTTATAACATTCTATGATCAATATAGAGTATCACTTTAATTGCACAAGAAATGCAATTTCTGTTGAGATTGCAACAAGATGATGGAGCTTAGTGAAAAGAGTCGCCTTCACTAAGTGAGCCCGCAGGCTATTTTTGGCGCAAGTCTATTTTTAGACATATGGATCATGTCTATGTTTATGGATGATTGATCAAGTTGGGAAAAATAGATGGACTTCTATTTTTGATGAAAGTGTGAGTGATCATAGTGTGAGTGATCAAGTCTATTTTTAGACTGGCTGTCAAAAATAGAAAAGTCAAATATTATTATCTCACAATAATATTTGGACTATAAACTTAATCTTATTCTCTTGGAGCACTTCAGTTTGAGCTACGGAAGTGGCACATGCAGCTCTCAGAAGGAAATTCGTTTTTCTTATGAGTCAGTTGAGTTGTTGCATGCATGACTTCAGTTAGAACTCAAGTGAGTTGAGTTTAGTGGACTGGAGGTACAGTTGATGGAGTTGTGTTCAGTTTAACTTAGTTAAACTGGTTGTAGTTAGTCTAACTGCAGATAGACTAATGATGAGTTGTTAAACTAATTATTAACTCATAATACAACTAAAGAATACATCAGTTAACTCAGTTGCATGTCAGTGCATGTTCAGTTCAACAGGGACAGGTGGTAGAGAATCAGATTGCTATCAGTTGTGACTATAGTTGTGCACCAGATCTTGCACAATCAAAGGATTGAGTATGCCAATGAGTTTGCTCACGTATTTGGCCCGCATTTTAGCCTTTTCTCACGTCCACAAAGAGTGAGTGACTATTTTGCAGGTGAAAATCGAGTTTGGGAAGCTATTCTCATCAGTTCTTGAGCAGGTATTGAGCAGGGGAGGCAGGCAAGCAGTGGAAGAGATTTGGAGATCAGATCTGAGCTGTATTGTGTGTAACAGAGGTGGAGATACTTGTGAGAAGTATTATGTTGTGTAATGTTACATGACTCAATCATTAATATACAGATAGTGTGGGGTTTTTAGCGAGATGCTTTCCCCGTGATACATACTGTGTTAATGTGTGAATGCTCTTGATGTTTTATTGTTATTGATGCTGCTATATTCTTGATCAACGTAGAGGAGCTTATGTATTGTGTATGTTTTCCGCATTAGTACATGATCAGGATAATCTCCATTGAATATGTGTTAAATTATTCAAAATTTCTACATGGTATCGGAGCAGCTTGATTTGTAGAAGAGATTTTTACAGGATATCAAGCGAGGGTTGATCGGAAGCAGTTGAGTTGGTTGCTGGTGGAAAATCGAATTTGCAGCAGTGTTGTTGAAATGTCTTTCAACGGATTGCAAATGTTATTCCAAAGCAAGAGCGACCTGGCGCTCAAGGATAAACTCAGTAACAATAAAGGTGAGAATGGATCTTCATCAAAGGTATCTGATGAAGAGAATTGTGCTTTGGCTGCCAAAGCAAAGAAAGGGAAGAGCAAGAAAGCTTCTCAGCCTGGTGCGAAAGGCAAGAAGCAGGATATGTCCAAAGTGAAGTGTTTTCACTGTCACCAGCATGGACACTACGCCACAAATTGTCCGCAGAAGAAGAAGAACAAGCAAGCTGCTGGATCTGCAGGGGGAGAGGCTTTAGCTTCTCAGTTTGAGCTTGATTTTTCATTGATCGCATGCTTGGTTTCAAGTGTGATGGGATCAGTGTGGTTCTTGGACAGTGGTGCGTCTTTTCACATGACGGGAGATAGAGATTTGTTCTCTGATCTGGAGGACAAAGATCTTGGAGTGCACATCGAGATGGGCGATGATGGTAGATACAGTGCGACCGGTATCGGTACCATTTCCTTTGAGAGGGAGTCTGGTAAACCCTTTGTGTTGAAGGAATTCATGCATGTTCCAGGATTGAAGAAGAATCTCATCTCAGTGGCGATGTTAGAAGACAAGGGGTATGATGTTGTTTTCAGCGAGGGAAAGGCCTTCCTGCGCAGCAAGACAACTGGTGAGACCCGGAAGATAGGGATTCGAGTTAGGAACCTTTATCAGTTGCATGTAGATGGATGCGCAACAATGGCAGGCAAGGTAGAAGGATAGGTGAGCCGGGATGATGGCGAGTTGTGGCACAGGAGATTGGGTCACCTTCACCATGGAGCCTTGAAGATACTGCAGCAGATCACTACAGGGCTTCCTAAAGGCACACTTGCGCAGTCAGATCAATGCAAGGGGTGTACTTTGGGGAAGTTTGTGAAAGCCACCTTTCACGCGAAGGATAGTCGCGCCACGACGATCCTTGAGAGAATTCACACAGACGTGTGTGGACCTTTCTCAGTTGCTTCGACAGCAAAACACAGGTATTATGTGATTTTTGTTGATGATTTCTCTCGTAAGTGCTGGATCTTCTTCATGCAGAAGAAGAGCGAGACATATTCAAAGTTCTGTGAATTCAAAGCACTGGTCGAGAAGGAGTCGGGGAAGAAGGTGAAGGCTCTTAGGAGCGATAATGGTGGTGAATACATCTCGGACGAGTTCAAGGATTTCTGCAAGGCAGAAGGGATTTGTAGAGAGCTCATAGCTCCCCATAACCCACAACAGAACGGGGTAGCTGAGCGGAAGAACAGAACGATTGTGGGTGCTGCACGGGCAATGTTGCATGATCAGGGCCTACCCCTTCACTTGTGGGCGGAAGCATGCAATACAGCAGTTTATGTGCAGAACCGTTGTCCTCATAGGATACTTGGCATGAGTACACCCGAGGAGGCTTATTCTGGTAAGAAGCCTGATCTTTCTCATTTGAGGATTTTTGGTGCTAACGTTTACATGCATGTGACGAAGGATGCCAGAAAGAAGTTGGAGCCGACTGCAGAGGTTGGGATATTTGTGGGGTACACTGATACGCCCCACAACTATCGTGTGTATTTGCCAGACAGTGGTAAAACTGTTGTGCGACGGGATATAAAATTTCAGGAGGAGAAAGCCATGAAGTGTTCGCTTGAGAGGGAGCTACACTTGCATGCAGATGAGGAGCTATTAGTTCCTAAGGATGAGCTTCAGGACGTGGATCAGCCACAGGACGAGGTTCATGGAGTGGAAGAGACCACTCATGCAACGCCAACCATCAGAGGGCGAAAGCGCTTGACAGAAGCTGAGCGACTGGCTCAAGATGCAGAGAAAGTTGTAGGACCACCTACAGCCCAACGCAGGCAGAGACAGTCACCTGATCGGTACACTGGATACATGGCTCTTATGAGCAAGTGTGTTGTGACTGAGCCATCCTCTTTCGAGGAAGCTGTGGAGGATCCCGCATGGGTAGACGCCATGGTGGAAGAGTATGATTCTATTGTCAGAAACAGTGCATGGGAGATTGTTCCTAGACTGGAAGGGAAATCAGTGGTGGGTTCGAGATGGATCTACAAAGTTAAGCAGGCAGCTGACGGGAGTGTGGAGAAGTACAAGGCAAGATTTTTTGCCCGAGGCTTTTCACAGATTGAGGGGATCGATTATGAGGAGACCTTTGCACCTATCGCAAGGTATTCTTCCATACGGACGATTCTTGCTCTCTCAGCGCAGATGGGATGGCACATTCATCAGATGGATGTGAAGACTGCGTTCCTCAACGGAGTCATTGAGGAGGAGGTGTACATTGAGCAACCCGAAGGCTTTGAAGTCTTCAGCAGCGAGTCGCATGTGTGCAGGCTCAAGAGAGCGCTGTATGGGTTGAAGCAAGCACCACGTGCTTGGTACACACGGATAGACAGCTATTTCACAGGACTTGGATTCTCCAAGAGCGAGGCGGATCCGAACCTATACCAGATTGTGGTGGAGGGTAAGTTGCTTATCATTGTACTGTATGTTGATGATTTGATTCTAACGGGTGATGAGCTGTTGATACTGTCATGCAAGAAGGATCTTGCTACAGAGTTTGAGATGAAGGACTTGGGCCTCCTTCACGATTTCCTAGGATTGGAAATATGGCAGCGCAGTGGTGGACTGTTTGTTTCTCAGGGCAAGTATGCTCGGGAGATATTGGAGAAGTTCAACATGCATGGCTACAAGCCTGTTGATACTCCTCTTCCTGGAGGTTGGAGGAAGGAGGATGCCACTTCGGGAGAAGAGGTGGATGCCACTGTTTATCGACAGTTGGTGGGGTCGCTGATGTATTTGGTCAATACACGACCTGATATATGCTATGCAGTTAACCAACTTTCACAAGCTATGGTTAAGCCTACCAAGCTCTTCTGGAAGGAGGGCAAGCATGTATTGAGCCACTTGAGAGGCACATTGGGATATGGATCTTGGTACAGGCAGGAGGATGCAGAGTGGGTAGGGAGCCCAATGGACAGAAAGAGCACATCAGGAGGGGTCTTCAGTATCGGATCGACAGTAGTTTCTTGGTACAGCAGGAAGCAGAGATCTGTGTGGATGAGGATGATCTTGGTCGGGTTTTTCGGGTCCAAGCACATCAGGTACCATCATATCAGAGATTGTGTGCAGCGGAGGATCATGTTACTTTCGTACATTCCAACGGAGGATCAGGATGCTGATATTCTGACGAAGGCTCTCACCAGGAGCAAATTCGAGTACCACCGAGGCAGGATAGGGGTTGCTGATAATCCATATCTTGTCGAGAGGGAGTGTTGAGATTGCAACAAGATGATGGAGCTTAGTGAAAAGAGTCGCCTTCACTAAGTGGGCCCGCAGGCTATTTTTGGCGCAAGTCTATTTTTAGACTATGTCTATTTTTAGACATATGGATCATGTCTATGTTTATGGATGATTGATCAAGTTGGGAAAAATAGATGGACTTCTATTTTTGATGAAAGTGTGAGTGATCAAGTCTATTTTTAGAATGGCTGTAAAAAATAGAAAAGTCAAATATTATTATCTCACAATAATATTTGGACTATAAACTTAATCTTATTCTCTTGGAGCACTTCAGTTTGAGCTACGGAAGTGGCACATGCAGCTGTCAGAAGGAAATTCGTTTTTCTTATGAGTCAGTTGAGTTGTTGCATGCATGACTTCAGTTAGAACTCAAGTGAGTTGAGTTTAGTGGACTGGAGGTACAGTTGATGGAGTTGTGTTCAGTTTAACTTAGTTAAACTGGTTGTAGTTAGTCTAACTGCAGATAGACTAATGATGAGTTGTTAAACTAATTATTAACTCATAATACAACTAAAGAATACATCAGTTAACTCAGTTGCATGTCAGTGCATGTTCAGTTCAACAGGGACAGGTGGTAGAGAATCAGATTGCTATCAGTTGTGACTATAGTTGTGCACCAGATCTTGCACAATCAAAGGATTGAGTATGCCAATGAGTTTGCTCACGTATTTGGCCCGCATTTTAGCCTTTTCTCACGTCCACAAAGAGTGAGTGACTATTTTGCAGGTGAAAATCGAGTTTGGGAAGCTATTCTCATCAGTTCTTGAGCAGGTATTGAGCAGGGGAGGCAGGCAAGCAGTGGAAGAGATTTGGAGATCAGATCTGAGTTGTATTGTGTGTAACAGAGGTGGAGATACTTGTGAGAAGTATTATGCTATGTAATGTTACATGACTCAATCATTAATATACAGATAGTGTGGGGTTTTTAGCGAGATGCTTTCCCCGTGATACATACTGTGTTAATGTGTGAATGCTCTTGATGTTTTATTGTTATTGATGCTGCTATATTCTTGATCAACGTAGAGGAGCTTATGTATTGTGTATGTTTTCCGCATTAGTACATGATCAGGATAATCTCCATTGAATATGTGTTAAATTATTCAAAATTTCTACAATTTCGACAATTAAGGTAAGAAGAGTCACTGTTACACAAAATATCGTCACCATGACTATCTGCATATTATTAGACACTATCTTTCTCTAAATATGCTTTAATGAACAAAAGCAAACAGGTGTTTTGAGGTCCTACCTTTGATCCAATGCAGGTTGTGGATGCCCTTGCTTCTTCGATCCAAATGAGCTCCTTTGTCACGAATCTGCAAACACAAACAAGGCAAACAATTAAATAGCACCTGAAGAATTGATGGCATAAAACATATTTAACATGAAAGTCAAGGAGTCCATGAAACAAATAACATGAGATACTTGTTGAGAAAAATGAGTTGATTGCATTAATTCAAATAAAAAGAGCTTTACAACCTGAGCCTTGACGCTGCACAAGCTCCTTCCAGGGTCCAGCAAGAAGTCTCCCTTACTATGACAAGCTTCACTCACTTCCAAATGGAGTCAAGAGGTATGTGATCTCTCCTCTCAAGCTCAACTAAGGAAGTCCTAATTTCACCAGCATTTACCCTCAAAAGTTCAGCTTCTAACCTCTCTAGTCCTCACCCCAATGCCTGTATTTATAGTGCAATGGAGGGAGGTTACTAGCTCCTCCTTCAAAGGGATAAAGCCCTCCTTTGAAGGGATAACTCCTCTTATCAAGGGGTTAGCTCCTTCTCTTTTGGGATGCATGAACCACCTCAGGGCGAACAATCCACGTCGAAATTCCTTCTAGAAACCTCTAGAATTCATCCAAAGTGAATTTTTTAAGATAAAATCCGCGCCTTTTGACTTTTACAGGGGTACGCACCCTCCCCTTCACAGACAGAGCGTACAAGTACGCAGGTTTTGTAAGCAGAAGGTGCGGGACCGCAGGTCACAATGAGAAAAAGTGCAGAACCAGAGTTTCATTGATTTTCAATGTCTTTCTCCCATTTTCAAAGCTTGACTTGAAGAGCTGAGGTCTGAGACTTGCTTAGGAGGACAGTATAAGTGTTGATAGACCCATACTGACTACAGATAGTCATGGTGATGATATTTTTGTGTAACACTATGCCATTAAGGAAATTACCGATGGAGGAGCGGTATAGCTTGTCAAATTGAATGGAGAACCCTTCCCAGGAAAGGTGGATGGCAGTCGCTTGAAGCCATACACTGAAGGTTCAACCATGTGACTAAATGAAGGTAGCATAGTCTTAGCGCTCTAGGCAGCTGAAAGGAGATACGAGACTATAAACTACACTACCCGGGTTGGGAAGCTACATGATTGGAGGATGGTACGAAGCAAGGAAGTGTCACAGGGTCCGCGGCAACGCGAAGGGAACTGCACTACCCATGGAGAAATCATGCAGGTCAGTTGGAAAGTGACCGTTAAAGTCACTGTTCATGATTTGACGGAAGCAATGAGGCCAAATGGAGTGGGCGGCTGACATTTAAGATGAAATTTATGGTTCAGATCCTTGAAAATCTACCACCAATCCGGCATTAATGAATGAAATTTGGGGGGGATGGTTGGATTTGAATTCAAAATGCCCTATAAATTATAAGTGGTTGTCCAACAAGAAACACATGGCATTTTGAGAATTGAGTTCTCAAGCACATATGAATCGTGAGCAATACGAGCTTCTGATAGATACTAATGTATTTGAGAATTTGCCAATGAAAACATAAGAATTCTTGCATAAAATCATGTTGGCTTCCCCAGAAATTATAAATACCAAACAAGTAGTAGAAGCACCAACATAGGAAATGGAAAGAGAGGAAGAAGTAGCTGCTCTAGAAGTGGCCAAAGTATTGGCAGAGGTCCATAAATTGTCGAGAACGCCGAGACCGAAGCCAACCGCAACTAAGGCAATAGTGAAGGATAAGAAGGGTAAGCAACCTGCCATACCGGTGCATGCATTGTGAAGGAGAAACCCACAAAAGCCCATTGCACAGGAGAAAGGCAAGGCTATAAACCTAGAACTAGAGGAGGAAATATCAAAGACATCCCGATGGACGATGAGGAAGTGGGAATGGAAGTGGAGGAGGTTGAAGCCCAGGGTGCAGACCCTATTACACGGTTGTCGGAGTATGTCCCTCCACGCAAGCCTAAGTCCAAGGTCCCAAATGACATCGACGAGAGTAAGACTCCCATGCAAACCCCTTAGCTGCCGGACAAAATTGTTTTCGATGGTCCACGATTGGCACGAGTGCTGATATTGAAGATTGAAGACTGGGACTAGGTGGACCATGAGAAGGTCCCACACCTGATGACCGAGCAACTGATGCACTGCATCATAGATATGAGTACGAGAATGACCACCTTGGAGCCGCAGAGGTGGCTCAAAGGAGTAAAAAAGGTAGGGTTTCTCAACCTGCTTTGGGTGCTGCACTATAACCGCACCCCAGTGATAGTGTTGGTCATCAAGCAGCTGTTGTGCTTGGTGCATGATGGGTGTTTGTGGCTAGAGGAGCTGATACCCATCACAGATATGTTGATTCACCGCATAACGTGCCTACCATATATAGGTGAGAATCCAACCATGATATTTGGCAAAAAGGGTGGTGAGCAAGCCCTCACAGAGTTAATGAAGGAAAAATTCAAGTTGGTGAAGAAGCCACATGGGTACGCTATCGCCAGCATCTATGACCTCATTGTTAAGGTAGCCACACAAATCCTCGCAGGGAAGGTAATGAGGAAGTGTCGTGCCGATGAGGTGCTGGCACCTGTCGTCGCGCTCGCATAGCAGTGCGCTGAAGGAGTCCAGTTTAACTGGTCAGACTACCTTCGTGGAAAGTTCTTGGTGAACTACCGTGAAGCACAAGAGCTCAGCAAGACATTCAACTATGCATGGCTCTTGCTGTCGATTGTGCTGGTAGCGTGGGAGCTACTAGAGGATAGCCAGTTCCCTTCGGTCACACCAGAACTCTCTGAAGTAGCAAAGTACGCTTCACTGTGGGCGACCAAGGATGCGCAGTGAGTTTGGGACAACAAGATCTTCTGGATCTTGATGGAGATGAACATCAGGATGGCCATTAATCGCAAGCCGCGATTGTCACCCACTGTGTATGCCAACTTGCAGGGCAACGCCAAATCCAAAGGCAAGTTTAATCGAGTATCCATCAGGGCGTGGAAGGACCCTATGCAGAAGTGGTATGACTTGCCATATCTGGCCATGGATGATACCATTGATGTGGTGCTTGATCAATGGCTGGCGGAGTGGCACACTACCACGGACTTGGCAGTTGGCAGGAGCAAGTCTACCGCATAGAAGAAGAAGGAGGAGGCCAAGCTGAAGATGGCACAGTTGGTCGAGAAAAGGAAAAAGGAGGCCACTGATAAGGCTCAGGCAGAGCAGGCAGGAAATCAGACAGGTGGAATAGAGCGTGGCTCTGACAAAGGCACGAGGTCATTGTTATTAAACCAGTTCAAAAAAAGATAGAAAAGATAGTTGAACGTCTTAGAATTCAGCCTCTTCGAGAGGGAAACCTCCTTTACATTACACAAAAGAACAATTCTTAGATGATACAAATGAAAATACCTCATTTCTATATATAGGAGTCTAAGGGGTCATAATATAATTAGAGCTGACATAATAATAATAATGTAAGGGCATAATAATAACAATAGTGGGCTTCTATGGGGCACAATAGTAACAATATGGGGACTACATGGGTACAACAATATAATAAGGGGGTTGTACTAATAACAATAAGGGGTTACACTAGTAGTATAGGGGCCCAACATGCCCCTTTCATTCAAAAAGTGTCGTCGTCAATGCTTGAGTATTTTTTGATGCTTCTGTTTAAAATTTTTGTCCTCCCATGTGGAATCTTTAGCGCGTAAGTTCTTCCACCTGATGAGATAATATGAAATTGATTGATTTCATAGCTGTTGGGTTCTTGTTTCTGTGACTGCTTCAGGTTCCAATATTATTTTTCCTTCCTCTTCAAGTTTTGGCAATATTGTTTGAATAGGGATCTTCTGCAACTTTTGAATGAGTGCCCATACTTATTCATCCTTCTTCCATTAATCCCTTGCTTCGTTTATCCAATCTAGATGGATAATAGAAATAGCACAAAACAATGCTTCCACATCCTCATCCTTTCTTGAGAGTGCATATGCAACAAAATTTTGCTTCCCTTTTTTATAGATGATGTCAATGTCATAACCCAACATATTTGTGACCCATTTTTTTTGTTGTTCTAAAGATAATAGTTGTTCTAAAAAGTATTTAAGACTATCATGGTCCATTTTTACCTTGAAGTGTCTTCCCATTCGGTAAGGTCACCATTTATTAAGTGCATATAGTATTGCCAACATTTCCTTCTCATAAATAGCTTGCTTGAGATGTAGCAGTAAAAATACCCAATCACCTACATCAAAATTTTTTTCACTATGATGTTGATCTACCTATTGTTTCATTCGATTTTTCACCAAAGTGACGTTATCCTTTAAAAGTTGGAGAACTTGTTTTTGATGCTCGATGTGATATTTCACTGCTTGAACCTTTTTCTTCTTGATATGTCCTTCTATCTTTAGAGTTTGAGGAGTGGTAATTTCTTCCAATCCTTTACAAGATATGGTCAGATTCATTTCTTGATGCTCAATGTGATCTTTCACTTATTGAACATTTTTCTTCTTGATATGCCCTTCTATCTTTATAGTTTGAGGAGTGGTAATTCCGACCAATGAATTACAAGATATGGTTTGATTCATTTTTTCTTTCTCAATGTGATCTTTCACTTCTTGCACCTTTTTCTTCTTGATATGTCCTTCAATCTTGAGAGTTTGAGGAGTGGTAATTCTTGCCAATGATTTACAAGATATGGTCTGATTCATTTCTTCTTTCTTTGGGGTTGGGTCTTGGCGTATATCCTCTTCTTTTGATGTTTCTTGATCCTTTTCTTCCTCGTATTCATACTCTATGTAAAATAATTTCTTCTCAGCGCACTTATGACCTTTAGTTCATTTGCTATCACAATTGTAACAAAGCCCTTTTTCTCTTTTTTCTTCCAATTGTTGTGGTGTAATCCTTGTAGGTTGTGGAAGGCTAGGAGAAACAACACTTCCATCTTTATAGTTGTGAGGGGTAGACTTGTTGCCATAATTTTACTTTCCACTATGTAACAAAGCCCTTTTACTCTTTCCAATTGTTGTGGTGTCGCTCTTTGTATCCTCATAATGTGCTATCATTTCCTCCATGAAAATTGACCACGTAACAAGTTGTTTACGAGAACAAAGCCCTTTATACCATAAAAATTGATCTAGTTCTAATTATGAAGGTGCAATACATACCTTTTGTAACAATGGTACACCATATAGATCAAAATATTGCTCCATCTGAAGTATCCAATTTACTAGATCCTTGCCATCAAACTTCCTCATCTTGCTTTTTCTGAATTTTAGGAGCTCGATCTTGAAACGGCTGTAACTCTCTACTTTTAGATCTGTAAGTTCTGAAATTGTGACTTGCAGTAGCCCTCTGCGTCATCTTCCCAATGTCACCAGTTTGATCCAAATTGGATTCTCCAAGGAAGAGTTATGCCAAATCGCCCACAGTGACCTGATTATATACTAGTTCAGTAGAGCGAACTTGTACGACATGCCACATGTCATTGTTTTGACATTTGGCTCTGAACAATATACAAAAGAAACTACGGTCTGTCCTCTTTCTATGAATTCTTATAAAATTTCAATCCAGTGCTCAGAGAGAAAGTTATGACGATTTTCCTCGGGTCACCTATTTGGAATGTAATTCTGGAGTCTGCAAAAAGACCAATTTCCTTAGATCATATCTCTGCAAATATAGCACAAAAATCTATGAAATTTGGACCCGAGGTTAAATGAAATTTCGTCTCAAATGGGTTTTTTTTGTTTTGCTTCTGAAACATCGCAGAAAAAAGTTATAGCGAAAATGCCACGATGACCTATTTGGAGTAGCGAAACCCTAGAATCCAAAGCTCTGATACCAAATGTTATGAAACCAGCTCATAAAAAGATAGAAAAGATAGTTGAACGCCTTAGAATTCAGCCTCTTCAAGGGGGAAACCTCCTTTACATTACACAAAAGAACCATTCTTGGATGATACAAATGAAAATACCTCCTTTCTATATATAGGAGTCTAAGGGGTCATAATATAATCAGAGCCGACATAACAATAATAATGTAAGGGCATAATAATAACGATAGTGGGCTTCTATGGGGCACAATAGTAACAATATGGGGACTACATGGGTTGAACAATATAATAAAGGGGTTGTACTAAAAACAATAAGGGGTTACACTAGTAGTATAGGGGCCTAACAGTCGTCTTCGCATGAGACAGAAGAGGAAGAAATAGAACAGCACGACTCAGACCCTCAAGAGATGTCCACCTACATTAAGCGCCCAAGAGATATGGAAAAGGGAGGGTCTAGGAAGAAGTCAAAGGTGATGAAGACCTCGCTAGACCCTATCACATTGCCATATGGCAACTTACATGATCTTGGTGACACAGTCAGGGATGTCACTGCGAAGGCTCAACAGCAATTTGAACAAAGACATTAGATCATCCTAAGGGCTATCGAGACCGAGTTATAGGAGTTCCAGACCGACGCATCATAGGATGGTACGATGTGTACTAGATTGGTTATCAGCACTTCAGAGGTTGCCAATATGCTGCGCACACAGGCTTCTATTGCGATAGTGCTGCCAGATAGAGCACTGACCACTGAAAATGAGGCTAATAGGCCTACTATCAGCGGCCTGAAGGGAGTTGGGCTGAACCTGGCTGCGCTTCTGCGTGAAGCACTCCACCTCTTGTAGGATGGAGTAATTGCAGAGCTGAAGGCCCATGAGAACCATGCCCTCTAGATAATCAGCGAACAATGGATCAACAACAAACATATGACCCTTCAGAGAAATGTTGCCATCGCCACTTAGACCGAGGCAACCAATCAGAGTAAGAGGATTATGTAGGTCATTGAGGAGGTGTGCCGAATGGTCCCATAATTGGCCATTCCGGAGGAGGATCCAATTAAGGTCCGCATCCACAAGTTTGCCACAGGGGTGCGTAACACTGGGATTGAGATGGTGCGGGTTCAGTTGGAGTTAAACCTACAAATTACAAAGCTACAGTTGAGGGCCCAACCTTCAACACCACCAGAAGTAAAGGAACAGTGGGTGACCACTATCATAGAGGCAGTAGCAGTGGTAGAGAGTGTAGTAGCAAACTGTACGCAGTTGTTTAAGTATTCTTTTGAGGTCCTGACAAGCTTGCAGGAGGACCCCAATATACAAAGGCTAGAGATAGAAGTGCGTGAGCTACAACAATACTACGATGAGGTTAAGGGCATAGTGGAAACCATCGCACTGACACAAAGGCTAGCCAAGCTGCAGGAGGCCAAGAAGCTGAAGGAACAGGTGGACTCCATGCTACACAAGGAAGCAATGCTGAAGGTGAGATTAAAGCCCTAGTTGGAGGAAGCTTACGCAGTCATAGGAAATATTGAAGGCAAGCTTGTGACTTTGCAAGCGATACAACAAAAGATTCAGGTTGAGAGTGCAGGAGTAGTGACCGAATAGATAATGGAAGATGCAAAGCAGGTGACAGCTCAGTGCACGATTGAGGTAGCATCATACGGGTCGAGCTGGAGGGGCTTCGCGCAAAGATCTCCGCACCTACTGAGTGACTCGAGGTCAAGTCACGATGTTTGTGTTGGGGGCTTGTTGGGAGAGGGATCCCCCAAGGATAGTTTTGGCGCTAAAAGCCCATGTTTGAGTCAAATTTGTAATAAAATTGTAAAGTCTCCACATTTTATGGTCATGGAGCGCGAAGGTGTCATGTGTCATAAAGGATTGTCCGCCCTTATTTTTGTAAAGTAAGGTCGGCTGTAAGATATCTACCCATGGTCTACAGACCATGGGATTGTATAAAAAGAGCTAAGCTCCAAGTATTTAGAGATAGGATGAAAGAGAGTCATAACTCTGAAGTAAGAAGTCTAAGTCTTGGGTTGTAGCATAGGTAGAGGCTCTACAGCTGAGTGCACAGAGGCCTAGGGTAGAAGTCTGTAGCTGAGTGCGCAGACCCCTGCAACTATGTGTGCAGGGCGGATAGAGTCTGGAATCACTTGGAAGATATCAATAAAGAGAAATATTTGGCAATTCTTGTGTCCTTGTTTTTTTGATGCATCTTGATATGTTATGTATGAATTTCCTTTATTATGCTTATGTGGTGCGCGAATGAATGCAATTAAATTGAATAATTGAATGCATTTACGAATATCTGTTTACGTTGTGTTAACTATAATTGTTTGATAAGATAAGCAAGTCACCTAGATTAATTGGGGAATCTGCAGTGCACACTGCCATAGTAGTGTGAAAGTACCTGAGCAACACGCTAGGGCTACACAAAGCTCGATCATACCCTTTCGTGGAGGTATTGAAGGACGGAATAAAAGGCTCAACTTGCAATCCCTAGAGCGAAGCAACCTGCGTGAAGGTAGGGATAGAGGGAATCAAACGACATCACAACCATCTCAGGGTGTGTAAACTTGGTTCCAGTATCCCCCATACTGCTTCGGGTGAGACTTCAGTCTGCGCTCCGCAGGATGATGCCGAAAGGGCCAATAGTGTAGGGATTTGTTTGGCTAATTAATGCTGAACCTGGGTTAGGCCCCCTCAAGCCAACAATGTAATGAAATATTGGCCCTAGTATTCTTCATGTTTTCCAAAATGTTATACTCCATGTTATCAGTAACTACGAGGATCTTTGATGTAGATGGAAGATTTGATGAAGATGGATTTGGTTGTGAAGCCTTAGGAGAAGAATTTTTTCTAATTTCCTTTTCCTTAGCAGTGATATTTGAATTTTTCTTCTTTTGATTTGACTGAGTCATATCAGTAGGTCCTTTGCTTATGGTGCTAATGAAAAAATCTTCTTGTTCTTCTTCATTTGGAAGGATAAAATCCCACATCCCATTTAGTTCGACTACTTCTTCTTCTTTAGTTTCTTCTTCAGTGATAGTGTTCTCTTCTTCCTCTTCTTCTAAGTCAGACTCAACATTAGATATGGTATTTGGTGGCTAAGAACTAGAATACTTATTCCTCCTAAAAGATCTGAAAGGTTTTTTAGCGGAGGAGGTTTTAACAACTTGTTTCTTCATTTCAACCATTTCATTCGAAATGGTTTTAAGAACTTTCTGAAGGCCTTCAAGATCAAAAGGATCTTTTGGGGCTTTCTTTTTTAAGTCATCTCTAAAATTAACTTTTTTATATTTTCTATCTTACTAAGAGGTCTTCTTTTCAAGAGAAATTATGTGTTTCTCTATAGACAGGGCTTCCTTCATGTTCTCGACTAATGTGGGCAAATTCACTCTATCTAAAAAAGGGGCTATATTGGAAGGAAGGGAAGATATGTACCACTCAATTTGAACATCAACGCCAGGGGTTGATGGAATTGGAGTTTTATTTAAGTAGTTTGTTGAATCGAGAGTTGAAATCTTTGACCTTTTCTTTTATTTTAGCCTTAAGATTGGACAATTCATTGATGAGTGATGTAGTGGTTCTATCATCTCCGAACTTAGCTAGGAACTGTTCTTTGAACATATCCCAGCTAGTTATGGAGTAAGGAGGCAACGAAAAGTACCAGGATCCTGCTGATCCTGTAAGAGTATATGGAAATAATTTGACGACATAGTCTTCTTCATCGACTCCATTTAAATTGATGGCCATCATATAGTTATGGAGATGTTCCTTAGCTAGTAGTCCATCATCAGGATTAAATTTTAGCAACCATCTTTCAGGATGCTTAGGAAGAGGGTGAAGAAGAGTTTCCATTTGTACAACATCGAGATTATTCCATGGATGTACTTGTGGTGGTGCTTATTGTCCTACCATCGGATTTTGAGTGGATGAGATGATAAGAGGGGTTTGGGTGGATAAGGAGGTGGATGGAGTTTGGGTTGAAGAAGAGGTAGGTTGGGTGCTTGGATTAGAAGAACTAGCACCACTAGTTGGAATGGAAGTTGTTGTAATCAGTGGAGAGAATGAAGGGGTTTCAGGTCGAGAATTGGACAAAACCTCGCTAGTGGATGTCTCTGTTTCAAACTTCTTGGTTTTATTTTGGAAAGAAGATATGGGAAATTCAAAAGGAGGAATTCTAGTCTTCTCGCTTTGAGAATGAGTCAAGATTCGTCTTGGTTGTAGAACAGAGGAAATCCTTCCTTCAGATGACTGAGAACTTGTAGGCTTTTCAGCTGAAATGGAGATTTTCTCTAACTTCTCTATCAAAGTCTAAACTTCGGGGGATTCAGGGTTGTAGTCTAAAGAAGGTATTCTCTGAGATTCACTAGGAGATTTTGGAGAGGCTTGTTCAACTTTTGACCTTGAGATTGTAGTTCTTGATGGGAATCGAGAAGTTGGAGCAGATCTAGAGGGAGAGTGACTCTTAGGATGGGTTTTTGGTTTGTGATCAGTCCTCTTTTCCATTTGCAGTCATGGCCCTTTTTCTAATGCCAAAATGTTGAAGCCTCGAAATTCCATTGAAACAACATGGGCGATAACCACCCGGTCCGGACCTTGAAAGCAGCTCCTTTTTCGTTTAGTGTGGTGGCTCCAACTAGGGATAACGGGACCAGTATCCTAGCAAGAATTGATATGATGATGTTGGGTTGATATAGGATATAATGGGAAATGTTTTAACCAAAAATGATCTAATAAAATAACAAACACATGTATCTATCTATCTTAACCTATATCTTAATATGTACCCAGGAATAACTCAAATCATGCAATCTATAAAAATGTCTTAAAGAAAAAGGTAATAAAGATCATTCAATTCGTATAAGATAAGAAATCGTTAATGATGATTATTTTGACTAAATAGTTAGGCAAAATAATTATGGAAAATGTATCGCATATATCAATTAATCATGTATTCAGTAAGGAATTATAGCTGAAACATTTATACAAAAGTGCTTTGATGTCAAACTATAACTTAGATTTCATACATAAACACAATATAAGAAATATTACTACTAATTAGATCTCCCCATGTTCTTCCATATTATGTTTCGAATAAATTACTGGCAAGAGAGATTTCTTAACTGAAACAACTATTTTGCGATAAGTCGGACTTTATTTAAATTATAACAATATTTATTGTTCCGTCAGGTCCGGACCTCTTCGTATTTCGCAATTTTTTATGGTTTTCATATCTGCACCTTTTGTAAAAGCCGTAATGCGATTGCGATGAAAAATCTCAAGGAATATATTAAGCCTTAGATTTCATAAAAACTTCAAATGCTATCTTTGGGTCTTTTACATGGTTTCTTTTATCGCATTTCATGGATTTCGACTCACAACTAACCTTTGTTACTTCAGATCCTACGATTTGCGATAAAGTGGGAATGCCTAATCACAAAGTGACTTGGTTTGATATCTTAAGTTTATGCAAAGTTTTATTCCAAATGGTTTCAAAAGGCATGCTCTTATTTGCTACATTTTTTGATTTTTTGTTTTAAAGGGTCCCCATTTATTAATACAATACTAACTATTAATATAATAAATGGGGGGGTTGTTGAAGAGTACAACACTGAGAATGAAAAAAAATGAGAAATATTTCTACACAATGGAAAATAAGGTAGATAAATTGTTTGCATATTATGAAAAGAGAGGCAAAGAAGGAAAAGAAGAAGGAAGAAAAAAATAGGATAATTCTTTAGTAAATCAAGGAAATGGAGGAGAACCTCATGAACCTCCATCTCCATCTTCAAGTGAATTTTCTTCTTCTTCATCATCTCATTCTCATCATTCTAATCATTGGCATATAAATGTTTCTATAAAGCCATTTTTAAGGTGGATGTAAATTTTGATTTACCTATGTTTAATAGAGAATCTAATGTAGAAAAATTAAACAATTGGATTAGACAGATCGAAGTATATTGTAGAATATAATAGATCAAAGAAGAGGAAAATATCTAGTTGGCATCTCTTTGAATGGGAAGCACAACTCTTACATGGTGGGAGAGAAAACTTTAGAAAGGTAGAAAGCATATGGGTAAACTCCTTTCTTCTTGGTCTGAATTTCCTTCTACTTTAAAAGGGAATTTTTTTCCATTGGGATATTGAAAAAAATCTGTGATAGAATGGAAACATTTTAGACAAGGCAAGGATCAATATGTTCAAAGTTTCACATAGGAATTTAGGAAAAATCATTAGCATTGGGCATTCCTTTAGATTCACTTGATACTTTGATGAAATATATCAATTCTTTACATAACTACCTTCAAAATTCATTGTTTTTGTTTGAACCCACTACTTTTTATGCAAGTAGTGTGAAATCCATTCACCTTGAAAGAAATGGAAAGTATGAACAAGAAAACCACGAAAATAAGACAACGATGACAAAGAAAAGGAATCAAAGCCCTCTTGCACTCGTTGCGAAAAATAAGGGCATGATGAGGAGAAGTATTGAAAACTACATCCAGAATTGAAGCCAAAGAAGTATGGTGGAAAAGGGAAATAATTGCAACAAGGAATTAGATATGATTTAGGAGATGAGATGAATGTCACATCTACTGGGATTTCAGGCGTTGGAGAAATTGACCTAGGTTCTCATTCAGGCGATGAGATGAAGATTGTAGGTGATCCACGAATTGATTCGGGTTTTGATTTAGGTGATGGGACAAATATTGTGGTAGGTGTTATACCAAAGAAGAGAAGAGGACCAAAGAATGCATGGCTCCGAGAACTTGAGGAGATCAACTAAAGCGTTCAAGTAGAGAATGTTGAACTAAGAAGACTTCTACAAGAATTTGAAGAGGATAAGTAGGGATTGCTGCTTCAGTTACGAGCCACAGAAGAGGCATTGAAAAAGTCAAATTGAAACAAAGGCTTAGTGAAGCCATCATCACCCGCTTCAGAATCATAAACTGAGGTAAAAAGTGTGAGTGATTCTTCAATTTCACATTTTCATTATGATGGTGATTTTGGTGCATTTGAAAATCACACTACAAGAATTTGTTCAAAGTTAATGAAGAAGATGGGATCTGAAGGAAAGGACCTAGGGGTTAATGTCCAGGGCATTGTGAATCCCATCCAAGTGATGGAAAAGCCACAATATGAAGGGCTAGGCTATGTCAGAAAGCAAGATGGAATATTTTCCAAGATCATCGATGAAAGACACTCCAAACCCATAGATACAATAGAGTCTTCAAGCGACAAGTCTGATACAGTGAAAAATTTTGAGAACTCATCACAACCTTCTAGAGATAGTGATAATTTCAAAGGAAGAGCTAAGGCAAGATCTCCTCGCTTGAGATGTACCAAAGACAACTAATCAAGGAATAAGGTCAAAAAAGTCTAGAGGAAGAAAAACCATTGTAACCATTACAACATGGGTGGATATCATAAATAAACATGTTGGAAGCTTCATCTAGAGCTATTCCCAAAGAACGACCACAAGCATATGAAATCACCTACAAAGGAACAAACTAATGAAGCACTTCAATAAGGAATCTAGCTACAGGAATAAAGCCCATTAGCTCAGTTAGGTGAGATATGGGTACCTTTTTTAAGTAGTTGAGTATGGATGCCATTGTAAATCACATGTTGTGAAAATGTTTGTAAAAGTGATGAATGTATAACATCACTTGTATATGCAACATAATGATATTTTGGCCTTTTGTTGGATATGAAATGGGTATGGGTTCTATTGTAAAATGTGATCATGAGTGTGTTATAAAATCTTGGTAAGTATGGTCTTGTTTGGAATCATGAAAGTTGTACATGCATTAGCGGCTACAAATTTTCATATGGATACAGGTGTCAATTTCATCACTTTTAGCTCTGAAGTACAAAGTTTAACGAGAAGAACGCGCAGCCTATTAGAGACATTTGTTATGCACATAAGAGTGAATTGGATTGCAGTACTATTTATACTTTTGGAGGACCAAAAATCCTTCAGTGGGGAGAAATGATCCAAGTGGATTCCTAATGGCCCAAAAATAAAAGTCCCTGGATCATAACAATACTAGGACCAGATAAAAGAGCTCATCATATTTACATCAAAGGTGTTCTCTTTGTGAGATTGGGCTAGAAAAACATTGTTTATCCCAACCAATCTAAACCTCCCATTTTCATCGTTATGTCCAGTTAAAACTAGACATGTGGAAAAGCTTTTGCATGGCATATCCCATTAACCAAGGCACTCGGGTTTCTAGTTTACAAAGTTCGTGCCTAAGTGGATGGGATGTTGTTCTCCTTCCAAGAGATTTTGCATCAATTCAACTGTTCTTTGTTGAAAATGTGACATTCAAATGACTTGCACAAAGATATCCTCCCTAATGTGACCTGTGAATACAAGAGAATGTCACAATTAAAACAAATTGGGAGGAAGGAAATTCTTGCCTAGTTCAAAGGACAGAAAGACAATAGTGCTCACCTGATTCAAAAGGTCATGGAACATGTGGAATGGTCATGGTGCATCTAATGTTATGGGTATGGGTGCCATAAACAATTTTGGTATTGGATGATCTGGAAGCTTGATGCCTGGGATTCTTGCAATGATATGGAAGATTCCTGGGATGCCTACAAAGGACAATGATGGTTTGGAAGGCCTATCTGGTCGATTAGTAAAAAAAATGAAAGTTTGGTGCCATCTCCTATTCTACCTCCAAGTCAAGGTCATTCCCAAGCACCTGTTTTAAAGCCTTCAGTTGCTAATGCAAGGATTTTTCCACAGGGAAATGTGGGATCTACATCAGCCTCTTAACAAAGATAAGTTGGAGTCTATAGTTAGGGACAGAAAAGAAAAACTTCGTGCCATTTATTCCATGAGGCTTCAAGAAGTGCATGAAAAATGGAACGATTTGGCAAGGACAATACACAGCTCTGCAATCTCCCTTAGAGAATTAACAAGTGAGCATAAACATTATTCCATGGACACTCGAGAAGATCAAAGACTATTCAAGGAACACATATTATTATAAAATATATTGCCACCTCTCAATGTTGAAAGGATTATAACTGTCAAAGTCGATGTAACACATTTGATTGGAGCAAAAATGGAGTTCATGGGGAATGTAAATTCATGCCCCAACGAAAACACAATTGATAATTTGATTTCCCAAATCACCATTGCATGTTAACATAAAAAAATATATTATGGGTGGGTGTGGTTTTGAACCCTGCCCCCTGCCCCCCTAACCACTTGCTCCATTTGGCCAACGTGCCAATTGCTTAGGATCTGGAAAATATGCCTTCCAATTGCTACTTAACCTTGCATATACCATTCAGATGGGGAGTGAACAATGAAGGACAAATTGTGGTGGAACCGCAAGCCAATTAAACTAGGTAGCATGAGGGTAGAACCTTGACACAGTTCCAAGAGTAGGTGTGGAACCATAAACCTGGAGAATCTTAAGATGCTAAAAAGATTCGCTTGAGGGCCAGAGATGCCAGTGACAAAATTTGACAAGTGGATAGTCAATTTTGTACATTTTCTTGCCAGAAGTCCAAATTTGTAGTCAGAATATCCATTAGATCAATAGAATAGAAGGTGCCTAGAAACACAAAATCTTTGAAGAATCTTTTGGAATCTAAAAGATTCCCTTAGAGGCTGAATTTTGTCTGTGTTTGAAAGATGCCAACTTTATAGTCATTTTTCACAGAATTTTGCAAGGAGGGCAGTGGTGTGCTTAGAATATTCTTCCAAATAGAAGATTTTATGAGCATCTTTAGAAGGAATCTTTGAGGGAATCTTCAAGATTCCCGACGGTTTAAAATTTGACAGTGTCATAATTGGACAAGTTTACAGTCGATTTTGCATCACTAATCGGCAGGAATTTAATGGTGTAGGGCATTTTAGCAGTTGAGCTTTTCAATTTTCGGCCATCACCGAAAGTGGAGGTATATGATATAGTTATGTCATTCTTTTCTTCTATTTTGTTGAGATCATGTTGTTATTGTTGAGACCTATGATTACCATTACGTTGAGGGATACTTGTTTCCACATCATGTGAGAGTTGTTTGTTTGTCATACTGAAGGAGGACCCATTTGAGTCAAGGTTCCTATAGGGAGAATGTCTCATGGAGATACACACCACTCAAGATGAGGTTATTTGTGCTTGTAATGAAAAAAAGCATGCCATGTACATCATCATCATTTACAACATTTAATGAAGTGGCCTCTCCACTCTTGACACAAGGGCTCGGAGACGTAACCCACACTAGGTGAACTTAGTTATCAATGGGTTACGTGTTCTTGATTTGATGGTTGTCATCATGTTACATCTTCTTTACAGTATGCACATGTGGTATATCATGCTCTTTTATATTCAATTATGCTAACATCATAGAAGCAAAAGATCTTGGATAATTCTGGCAGTTGAAGAGATCCAGATCAAGTTTGGTATGAGAGCAGTATTCTCATTGATGTGAATTGCGTGTGTGAATGATTGAACATGAAACAAGAAATAAAATGGAGGATAAAAAAGATATGTATGAGGACCTCCTCATGATGTAAACAATGGTGGAAATAACGTATGCATATTATGAGGACAAAATGGCGAGAGGGGAAAAGGAGAAAGAAAGAGCAGAGGACGATGCTCCATCTACCCCCTCGAGTGTACATTCATCTTCTTCATCATCTTCATATCATTTAGATGAGGAGATCAATCAGAGCCTTCAAGTAGATAATGTTGAATTGAGGAGACTCCTATGAGAAGCAAAAGAGGAGGAGTAGAGATTTCAGCTTCATCTACAACCCACGAAAAAGGCTTTGGAAGAATTGAAGCGCAATGAATGCATAGATAAGCCATTATCACCTGTTTCAGAATCAAAGTTGAGGTAAAAAATGCTGCTCATTCTTTAGTTTCATCTTCACATGATGTAATTTCAGTTGGAAATGTGGAGGTACCCATTTCATGGATTGGAATGAGACTCCTTACCAATATGTGATATAAAGGACGAGGACTTGGTGTTAATGGCCAAGACACAACTCAACCATTGGAGGCTGTGAAAAGACCTCGTTTCGCAAGTTTGGGATACAACAAAGGAGAGAGCTCAAAGGTGTCTAAAGCTTCCAAGACATTGTTGAGACTATCAAGGAAAGAGAGTGACGGGAACACATCACAATCCTCCCATGGCAGTGCACATTGCAGTAGAGGAGTTGAGGCAAGATCTCATCACCATAATTGCACCAGATATAGCCATGAGAGGTATAAACAGTCTCAGTATTCTAAAGTTAATTTTGATTACAAGCATGCTAACGATGAACAGAAATCATGGCATAGAAAAACATGTAGTTTTTTGTGATTTACATAACCATGTGGTTGTTGAGTGTTGGAAGAGAATGGAAGCAAGAAAGAGGATGAGGCATGAAAAGCCTTCTCCACATCAGGGAAGGAGGCAAGTTAAGCGGTTATGGAGGAAGAAGACTTTTTGTGGTTATTGCAATGGAGGTGGTCATCAAAGAGCCACATGTTGGAGGCTCCATCCAGAGCAACATCTTAAGAACAAAGTGCTCGTGCATGAACTGGTTGAAAAAGTTGTTCGACAAGTGAATTCACCACAGGGAGATGACCCATTCACTTTGATAAGTGACAGATGGTTTTTCTAGATATCGTAGCTTGTCACGGCCATGTAAATCATGTGCTGCAATTTAAATGTAAAAGTGATGATATATTTTCTATCACTTATTAAAGAAACGATGATGCTTTGGCCTTTTATTGAGAGTTGGCATATTGGAATATATCATGGTGTAAATTTGACCAAAGAGTGTGTCTCATAAACTTGTGGCAAGTATGGGGATGCTTCAGTCATTATTGGTCATGTAGTTTGCAAAGATTATACTACAGGTTTGGAGACGATGCAGGTGTCGGTTCATCACTTATGGCTCCAAAGGACAAGGGTGAAGGAGAAGAAAGGGCGACCTATCAAGACACTTGTGGTGCAGACAATGTACACAGCAGTTGCAGATTATGTTCATGCTTTTGGAGGATCAAAAGCTCCTTAGTGGGGAGGGATGATTGAGGTGGCACCAGAGACTCTCAAAAAATAATGATGGCTCAGAATAGCTCAAAATTCAAAATGGTCGGATGGAAGCAAAACCAAAACTAGATTGTAGTGAACGCCACCCTAATTCCAACTATGTGAACAACACTCGAATCTGAGCTTGTATGG
The DNA here is from genome assembly GCA_031772625.1 of Pinus tabuliformis. Lineage (NCBI taxonomy): Eukaryota > Viridiplantae > Streptophyta > Pinopsida > Pinales > Pinaceae > Pinus > Pinus tabuliformis. The sequence continues at coordinate 729,229,009 of CM062806.1, read as the reverse complement.
TCAAGTTATTGTCGATCAAATTTTTGGTCAAGGTGGGCATGTGGGCTAGGTTTAAGGATCCTGTAAATTGATTGAGTCTAGGGCATGGAAATTAGCTCTTGAAATTGGGCGAATTTGTCAAATTCCTAATTTGTCTAATAACCCCTAGTTTCGGCAAAAATGAACAAATTGACTATTATGTATAAGAGATAAAAACAAAAACAAATTTAAACAGTGGTGTGGCATTCCACCAACCCCGCCACCCCCTAACTGCCAATAGTCACATTGTAATACATATAACATAAAAGTGTTATGTGCGGGGCCGATGGGGTGGGTCACCCTCAGCGGTCTCACCCAATCCCGTTGCCATAGACTTCGTGCAAAACACGTGGACAACATCATATTAAACAAAAACTTTGGTTATATATATATATATATATAGATATATATATATATATATATATATATATATATAGATATATATATATATATATATATATATATATATATATATATATATATATATATATATATATATATATATATATATATATCTATATCTATATCTATATATCTATATATATATATATCTATATATATCTATATATATATATATATATATATATATATATATAAACAAAAACTTTGGTTATCTATATATATATATATATATATATATATATAGATATAGATATATATATATATCGTCGCATGTTAAACAAAACACACTATTATGGGTGGGCGGGGTTTTGAACCCTTCCTGCCCCCCAACCACTTGCTTCATTTAGCCAATGCGCCAATGACTTAGGCCTTGACAAATTCACCCTCTCATTGCTATTTAACCTTACATCTACCATTCAAACAGGAGCGACCAACAGAGGACAAATTTTGGTAGAACCATGAGTCTATGGAACTAGGTAGCACGAGGGTAGAACCTTGACACAGCTCCAAGAGGAGGTGTGGACCATGAATCTAGAGAATCTTAAGACACTTAAAAGATTCCCTTAAGGGAAGAGATTCCAGTGATGGAATTTGATAGGTGGATAGTCATTTTTGCATGTTTTCTTGCCAGGAGTCCAATTGTGCAATCAGAATCTCCATCAAAACAACAAAAACCCAGATGCCCAGCAACATAGAATCTCTAAAGAATCTTATGGAATCTAAAAGATTCCCTTGGAGGCTGCATTTTATCGATGTCGGAATGATGCTAACTTTATAGTCATTTTTCACATAATTTCGCAGGGAGTGTAGTGGTGTGCTCAGAGTCTTCATTCGAGCAATGGATTTTCTGAGCATATTCAAGAAGGAATATTTGAGGGAATCTTCAAGATTCACAAGGGTCCAAAATTTGACAGTGTCATAATTGGACACGTTTACAGTCTATTTTGCACCAATCATCACCAACAATTCAGAGTTGCAGGCCATTTTAGCAATTGATCATTTCATTTTTCGACCATCACTGAAAGTGAAGGTATATGATATAATTATGTCATATTTTCTTATGTTTTGCTGAGATGATGTTGTTATTATTGAGATAACTTCTAACCATTATGTTGAGGGATACTTGTTACCACATCATGGGAGAGTTATTAGCTTGCTATGCTGAAGGAGGACCCATTTGAGTGAGAGTTCCTGTAGGGAGAGCGTCTCGTGGAGAGACAAACCACTCAAGTTGAGGGTATTTGTCCTTGTAATGACAAAGAACATACCATGTACATCATCATCATTTGAAACATTTAATGAAGTGACTTGTCCATACTTAACACCAGGTCGTGGAGACGTAACCCACACTGGGTGAACTCCATTATCAATGTGTTATGTGTTCTTGATTTGATGGTTGTCACCATGTTTCATATTATTTACACTATGCACATGTGGTATATCATGCTCTTTTATATGCAATTCAATTTACATCACAAAAGTAAAAGATCTTGGATAATTCTGGTAGCTAAAGAGATCTGGATCAAGTTTGGTATCAGAGCAGTCTTCTCACTGATGTGAATTGCAAGTGTGAACGATTGAATATGAAAGAAGAAAGAAAATGGAGGATAGCATAGATATGTACAAGGACTTCCTTAGGATGTCAAAAATGGTGGACATAATGTATACATCTTATGAGGAGAAACTAGCGAGAGGGGAATAGGGGAAAGAAAGAGAAAAGGAGGATGTTCCATATACCCCTCTAGTGTACATTCATCTTCTTCATCATCTTCACATCATTCAAATTGTTGTCACTATTTCTTACACCTGTAGCACAAGTACAAAAAGAGGCAAAGAAAGCTCCCTAGAGAGATCCTATGGGTATGAGAGGGGTTTGCAGCACTCCAATTGTCATGAAATGAATATGGTGGTAAGAGGGTTTGGTTTAATATGCCTTTAATGAGGGAGATTCAAGCCAAATCATGAATCCAAATGATGGGGGTATATGGAGCAATCTCAAAGAGAAATGGTTTCTTATTTTGGTGGCCTACACATGGAAATGAGACAACTTAAAATAAAGTTGAAGTGGTGAAGGAGAGGTGGAGGAGAAGGAGGAAATTAGGTGCAGAGGGTTGTGACAATAGAATCTTTAGCCACTAATTTCCAGCAGAAAGTGGAATTCGATGGATAGGGATGTAAGAAACACATAATCCTAAACCATGGTTTTCTGATGAAATGATAGGAATAGAGGGAGTTTATTTTACAATTTCAGGCATGAATAATAGTGGGTATCAATCTCTATTCAAAAATTGAGGTAAGTCTGAGCCACCACAGGTACTGTAAGCTACTCACAAGAGTAAGTAAGTATGAAGGATTACAGGTACTACATGCATATAAATAATAGAATTAATTTTGTGGTCTTGCACAGGTACTCTCTTCTTTTTAGTAGTGAAGACAAATCCATCAGTCAACAAGAAACATAGCAACTATCTTAATATTATTTTAGAGAAGAAACACATGTTGAAATAAGGTTACAGAAGGGAAAACTTACTGCACATTAATCATGTTAGGAATCAACAAGAAAATACCATTTAACTCTAAGGGTCCAATAACAATTCCATACACTCAACAATGATATCAATGAAACCCCCATGAACAAGCAAATTAGAACCAAAATGGAATCACGGAGTTCAACCCTCCCGGGTGAGAAATTCTGGACCCCCATAGAACTAGGACCTATAAAATAGTCTTGCATCTTCCTATTTATAGGAAAAAGGGGAAGGTTTTACAATCATGACATAGTAGAAAATATCCCTAGGCCGAGTCTCAACTGTCAGATCAGCTAGCTGTCTTAGCCAAGGTGAAGCATTGTTTCCCCCAAAAAGATTACAATGAGATCCCATCCCTTTCTTAAAGAAATCAGACATTAATACACAGAGAAATAAGATAGAGGGAGGAAGGAGGAGGAATCCCCTTTTCATTTCAGTGGAGGCCGCTTGTCAAGCCACGTCCCTACTATCATAGACTCTTTTTGGCTGTTTGAGGTGGTTCATTTATACATCAACCGACTTATGTCAATTATGCCATTAAAATTCCTTCGGCGCTGCCTTATAGAAGCATATTACAGGTCATATTTACATAAATCTGCCCATACTCCTCATTAGACACCCAACTGCTGACCCATCACTCTTTCAAAACTCTCTGTACAGTGTTAGCAGTGCTTCATGATGCGAGATTTCAATTCATTTAAAACAGTTGAACAGACGACATTTAATTAACTCTTAGGCCCCCTTTATTACAACCCCTTTTATGAATTTCCTCATAGGGCCATAGGGGGAGACTGGGGGCTCATCTTAAAAATGCTTAAGGCCTTGAATTGCTATGTGGGGGCCTTTTTCTTTATAATGCATAAGTCTCTCATCGGCTGATTTCCCGGACCCGAAATATTTGTAAATCGCAACTTATGAAATATTGCATCTGGGGCCCTTTCTTATCGCATCACAATCACCGATAAGCCCAAAACCATGAACCGTCGATCGTCGATAACTTGATGGCATCATCATTGCCACATGTCAACCTATGAGTGGTGCCACGTGGCACCCAGAAACAACCCCATTGGACCCTTGAAAACACAAGAAATGAGTGACTTGTTTCCATTGCCACGCCATCATCCATACTTGCCACATCATCATCTGTACTTGCCTCATCATTGTTGATGTCATCTGCCACATCAGCTCTAAGGACCAATCAGAAGTTGCCATGTGGCCCCCTAGAGGAGAGAGAAAGAGGCCAATCAAGCCTTGGTTTTGCATGCTTTTCCTTTGTAAATCGAAATCAACCCATTTCTGGAACTTTAGTGTTATATCGCAAATCAACCCCCTTTCCTATTTTGGGAGTTAAACCATCACAATCACCGATAAGTGTTGGGCCTTGACCTGCCGATTGTGATAAATACACCACCTAGCTGAAATGTGATAATGTGGGACTACAGGACCATAATATCGGCCTTCGGTGCCGATAATCCGCTGATAAACTTTTCTGCCTAGACCCGTGACCCCGTCGATATGCAAAAATGAGATATATGCAATGCGCCCAGACCCAATGACACTGATATTTGATTGTGACGAACTGTCCCAAGTACCGATTGTGATTTTTCTTCAACACTTAGGCATTTTTTTGGGTTTTCCGAGCTTTCTAAAGGGATTCTTCAATAGGCCCTAACTTTTGATCCAGGAACCCTTTTTTGGACTTCTATATACCACCAAAAAGCTCTTTCCAAGAACTATGAAATGGAGAGGGAGTGATTAAGATCTAATAGCTTCTTTGGCTCAAACATTGTCCTCAAATATCATTGATTTTATGTACTTGAGGCAATTGAGGGCTGATAAAGCAGTGAGTGACAACATAAATGAGGAGATCAATCATAGCCTTCAAGCAAAGCATGTTGAATTGAGGAAACTCCTATGAGAAGAAAAAGAGGAGAAATAGAGATTGTAGCTTCAGTTACAATCCACGGAAAAGGATTTGGAAGAATTGAAGTGCGATAATGGCTTAGAGAAGCCATTATCACCTCTTTCAGAATCAACAGTTGAGGTAAACAATGTTGATCGTTCTTCAGTTTCATCTTCACATGATGTTATTTCTGTTGGAAATGTGGAGGTACCCATTTTAGGGACTGGCATGAGACTCCTTACCAAGATGGGATATAAAGGAGGAAGAATTGGTGTTAATGGGCAAGGCATGACTCAATCATTAGAGGTTGTGCAAAGACCTCGATTCCCAGGTTTGGGATACACTGAAGGAGAGAGCTCAAAGGTGTCTAAATATTCCGAGACATTGTTGAAACCATCGAGTAAAGAGAATAGTGGGAATACATCACCATTCTCCCATGGCAGTGCACATTTGAGAGGAGGAGCTAAGGTAAGCTCTCATTGCCATAATTGCACCAGAGACATACAAGATAGGTATAAACAATCTCAGTATTGTAAAGTTCATTTTGATTACAAGAATATTAATGATGAAAATAAATCATGGCATAGAAAAACATGTAGTTTTTGTGGTTTACATAACCATGTGGTTGCTGAGTGCTAGAAGAGAATGGCAACAAGAAAGAGGATGAGGCGTGAAAGGCATTCTCCACATCAGGGAAGGAGGTTGGTTAAGCGGGTCTAGAGGAAGAGTGATTTTTGCAATCATTGCAACAGAGGTGGTCATCAAAGAGCCACGTGTTGGAGGCTCCATCCAGAGAAACATCTTAAGGACAAAGTGTCCATGCATGAACTAGTTGAAAAAGTTGTTCGACAAGCGAATCCGTGACAGGTAGATGACCCATTCACTTTAATAAGTGAGAGATGATTTTTCTAGATATGGTAGCTTGTCATGGCCACATTTTGTAAGTCATGTGTTGCGATTTACATGTAAAAGTGATGACATGTTTTCCATTTCTTTTTAAAGAAATGATGATGTTTTGGCCTTTATTGATAGTTGGGGTATTGGAATCCATGATGATGTAAACTTGACCAAAGAGTGTGTTTTATAAACTCGTGGAAACTATGGGGATGCTTCGGTCATTATTGGTCATGTAGTTTGCAAATATTGTACTACAAATTTTCAAAGGATGCAGGTGTCGGTTCATCACTTATGGCTCCGAAGGACAAGGGTGAAGGAGAAGGAAGGGAGACTCTTCAAGTTACTTCTGGTGCATGCATTGTACACAATAGTTGCAGATTATGTTCATGTTTTTGGAGGACCAAAAACTCCTCAGTGGGGAGGACTGATCTAGGTGTCTCTAGAGACACTTAGAAAACGAAGATGGCTTAGAATAGATCAAAATAAAAATGGTCTGGTGGAAGTGAAACCAGAACTAGATCGTAGTGATCATCGCCCTGATTCCAACGATGCGAATAACACTCGAATCGGATCTTGTATGGTCAAGTTATTGCTGGTCAAAGTTTTGGTCATAGTGGGCATGTGAGTCAGTTTTAAGGATCCTGCAAATTGACCGTGATCAGGCCATGGAACTTAGCTCCAGAAAGTGGATGAATTTGTCGAATGCCTAATTTGTGTAATAATCCCTAGTTTTGGCCAGAGATGCCAGTGACAGAATTTCACAAGTGGATAGTCATTTTTGCATGTTTTCTCTCCAGGAGTCAAACTGTGCATTTAGAATCTCCATTAGAGCAACAAAAATGTAGGTGCCCAACAACAAAAAATCTTTAAAGAATTCTGTGGAATCTAAAAGATTCCCTTAGAGGCTAAATTTTGCCGGTGTCGGAATGATGTCGAATTTATAGTCATTTTTCAAAAAATTTCATAGGGAACGCAATGGTGTGCTCAAAATCTTCATCCGTTAAATGGATTTTCCGAGAATCTTCAGGAAGGAATCTTTGAGGGAATCTTCAAGATTCCTGAGGGGCCAAAATTTGACGGTGTGAGAATTGGACAAGTTTACAGTTGATTTTGCACCACTCATCACTAGGAATTCAGTGGTGTGGGCCATTTCAGCAGTTGAGCTTTTCATTTTTTGGTAATCACTTAAAGTGGAGGTATGTGAGACAATTATGTCATGATTTTCTTATATTTTACTAAGATGATGTTGTTATTGTTGAGATGCCTGATTACCATTATGTTGAGGGATACTTGTTTCCACATCATGTGATAGTTGTTAGCTTGTCATGCTGAAGGAGGACCCATTTGAGTGAGAGTTCCTGTAGGGAGAACATCTCGTGGAGAGACACACCACTCAGGTTGAGGGTATTTGTCCTTGTAATTACAAAGAACATTCCATGTACATCATCATCATTTGCAACATTTAATTAAGCGACCTCTCTACTCTTCACACCAGGGCTTAGAGATGTAACCCACACTGGGGAAATCCATTATTAATGTGTTAAGTGTTCTTGATTTGATGGTTGTTGTCATGTTTCATCTTATTTACAGTATGCACATGTGGTATATCATTCTCTTTTATATGAAATTATGCTAACATTATAGAAATAAAAGTTCTTAGAAAATTCTAGCAGTTGAAGATATTCAGATCAAGTTTGGTATCAGAGCGGTATTCTCGCTGATGTGAATTACAAGTGTGAATGATTGAACATGAAACAAGAGAGAAAATGGAGGATAATAGATATATGTACAAGGACCTCCTCGGGATGTCAAAAATGGTGGACATAACATATGTATCTTATGAGGAGAAAATGGGAAGAATGGAACAAGAGAAAGAAAGAGCAGAGGATGATGCTCCATCTACCCCCTCGAGTGTACATTCATCTTCTTCATTGTCTTCCCATCATTCAGATGAGTAGATATATCATAGCCTTCAATTAGAGAATGCAGAATTGAGGAGACTCCTACGAGAAGAAAAAGAGGAGAGTCCAATATTGCGGCTTCAACTAAGAACCACAAAAAATTCTTTGGAATAATTGAAGCACAATGAATTCTTAGTGAAGCCATTATCAATTGTTTCAGAATCGACAATTGAGGTAAAAAATGTTGATCGTTCTCCAGTTTCATCTTCACATGATGTTAATTCTATTGGAAATGTGGAGGTACCCATTTTAGGGACTAGCATGAGACTCCTTACCAAGATGGGATATAAAGGAGGAGGACTTGGTGTTAATGGTCAAGGCATGACTCGGCCATTGGAGGTTGTGAAAAGACCTCGATTCACAGGTTTTGGATACATCAAAGGAGAGATCTCAAAGGTGTCTAAATCTTCTAAGACATTGTTGAAACCGTCAAGGAAAGAGAATGATGGAAACACATCACCATCCTCCCATGGAAGTGCGAAGTGCAGAGGATGAGCCAAGGCAAGCCCTCATCGCTATAATTGCACCAGAGACAACCAAGAGAGGTATAAATAGTCTCAGTATTCTAAAGTTAATTTTGATTACAATCATTTTAATGATCATGAACATAAAACATGGCATAGAAAAACATGTAATTTTTGTGGTTTACATAACCATGTGGTTGTTGAGTGCTAGAAGAGAATGGAAGCAAGAAAGAGGATGAGGCGTGAAAGACCTTCTCCACATTAGGGAGGGAGGAAGGTTAAGCAGGTCTAGAGGAAGAAGACTTTTTGCAGTCATTGCAACAAAGGTGGTCATCAAAAAGCCACATGTTGGAGGCTCCATCCAGAGAAACATCTTAAGAACAAAGTGCTCATGCATAAACCATTTGAAAAAGTTTTTTCGACAAGAGAACTCACCAGAGGGAGATGACCCATTCACTTTGATAAGTGAGAGATGGTTTTTCTAGATATGGTAGTTCGTCATGGCCACGTTTTGTAAATGAAGTGTTTTGATTTAAATGTAAAAATTATGATAAGTTTTCCATCGCGTATTAAAGAAATGATGATGTTTTGGAATTTTATTGATAGTTGGGGTATTGGAATCCATCATGATGTAAACTTGACCAAAGAGTGTGTCTTATAAACTCATGGAAAGTATGGGGATAATTCGATCACTATTGGTCATGTAATTGAGCATGTAGTTTGAAAAGATTGTATTGCAACTTTGCAGAGGATGCAGGCATCGGTTCATCACTTATTGCTCTGAAGGACAAGGGTGAAGGAGAAGGAAGGGCAACCCAGTGTCAGGACACTTGTGGTGTAGACATTTTACACAACAGTTGCATATTATGTTCATGATTTTGGAGGACCAAAATCTCCTCAGTGGGGAGGAATGATCGAGGTGGCTCATAATAGCTCAAAAATCAAAATGGTCATATGGAAGAGAAACCAGAACTAGATCCTAGTGATTGTCACCTTGATTTCAACAATGCAAACGACACTCAAATCTGATCTCATATGGTCAAGTTATTTCTGATCAAATTTTTGGTCAAAGTGGGCATAGGGGCTAGGTTTAAGGATCCTTCAAATTGGCTAAGTTCGGGGCATGGAACTTAGCTCTCGAAAGTGGGAAAATTTTTTGAATTCCTAATTTGTCTAATAACCCCCATTTTTCATCCAAAACGAACAAACTGACTATTATGTATAAACAAAAAAAAAAAAAATTCTATAGTGTGTTGGCGGACCACCAACCCCGCCACCCACCAATCGCCAACGGTCACATTGTAATACACATAACATAAAAGTGTTATGTTGGGGGGCATGGGCCATCCTCGACAGTCCCGCTCGACCCCATTGCCATAGACCCGACACAAAACATGTGGACAACATTATATTAAAAAAAAAAATGGTTATATATATATATATATATATATCTATATATACCGTTGCATGTTAAAAAAACACACACTATTATGGGTGGGTGGGGGCTTGAACCCTGCCTGCTCCCCAAATAATTGCTCCATTTAGCGAACGCGTCAATGACTTAGGCCTTGGCAAATCTGCCTTCCCATTGTTATTTAACCTTGAACCTATTGAAGATACCAGAAAAGACACAAAGTAGGTATGACATGACACCACTAATTAAAGTTGTTAATGTAGAGAGATTGCATTATACACAAGTTAGAGTCAACACGCTTTCACAGTCAATTTCAGCTCACTCGTTTTCTTCTCCATTGTCTTGACTCATCATCACTGGAACATGGATCAACGTGTATTCCTTCCACGTGTTTTGTATTTAACAAATTAACAAATTACATTAGCAATTTAAACCATTTTGGATCCATTTTAATTTTGGATCTATGCTGGTTTAATTTCACCCTTTGAATAATCAATATTCCACATGAATACCATGGGTTAATATCTTGTGTTCTCCATACCATCAGTGAATACCACAAAGTTATTTTTATTTTAACTTTATTTTGATAGAGTAAAAATGTTTTCATGTAGTATTATTACATTAGAACATCTCTACTGTAATGGGTTGGAAAGTGCCTTGGGCTCTACAAAAATAGCAATAAAAGCGCCTTGGGATGCTAATGTTGTTTATGTAAAAATTGAGGAAATGTTTGTATTTATTATAATTTGATTTTTTTGGGTGAGTTAAGATGAATCTATATTGATAAATAATAAAGAAATTACACATCTCTTCACAAAGGAATTTTTATATTCAATTATTTTATCTTTGTATACAAAGTTGATATAAAATTAAATTATTTAATACAATGAAGTAATTTTTTTACTAACACACACACACATGTCAATAATAAGATGAGCATCGAATGAATTGTGCATCTTCTTCATTTGGACTTATAATACGAATATTATTTTAGATGCTACAAGTAAACTTTGTGCATGGGTGGTTTGTATGTTTATTACCATATTTAACAAATGACATGAAAAATTTAGCTTGGATCCACCTTAATTCTAGATATACCAAAGGGCTGAGATGGATCTAGGCTGGTTTAATTTCAACCTTTCAATATTCCACATGAATACCATGGGTCAATATCTTGGGTTTTTCATACCATGGATGAACTCTATGAAGCTATTTTTTTTTATTATTTTAACTTTATTTTGATAGAGTAAAAATGTTATCATGTAGGATTATTTTTATTTTTAAGATTATTACATTACAACATATCTACCATATTGGGTTGAAAAGAGTTTTTTAAGTAACAAAAATAGCATTACAAAAAATTCAATATTAATCACAAATAAAATGCTTCAACTCCCACCTTAATTTTATATCAACTTGAGAAGTAAAACAATTGAAAGTGAAAAATTCTAACTTGAAATTCCACATGTCAATTGAACACATAATGAATTACACATCTCTTCCATTTTAAATTGTAATATCAATAATAAATTTAAATGCAATGTGTTAACTCCAAGTAGAAATCTAAAAAATAAAATAGAATTATAAATCAATTTATTTTACATTAAGTAATTTATCTCTGTACATAATGTTGATGTAAAATTAATGTGGACATTAAAGTATTTTTTAGTGTTGGACATTGCAAGTTTTTTTGTTATTACTAAACATTAATTTGTTAATGTAAGTAAAATTTTATTATTTTATAAGTGATGGTACCTAACAACATCTCTCGTATACTGGGTTGTAGAATCTGTCTTGTTGCAATTGAATTAGATGTAACCTTTGTTTTATCCACTCATTGACCATGCCCACATATATCAAGTACCTGTGATCATGCCATGGTCCCATTGCACAACCTAATTAAGTTGCAGGAACTTATTCATGGGGTGGTATGAGGGATCAAATTTGAAAGAAAGGGTTGAATCAATTTGATTAGTTAATTTTATTTTAACATTTCAATTCTGACAAGTTGGAATACATTGTTATTTTCATATGAAAATGGAAAAAAAAAATCATACATATCTCACACACCAGACCTCCTATTATATTAAGTTGTGGACCTGAAACAAAGAATCTTATCTTCTTACCAAAAATTTACACATATATGCAATGTTGGTTCACGAGTAATATAATTTATATAGTAATTATATGGGGGTATTTCAATAGGACCATCTATTGTTTGATCCCCCAGATGTGATTCCTCAAGCACAATGGAACTGTTCTTATTTCTTACAGGGTAATTAGTCAAAGCATTCAAACAATTGCAATGACTTTTTAACGAAAATCAAAACATAGTCTTATCTTAAACATATCATTGCAATGTCCAATAAAAACAACTATTTAAAACCTCCAACAACGCAACATCTCTTAAAAGGAATATAACTTACTAGAAACTTCTTCTAGAAAAATTATAGTCCTAATGATTGGCACACATGTGCATCATGATTCAGAACACTATCTGTAAGAGGACACAAAAATAACATTATTTTTTGTCAACAAAAACGAATATTTAAATTGAATTTTACTTATTTTTCATTAGCTTTATGAGGATATAAAGAAATCAAACATGAATGTAATCAATTTTGAACCAATTTTGTTCCTTGGTGTCCATTGTCGTGTTTTCATATTGAGTAGATATGAAGAAGACATGCAACTACTATTCATGTATCCAAGCAAGACGAGTAAATAGAAATTGCAAACAAACAAAGTAAGAAATAAATGTGAGAAAGAAAAGTAGGCCTAAAGAATATATGTAGGTGTAGCCCTCGAAGATGGTAGATAACATCTGTAAACCCAAATAACAAGAGGATGAGGAGCTAATTCTTATTGGAATTGTTTCTTCTTTATGAGAGAGCAAGAGGATTCACCACAACCAATGCTTTTGATCTTTAATGCCCACTAGTAAGATGTAATTTCAATAAATAGGTGATACATGCATAGACTTAATGACAATCATATTCTAGTTTAAAAAATAATAGCATTTATTTTTTTGAACTATCAACAAATGATCAACATTCTTTTTTTTAATTGTCATGATACATAGCATAAAAAATGGAAAAACTATAAAAAAATAATGATAAGTATTACATGTTATGAAAAGTTTTTTTACCATTCAATTAAAAATCTCTAAAATAATTATCATTTCAAATTTGATGAATAATTTTTTATTTTAATTTTCATTGAGAAATGTTTTTATGCCCTTCTGCGACAAGCTATATAGTTCTGGTAGGGAAATGCTGACTTCATTTTTGAACCCTAGTTGGTATGTCAAGGGCCATTCATGTTGAACATCTAGAAGTCATTTGGGTGAACACTCTCCACCTAGTTGTAAACTCTTTAGCATTTCTACCAAGACCTACTGACATCAAATTCTTTTAACAATATTATTAGGACATGCCTGCCTACTATTAGTGTGTTCAGTTCTCTTATATTGTCACTGATCCAAGTGGATCCCTAAAGGCTCAAAAATAAAATTCCATAGATTGTAGCAAAACCAATACCATATCAAAAAGCTCATCATAAGGAATCCAACGATGCAAATGATGCTTTAATCGTAGTTCACATATGGGAGTTATGCTCAGTCAAATTTCTGGTTAAACTTAGCAAAATGATAGATTTAGCAGGGTACCAGATAAATTTAGACCAACACCAAAGTTGGCAGTCTGGACAAATTTGGAAGTTGGGGGCTAAAATTGGTGGGCCTCTAGATAAAAGTAGAGGCATCACTAAAGTTGGAGGAATTACCAAATATAATGGAACCGAACTAAATTTGGTGGTAGTGACTGGGTGCTAGTTGGCCCAATATGAATGGGCCATGTGGCCCAATCAGTTGGCTCCACATGGCCTAATCGGTTGACACTACATGGCACCCATTTGGCAGCCAAAATAACCCAGTCACTCTACAAGTTGATGGTCAACACAGTTATAACCTAACCTAGTTTTTAAATTTATGTTATATTCGATGGATTGTGTAAATGGTTCCAGAACCGGTTGTCAACGGTCTACAATTAATAGATGAGTTTTAATCTAAGCACGTGACAGTAAAATTGTTCAATGATTACGGTGGCTTGGTGGTTTGTTATCGTAGCAACAAAAAATAATTTTTCGTTAAACAATTTTAATGTACAAGTGTTATTGGATTTGTATTAAAAATATGGTAACAGTTCGCGGGTTTCAAAATCTGGCAGCACCACCAAATCATATGACTATTAAACAACGTGTTATTATTTAATATGGTATACAATTATATGTTAAATGAAGTTTGTTATACTAGCAGGTGACAGAGTTCCAATAGGCAGTTAAACAGGTTGTTTAAAATATATTTGACAATTCAATACACATTTGTTTGATATATTAAAATAGACAGACAGGGTTTTGAACCCACGACACCTAATCATGGGGTCAACTTTTTATTTACAGTGCACTAACCATCTCACCAGCTGACAGCCACATATAAAAATACCATTTATTTGGAAGTCGACCAATGGAGGGACGATAGAGCCGAGAGTAGGCAGAGAGTGAAACCTTGTCAAGGGCCAATGGAACCTAGAGCCTAAAACCTTGAAGTGGATCCTAAGGGCATGGTTCGTGAGGAATATTATCAAAATATTCCTACAAAGATATTTTTGTGGAATCTGAAGATTCTTTGGGGCTTTAGAGTTGATAGAGTCATAATATAACTGAGTCTATACTAATTTTAACTGATATTTTTCCATGATTTCACTAGTGTAGTCTATGTTTGGATTTGAGAAACCCATTTTCAGGTCATCCTCAAAATGAGAGGTATAATGATGTATTTTTCCATGTACTCATTTTCATTTTTGCTAAGATGAATGAAGATGCCTCCCCTCTATTAAAGCATGGTCCAGAGATGTATTCCACAGAGGGTGAACTCCATTATCATACATTGTGTGTATTGTCTTTATGGTCTCTTTTGCTTTTACTTCTTCTTTGATTGTTTGCACATATGGTTTTTACATGCTCTTTCATGAAATTCTACTAACATAAAATGAACAAAAGATCTTGGATAATGTTGGTATCAGAGGAATACCAGATTATGTTTGGTATCAAAGAAGTCTTCTTGCTAATGTGAATTGCAAGTGTGAATCATAGTTAGGGCCAAACTCAAAAGGGGTGAAGGAAAAGTTAAGTATTTTGACCTAGAGATTGGATGTGTAACATGAAGAAGGAAAATGGTAGATGATGATGTTCACACTAAGCATGAAAAAAATTTGAGAAATATTTCTACCCAATGGAAAATAAGGTAGATAAATTTTTTTCATATTATGAAAAGAGAGTGGCAAAGAAGGAAAATAAGAAGGAAGAAAAAACATAGGATAATTCTTTGTTAAATCAAGGAAATGGAGGAGAACCTCATGAACCTCCATCTCCATCTTAAAGTGAATTTTCTTCTTCTTCATCATCTCATTCTCATTGTTATAGTCGTTGGCATAGAAAATTTTCTAGAAAGCCATTTTTTAAGGTGGATGTAAATTTTGTTTTACAATTGTTTAACATAGAATCTAATGTAGAAAAAATAAACAATTGGATTAGGTAGATTGGAGTATATTGTAGAATACAACAGATCAAAGAGGAAGAGGAAAAGATCTATTTTGCATGTCTTTGACTAGAAACACAACTCTTACATGGTGGGAGAGAAAACTTTATAAAGGTAGCAAGAATATGGGTAAATACCTTTCTTCTTGGTCTGAATTTCTTTCTACTTTAAAAGGGCATTTTTTTCCATTGGGATATTGACAAAAATCCATGATAGAATGGAAACATTGGAGACAAGGAAAGGGTCAATATGTTCAAAGTTTCACATAGGAATTTAGGAAACAAGCTTTAGCATTGGGCATTCCTTTAGATTCACCTGATACTTTGATGAAATATATTAGTTCTTTACATAATTACCTTCAACATTCATTGTTTTTGTTTGAAGCCACTACTCTTTATGCGAGTAGTGTGAAATACATTCACCTTGAAAGAAATGGAAAATATGAACAAGAAAACCATGCAAAGAAGACAATGATGACAAATAAAAGGAACAAAAGCCCTCTTTCACTCATTGCAAAACATAAGGACATGTTGAGGAGCATTGTTGAAAACTGCATCCAGAATTTAAGCCAAAGAAGTATAGTGGAAAATGGAAGAAAAAAATTGTCCCAACAGTGAAACAAGGCCATGGATATGATTTAGGAGATGAGATGAATATCACAACTACTGGGAGTGCAAGTGTTGGAGAAATTGACCTAGGTTCTCATTTAGGCGATGAGATGATGATCATAGCTATTGGGATTGCAGGTGATGCACCAATTTACTTAGGTTATGATTTAGGTGATGAGATAAATATTGTAGTAGGTGTTGTACCAAAGATGAGAAGAGAACTAATGAATTCATGGCTCCAAGAACTTGAGGAGATCCACTAACACATTAAAGTAGAGAATTTTGAACTAAGAAGACTTCTACAAGAAGCAGAAGAGGAGACACATGGATTGTAGCTTCAGTTACGAGCCACAAAACAGGCCTTGAAAAAACTGAAGTGAAACAAAGGCTTAGTGAAGTCATCATCACCCGCTTTACAATCATAAACTGAGGTAAAAAGTGTGAGTGATTCTTCAATTTCACATTTTCATTATGATGACGATTTTGCATTTGAAAAGCACACTATATTAATTTGTTCAAAGCTAATGAAGAAGATGGGATATGAAGGAAAGGGCCTAGGAGTTAATGGACAGGGCATTTTGAATCCCAAGTGGTGGAACTACCATGATATGTAGGGCTAGGTTATGTTAGAAAGGAAGATGGGACATTTTCCAAGATCATTGATGAAAGACACTCTAAACCCATAGAGAAAACATAGTCTTCAAGTGACAAGTTTGTGACAGTTAAATTTTTTGAGAACTCATTACAAACTTCTAGAGATAGTGATAGTTTCAAAGGAAGATCTAAGGCAAGATCTCCTCTCTTGAGCCGTACCAAAGACAACTGATTAAGGAATAAGGTAAAAAAAGTCTAGAGGAAGATAAACCATTGTAACCATTACAACATGAGTGGATACCATAAATACACATGTTGGAAGTTTCATCTAGAGCTATGCCTAAAGAAGGACTAGAAGCATATGAAAGCACCTATAAAGGAACAAACTGATGAAGCACTTCAATATGGAATCTAGCTACAGGAAGAAATCCCATTAGCCCGGTTAGGTGAGATATGGGTAGCCTTTTTAAGTAGTTGAGTATGGACACCATTGTAAATCACATGCTATGAAAATGTTTGTAAAAGTGCTGAATGTATAACATCACTTGTATATGCAACATTATGATATTTTTTTTTAGTTGGATATAAAATGGGTATGGGTTCTATTGTAAAACATGACCATGAGTGTGTTATAAACTCTTGGCAAGTATGGTCTTCTTTGGAATCTTGAAAGTTGTACATGCATTAGCAACTATAAATTTTCATATGGATATAGGTGTCAATTTCATCACTTTTGGCTTTGAAGTACAAAGGTGAACAAGAAAAAAGTGTAGCCTATCAGATACATTTGTTATGCATATTAGAGTGAATTGGATTGCAATACTATTTATACTTTTGGAGGACCAAGAATCCTTCAGTGGGGACAAATTATCCATGTGGATCCCTAATGGCCCAAAAATAAAAGTCCTTGGATCATAAAAAAATAGGACTAGATTGAAGATCTCATCATAAGGAATCCAACAACTCCTCAATATGAGTTCGTATGTGGTAGTTATGCTTAATCAAAGTTCTGGTCAAACTTGGAAAAAATGACAGATTTAGCAGGGTGCTAGATAAATTTGGGCTAGTGCTAATGTTGGCAATGTGTCCAAATTTGGAAGTTGGGGGCTAAAATTGGTGGAACTCCAAATAAAAGTACGGTCATCCCTAAATTTGGAGGAACCACCAAATATAGTAGAACCCCGCTAAATTTGGCGACAATGACTTGGTGCTAATTGGCCCAATAGAAAGGAGCCACATGGCCTAGTTGGATGGCACCACGTGACACTCACTTGGTGGAAAAAATGGCCCAGTCACCAAAAAAGTTGATGTTTAACACATTTATAACTGAGTTTTTAAATTTATGTTATATTCGACCGATTGTGTTAATTGTTTCAAAACTAGTTTTAAGTGGTCTACGATTAATAGACATGTTTTAATATAAGCACGTGACAATTAAATTGTTCGGTGGTTATGGTGGCTTGATGATAAAAAAATGTAACAACAAAAAATAAATTTTTTTACTATGTAGGCCGTATTGGGTTTTATTAAAAATATGGTAATGGTTGGTGGGTTTCCAAATCTGGCAACACTGCTAACTCATATGAAAATTAAACGACATGTTTTTCTTTAAGATGACAGATGATTATATATTAAATGAAGTTTGTTATACTAGTGGGCGATGAAGTTCCAATCGACGATTAAATGGGTTGTTTAAAATATCTTTCAATGGTTTAATACACTTTGGTTGCAATGTTAAAATAGATAGCCAGGGTTTGAAACCCATCACCCCGAAGGGGGTCAACATATTATTTATAGTGCACTAACCATCCTGCCAGACGATGACCTTTTGAAAGTTCACTTGTGTCCCCATATAAAAAAAAACCATTTATTTTTCATTTGACCAACAGAGGGACAATAGGGCTAAGTGTTATGAAACCAGCTCAAGAAAAGATAGAAAAGATAGATCAACTCCTTAGAATTCAGCCTCTTCGAGGGGGAAACCTCCTTTACATTACATAAATGAACAATTCTTGGATGATTCAAATGAAAAAACCTCCTTTCTATATATAGGAGTCTAAAAAGTCACAATATAACCCAGCCGACCTAACAATAATAATATAAAGCCACAAAAATAACAATAGAGGGATTCTATGGGGCACAATAATAACAATATGGGGATAATAGGGGCACAACAATATTAATAAGGGATGCAACTACAATATTAATGGGGTAATCACTACTATTATAGGGACCCAACACTAAGAGAGGGAAGAGAGCAGAACCTTGTTGAGGGCCAGTAGAACCGAGAGCCTGGAACCTTGAAGCCAAACCATAAGGGCATAGTTCTAGAGGAATATTCATAGGGGAATATTCTCAAAATATTGTTGCAAATATTCTTCCATGGAATTTGAAGGTTATTTGGGGGTTCTAGAGTTGACAAAGTCATAATATAGTAGATTTTATACTCATTTTAACTGGATTTGATTATTATTTCATGGGTGTAGTCTATGTTTGCATTTGAGAAACCCGTTTTTAGGTCATCCTTAGAATTGGAGGTATAATGATGTATTTTTCCATGTACTCATTTTAATTTTTGTTGAGATGAATGAAGAGGGCCTCCGCACTATTGAAGCAGGGCCTAAAGATGTATTCCACACTGGATGAACTTTGCTATCAAACATTGTGTTCATTATCTTTATGATATATTTTATGTTCCTTTTGTAGAAAATCCTGTAGATTCACAAGCTCATGTAATCTACTAAAACAAGAGACAAGAATCTACTTCTACTCTTTACAGCGGAAGCTAATAGATCGATGAAAACAATAATCACCTAGAGTAATATAATCAATGGCACATAACGCAAAATATATCTAGGAAAGCCTCAACCCAAAACCCCTACTATCTATATTGCATTAATAAAAAATCCAAGATGATAATACAATGCTTGTTCTCACAAGAACAATCCCAACACTTTGTATAATCAATCCTAAACTCACAAGCAAGCTATTGGCTAACACTTAGCCATTTCTCCAGCTCTCCAAGTCCCTATTTCCTTGCACAATTACTATGGTTGAATAAACCATATTAATGGGAAACCAGTGCATCCAAAAATACGAAATCCCTTCTAGGTTTAGTTCCTGATTGCATGCATGATCTTTACAACTCAGAAAATTATACAACTAATAGTACATTGTCCCTACACTCTAGTCTCAACTGGGTCTTTCTCAGAATCGACATGCATGATTTTATGATGAGCGAATCTTTAGTTAAGTGGAGTAGCACTAGTTAATGCATTAGTGCACCAACTAACTGTTAACTCACTATTAGTTCCTCAAACAGTTTGGAACTAATTTAACTAAACTTAACTTAGTAAACTGAGTTATCTAATTACAACTCACAATTAACTCATCCTAGACCCCTATAATATAGGGAGAACATATACATGACTTCAGAAAGACTTCCAACTAGAAATTCCTAAGCTAATTAAGTTAATTAAACTTAATTAAATATTTACAAGATGCTATGAGAATAGAATTCGATTTTAATTCAAGGACAAATTAAACTGGAATTTTTGGATTCTATTTTTATCATTTCTTGTTGCTATTTTCAACACTCCCTCTCAACAAGAAAGGAGTTCAACTCGATCCCAATCATGAACCTTTGGAATTTTATGCATGCAACACTTCTCTCTAGTGTTTTTGCTTCAACAACTTCAGAATAAAAAAAAAACATCCAACCTGAACCAGAATGATGCCTCTATCATCAAAGTCTCTGACTGTTATTGCCTCTGAACTCTGCACTTCTGTTGACTCTATATTTATGCACTATTGTCAACAATTCTCTAAGCTCTTCAGTATTTGAATGCTCTAGCCTCTGTCACTCTGATCTTTGACTGCATAAATCCCACTGATTCCTCCCACTACTATGTAAATAGGGCTCCCATAGCAAGATACGATCCATGAGATAAAACCTCTCAATTGACCCTACCCAATTTCAGCTCTTTTGGGACTATCACTTCACATCACCCCACCTCACACCTGGAGGTGTGGCTACATCTGATCCCTTTTCCCACTTGGCTCGAAATTCCCCCCTACTAGAGGTCTCTACATGAGTGGATCCCTCCCCTCGATCTCCTCTCAGCTTCTCCAATTGTGGCTAATCCATAATTGTCTGAGACTGCTTCTTCTCTACTTGAGTGGATCTCTCCACTCTGTCTCCTCTCAGCTTCTCTAGTTATGGCTTCTCCAAAACTTCCTGAAGCTGATTCTGAGGCTTCTTTTGGGGATGCATCTTGAGAGGTAATTTATTCTACCTCTCAACTACCAAGTCTCTAACCTCTTCCTAGCTCCTCAAGGCTTTGCATGCATCTTGAAACTCAAGAGCGTACAAGTTCTTGACCCATGCATTGATCTATTTCACCTGTCCCGTGGTGATGTGTCTAAGGAAAACCTTTCCCTGACTAAAAACCACATCATAGCCACGCTCTTCTAATATCGCAACTAAAACGAGATTCTTCTTTAGTCCTGGAATATACATCACATCTGTGATCCTGAGAGGGGAGTCAGACTTCCTTTGAAAGGTAACCGTATCGATCCCGATAACTCTATACCTCTCGTCATCTCCAAACTCTATACTCTACCTGAGTTCTTTCTCCTCAAAATCACTAAAGAGATCTTTATTCCCCGTCATATGGAATGAGGCACTGCTGTCAAGATACAACATGCCTCCCATGGAAGTGTCGGCCATGCATGCAATGAGGGTGAAATCAAGTTCGAATTGTGAAGCTATAGCTTCACCTACTACCGCTACTGTCGACTCCTTCTTGCTTTCTTTCTTCTATGGGAAGTTCTTGGCATAGTGCCCATGCTCGTGACAGTGAAAATACTTGAATTTTGTCAAGTCCATATTCTTTCCACCCTCCTCGCCTTGGGACTTCTTTCCCTTGGCATTCTTTTCCTTACTTGCTAAGGAAAAATCCTCTTCCACTTCCTTGGAAGAGGTCCCATCTCTGGTGTTCCTCTTGATCTCCTGCTGCATCAAATCCAACCACAGTCGTTCCCAATCTGGAAACTCCTCCCGACCATTGACAGAGTCTTGATAACTATGCCAACTTTTTGGGAGTCCTAGAAGATCAAGACTCACCATGTCATCCTCGGAAATAGTGATTTCAACACTTCCAAGTTCATCATGACATTGAGTGAACTTGGTCTATTAATTTGGAATTGAGTCCCCCATCTCCATATTAATTTTTCGAAGTTTATCTTTTAGTGAAAACTTCATTTGGTCACTTATGTTCTTGAAAATGTCCTTCAATTATTTCCACATAGCATGCCGAGTTTCCTTCCCATGGAGAATCGAGACAATGTGGTATCGAGCTCCCTCAAGGATTATCTGCCTCGCCCTTGCCACACACTTCTTCCATTCGACTAGATTTTGAACATTTGATGCTAGTGGCTTAGGAATGTCCTGACCAATGAATTCCTTCAATCCATTATCCTCCAACACAGCCTCCATCCTATCCCTCCAGGATATATAATTCTAGCTTGCATCCAAGGAAGAATCGAGCCGCAAATTGTAGAATGGCATCTCTTGAAGTATGTATTGCAAATTCGAATTTCACCTGTAACCCAAAACTCAAAACTTCGAAATCTCCTCTAGTATATTGTTCTCAGCTTTGATACCATGTAGAACATCCTATATATTCACAAGCTCATGTAATCTACTAAAACAAGAGACAAGAATATATTTCATTGATCTTTGTGTTCTTCCGTTGTAAAGAGTAGAAGTAGATTATTGTCTCTTCTTTTAGTAGATTACATGAGCTTGTGAATCTAAAGGATTTTCTACAGACTCTTCTTTAAGTGTTTGAAGATATGGTTTTTACATGCTCTTTCATGCAACTATGCTACATCAACTCAAGAAAATATCTTGGATAATGTTGGTATCAGAGGAATACCATATCACCCACATGCCCATGGCTTCCATATGTCATGGATTGCTTGAAATATATACCAGATACCATCTTCAAATTTATATGACTAAATTTCTATGAGCTCACTCTGTTACTTTCCCAAAGTTATGTTACCAGCTGCACTCAATCTCACAAAGTTGTATGTTTATTAATTTCCAACCAAGGTTGGGGAGACATAAGCATATGGGAGATTAAGGGGACATACCACACATGCAAAAGTCATGCCCAATTTCAGTTTGAATATTGGCATGATCATTTATGCCCAATTTTTATTTGAATATGGGCATGGTCATTCTTGGAACTTTTAACACTATTGTACTCATTTTGAAATTGAACAAGAGTGATTGATGACATTTTATTTATTTGAATTTGAATCTAATAACAACCATTGTTAGCACTTGAACATGAGTGAGAAATTGTTTATAGTCATTATGATTTTTTTTTGGTCAAGTAAGAAGGAATATTTATATTAACCGCAATAAGAATATTACATATTTTACAAGGTAAACCTTGCGTTTACCCAAAAAGGTCCTCATGTCCTGACTAAAGTGGAAATGGCTTAAACCTTTTACAAAAAATGGAACCAACCCCTTAAACAGGTGAAAAGTCTAACACAAATATAAATCACATATAGTCGTAACTCAAAATAATTACATTTTCTACCATGAGAAAATGGCGGGTCCACAATCCAGTGCATCGCCCTCCCACTGCGCTTACTGAACCTCCACCCAGCAAAATTAGTGATTACCATTTATCGTTGAGATGAAAAATCTCCTCATTTGATCGTTGTGTTGCCATTGATCCATACAACGATCAATGAACAGACAAACCTGCATCGCTTCCAGAATTGTTCCTCACGCCGTTGTATCCTTGGTCTTCCTCCTCTGCTCTCCACCTTTCCCATTGCTCCATATCTTTGGCAGCCTGACAGAGATAGTCCTCAAACAGTTTTCCTAGGAGTAATAGCTCCTAGACGTGCCAGGTGTCCCTTTCCTTATTAATCACTCCTTCATTTGCCAAACAATTTGCTACCATGTTAGCCTTTCTCTTCACATGGACAAAGCTTATAGTCTTTAAGGTTTGCAGGTGGGAGTGAATACGGTGAAAGACTTGCGAGAGCCTCCAGTGTTTTGACACTTTATCTGGTGCTGTACCATTGCAAATTTTCTTGGTCACTCTAATAATCAGTTCCGAATCTGCTTCAATGATGATATTATGTGAATCTGAATTCACCAATATTTCCAAGCATTGCTCTAGGGCCATGAGTTCCGCCATGTTATTAGTGGCCTTCCCCAAGTGGCCATGAAAGATTTTCTTTATTTGCCCCTATTCATCTCTTATAACACCTCCAAAACCAGCTAACCCTGGGTTGCCCTTAGATGCTCCATCTATATTGACCTTTAAGAAACCATGAGGAGGAGGCTTCCAAATGTTTATATTTGAATTTTTTTGGCTTACTCCCTTGATAATTCCCCATGGGCTTATGGATTGAAGACCCAAATGTAGTAGAATACTCACATCTTGGGATAGAGGAGGGTCCTTAGGCAGAATCCTCAGTAAGCTACTGACTATATCTTTAAGTTGCCTTAAAATTTGGTCAATTATGTGTTGGGGCTTGCTAGCTTTATTCTTGAAGATCCGATTGTCACGTTCTTTCCATACATTCCAGATAACAAAGCCTGGAACCAGGGTATAGGCTCTATTAATAATTCCATTCCCCGAGAAGTTTTTCCTCAAGTTCCTCAAAGTATTGGAGATGCTGAGTCTGTCCCTATCAGTATGTTTAAAGATTGTTGCCACCCAGTCCCACACAGTGGAGGTGAAAGGGTAGAGGTTAAGAAGGTGATCCATCATCTCCTCTTGAGAGTTGCAAAGGTAGCATTTGGATGGTCCAGTGAAGCCTTTTTTCAGGAGATTTTCCCAAGTTAAG
Source organism: Pinus tabuliformis (assembly GCA_031772625.1). Classification (NCBI taxonomy): domain Eukaryota; kingdom Viridiplantae; phylum Streptophyta; class Pinopsida; order Pinales; family Pinaceae; genus Pinus; species Pinus tabuliformis. Next base: position 729,204,740 of record CM062806.1, on the reverse strand, counting down.
ATTTTTCTTTGATGAACTAGCCAAATAAATAATTTTATTTTCATCCAGTGAGGGCTCTGCCAAAGATTCTTCCAAACTTGATTAGGATTGGGATAGTTAAATCCTATTACTACCTGTTTTGCTTCTTTGAGATTAAAGTTGCCTTCAATGTTCTTTCCCCATCTTAGTTGTTCAGGCAAGGAGGATACTAGAATCCTTCTATGCTCTAGTTCTTGCATAAGAGAGTTTGTCTGGGCTCTCAGAGGACTCTCTTCATTATGGCCTAGATCCTTCCAAGTTTTTCAATTTTCATTGTTCCTTTCCCAGTTCCAGAAGTATTTCACCATAAGTAGACCTTTGTTGTCTGTGTAATTCTTGAGAGCTTCTAATTCATCCTTGTACAAGTTGGGTTCCTGCTTCCAGTTATCCTCACAAAATCGTGCTAGACTCCCAGCTCGAATTTCCCAGAAAATATGTTTCATAATAATACTTGTGTTTTCCCACGTAAGCTTCCAAATATGGGAGCCCTTAATGTTCCCTGACATTCTAATGTGATCTTTCTCTTGCCAATTCTTGGCATATTTTTGTTTCCAAAGCTTAGCCCAGGGAGTAGCCGATTCCTTGATCCATCTCCACCAGAGTTTAGCTCCCAAAACCTTGCTGATGGTTTTAGGATCATGAATCCCCAAGCCACCGTGGCTCTTGGGTTTGCAGATTTTATCCCAGGCTACTAAAGCCCATTTCCTTTTCACTTCTCCTTTTCCCTATAAAAAGTCCCTTTGTATGCTCTTGATCTACTGTGTGACTCCTTTAGAAGCAGGAAGATTAGAAAACATGTATATAGGAATGGCCTGCAGTACAGCCTGTGTGAGCACAAGGCGCCCTGCCAAGTTTAAAGATCTGCAAGTCCATTTTTTGATCTTTTCCTGCATTTTATTTATAGTTGGCTCCCACACTTCCTTGCTGAGAGGTTTATCTATGAGAGGTATGCCCAAATACTTGGAAGGTAGCTGGTCCCTTTGAAATCCAAGAATTCTGGTGATATTTCTTTGAATAGCAATGTCAGTATTAAAGAAAAAAACTTTTGATTTGTTGAGGCTCACCTCTATGCCAGCAGCCTTAGAAAAGTCATTCAAAATTTGTTTGATCGTTCTGGCCTCCCTGACTATGGGTAAGCCCTGCAACATTGTGTCATCCACAAATTGCTGATGTGTGTTTGCCGCTCCATCCACGGTGAGTTTGATGCCCTAGATTCTTCCTTCAGCATTAGCTATTTTAATCACTCTACCAAGCCCTTCCATCATGAGAACAAAGAGGAAGGGTGAGAGTGAATCCCCTTGTCTGAGGCCTCTAGAGGGTGTGAAGAGTCTTGAAGGAGCGCCATCAAGCAGGATGGAGAAACTAGTTGTGGTAACTAGTGCTATAACCCAGCTTATCCAGTTTTGGTCGAAGCCATAGGCTTTTAGACTGCTCTTGTATAAGACCAAATGAGCTTAACATAGGATTTTGCTAGATCTAATTGAATGATCATACCAACTTGCTTGTTGCTTTTAAGCGAGTGTACCACCTCATGAGCTTGGATAATATTATTTAGGATTTGTCTTCCTTCCACATAGCCTATTTGCTCCTCTGAGATGAGAGCTGGTAAGAGTGTCTTGAGTCTATTAGCTATTACCTGGGAAATAATTTTATACACCACATTACATAGGGCTATGGGTTTGAAGCCATCCAGAGTCATGGAATTTTCCTTTTTTGGGATCAGAGCTATGAAGGATGCATTGAATGCCTTTAGAACCTTTTTGGATCTTCTTAAGTCTTCTACCACCTCAAGGATGTCCTGTTTAATTCTTTTCCAACATGCTTTGAAGAAGCCTACATTAAAACCATCTGGGCCTGGAGCTTTACAATTTTGCATTTCATTGATTACCTCACTGACCTCCTCTTCTAACACTGGCCTGTTAAGATTGTGGTTATCTTCTCTGGTGACTAGCTGAGGGATGTGTTGAGTGAAATGATTGATGAACCTGGATCTGTCCTCCAGAGGCTCCTCTGCAATACTGAGGAAATGTTGTACAAGGAGAGATTCCATGTCTTTGTGAGAGAAAATTTCTCTCCCCTGAGAGTCTTTGAGCTTTGTGATTCTGTTGTGTGCCCTATGATCCATAGTGGATTTATGAAAGAATTTCATGTTTCTTTCTCCCTCTTTAATCCACTGTATCCTTGATTTCTGTCTCCAGAAAATCTCCTCTTGCAAGCACCGATCTTCCCATTCTTCCTGCAAGGATTGCGTTAGCTTTTTTCGCTCCTCAATAAAGCCTTTTGTGATGTTGATTCGATTGATTTTCTGGAGTTTTTGCTCAACTTCTCTTTTGGCTTTGAAGATATTGCCAGATTCATTTTTGTTACACACTTTAAGCTTGGATTTGATATTTTTGAGTTTTTGTTGGAGGATGAACATTCTAGTGCCTTGAATGTTTATATCCTCTTTCCACCAATTATCAATGTTACTATTGAATTCCGGATGAGAGAGCCAGGCATTCTCAAACCTGAAAGGTCTATTTTTCGGTGTACCCATGAAATTGGCTTCCAGCTATACAGGCCAATGATCCAAACCTCCAGAGGGAAGAATAGAAGTTTTCATTGAAGGAATTGAGAGAAAGAGTTCCTTTGAGATAATAAATTTGTCTAATTTCAATGCGACTTGTGAAGCCCCTCCCCTCTTGTTGTTCTAGGTGAAGGTTTCATTCATTGTTTCCACGTCCACTAACCCCATGTTCATTATGAAGTTCTGGAAAGACAAGGAGTCTCTGCCTAGTTGCCTGATGCCCACTTTTTTCTCTGTAAGAGATCTTATCATGTTGAAATCTCCTGCTACGATCCATGGCATATTAGGGTATCTTGCTCTTAGTTCCTCAAGGGAGGTAAGAAGCTTGAATTTCTCTTCTTGCTTTTGAGGGCCATATACATTTGTGATGATGTATGTCTCCTTATCAAGGGAGGTAAGAAGCTTGAATTTCTCTTCTTGCTTTTGAGGGACATATACATTTGTGATCATGTATGTCTCCTTATCCCCTAAAGGTTGACATATCAAAGAAAGATAGTTCCTAGATGCCTCAGCATCTAGGATTCCAAATTTTTGTGGATCCCACAACGTGAGGATCCCTCCCGCTGAGTTTTTTGCTTTAACCTCTAGATACTCATACTTGATTAGCCATTTGTTATGTATTACTCTAATCTTATCCATCGAACATTTTGTCTCTTGAATAAACACCATATCTGGTTTTTCTCCTTTTATTCTATTGCTGAGCATTCTTTGTTTCCTTCTACTTCCTATTCCTCTGATATTCCAGGTTGTGAGCTTCATTAAGAAAGATTAGTAAAGGAGTTACTGGTAAGCTCTTTCATCTTACCTGAGTTAATCAATAGTTCCACAAATTCGCTCGGCAACTCCTCCTTCTTTTTCCTTCCTCTTTTCCTGTCTGAATTCTTTAGAGATTGTGCCCGTGTCTCATCCATTATTTTGACCCCTCTATATTTCCAGCTTTCATGATTTCTTTTGGTTCCTGTTCCCTTCGATTGTGATCTCCATATGAAGAGCTGTTGAAGCCTGCCATATTCCTCTTTTGGGAGGAAATCCACTCCTTTTGTTGTTCCTTGTTCCAGAAATTTTTCCCCATCTAGAATCTCCTTTAGTTCATAGTCCTTCATTCCCGCCTCACTTGGAGTAATCTCAAGTTCTTATTTATCTCCATTATGGTTTCTATAATATCATCCATGCTTTCATCTTTTTCCTTCTCAGTGATAATGTTCTCCATTTCCTGGTTTGTTTCTTTGTTTCCTTCTTCTTCTTCTAGGACCTTGAAGCTGTTGTGGCTCGGTTGTTTATCCTCATTATTCTTCTTTTGCCGCCTCTTTCCGCCTTTCCCTTTGCCCCCAACCTTGGTAAAACCTTCAGGATTTTTAACATTTCTCTCCATGTTGTTTGTTGGGCAGTCTCTATAAAGATGCCCATGCTCATGGCATTTGCGGCACCTAAATGGGATGTGCTCATAGTCTACCGCCTGCACCCATTCTTCATCATATACTTCTAAAATTATCTCATCTGGAAGTGCTCCGGATAAATCCATTTCTACACATATCCATGCAAAGGAGGTATATTTACCTTTCAGAGTCACATCTGAGATCTTTAGAAAATGCCCCAGTTTGTTGCCTATTGCTTTTAGAGATTCCAGTAGACAATAATCTAGAGGAAGGGAGTATAGTCTGATCCATACCGGTACCGATGTAAAAGTCTCGCATTCCGGGACAAAGTTCATCATCCATGGCCGCACGTAGAGGCCAGCTGCAACATAGAAATATGGTCCTCCTTGGAGCACTCTATATTTGTCCTCTAGGCTTGTGAAAACTACTGTGAATAAGCCCTTAAATCCCAAATGAAGGTGTATTTCCCCCTTTGGCTTCTAGTGGCTCCTTATCCATGCCTACAACACCCTCTCCGTCGGCCATATCCCCATGAATTTGCATATGACTGCATATTCTGTCATATGATCCCTGTGCGCTTGTAGCACTGGGTCGCTTAAGATGACCCGAGGTATGATGTTCGACTTGGGTTTGCAAACCCCAGTTGTCCTTATGGAGGTCGATTTTTGACTACTACCCCATTTTTCCTTCTCCTTCCTATCTTCCTATTGCTCCCCTTCTTGTTCATGAGTTTTTTTTTTGCCTCTATTGCTTTCTCCTTCTGTTTCTTGAAACTTTTCTTTCCCATGCCCTTGTTTATGTTCGTAACTACTTGACTATAGGAGGGAGCAACACTCCCCCCTGCGCGTCCTGCCATGGTTCCCGCTGTTAAAACCCTAGCTCAAGTGTAGACCTGTGTAAACCTTTAGACACCGCTTCATCATGAGCCTCCAGATCATAAAGGTGAAATCGACAATTTTGATATTCAAAACATCATGTAAATAAAATTAGATATTGAGATTAGTTCTTTATATTCATTATGGTTGCATCAAAGATGTTTATAGTAAAATTAGTTTGTTTCAAACACAACATTATGACCAGTACTACATAGTATGCTCATCACACTACATGTTTGCTATCTATCCCACAATGTAGGAATCAAAGTGAAATGTGAGGTGAGGTGAGTGGGTTCTTCCTAACTAGCCTCAATAGTAGGAATTTGAGGGAGACAATGAGGTGAGGTGTGTGGGTGCTAATTGATCACCATCAACACATTTTATGAGTGCTAATCATGGGTTTAGTTTAATGGGATTATCAAGGGGTATTATAGATGTCACATAGTGGTGAAGAACACATAAGTTCTGGTGTTGGGTGTAGAGCCTAATTATCTTCCCGATTCAGAGGTCTTGTTTCAGGCGATTGTATACCTGAGGAGAATGTACACCCCTCCATGTGGGGGGCCTATCCCCCCTGGATGGGGGGTCTGGGGCTAGCAGGGATTCGAGGGTAGTGCCCCCTAAGCTAAAAATAAATGAAAATTTCCCTTGCAAAATATTGTAATTTCGTAGTCAATCTGGGTCATTCGTTAGGCAGATGATCTGACGATAGAACTTATGTTAATTTAGGGTTTTTTTGCCTTATAAGGAAACCCTTGATTTTTATGAGGGAATTGTATTATAGCTACATATTATGATTCTAAGCAAGAAAGAGAGAGAATATTGTGTGAGAGCGAAGAGAAAATTATAGTAGATAGGCTGTAGGTTGTATCTCTTCATTTTGTTGGATAATATAAAAGGAAGGACTGGTTGTTTTTCCGTGGACGTAGCCCAAATTGGGTGAACCACATATATCTGTGTCTCTCTTATTTTATGTGTTTCATTGCCCCACTAATTAATTTCTAACATATTGTTAAGAAAATAGTGGCTTAGCAAATCTTTGTCATTGCACACTGATAAGAAACATTGTAGAATGAATGTAGTTATTATGTAAGCAATAATATTGGCTATTTAAACATTGTGAAGAAGGCATTGATGTGACGGTAGGTGAGGATATTTATATATTATTGGAAATATGTGTGGAACTACCTAGACAAGGATTTTTTACCGAACTTGAGTTAGTTTGCTAGATATCTTTGAAAGGGAATAAATAACGTAGAACTAGCAATCTTAGACACTAAGCACTTAATTAAGTAAACAAGGAAATGATGCATAGTAAAATTTTAAAATAAAGAACTTTTTAAAATGGGACATCTTCCACTGAAATATAATTCTTGAAAAGAATCCAATGCCCTCTTGGACTATCTCATACTAAAATTCTCTAAGATGCTACATACAAGTAGATTCCTTCAATATAGGAAGGCGGGTAAAACTGCTCTTTGAGAGCTACATAAATGGTATGCTAAGTAGTGATTGGGAAGACACTGGTGGGCATGTTTTGTTTGTGATATAATTTATTGTATAGCTAAAATAATGCTGATTCAATCACTTTATCACACCAATTTCAACCACATCCCTCTAAGTGAAACATTTCCAAAAACATCCTTGAATATTCAATCATGTTTGCTTGAGTTCTAAAATAGGTGGATAGGTTCCTCATTTGGGAATTTGCTTGTTCTTTATCAAAGATACTTGCAAATCTATCCAGGAGCGCTCATGGATCTTGCAAAACCCCATCGCTAGGATGGATTGAATCTACATTATTTATTTTATAATTACCACTCGTTGTACTTCTAAGCCACCAAAACAATTTTTGTGGAGGGACCAAGTTGAGGCATGAGAGAGGTTGTGAAGGCCTAGAAGGAATGAATTCCTTGATTATTTTTCCCTTTTGCTTATTGTTAAAGTCACCAAGTAATACTTGCCTTACCAAATGATATGTTCTAATGTACAATGTATTAAACTATAGTAGATATATCTTAGATATATAATAAAAATATGTTGAAAATTAAAATAGAATTATTAAAACATCAATATAAAAAAAATTATATTTTTGTTTCAATTTGATAATAGTTCAACTTTAAAAATAATTAATAAAATAAAATACAAAAGGAAAATTATTTTCTTAAAATTTTATGATTATCAAATATAATAAAATAATAAAAATAAATTAATCTAAGTGTATTTGCATTGTATTATATTTTTTCAAAATTTGATAGTATTATTGAATTTCCCCTATAATAAATATCAACATGATGTAGAGTAGTTGAGTTTTCCATTGGTAAGGAAAATCAAAGAATAATTTTAGTGTAACATGATGCAATGTAGATAAATGGTCATTGAATTCTTTTTGAAAATGATTGGATTACTTTATGAAATAAAGGCAATAACATGAAAATTTTGATTTAGTTCACGACCTACAATATTTAGAACAACAATATTGAAATTAATAATAGCTTTTGCAAGTTTAATGTGTAACACAAGATTGAAGATCACAATTAACATAGTGAGAATAATCAAATAATGGTATTGATATCAACTACGAGCACTTTCAGTCTAATGATAACACATTTGAAGATGACATCGAACAATTGATCATGCAATTAAATCATAACAAAACCATCAATCCTTTACATCCATCGTTCCATTTGGAAATGATGGCATTATTTAGTTCCACTACAGAGAATTATGGACCAAATAAGGGAGTGTGATAGACTACATTAACTTCTAATTCTATGTCTATGATGTCAACACCACAATTTCTTAGTTCATCAAACACTACAATACTCAAGTGTCTATGTATAAGGGAGTGAGAGTACTAGTTAGTTTTAATATAGAGATTTCAATTGAAGATATATTAGTAGAACATGGGTTTTTATACATGATTTCATCTACAGTAATAGAGTACTTTTGATCCATATGCCTACCCAAGGCCTATGAAAAACAATATGATGGATATCCACTCTACTTGAAATGAATCACACCCATGCATGATAAAAGTAAAGAAGAAAAAGTTAGGGAGTGCACCTTACCTTTGAAGGTGGATGTTTGATGCTTTTGGTAGTGGATCTCCTCAATATATTGGGTCTTTAACTCCTTGCACCTGTAACCTACAAACAAACAAAAAAACCACTAAATCTATCTTCCTACAAACCACATTAGCATTAGCATCATAAATAAACCATGAACATACATTAACATTCACATGAAAAATATATGTAGATGGGGGGGGAGGGAGGGGGGGAGTGGGGGGTAGGGAAGGGTTGGGGGAAGTTTGATCCCTTTATTATACCAATGAGAGTTTAAAAACATGTACTTGTTGGTTTAGAGGGGTCTTGACCTTGGTTCAGAGTGTACTTGCACCAAAAAAACCCTCAACTTCTAGCCCTTTTGGCAATGACCTGTAAGTAGACCGCAATCTCACCCGAAGCGGTTATGGGGGGTTGCAAAACTAGGCTTCCACAACCGAAGGTATATCTGCGCAGTGGCACCATGTAATTACTTATACCATAAACCTCCATCATGGAATAGTGCACGCAATTTTTGCATGCAAGTTGTGTTTGATGGATTCCAGCCAAAATGAGGTACATTTAGCATGTTCAAGATTCCTACTCTATGTAGTCTGACATCCCATGTTTGCGGCTCCAGTATTGTGACTTTGCTCTCCTCATAGTAAACCTTTTCTAAGTACCTACTGGGTTCAAACTGTGGGTATTTACCCCTATCTTTGAAGTCTGAGTCCTCCATCTTGAATTGGGGAATCTTCCCCAAAACTTCTCCTTAGAATGACACCTCCTCATGTAATAGAGATATATACATTGCAAACTTTCCTTCTTTTGGCTCCCTCGTGGGCTTTGTGCCTGACTTTCTTGGTGGCATATATGCTGGGAGCACATAGGGGACCTCCACAACCTTTTCCTCCTTTTGTTGAATTTCAATATCTTCCTCATTATCATGGACCTCTTGAGGTCCCTTCTGCTGTACTAGTTTCTTACTTTTCTACATGGGCTTCTTCCCCTTACCTTCTGCATTCTTTGTCCACACTTCTTTCTGCATCTTATTTCAGGGTGATGTTCTCCATTCTGCTGTGGAGACATCTGATGGCCTCTTCTCCTTTGGTTTCTATGGCTATGATAATGGTTGTTGTTGTGGTCTTGCCTGTGTTTGTGGTTTTTCTTGTTGTGGTACAAGAACCTTCCTCGGTGACCTTAAGCGCGTCGAGGATATAGGCACACTTGCTTCTGTGGTTTTTCCTGTCTGTGGCTCCATAATACCAGCTAATCCTTTCTCCTTGAATATCCTCACTAGTTTTACCTACATTCTCTCAGACATGCAAGAGATTTCTAACACTTAGGCACAATTTCTAAATTCTCTAGACAACAAAGTATAAAATGTGGTGCGGGATGCAGTTTTTGTAACAAATTTGGATCCTCGGGCTCATGAATGGCTCTATATTTAGCTCATTAATGTATGTATGGGATAAATACAACCAACTGTGCTTCCTAAATTCTCTTTTCTCGTTCCCTTCAACAGTAATTTATTTTTAACAGTGCCCATTTTCCTTCCGACGGTCATATTTCCGGCTAACTTCATCAGAATTCCCTTTTAGTGCAATCACCTCTTCTTCATTGCAACTCTCTTAGAATTTCTCATACTCCTGAGTATAGTGCAATAATCTTCCTTCAAGGAAGTCCCTTCTTGTAGAGTAGTTTATAGTCTCGTGCCCACTTTCAACTACAGGTGGCACTAAGAATTTCTTCTGTTCATCTTTCAATGCGAATCTCCAAGGACATAGTCCTCACTGTATATCTTCAATATACTCCAATTCACTCGTTCTGGAATCATCTGACCATCCAACTTAATGAGATGAACAATGCCACCATCTATGATGTTCTTGGCGATATATGGTCCCAACTAATGTGTCTTGAATTTTCCTAGGAACTTTGCAAACTTACTTTCATATAATAATATAAAGATCGCCTTCTCGGAATATTTTCTTCTTGATGACCTGTCATGCTAGACTTTTTCCCTTGCTTTTTGTACCTACGGGTGTAATCCTTCTATGAATATGTCTTCTTCTAAAGCCAGTATCTACGACATTATTTCTTTCATCATGTTAGGGCCTGTGACAATTGCAATTCTCAAACTTGGCACATTGTATTCCATAGGCATAACTGCTTCTTGTCCATATACTAGCCTGAAAGGTGTCTTCCCAGTCAATTTCTTGCATGTAGTCATGTATGCCCATAACATAGCTGGAATCCTCAAATCCCAGTCATCCTTGTTCACATTACGCACCTTGGTTAGTGCATTCTCCATAATTTTATTGAAATATTCCATTGTCCCATTTTCTTGAGGATGATAGGGAGTGCTCTTCTTATGATAGACCTGAAATTCCTCCATTAGCACTTCAATTGTCTATTTCAAGAAATGTGTCCCCTGGTCACTCATCAAGATCTTCGGATAAACAAATATGGACAAGATATATTCAAAAATGAAATTCATGGCAATCTCTACAATTCAATCATTCACTGGCCTCCCCTCAGCCCATCTTGTCAAATACTCAGTCGTGGTGATGATATACCTCACACCAGTCTTCCTTCCCGGTGGAATAATCGATCCAACAAAATCAATCACCAAATTATCAAAAGCCTGCAAGGTCACATAAGGTACTAGAGACATTTCATCTCTTCTAGAGGGTTTTCATGTCCTCTAACATACATTGCACGGTCCACGAAATTTCTTCACATCCTTATGTAATGTAGGCCACCATAACCCAACTCTCAAAATTTTTTGCGTAGTGGCTTTTCCTACATAATGCCCACTTGCGACTCCTCCATGAGCTTCTGTTATAATGTTTTATCTTTCATGTTCAGGGACGTATCTGCACAATACTTCATCAGGTCCCATTTTATACAAATTTCCAACAATCAGTGAGAAATCAGTTGCTCAAACCACCAATTCCTTCTTTTGCTTCGTAGTATACTCCATGGGTGCCATTCTTGTGGACAAAAACTGAAGAACGTCGGTGAAGTGATCATCTGCAGCCTTAATTGCGAACAACTGTGCATTAGGAAATTTATCTTCAATACTCATGGGTTCTTCTCTTGTCTCTATCCTGGATAAATGATCAGGCTCAACATTCAATCTTCTAAGCTTCACTATAACTTCAAAGTCATATTCTTGAAATAATAATAGCCATTGACATATCATTTCCTCCTAAGATAGGCTTATTTACCAAGTACTTCAACACTGAGTGATCTTTGAACATCTTAAAGTGCACTCCCAACAAGTAATGGGTGAACTTTTGTAGTGCATATACCATAGCTAACTCCTCCCTTTCTGTCATACTGTAATCCTTTTCCACCTTAGATAACTTCCTACTTTCAAATTCTATGGGATGATCAATATCCCCTGCTCCCAGTTGCGCTAGTACCAGACCCAAAACTATGAAAGATGCATCAATGTGCACATGAAAATATTTCCTCCAATCTGGAAAAACTAGAATCGACACAGTTACCATTTTTTCTTTCAACACATACAAGCTCTTCTGGCACTCTTCATCCCACTGGAATATCATGTCCTTCTTTAGCAATTTCTCCATCAGCACAGTTATCTACGCATATCCTTTTATAAACTTCATGTAGTAACCAGTGTGTCCTAACGTTGTGCGCAGTTGTCTCACTGTTTTCATTGTTGGTAATGTCACAATGGCTGGGATCCTTGCTAGATCCACCATTAACCCCTATTTACAGACCACATGTCCCAAAAATATTCCAAATGGTGCACAAAAAATGCACTTCTTTAGGCTTAATGATTTCTGATACTGTTAGTGTGAAAATTCCTAGAAGGTGTACCAAAAACCCTCACTTTAGTCACTAGGTGACAAGTGACCCTAACAACAATTTGATGGCTGCTATCGATCTATATCTATAAAATAAATGGAAAAATATGTAGAAAAGCGTACAAATAACCTAGAACAAATGTAGCAATATAGAAACCAATGAAACAACCCAATCAGAAAGACTTTTTAAATGTAAAATAATTTTATTGATAACAACTGTGAAGGAGATCTACAGAAGTGTCTGTAAGTCCCCCTCTGTGGGATGGGTCCTTTGATATCCTTGATATTTTAGAAACTAGTTCTCTCTCTCTTGATGTGTGAAAAACCCAAGCAAAAAATGGAGAACTCAAATGGGAGATCAAGTAAAATGACGATAATATTGACGATGATAATGATCATGGTGAAGAATGAATGAAAAACCCTCCTTTATATAGCAAAGTATAGAGTTAATCTCGGAAATGGAGAATAATAAAATATTATTGACCAAATTCATATCTAACTACTCGGAATACTTTATTATATTTATTGGAGAGGGAAAAGGAATTTAAAATGGTTAAATACCTTTATTTATAAATAATTAACAAATAAAATGATTTATTAATCATTTTGCAAGAACAAGAAAGGTGTGAAATCAAAATAATTATAAAATAGTGACTTAATAATTATTCTAATAAGATAAATAAGGAAATTCAAATAAATAATAATTTATTTAAATATTCCTAAGGGAATTAGTCAAATGTGACAAGGAATAATTATTAAATAATGATTTAATAATAATTCCTAGAGAAAATTAAATAAATAATGATTTATCTAACTATTCTCATGGGCTTTTTTTATTTAAATCATAAAATAATTTAATAAAAGTGGTTTAATAAATTATTTTCCAAAGTGAAAGTGATTTTACTATGGTAAAATTAAATCTACATGGTGTATTTCGATCCACCTAGTCAGAAATGGCTAGGTGATCATTTTTTGGTGATAATAGATTCGCCCCACACGTAGGAGCGTTAGGAGAAAATCGTATCACCGAAATACGTTGTAGATTAGACTTCCACTAGACATAAAAAGGGGATTCATAGAGAGAGAGAGAACTGAAACAAGTCAAGGATGGACAAATAATGGAGGGGTGAGACCTACAATACTGATAGAAGTCTCCTTTTATGTGGTAATACATGATCTCAAATGAGGTGGGGGAGGCATACCCATACTTGTCGAGATAGCTGAGTACAAATAATAATGGTGAGCCCAGGAATGTGGGACAGAACTACAAAGTACATGATACACTGGAACCAATGGGCCAGAAAATAATACAATGGATCCCATATACATAATGTGCCTGGAAAAACATAGGTGAGGATTGAATACAATAACATCTAAGTACATGAGATATAATTCCCCTCAAACTGACATGGGGAGGGGGGATCACAACCAAGGAAGCCTTTCTAAATAGGAAAGGGCTCTAAAGATCTGAATGGATCATCTGAAGGAGACATCAATGATGTGGTCGTTGTAAGTGGCAGAAACCAAACCCGTCAAATTTGTGGAACTGCCTCTGAGGCTGGATCAACATCTGTGGTCATTTGGGCATGTGGGGGGCTACCTGAAGGACCAACCCCTCATGAGGTCTGAAAAAACTCACACAAACCTGGGAATCACTAGGAAAATCGTCTGGATCACTGAACCATCAAGCGTATGAATCTCAATCATGTGATAAGGAGATGATGTCGAGCACGTGAGAAACGACCAAGTCAAAGGGAAATAATGAGTCCCTTTGCTTGATCTTAGGCACTAAACAAAGATGGAATTTGGAACTAAGATACACCACCCTCTAGACTACTCTTCTAGAAGAAATGTGCTAAGGTTGACAAAAGAGAGCCTGCTAGAGTTAAGGGAATGAGGAATCCTCAATAAAAGCATAAGATAACATGACAGAGTGATGGATGGGCTGACACCAGGGATGATGATGGATGGCCTACTAATGACTTCCCTTGTTAGATCATAATGAAAATGGTTGACCTGGCAGCAACTACTCGATTCCAGAGGGGATGGTCGATGACTCAAATGGGGGTTCAGAAAAGACGGAGTAGAAGGACTAGAGGAAAAATATGAGTAAAATGGAAGAAACGTGGCATGATGATGAATGAAACACTCTAACATATGCAAGGGGGACTCAGAACAGACTCCATAAGTGTAAGAGTGACACATCTCGGATGATCTGCACAAGGGTGACCTGATGATGGTGCCACATGCGGGAGGCCTAGTGGGGACCATGAAAACATGATTAAATGGTAGTTACTCATGATGAAAATCAACACATGAGTCAACCAGTGAAAAGGTAAAGTGGTACCAGAATACGGGTGGCTCAAAAGAAGAGATTTGGTTTTAAGAGGTGGGAAAGTGAGACCTCATGGAAAAAATGGCTTCTGGGTGAAGCTTCAAATTACCAAAAACAAAGAGAGACCCATTATAGAACTCGGTGAGATATTTATAACGGTGTTGATGGTTTGTCAAATGGAGCTACGGTTTTGTCGCAATGGGCGACAGAAAAATAGGGTTTTTCCAATAAAGGGCTTTTTGCCTAGAAATCCAATTCATTTTCATAGTGAGTTGTGGAGAATTTGGAGAGGAGGAGAAGGCCTTAAATCTTGTGGAGATCATTGTGGAAAAACTGACTAGTATACTTAGGATCGATGACTTTCAAGTAGGTGGCCCTACTTGTCTAAAGATGCCCTTAATGCTTCTTGGAAGGATGGTTCCTGGTGAAGAATTAAGGGAAGAGGAAAACGAGAATGAATTACTAGAGAAGGTCTAGGATCATCCCCACCCACCAAGTGAAACATGGGGACCAAGTGGTAAGTGTGGAATCACATAGAGTAGAATATTTGAAGATATGGTATCAAGTATTTACAATATGCGATGTATATATGGCTCACTAGAATGGCTGACAGGAAAAAATATCCAAAGAATGAAAGGATAATTTACCATACCTAGATCATTGGTGTCTAGGCCACAACTTATGTTAATCAAGTGATAAGATGGTTAGGGGAGGTCATCATGCCCCCAAGCATGGGATACTACCCCCCATCATATGTGATGGAGGGGACTGATTTGGTATGCAAAGACAGGAATGATGCCCCCTAGCAGGAGGAGTTTGTGTAATGCCATTGTGTTCCAAGTGCTCAAAGAAGGGATTCAAGCATTTTGGCCCAAATGGCACGAGATCCTCCAAAGGATGATGTAGAAATGTAGGGGAATATGTGCCCCCCAGCACGCTATGGGCATACCAGATGTATTTAGAGTAGTGGACTCAAAACACATTTTGATGGTGTGGCTCGCCATTTGTTTATGTTTGTATTCTTATGGGAAGAATCGATAGATATAGTTAGAGAAAGGAAATGATGGATTAAAAATATTATTTGGTACTTCAGATATGAATCAAATGGACTAAATTTCTAGGTTCGCATACATGGTGTCACTATACCAAATAGTGGCTTCAGTCGAAGGGATTGGGTTATTGAGGTAAGATGGGGGAATGAGTAAGTGGATCATCCCAAGAGTGATCTGAAGTGATATGAGACTCTAGATGTTTTTCTAAATGGGGAAGAATAATGATAATAGAGTCAACACTACTAGATGCTCTATGAGGGTTGGGACAAGTTTCTTCTCCTGGACTCTAAAAAATGGATGCCCGCTTACCCAAAAATTGGATGGCAATGTAATGGCCACAAGGGGTATGTGGTTCAAATTCATGGGTTCAAAGTAGGGGGTTATTGAACCAATGAACTTCATGATGGATGAATTCTTTGGACTCCACAACATATTGGTCATGGGTTTGCTATGGAAGGAAGTACACACAATGGTGCATATCATCCCAAGGGTAATCTGGGGTGGCCATGGATTCCATGATGCCTTCATCAGAATGGAAGATAGGCAGACTCGAGGAAGAAAGACTACATAAAATAGGAAGAGCTACCTGAAGCATCTTCATGAGAAACTAGGTTTACATAAACATCATCAAGTCTGGGAGACATATGACTAGCAGATGGAATATCTACTAATGTTGAGACTGATGTGTTTGTTGAAGAAGGTTTGATATAATCACAAGAGAAGACATAGAGGGAGTTCACAGGGAGCGATATCATGAATGATGATAGGTATAGAATAGGAGCATAAATATGCGTCATCTCGACATTAGGGGGAGGGATCACAATGGGTGTTTAGACCTCCTTTTCTAGAATAGGAGTAGGACCAAAATCCGAAGGTAAAGGAGAAGTCGACTCATTTCGAGCGGCCACTAATTTGTGAAGCACCTAAAGTGTATCTCAAGATAGGGATAGTCATGGGAATAGTGGCCATAATTAACATGCAAAGTGCAAGGTTGGTTTGTGCATAAAGATCAGATCCTCTTAGCTCACTCAAGCAAGGTTACATGGACCATGGGAATGTTGGAATCAGGAAAAGCATCAGTGGCAAGCTCTTTAATGTGATGGAGTTTAGGATAGTCATTAGTGGACTGATCGATAACATCGCACAATGAACAAGGAGGAAGAGGCTTTGGTGGCTTAGGAGGAGCTGGAGTTGCTTGGGGAGCCTTGTCTTTGTTTCCCTTCTTTTGGGCTTTACCCCCCTCATTAGATGCTTTTGCAACAAGAGCAGGCTCCTGTTGAGGTTGCTGTCAAACTCAATCAAAGGAAGGGGTAGGAAAAACTGGTTGGACCAGGGTCAAAGTAGTGTAAGGTTTCAATTTATTAGGTGGAGTGTTTGCGGGAGGATCGATGTACCAAACTAGGATCCCTAAGGTAATATTGGGTAGACTCAAGGTAATCATGACAGGTGTAGAATAAAATCCAAGAGGTGGAAATAGAAAGAGTATCTGACCAAAAGGGTAATGGCCTGGAGGAATGAATCCTGAATGGTTAAGGGCTGGGGGAAGAGTTCCGAGTCGAATTGGATTAGGAGAGACACCAACAAAAGGAGGCGGTACTTGAGGAGTTGTACCGGCAGGCGGGGTTGAGTCGAGTATAAAGGTTGCGGAGGTGCACTCTGTTGTGAGGGTATACCAAACCATTTGTGGGTGGCCCTTGATGCTTGAAGCATGTAAACACTTGATGAGTTTAGTTCGGAAGGAGTAGGCACAGGGCCATAGTAAGAACCAAGTAAAGAGGATTATTTATAGACTCTAGGAGATATATATGAGAAAAATTTATTTTCATCCATGGAAGAAATGTTAGATTGAGGTGAATTCTAGGCTTTTGGATCATAATACATCAACTGATCAATTGTGATGATATTTCATTTGTTGGGAAAGCACATCTTATGATGAATTGAAAATGCAACAGCTGACATGTCATAAGTATAACTATGACCCAAAAGGATGTTATAGTTAAGGGGAGGATCAATGACTTCGATGTCAATATAGACGGTCCTTCCAGCAATTGTGACTGGGTAGTTGCTATATAAGCCAAGGGGTTAGGAAGGATGACGAACCCATGCACGCAGAGTGATGGTGGATGGAGATAGGTCAGGGGAACCAAGTTGTTTCCAAAAAATGGCGGCCATCACACAAGTGGATGCGCCTTCGTCAATGATACACCTCTGGATAGTGGTGTTTCCAATGACATTGGAATTTGGAAAGCAACAAATGAAGCTAAGGGAGAATTTTCTGACTTGTCAACATGAAAAACAATCATCTAATCATCTTGGGGATCCAAAATTCCTGGAGCAGATAGTAGAGATTTTCATTGTGATGTCCACATCTAGAGAACTTCCAGCGTTGACATGGAAACATGAGACTGCGTCAATTCATCTACTATGCTATATGTATGGGTGGATTTGGTAGAAGTAGCATTTCGACGTAACAGACCTTTGGGGATCTTGGGAATGATCTCAACCTTAGGTTTAGGGATCTATAAGTTACTATTTTGTGATGATAGAGGCTCAGGGGACACTTTGGTTTGGGACTAAGTCATAGACTTAGCAACTCGCTTGTCATACTGACACGAACGAGTCTGGAGGTTAACTTGTTCGGTGTTTACCTCATTAGAATTCATCATGAGAATATGATAATCATGGTGACCAAATGGAGGAGATGGTTGAGAAACCTAACCTTGTGGAGGTTGGGTAGATAGGTACCCTTAGTGAGGAAAAGGGTTGGTAAGCATGGATGGTTGAGATGAAGCAGGAGGGGTGGGCTATGATCCTCGAGAACTTGATTAAGCCTCCAATTATTATCACATCTGAAGTAAAAGAGGAAACTCATTGGTATAATGACCATATAATACACAACAAGCACAAGGTTTGTTCGTACGAAGACCCTTTTTCGGATTGGGTTGATCGCCCAATTGTTGGTTTGCGGGGTTAGGTAGAGGACCCTGAGGAGCATTGGATGGAGGACATTGGTTGCCTTGATTACCTTTAGGCTATTGGTTCCTATTACCCTTTGCTGGGATGGGGTCCCTGGGTCAATTTTGGGGCAAAATCCCGAGTTTTGATGTAAAGTCTCTGCAAGTTGTGGTCGCGGATCGCGTAGATAATTAAAGAGTCAAAAATGGTTTTAGCCTCTTTTATGTAAGTTAAGTCGGCTTTTTTAGGATCTATCCATGGTCCGTGGACCATGGGATTGTATAAATAGGTGTGTCTTAGTGATTCTAAGGTAGAAAAAGAATGACGAAGAAAAATGTAATGGGTCAATAGAAGGAAGAGTGTAGAAGTATTAGAGGAGGAAAAGCTATGCATCTGAGTGTGCAGAGGCCTAGAGTAGAGTCTGCAACTGAGTGCGTGGACCCCTGTAGCTGAGTGAGTAGGGAAGTCTTGAGTCTGTAAGCTTAACTAAATATCAATAAAGAATATTGTTCAAGAAATTCCTGTGTTTTATCTCTTTAATGCTGTTAAGTGTAAATGCGCTTTATGCTATGATGAATAATGGTTTTATGAAATAATGATGTATTGATGTGTGACTTTGCTTGATCCATATTCTTTTCTAAACACAATTAATGGTAAGTGTTTACGCAAAGATTATATCATTGTAAGATAAATTTATTGAGCACTTAAGAAGATTTGAATAAATATTGGGTTTAGGGTAGTTTATGGTGCGCATAAGTAGCTAATTCACCTATTCAGGGTCTACAAAAGCCAATTGTAGACCTTCGCGAAGGTATAGAGGTGAACTAAAGGAAATTACATCGATAAGACATAAAGGTTTATAGATCCATGCGAGGACAGATCTAAGTCACAAGAGGGACATCATGCTGATCTCTGGGTGCGGAAACTTGGTTCCAGCATCCCACCATACTGGTTCAGGTGAGACCTAAATCCGCGCTTAGCAGATTGATGCCAAAAGGGCCAGTAGTGTAGGGATTTTTTTGGAGCAACTAAATCTGAATGTGGGTCAGGACCTCCTAAGCCAGCAAATGATTCTGTTGCTAGGACCAGGATCTGCATAAAGAGATGTGTGATGTTGCATCACTACAATCCAACCAAGAAGGAAATTTAGAAGTGGTTGGATAGACAGATCCACAAATTCGTGGTGTAAGAAAATAGAAATCCACATCTGATGAAAGAACAGTGGTTGGATAGATATTTGTACACAGAGATACACGAAATCTTCTTCTGCAGCTTCCCGATCGAACTATACAAGTGGATTGCTAAATTGGTAGATGGCCAAGGAAGGTGGAGGCTTGACGGTCCAATAGTGTGGACCCTGGAGTTAGTGCGGAAGTTGGAAGCCTCTGGAGATAAGATCGCGAATGTTGTTGATCATAGGATTGATCGAGTAATAGTAGGATTTGTGATAGAAATCACAGTCGATACCTCAGTCAGCTATAATGAGGTAGAACAACATTTCTTCAAGGGACTGTGAGGTAATTATTTGAGATCTTTGAATAGTTGGATTAAGATTCTCTTGTGTGAAAAGTGGGTTATGCCATTGCCTTGGTATTTGGATCTACACGAAGTGGATGAATCTTTAGAAATCAGGAAAGAACGGGCCCTGAATATATCCCACTGATCGAACCTCCTTCGAGTGACGATGAAGGAGCAGTACAAGCCTTGCCGCGAAGCACTGTCCAGTTGATAAGGCAGGGTTTTTCGTGAGTACATCATCCATCCATGCCACCCCCACCTTCACCTCCGGAACACACACCTTTGCCCACACCACCACCGCCACCGCCACCGTTCAACATGTTGAATACAATGAACTTACCCTTTTTTAAGGCTTAGGAACTGAGAACCTGAATCAATTTTGGTTCGTAGCGAAGGTTGTGTGGACAACACAACAGATTACAGATGATAATATGAAGAAGGAGCAGTTGGTTATTGCTCTACAAGATCATGCGTTAACGTGATACATTAAGTACTGTACTGACAATCTGTTGGCATCATTAGCAGACACATAGACCGCTCTAAACAAAGAATTTGGTAAGCGTAAGTCTGAGTCGCGATCAGTGGTTGGGTTCAAGTAAATCACGATGAGGGTCGAAAAAATGCCTTGGGAATTAGATTAAATATTGAAGTGCTAGATCCGCGAAGCTAATATGAATATCACAGATAGTCAACTCTGTGATTGGTTTATAGCTGCGCTCCTACCCCACTTAAAGATTTCTTTGTTGCAACCAAAGATAGGGACTAAGGCGAAATCTCTAGAAATCGGAATGAGATTGCATGAGACACCCATCTAAGATGCTTCCCTGGGAGTTCAACAGATTCATGAAGAATTGTTGAATCTCAGCTTGGACTTTTAGAGCTTGGAAAAGGAAAAAGTGGCTCAGCCGGAGGTGTGCGAAAAAGTTTGCTGCCTCAAGTGTAAAAGACAGGGGCATGATAAATATCATTGCTATGTCTTTGCAAATTTTATTACAGGGGGAGGGCTAATGCCCCTGAGGCAGGAAGCTCCAGCAGGATGAAGTACAAGCCGCAATCTGTGGTGCGCTATCTGTCAGGTGGCTGGGAAACATGTGACGGATAATTGTCACTTGCTGCAAAAGTTTGTGTAGACACCACAACAATTATTCTATGATTTATGTAAATCGGTGGGCCATGATGAGCACCATTGCTGTAGCTACGAACTGATGATGGAGAGGATTCCTATGTATCGAATGCAAGCAGAAACTCAGCCTCCAGATCAGGGTGCTATGGGAGCGCGCGGAGGATATCAGGGGCATGGACGAGGCCGAGGACCAGGTAAAGGTTGTCGACAAGTCATTTTCTATAATTGTCGAACACCAGGACACTATGCATAGGAGTGCAGGAGTCAGACACATCCGTCATGTCAATATTGCACTCATTTTGACCACACAATAGAAGAATTCCCTGTGTTGATCACTAAGATGCAGGAGAAGAAGGTGCAGCCTCAGCATCCTACCTAAAATTTACAGATCATGAGGGTCGAGCCCCACGAGGAAGATCCAAATGTGAATATCATGCTACGGAGTGGGACGACGACTAGTGATGATAAAGGAAAACAACCTAAAGAAAGTGGGTGGATCCACAAGGCTCTAAAAAAAGAGGTTGGGTTTGATCTAGAGCACGCGAAGGAAATGTTCATGGAAGCAAAGAAAATATTCATTGAGGCCTCTACCTCAGGAAGTTAGGACAAACTACCAGCATAGGTTGACCCCTCTATGCTCACCACATTCTTGGAGACTTGTATGAAATTACTGCGTGATAGAAAAGAAGTGAAAGGGCTACAATAATTGATAAATAAGTGTGCAAGTAAGGAAAATTCTCCTAAAGGGCACCGCGCAGTTAGAAATATCGGTACACATAAGACAAGGACAGAGGCTCACCTTGCAAATAGGAGACTACGAGATGGACCAGGTTATCTTGGATCTAGGGTTCGATGTGAACTTTTTTCCTAAAAAAATGTGGGAAAGAATGGGGAGACCTGCGCTACAGTGGTCTTCGATTCAATTGAGGATGGAAAATCAGTAGAATATTATTCTTATGGGAAGATTTCATGGAGTAAATGTAGATATAGAAGGTGTGAGTGCGCTAGCTGATTTTGAAGTGATAGAGATTTTCGATGATAGAAATCCATACCCAGCGCTCCTTGGGATTGATTAGGCTATCGACATGAATGGGGTCATCAATTTGATGAAGCAGACAATTTCATTTGAAAGGAAATTTCTCTGCATTGTAATACCATTGGACACTGCAGAAGGACTGCGCTACACTGAACCAGTCCGCAACTATGAGGAAAGTGATGATGATTTGGATGAGATCTATAAAATAACAACGCGAGACCAAGATTGTGTTAATCTAACAGCTGATGGAAAAATTTCATGGGATCGCGAAAGCTCTTGTACCTTAGACTCAGATGAAGAATTGGCAGATAGGTTGCAAAAATTATCTACCCTGCACTGCAATATGATGACCAAATCGTCGCACCGTGTGTCATCGAAGGTAAGAAATTTACCTTATTATGATGGTTTGACTGATGTAGATAGTTTTCTGGATGCCTTTAAAAGGTAAGTACCTGAGGACCATTGCTTTCAAGCACTGGATTTGGCATTGTGCGCTATGCCTGCACGATTGTGGGGTACCCATAAAGACAACTTTGATGAATGGCGCGAGTATAGGAGAATTATGAGGTTGCGATTTGGCCACCCAGAAGTTTTCCTAACTTAGAAATACGATGGGAAAAATGATATGCATGATCATTTAGCGAAATGGGCTAAGGATTATGGAACGAAACCACAACCAAAGTGGGTGCATTTATTCTATCACACTCTAGATATAATCCCTATGAACTGGTACTTAGAAACGGAGCTCTACCATGACACCAAGGAATGGGATATCTTAAGGGAATGGTTTTTTATGACCTTTAGTTTTTAGGATGGGTTTGAAAGGATCGATGAAGCTCTACAGGAAGTTAAGGCAACAATCTTCAGAATACCACAAGATCCTTTGGAATTGGTCCAACTAGATTGGATCACCCAGCTGTGCCATGCGTTGGAATGCTATAATGTGACTGCTGAAGGAGAAGATGAGGATCCAAGGAACATTAACATCCCAAAAAAAGAGGGTCACCACGAGGTTGAGGGACCGTAGATAGAGAATCTAGACATTATCGTGCCATTGAAAACTAGGCAAGTAAACATTGGCATAGAAGCAGAGCCAAAATTTGCGAAGATTGGGGATTACTGGGATGATGCTACAGTAGATAAAGTCACTGAGTTGCTCCATGAATATAAGGATCTGTTCCCTACAAAATTCTTAGACCTGAAAGGTATCATAGGAGACTTGGGTGTATTGAAGATTACCTTGAAGCCGAACGTGAAGCCAATTAAGAAGAGGCCATATCACCTTAATTGCAAATACAAAGAAAAGGTTCTTAGAGTTGGATAAGATGCTAGAAGTAGGTATTATCGAACCAGCCGAAGAATCAGATTGGGTGAGCCCAATGGTAGTCTAGGAAAAGAAACAGAAGGGAGAAATATGAATTTGCGTAGATCTTAGGAAGCTTAATGATGCCTGCGTTCATGATCCTTTTCCGACACCATTTACAGATGAAGTACTGGATAATGTTGGAGGGAAGGAGGCCTATTCATTCACTGATGGGTTCTCTGGGTACCATCAGATTAAGATCACGCCAGAAGACAAGAGTAAGACCACCTTCACGATGGAATGGGGTTATTTCTAGTAAACAGTGATTCCATTTGGACTTAAGAATGTGCCAATGATATTCTCGCGCGTAGTCATCGTGACATTCAAAGAGTTTATTCATAAGTTCCTGGAGGTATATTTTGATGATTAGACAATGTTTGGGCTAGTAAAGCACCATGTAGCTAGTTTGCGCTTGATGTTGGATACATGCCGAAGGTATTAGATTGCGCTAAACCTAAAGAAATTCTTGTTCTATGTCCCTTTCAGAATCTTGCTGGGTCATGTGGTGTGCAAGCAAGGATTAATGATGGACCCTGCTAAGATTGCGGTCATAGTTAATTTGGAGGCTTCAAGAAGTGTCAAGAAGTTGCACGCAACGCTGGGCCATACGGGGTACTATCGACAATTAATCAAGAGTTATGCTCAGATTACCACACCTATGGAGAAGTTTTTGAAGAAGGACGCTACATTCTATTAGGATGAGGAATGTCAGTGGACTTGAATAAGGATTTCCCTGGGGAGGATTGGGGGAGGGATAATTGTACATGGAACTATTCCCTACCTGAGGTTGAACATAACTCAAATAAGGTGGAGCATATGGTTCAGGGTGTGAAAGGGTTCCAACTATGACATCCACGTCATGAGATTCCCCCATTCCATTAGAAGCATGAGGTCGATGTAGATTGGGGATGATAGTGTAACCATAACTTGACTGGGTGTAAATCAGATCAAATTTGAGAGCTATTTGGAGTGCCTCTTCCTTAGGCCGAGGAAAGTGAGAAGCACCATCTTTTGCAATAGGGGCCAACAACTAGAAAACAATCCATATAGACTCGGTCTTCAAAGCCAAAATCTCTACATATACTCCTTGCGCTCCCTCAATGCCTTGATCCAGAGGCTGATTTTCTATCTGCATTCGATACATGGGAGTTCTTTCCATCATCAGTTCATAGCTTTAGCAATTATGCTTATCGTGACCTACTGATTTGTTGAAGTTGCAAAAGAGCTATTGCGGTGTCTGTAGAAATTTCTGCAGCAAGTGAAAATTGCCTGTCACATTTTTTCTAGCTACTTGACAGATAGCACACCATAGCACAAGCCTCATACTTGGCCTTGCTTGATCTTCTGGCCTCAGACGCATCGGACCTCCTCCTACAACGTAATTCACAAAGATAGGGCAGTGGTCCTTATCATGCCCCTAGCTCTTACATTTCAAATACCAAACCTCTTTGCACACCTCTGGCCGAGCCGCTCTATCCTTTTTCAGACTTTGGAACTCTAAGAAATATTCTACAACTCCGCATGAATCTACTGAACTCCCAAAGCAGCATCTTGAATTGGTGTCTCATGCAGTCTCAACGTAATCTCCTAGCCTTTCGCCTGAGTCCCAATCTTTTGTTGTGATAAAAGAACCCTTAGATGAGGCAAGAACAAAGCCACAAACCATTCATGGTGCTACCCATCCGTAATATTCATGTTGGCTTCGCGGATCTTACATTTCAGTCTTTGATCCAGGTCCTAGGGTGTCTCACCCGACTTCATCATGATTTCCTTAAATCCCATTATTTGGTCAATTCATTGTCCTTGAATTGGTAATCATAAATTGTCAACTAGGGCACGCAGACTGATGAAGTACAGGTGCACAATATGTTCTTAGAAGTTATTCATTAGGTCATTATGTATTTGTTAAGATCCAAACTTAAGATGGGGGTGGTGTTTGTTAATTGTATTAGTGTCGTAATTATTAAGGATGTTGATTAAGTTTCCTAGGAATTAATTTCTATCCAATGAATTTATAGACGATGTGAGGGTGATTTTACTTATGTTAGATTTTTTTGGATTTTTGAACTTGAATCTCTATGTTGCAGCTCTTAATTCTCGAAGCAAAAAAATAAACTTATTCTATCAACTATGATGGAATATTGTTGAACTCAATTGTTCAGGAGAGGATTTCTCACTCATTCAATTTCTGCTCAAACAAAGTAACCCAAGCAACATCTATATTATGAAGTGAACACACTTCAATTATGCTGGATAATAAGCAAAGAAAAATACCATGTAGTACCAGGTATAAATAAAACCAGATAACTGTCTACACTAGGTATGAAGAAAATTAAAGTTCTCATGCAGATAACAATTCACCGGTGAGATCATTATGCAGCATTGTCACACAAAATAGAGCAATTGAAAAATGAACGAAAATCAGATTGTAATTGATTAAAACTGCCATTGTTCGTAGGGGCCCTCCACATAGTATTTCAGAGCTTCAAATCAATACAATGCTTGCACACAAAAACCAATTCTATTCACACGGAATTCACAAACTGTTCATAATCATATGATTCGGTGTGCACCCAAATAACAGTGCGGCCATTAGTTTTATAGCAGGTCTTTTGGCATACTTGGCATAACTATATGAATATTTCAAGCCTAATATCTCTAACCTATCTAAACTTATATCGCTAAACCATCGTTTTGCTATTCTGAAAGCAAAAGGATAAGGTTTCAATAGATCTCTGGTTTTGTTCTGCGTTAATTTGACAGTTGACTTGGAGTTTGACCACGATCTCCTTTTCTTCTTTCAGTAAACAGTTTCAAGTGTATAAGAAGGTATCCATGAGGGAGTAATCCTCTATCCATCGACACCTTTTGCTCCTGACCTAGAACTCTAGAACCTTGTGAACAATGAAGACAGCTACAAAAACCTGGATTAGCTCCGGAAACAGATTGATTCGGTAGCTAATTGCAACTTTAATAAAACAATAGGGTATACAGTTAAATATGAACAAGAAAACATACTATTGCATACCTTCATCAAAACCTGGTAGATATGGCTTTATTTAAGTGGTAAATATATAGGAAAAAGAGACGATCATTAGGCAAAACAGGTGTCATGGTAGGACAATCTTCAAACTCTACACCCATGATTGATTGCACTTCAGACTTGGGTCTACTGAATTCCTTATTTATCACAATCTGAATGTCTGCCAATGCAACTGTCAGGTTATCACTGCAGTACTTAATGTAACACGTTAGCGCATAGTCCTATAAAGAAGTAACCAAAATTGCTTTCTTCATCTGATCCTATGTAATGTTTTGGTCTTGCCACATAGCCTTCATAATGAACCAAAACTAGTCCGGGCCCTCATTTCCCAAGCCCTTGAAAATGGGTAACTTCATTGTATTCTCCATATTGAACGGTGGCGGAGGTGGTGGTGGTGTGGGTGAAGGTCTATGTGGCAGAGGTGAAGATGGGGGTAGTGTGGGTGGATGGGGTATTCGCAGGAACCCTTTCCTTATTAACCAGACAGTACTCTATGGCAAAGCCTGTGTTGCTCCTTCGTCATCACTCAGAGGAGGCTCAATTAGCGGGCTATATTCAGGACCTGTTCCCCTTATATCCCTAAATAAATTTCCACTTCGCGTACCTCCAAACATTAAGGTAATTGTATAACTTGCTTTTCACACAAGAGAATTTTAATCCAAGTATTCAAAGATCTCAAATACTTACCTCGTGTTCCCTTGAAGAAGCGTTTCTCTGCTTCACTGTATTTGATCAAGGTATCAATTTCGAACTCTGTCACAAATCCTTCGATGACACGGTAAATCCAGTGATCCAAATCATGCACGATCTTATCTTCAGAGGCTTCCAATCTCTGCACTAGCTCTGGGTCCACACTATTGGACCGTCAAACCTCCACCTTCCCTGTCTGTCTGTTAATTTAGCGATCCACACGTATAGCTCGATTGAAAAGGAACAAAAGAAAATTTCGTGTATCTCTGTGTACAGATACCTATCCAACCACTGTTCTTTAGTTAATCATGGATTTATGTTTTCTTGCACCGTGAATTTGTGGATCTTTCTATCCAACCAATCTTTAATTTCCTTCTTAATTGGATTCTAGTGATGCGACATCACACATCTCTTTATGCAGATCCCGATCTCGACAACAGAACCATTTTTTGGCTTAGTGGGTCTTGACCTAGGTTCAGAGTTAAGTTTTCCAAACAAATCCCTACACTACTGGCCCTTTCGGCATCAATCCGCGAAGCGCAGACTGAGGTCTCACTCGAAGCAGTATGGGGGGATGTTGGAACCAAGCTTCCACACCCAGAGATGAGCATGATGTCATTTTATGCCCTAAACCTACCTTCACGAAGATGAATAAGACTTTAGGGCTTATCGATATATCTTCCTTTTACCAACCTTTAGACCTTCGCGAAGGTCTTTGATTGCCTTTCGTGGACCTTAAATAGGCGAATCAACCACTTACACACCTATGTCATTACTCCTACTTCTGTATTTACACAGATCGGCTTAAGTATCTGATAACTTTAACATGAATTAAGATATTCTTCGCGTAAATAGATAGTATTACTTGCATTCTTATAACAATTTAAAACATGTAAAATCGCGAATCAATACAGTGTTAAATCATAACCCCATTATTCATCATAACATAAATGCATTCATTCATAATAGGAGTAAATGGAAAAAACACATATATTTATGGAAAAATCTCTTTATTGATACTTCAGTTCTTCTTATAGACTCAAGACTACACTGTGCACTCAGCTGCAAGGGTCTGCACACTCAGCTGCGGACTCTACTCTAGGCCTCTGTGCACTTAACTGCTCTTTCTGCTAATGACCCATTACATTCATTCTTCCCTATCTTCTATCTACCTTAGACTCTCTAAGACTCTACTCTTTTATACAATCCCATGGTTTGTGGACCATGGGTAGATATACTAAAGCTGACACAACTTACATAACAGAAGGGTAAAACCCTTTATGACACTTAACTATCTACGTGCTCCATGACCACAACTTGTGGAGACTTTACAATTTTCATAACAAAAGCTTGGGATTTTTCCCCAAAATTGACTCTAGGGGACCCTATCCCAACATGGTTTAAGAGGAGAATAGACATATGTGCCTATAATTGCAACATGTGCTTGAAGAACAAGTTGGTGAAAGTTCTACTCCTATGTCAGCAAGAGAAACCTCCACAATGAAACTATTATGTGGTCATGGTTCAAACAATGGTTATGGACTTCATGAGGAAGATGATGCATGTGCATTTTGCAAGCATATTCAATATTCTCACAATATTCCAGTTGATAAGAGTGGGTGGCTAGAGTCACCTACAATATCATTTTCATCATCATCAGAAGTTGAAAAGAAGAATGGAGAATTTAAGGAGGTAACTAGCATTTCAAGTACAATTCCTTATGTTTATGTGTATAACACCTCTTTTGTAGAGTTTGAGAAACATAACGAAGGAATTGGTATGAAGCTTCTTTCCAAGATGGGTTATGAAGGAGGAGACCTCCACATAAATGGCCAATGTATTACCAATCCAATTATGGTTGAGGAGGGATGAAAGTATCAAGGAATGGGATATGGTAAAAGGAAGTTTGGAGAATGCTCTAAACAACTTGAGTCACATCAACCATATGAGGATGATATGTCACCACCTTGTGACAATGTTCATTTGCCTCCCAAGTGAGATGAATTCTTGAAGGGACCATGTATGTCATCATCCACTCCACTCTGTCAAAGTTGCAGCTCTAGAGATAGGTATAATTCTCATCGGAATTTTGACTATTTGTGGAATAAAACCCTTTTACTTTATGTGATGCATTTGACCATTATGTGGTTGCCTATGAGAAACATATGATAATGGTTAAAAGCATAGATCATATTATAGGCATCAAATACAATCATTCTCCTTTTCATGAGAGGAATTCTTTCGCAGCGAGCAAGAGGAAGTTCTTTTGTACCCATTGCAAGATGAATGGGCATGGAAATGAATGATGTTAGAAATTACATCCAAAGCTTCGTCCCAAGAGAGGAAAGGAGATTTTGAAACATAATGCAAAGGAATAAAGAGGTGGCAAAGAGGACTCACAGCAATCCTAAGCAACCTTCTAGGAAAAAAGGATGCAAAAAGAGAACCCATAAGGCTAGGAGAGGCAAAGATTGGGTGGACTTGTTGTAAAGTTACTTTGTAAATTTGTAATTACTTGTTGTTTTTTACCTGTTTAGGTACTTTAGTAAAGTGGAAAATCATTGCCACTATGTTCAACAAGTATGTTTTTTTCATTGATGTATGTATTGGCTAGTTTATAAGTCCACATGTTCAAGGACTTTTGTGAATGTACAATATTGTTGTTCAAAGTTTGTCTACAAGTTTGTCATCTACACACAGATGCAAGTATTCGGTGTGAAACTTATGTGAATAGAATATTTTTTTACAAGATTGTACAAGGTGATTATGTTTTGTTGGCAAGGCCAATTGTATCATTGAAAATTTATAGTAGTGTAATTTTTATGTACAAGCTCACATTAAGGACGATAAAGCAAGTTTGTGTTTCTTCTGATTTCCAAGATGGAGTCAAATTTGTCTTCAGCAGTTTAACTTCAAGATGAAGTTGTTTTTGAGTCATGAAAAGATGATATTAAAGAGAATGTTTATATTCGACTCATCAATATTTTTTTTCCTGCAACAACAATAAGAATCTTAACAAGACAATAGGTTGTCACAGAGAAAATAGGTGAAGTGCCTTGATTAGAGCATGAAGGGCACCAATTGAAAAGTAAGCATTTTGGATTGAGTTTTTGGGTGCCTTTTAGTTTCATCCTCAGTATATTGAGTAGGGAAGTAAACTTTTGGAGTCCAAAAAGTTCCTAGTGGGGAGGTGTGATGAGGAGATCAAATTTTAGCTCAAAAATGAAATTTCCCATAAAATCTTGAAACTAGTGTTAAGTCATAGTGCTCGTCACTCTGAATCCAACAACGTTGTTTTCACCTCAATCCCACATTGTATACTCAAGTTATTGCATATTGACCATTTGACCCAACAATTAAAATTTTAGCTAGCCTGTTGATTGGTTGACCATATCGTGAGCCAGCATGGTGACTGTGAAGGTTACAATACAACCACAGGTTGACACTTGACATCCTCTAGTTTGTTGGTATCTTGTCGATTTTGATTGGTTGTGGTGTTTCTACGTCAACCTATGAAATGGTGCCACATGGCCTAGTCATGGGTTGCCACATGGCACCTCGGTAATGGTGAAATTTTTTTTTAGAGTCCGACTAAATCTAGGGAGGTTCAAACACAAGACCCCCTATACATCGATGAAATGCCTTACCAACTTCCATACTGGTAGTTCTTAACATACCAAAAGTTGAACATGTACTTAATGTTTCATTTGACGCCTTTTAGAGGAAGGGGTTAGGATGTCATCCCTAGTCCCTGATCATGACCTTGGCACAGGATCATAGGCTCCGGCAAAAGGTGTAGAAGAAAGGGGGGCTAATCCTTGGTCCCATCCCTTGGTCACTTGGACATTGACGGGACCACCGACAGGAAGTGTGGAGTGATAGTGGAGAGGGGATATCCCTGGTCTCGGCCCCAAGGACATATGCCACACCATGAGACCACGACATATGGAGTTAAGGTGCTAGGTGGCAGGTGCTTTCGGTGGGCACTAGCCCCGAGTTCCATGATCTCCCACAAGACCATGCCATAGTTATTTTTTGGGCCTGGCGGGAAGGGCGGGCATTAGCCCATCCCTTGGTCCTGTGGCACCAACATGACCACACATCCATGTTTTAAGGGCTAGGCCAACGAGGGCAGGTGTTAAGGCCTAGCCCATGGCATTATGTGGCCATATGACCTTGTTTTTCAATCTTAAGGGGTTATTGGTAATTTAAGTTTCCTACAAAATGCACTGGTGGAGGGAAGACTTATCGCTCTGTTAGTGAAAAAGAGGGTAGATTTGTATGAAAATTAGACTGTTGGTCCTATTACCCACCATTTTGTGGGTAATATCCCTAGGAGAATTTGTTTTCTTTGTGATGGTCCTTAGCTGGAAACCAACAGCCCCTTGTAGCCCCAACTAGCTCACTGTTCCATTTATCCACCACCTAAGCCAGCCATGTAGTCCCTCACCCATCTGTCATGATTGTATGTTTGAAGGTGGGCCTCCCAAAACTAAAGGTATGTTTTGTCATTTGGTAATTTATTACTTTAGTTTTCTTATTATGGAGATTCTTGAGCATGAATTAATTGGGGATTTAGTGGAAAGGGTGGACTAGGTTTGTTCCCTTGTTCCCTAGATATCTTTCAGGGTGTTAACCTTGAACCCTAGTCGCGTGGGATATCTTTTACTGACTTTTGGGCTTTTGGAATGGTATTTCATCGGGAACCCCGATTTTGGGTGTGTGGTACCACTCCTCAATTCATGCATATCATCACCCTTCTACTTATTATACTCCCTTTCACCACTCCTCGCACCTGGGTCCACGTCCCTCCACTTGGTCCATAGAGGGTCGACCACCCCCTTCCGTTGCTCCAAATCTTGGAGTAGCTAAAAAGAAAAGCAAAAGCATTATTGGCCACATTCGAAAGGAAATTGTACCACAAAATGATAAAGATGGTTAGGACAAACACATTTAGCACATGGGAAAATCCATTACATGAGCTCTTCCCCTTCATGACCATCACCCTAGTTCCTAGAGCCCCTTGATGAGTCTCCTTTATAATTTAGGAACCATTTAGGAACCCCTTTATCATTTATCACTCTGCACACACCCTACATGTGCCAATTTATCCCTCTGGAGGGTTAATACCTTGTATAGGGAGACCAAAGCAAAAATGGAGACCATATGTAATCTTGCATAAGGTCCAATGCGTCCCCATACCTTCCAACATATCAAGTCATTACAGTAATCAAGTAAAATAGTTTATAAATCATGGAAAATAAGTTGGCACTTCCTAATGGTATGCCCTTCCATAGTTGGAATTGGCATGTGCCAATGTCTCCAAGCTCGAAAAGGATGATTGGACAACCCCTTTATCATTTAGAAACTACCTAATAGGATGATTGGACAACCCCTTTTCGAGCTTGAAGACATTGGCACATGCCAATTCCCACTATGGAAGGGCATACCATTATGAAGTGCCAACATATTTTCCATGATTTATAAACTATTTTACTTGATTACTATAATGACTTGATATGTTGGAAGGTATGGGGACACATTGGACCTTATGCAAGATTACATATGGTCTCCATTTTGGCTTTGGTCTCCCTATACGGGGTGTTGACCCTCTAGAGGGATACATTGGCACATGTAGGGTGTATGCAGAGAGCCATGGGCCTCCATAGAAGTAGAAAACACTCCATGGATCCCTATAGACATTCAGAGATTGGTCGAGATTCACCTACTGGAAGAGGAAGATGCACTTGGTTCACCATGTCCAACCAGACCCATAGTTGTACCATGCATTTGGCAGATAACCGAGGACTTGTATGATGATGTGGCATCACTTACACCATCCTCTGAGCCCTTACAGAGGGTCTACAGGTGATGATCCTAAGTATTGCAACAAGAATGCTGCAACTCCCAGGGATACCGGCTTTACTTATCAACCTGGGGTTCATACAAACTTGGAGGTGACAGTGCTATATGCACAAGTAGAAGTGAAGGTCCTGCCTGTTGTCACTTGTTCATCTAGAAAGAGACCCTAGGGGTTCCAAGCCAGACTTCTATAGGGTCCGAAGAAGCTTAATTATTTGATGGGAGAAGAGAAAATCTATCATAAGTGATCTGAATTAGATCCTAAAGAACTCTCTAATTTTTCATAACTCTGTAAAATTCATGCCAAAGTTTCAAGGACTTACAAAGGTTGAGCTTATCAGAAATATCCTTGAACAGTTGTAATTTGTGAGCAGCACCAAGCAACCAGGACCCTCGGTCAAGCGCGCCGACCATTGGCCCATGGTAACGTGCGCTGCCACAAAAAAACAAAATGGGAAGCCTTTTTGAAAAATGGGGGAGGTTTCTAATATGTGATTAGTGACATATCACCAGGCAAACCCCTCAGCGAAGAAAAATTCCCGAGCAACGAGACTCGGAAAGTCAAAAAACCATACGGAATTCACAGATTTCGTCAGAGGCAGGTCCCACACGAAAACTAGCATGATATCGGGAGGGCTTTGAGTGGTAAGTGGTTTCAACCAAGTCCTGCCCGATGCCACACATTGGATGCCACATATTCGGTGGAAGAGAGAGAAAACCACTCACATCAGACATGTAAATGTCATGAAACTTACCCGTCCGATATGGACGGAGACCGTAGGATCTAGAGGCTCCAGATCGACGACGGGCATGCAATCCGATGGATGACCACATTCAATGGGGTAAACAGGCCGAAGTTGTATAAAGTTTGAATTACAACATGAAGGATGAGGTGGCAAAGGAATTATGTTTGCAGGCAATCTGGGAGTTAAATGGAAATAACAACCATTCAAACATTTCCAAGAGAACTGACACTGAGTTTGTTATGAAACAGGTGGCCACCTTCCTGTAAGGCGTTACACAGTGATGATGATGCTAAACAGAGGAATTCAAATAGACAGAGGCAGGAGAACCAGGGTGTCAGGAAGTGGAAACAAATAGACAGAAAGCAAATTGGCTTTAAAGCCACGAATTGAGAGAAACAAAGCAAGCAGTGATTTAGTCAAGGTAGAAAGCCAAGAGCGGAGAACAGAGAGAAGAAGCCGAGCTGACCTGAAGGTAGCATCGAGCCAAACAGAGCCGGAGAGAGTCAGAGAGAGCCTGATACTCCAGAGAGGGCTTGAGAGGTTCAAACGGACTCCTCTGTACTTGCCTGTCATGTACGAGTCTCAGATTGGGCTCATACTACTGTGACCAATAGAGGTCGAGAGTTTCAATAAGGAGAGTCTGTGTACTCCAGAGACTTGGGGGATCCAAGTCCAGTCCTACTAATTTATATCTATTGAGTGAGACTCAAATTGAGCTCATTGTTGTAAAAACTCTGCTTTGAAAACATAATAGAGAGGCCACCACTGAAGGCTGGACCAGGAGAAGTAGCACAGGAGCATTGGGTGATTTCCTTATTAAACTTGTTGTATTTACATGTTTTATTGTTGTGTTTTCTCTAACTTCTTCAATGTCTATGTATTTCACAATTTTATCAATCTGTTGCATAAAGTAACATAGGCACATCCATGCACATGATTCTGTAATACCTTTAATTCCTTGTCCTGGATAAATTCCAGATCAAGTGGTATCAGAGCTCTAGGTTACTAAGGTTAGACAAGCTTGTGTTGGATTTTATTGTTGAATGTTAACTAGATCAAAGCTTAAATTAGGAGAAGGAGAGTTGGTTGAAACTAACCCTGAAATTGGAAGAGTCTATCCTAAGAGGAAAATGTCAGAAGAAAGTCCCTTGGAATCAGACCCTCAGTTCATGAATAGTTTCATGACCATGAGAGCCATGGTAGAGGAAATGTATAGAGAATTTAAGAAAGGTAGAGAGGAAGATGCATCAAACTCCAAATGAGATAAAGGAGCAGAAGAATCTCTCCTCCATGACCACTCTAAAGGCAAGGGGAAAGAAGAAAAACTTCCCACACCTCCTAGTAGCCCTGAAAACAAAAAGAAGACATCTTTGATTAAATTAGATGTTAAATTTGATTTACCAATATATGATGGAGAGTTGAATGTAGAGAAGCTGGATAATTGGATTAGACAGATTGATGTTTATTACAGAGTGCAGAGCATAGATTCAGACAGTAGTAAGATTCAGCTGGCCAGCCTATTCCTTGGAGGCACTGCCTCGGTATGGTGGGAAGACAAGACACAAGCTGACATGAAAAAGCATGGTAAAATTCTTTTTGTCTGGAGTGAATTTGTTTCTGCAATTAAAAAGAAATTCTATCCACTAGGTTATATGCAGCAAGCCATGATGAGTTGGCAAACTCTTCGACAATTAAAAGGGCAAAGTGTACAAAGTTACACTCAAGAATTTAGGAAAAAAGCTTTGATTCTAGGAATTTCTTTAGACTCACCTGAAACTCTGTTGAAGTATATAGGTGGTCTACACAGCTACTTAAGGAGCACTATTGTCATGTTTAATCCCACTAGCATAGATGAGGTATCTGTTCAAGCTACACATCTAGAGGCTAGAGGCAAGAATGTGAAGCCAGAAGTTGGGGGATCATCAAAACCCACTGCAAGCAATAATAAGGAGAAAATAAAAAAGAAATGGAAAGAGAGGAAGACAAACACTATACAAAAGACCAAATCTTCATGCACTCACTGTAAAATGGATGGGCATGATGATGAATACCGTTGGATTCTGCATCTAGAGCTGAAACCACAGAAGTACGATGGCAAGAAGAAGAAGACTGTTGCAGCTATTCAAAAGGATTTGGGGTTAGACTCAGGAGATGAAACAACAATTGCAACCACATGTATAAAAGGTAAAAATTCTGAAGCATCTACTAGTAATTCTACACAATCAACTGATAATGAAGAAAATGAGAGGAAAAGACATGAGATTTTTCATATTCGAGTTGTTTGCATCAAAAGATTGATACTTTGTTTGATAGTGGCTCACAAGTAAATTTAATTTCTGAAGCGATTGTAAAGAAGTTGGGATTACTAACCACACCTCACAAAAAGACATATCCATTAGCTTGGTTATGTGATAAAGCACAGCTGCAAGTGACTAGACAATGTAAACTTAGGTTTTCTTTTGGGTCAGGATGAGGTTGAGTTAGATACTGTTCCCTTGGATATATGTGGAATTGTTTTAGGAAGTCCTTACTTGTATGATAGAAAAGCTATTTTCTATAGAGCTGAAAAAAAGTACCAACTCATTAAAGATGGAATAGAATATATTATAAGAGCTCATAAACTCAAGAATAATTATACTCTCATAAACTCAGGGTAGATGAAAAGAATTGTAAATTCATGCAAACAATTTTTACTAATGGTTGTAAAGGAAAAGAAACCTGATAAAACCAATGTATTTGAGGGCTGTAATGCTAAACAACAAGCTGATTTAGAAAAACTTGTTTTAGAATATGATATACTATTTCAAGAACCTAAAGGTCTGCCACCCAAAAATGAAATAGTACATGATATTTATTTGCAACAAGATGCTCCATTTTCTAACATCAGAATGTATAGGTTGTCCGCTTTAGAGAATGCAGAAATCAAGAAGCAGGTACAGGAGCTGCTCGAGAAAGGGTTCATAAGACCTAGCACATCGCCTTGTGGGTCTCTAATTGTCTTGGTGAGAAAGAAAGATGGCTCATGGAGAATGTGCATTGATTACTGAGCACTGAATAAGATAACAATAAAAAATCGTTATCCCCTTCCTCACATAGATGATATAGTAGATCAGTTGAAAGAAGCTGTTTATTTATCCAAGTTGGACTTGCATAGTGGCTATCATCAGGTCAGAGTTGCAGAATAAGATGCATGGAAGACTGCTTTCAAAACAAAGTAGGGATTGTATGAGTGGTTGATTATGCCTTTCGGCTTAACTAATGCTCCTGCTACTTTCATGAGAATAATGAATGATGTACTCAGACCTTTTATTGATGATTTTGTCATTGTATATTTGGATGACATTCTTATATTTAGTAAAACATGGGAAGAACATTTAAAACATGTCAATTAGACTCTAGATGTTTTGAAAAAAGAGAATCTCTATGTTAAGCTCTCAAAATGTGAATTTGGAAAAACATCTTTAAATTATTTGGGTCATATTGTAGGGCATGGTGAATTGAAGATACATCCCTCTAAGGTTGCAGTCATTGTAAACTGGCCTAAACCCAAATCTGCTACAGAAGTTAGAAGCTTCTTAGGAGCAGCACAGTATTGGAGGAAGTTTATTTCTAACTTTTGCTTGATTGTAGCTCCCTTACATGCTTTAACAGGATTGAACAAGGTGTTTCAGTGGGGAGGCAAACAATAGAAAGCCTTCGACACCTTTAAAGAAAAGATTAGTACAACACCAATACTAGCACTGTCCAATCTTCAAAGACCATTTGAGATTGAAACAGATGCTAGTGACTATGCCATGGGAGCAGTGTTGATGTAGCACGGTAAACCCATATGTTATCATTCTGAGACATTTAATTCTATAGTAGTTAACTATCCCACATATGATAAAGAATTGTATGCATTAGTATAGAGTGTGAAAAAGTGGAAACATC
Source organism: Pinus tabuliformis (assembly GCA_031772625.1). Taxonomy (NCBI): domain Eukaryota; kingdom Viridiplantae; phylum Streptophyta; class Pinopsida; order Pinales; family Pinaceae; genus Pinus; species Pinus tabuliformis. The sequence continues at coordinate 729,167,369 of CM062806.1, read as the reverse complement.
ATTTAATGGGCAAAGAGATAGTTATACACACTGATCATCAACCACTTCAATATTTGCACTCACAAACTAAGTTGCAACAATCAAGACACTATAGGTGGATGGGTTTCTACAATAGTTTCATCTTGTCGTCAGATATAAAAAGGGCATACAAAAAAAATTTGTAGATATGTTTTCCAGACCAATTATAAATGCATCCACTATACTTAAGCATAATTCAGTATTGCATGAAAGCTACATTGAACAGTATGCTCAATATATAGATTTTAAATATGTATATGCAACTTTAAGTCATGGCAAACAAGTAGAAGAATTGGATTATCATGTTAAGGACCAACTCTTGTATCATTTGGGAAAGTTATGCATTCCTCAAATAGAAAGAGTAAAGGTAATTCGAGAAGCACACACTTCTTTAATATCGAGTCACCTTTTTGTAAGTAAAACAGTTACAACTGCAAAGATTTTGTTATTGGACAAAAATGAATGAGACAGTTTCTAGATATGTAAGAGGGTGTACCATGTGTGCTAAAAGAAACCCCAGCAATAGAAAACTAGGTTTGTACACTCCACTACCATTTCCTTCTCATCCTTCGGAAAGTGTTTCTATGGACTTCGTTGGGGGACTGCTTAAATCTAGAAAAGGTCACGACTATTTATATGTTGTTGTGGATAGGTTCAGCAAAATGTGTATTTTAATACCTTGTAACAAATAGATTACAGCTGAACAAACTGCAAAGTTTTTCTTTCAGCATGTATGGGTTCATTTTGGATTATCCACTTCCATTATATGTGATCGAGATACCCGATTTTTTGGGAAATTTTGGTCAAGTTTGTGGGAATTGATGGACACCAGACTGAAGAAGAGCACAAATTTTCATCCGCAAATAGATGACCAAATAGAAGTGGTCAACAGGACAATGATCCATTTGGTCAGAGGCTATTGCAACAAGCATCCCAAGATTTGGGATGAACATTTATGTTATGTGCAACATGCTTACAACTGAGCTAAACATTATTATACACAGAGATCTCCATTTGAGAACTGTTTTGGTTTCACACCAAGGTATCCTTTGGATTTTGTCTTTGGTAAAGACATAGTGGTTGATGGACACAGTGATGTGGACAAGGCAACCAAGTTCATGGAACAAATCCAAGAGATTCACTAGGTAGTACAAGAACAGCTGGAAAAGAGCCAAGCCAAGTACAAGGCAAGGCATAATAAGCATCAGACTGAGCATAGTTTCCAAGTTGGTGATCAATTCTGGCTGTATATCAGCAAAGACAGAATGCAAGGTGAAGGTAAGAAGCTGAAGCCAATAAGGTATGGACCTTTCAAGATACTTGAGAAAGTTGGTGAGAATGATTTTCACCTTGATTTACCAGCTTACATGCACATCTACTCAATTGTTAATGCAGATAGATTGAGATTACTTGAACCTTCATTGATTGAAGATCCCGAAGAGCAGAGTCAATTGCCTTATATTGATGATCTGTTACCTAAATATCTCAATGAGTTGCAAGAAGATATAGTTCTGGACAGGAAGGTGAGAACTATGTGCAAGGGAGATGTTGAGTACCTGAGAATTGGACTCAAAGGTTCAAAACCAAGCAGTGCGAAATGGATAGAAATTGGGCAAGTGAGGAATCTATTCCCTCACTTGATTGATGCTTAAAAACTAAATTTTGGTGGTCCAAAATATTTTCCAGTGGGAAGGCTGTGATCTGAATTGGATCCTAAAGAACTCTCTAATTTTTCATAACTCTGTAAAATTCATGCCAGAGTTTCAAAGACTTACAAAGGTTGAGCTTATCAAAAATATTCTTGAACAGTTGTAATATGTGAGCAGTGTCAAACAACGAGGACTCTCTGTCAAGCGCACCGACCGTTGGCCCATGGTAACATGTGTTGCCATGAAACAACAAAATAGGAAGCCTTTTTGAAAAACGGGGGAGGTTTCTGATATGCGATTAATAATAAGTCGCTAATCAAATATCACCGGGAAAACCCCTCAGAGAAGAAAAAGCCCCGAGCAACCAGACCCAGAAAGTAAAAAAACCATACAGAATTCGCAGATTTCTTTAGAGGCAGGTCCCACACGAAAACCAATAAGATATCGGAAGGGCTTCGAGTGGTAAGCGGTTTCAACCAAGTCCCGCCCGATGCCACACACTGGGTGCCACGCGTTCGACAGAAGAGAGAGAAAACTGCTCACATCGAATGGGTAAATGTCATGCAACTTACCCACCTGATATCGACGGATACCTTAGGATCTAGAGGCTCTAGATCGACAGCGGACATGCAATTGATAGATGACCGGATTAAATGGGGTAAATGGGCTGAAGTTGTATAAATTTTGAAGTTGGGCATGAATGATGAATTGGAAGAGGACTTATGTTCGCGAGAAATCTGGGAGTTAAACAGAAATAACAACTGTTCAAACATTTCCAAGAGAAATGACATTGATTTCGTTATGAAATAGGTGGCTAGCTTCCTATAAGGCATTACACAATGATGATGACACTGAATAGAGGAATTCAAACCGACAGAGGTAGAAGAACCAGAGTGCTAGGAAGTGAAAACGAATAGACAAAAAGAAGATTGGCTTTAAATCCACGAACTAACAGAAACAAAGCAAGTAGTGAGTTAGTCATGTCAGAAAGCCAAGAGCAGAGAACAGAGAGAAGAAGCAAAGCTGACTTGAAGGCAACATTGAGCCAGATAGAGCTAGAGAGAGTTAGAGAGAGTCTGTATACTTCGGAGAGGGCTTGAGAGGTTCAAGCGAACTCCTTTGTACTTTCCTGTCATGTATGAGTCTCAGATTGGGCTCATACTACTGTGACCAATAGAGGTTGAGAGTTTCAGTAAGGAGAGTTTGTGTACTCCAAAGACTTGGGGGATCCAAGTCTAGTCCTATTGATTTATATCTATTGAGTGAGACTCAAATTGAGATCACTGTTGTAAAAACTCTGCTTTGAAAACATAATAGAGAGGCCACCACCGAAGGCTAGACTAGGAGACGTAGCCCAGGAGCATTAGGTAAAATCCTTATTAAACTTGTTTTATTTACATGTTTTACTGTTGTGTTTTCTATAACTGCTTTAGTGTCTGTGTATTTCACAATTTTATCGATCTGTTGCATAAAGTAACATAGGCACATCCATGCACATGAGTCTGTAATACCTTTAATTCTTTGTCCTGGATAAATTCCAGATCACTAAGAGAGAGCTACTCTACTATAGTATTGAGGAAAACAACATGTAATGATAAGCCACTCCATACCCTAACTAACCATCTAAACAACTATGCTAAACATAATTGCTAAATCAACACTAACCTAATGCTACTATCTAAGTTGCAGAAGTAAAGAGCATAAAAAACTAGACTAAGGGGTAAGCAAGGAAACTAATGCTAAATCTATTTTCAAGCGGAAGAGAAATCAGAGGTTGAAATCAATGAAAGGAGGACGTAAGGATGCAATAGTGCATAGGGACTGTTGGATTGATCAACGAATAGAAGATGGACAATGGAGATCTTATCACGAAGGCTTAAGTGAATAGATGGATGAATAGGGTGAATGCACAAGATGAACAACGAAGGTCTTATCGCAAAGGTTAAGTGGATAGATGGACAAACCAGAAGAACAAATAGGATGAACGATGGGGATCGTATCGAGGGAGAAATGCCCAAAAGTGATGGAGCAGTTTTTCAGAGGAGGTAAGCAGTTTATCGTGTGCCCTTAAAGTTGTAAGCTGTATTTCTGAATTTCACCCGATTAGCCTAACTGAGCGACACGTAGCATGAGGAAGCCACTTTTCTCGTGTGCTCTTGGGTGGATAACGGTCGTGCAAGAATCCACAGGAGATTGCACGATAGCCCTCGGATCAAGCGTGGTAGATCGACGGCGGGGATTTAAAGTGCATAAAGTATTGAGGTGACACGATAGCCGTTGGATCAAGAGACAGATCGATGATGGAGATTAGAGTGCATAAAGTAGGTAGAAGACTTTGTGTGCAATGGTTGTTGGGAAAACTAATGAATCAAACAGTGGTTGGTCAGGTTTGTTATGGATCGGACGGTGAGGAAATGATGCATGAAGAACATGTTGAAGGAGGTTTCAAATGAAAACGACAGAAAAATTAGTGAGGGTGGGGGTGGGCCGAGAGTGAGGGAGAATGACGACAGTGAAACGAAACAAGTAGTTGCATCAAACAACAAACTCCAAAGCTCATTAGAGAACCAGAAATTTGTGTTTTTGGGGTTGCTAAAGGGTCTCTTCCTCAAGTCATGGTCCCAAAGGGAGGAGATCAGGCCGAGACACCTGCGAACAACCTCATGGTGATATTTTTCTCCTAGCTAACCTACTAACTGACAAAAGGCACCAAAGGAAGTAAACTAAGGCATAATCGATGTACTCTACACTACTCTAATAAAAATGTAGCTACTTAAGCAAATGAACAGAACTAGGAAGCTACGTAAGAAAATGAACAGAACCAGGAAGCTACTTAAGCAAATGAATAGAACCAGAATATATGCTAGCATACATGTACAATAAAGAGGATCTTTGGCTACTTGGGTTAGGCCCTAACCCAAGAGCTTCAGCCCTCTGAGTTAACTTAGTGTTGGCTCAAAACGTAACTCATATTTATTATAAAAACCATGGATTACATAACAAATTGTCACAAGTCTTGCAACTCAGAAATAAAGTAGAGTTTTACAATAAGAATTTGAATCCTACTGAGGTCCTAAGCCTCTCTAATTATACATCTAAAGTCTCCAATGAATTCCTTGAAATTAGGAAGGCTTGGCTCCCAACTCAAAATAAACTGTTTTCTGTCTTTTTCACTTGCTCGACTGTCTTCTAGTCCTCATGATTTGGTTGTTTGCACTCCGAGCGAATAGAGGAATATTCAAATGGAGGGGTAGTAAATGAGGAGGATTTACCTCCTATAATTCCTCTCCCTTGTCCCATTCGATTTTTGACCAAGGTCTTTGCCATATTTCCTTGCTTTTATCCCTTATTCCTGCATTACATGCACATTAGACCAGAAAGCAAAATATCCAACTCTAACTCATCTCATAAACAAAATATAATCAAAAGTATGCAATAAGTTGTGAGAATAGTTGGTTTGACTAAGCTAGGAGGTGAATTAAGGATAATTAAGGCCCATATAACTACCCAATGATGAGGCTCATCATCACCCCCTACTGAAAGTGTTGCTCATCCCCTGAGCAACTTAGTCAATGTCCATGTCCTTGATGGCTCTGGTAGCTTCTCTGACATCCCATGCTTCTACTTTAGTCTCTTCTTCTTGTTTATAGAAGCCTGCTTTCATTTCTACTTCTTCCCACTACCTCTTTTCCTCTTCTTCTTTTCTCCCTTCTAGCATCCCTAGGAGTAGTGGTGGACTAAGTTTTAGGCCTATCCAATTAACCTTCAACCTTTGCTTTGATTTCTTATACATAAGTGTCTTGTTGAGTGCCTCTCTCAACCTTTGAGGGGAGTGATATTCTCTGATCTTCAAGTTGTGTGGCAATGTGTTCCATCTTCTTTAGCAGGAATGTATATTATCATCTCTTAGTAGCCTAAACATATCCCCAAAATGTGAAATTGCTTGCTCTCGGGCAGCAAGATATCTAGGTGCCAACTAAGGATGATTTGCAATTAGATCATGGGTGCTAATTAGGGCCATGGAATTTGATTTTTTAGCTCTAATGAAAAGAGTTTCATTTCTCTATCTAGTCAATATTCTTTTAATCTTTACAGCCCTTGACTTCTCATGGTTCATCGATGATGCCAAAGCCATTAATTGTAGATCTCCTATCTCTGCATTAGGATCTCAAATATTCATGTTTGTGAGGGTCATGCTGTGTAAATAAAACTCAGCCATTTTGGCACTATCTTCTAGTGCACTTTGATAACAAAGATCAATAAACTACCTGCAGTCCTGAAATGGCTTGGTGCCCCTTTGTGCTAGTGTTTTAATATGAAATTGCAACCATTGTTCTCTGAGGTAAAGAGCATAGGATTTAGCTGGCATCCTACACTAGATGGACTCCAAGGAGAGGCAAGCCATACATGCTAGTTGGTTTTCGTGTTCTTCCCCTTTTGTTTCAATGCCTTATTCCTCTATATTTTTCTTATCTTCTTCCTCTTGTTGTTCTTTCTCCTCTGTTTCAGTGCCTTCTTCTTCTTCTATTTCTCTTATATTTTTCCTTTTTCTATTCTTCCCCATCTCCATCAGTTTCTTCCGCTATTTCAGCATCATCCTCCTTCTCTTCTACTTCGTCATGTTCCTTTGTATTAGTTTATTCTTCATCCATATCATCCCCATCTAGCTCTGTATCTTCTTCATATTGTTTTGCCTCCTGCTTACTGACAAAAGGAATAACATCATAGGTGAGGGTTTTGATGTCATCCTCTGCTGGTAAGTCTCTGAAGACTAACCATGTTATAGGGATCCTGAGGTTTTGGAGGGAATCCTCAATGAGGATCCTGATCAACCCATGGTGAACTAACTATTGGGAATTTCCTTTCTTTACTTTGCTGCTGGAGTCCATGAGTGATTACATCAGAAAATAGGGTATGCTGAGTCTTTGGTGAGCTGGTGTTTCTACCCCAAATCTTAATTCTTCAAGAATTCTAAAATGGTAGCCATAAACAACACTGTATCTACCCTCACATAAGATATACTTGATGAGCATCTTGCTTGTGAGGCTTGAGGAGGAAATGAGAGGTTTTACACAAAAATTTTTAAATTCAGGAGAAAACAGAGTTTCATGTGTATGTAGTCCACTAGATTTTTAGAGGACTTCTAGTTCATTTGCTTGTAAATGCGGATGGATTTTTAGATCCTACCTCTTTAGAATAGTGGCAGTGGATAATTCTCGTGATATTCCCTCTTCAAACCCTCTCTACCTATCCTGTATATTGTTCTTGTAGGAATTCTCTTGTAGAAGGATGGATCCTTGCTTCCAATGGGCGTCCAAAGTTATGAGAGCTACTTGAGTGAGGGAGTTTCAAGGAGATGGAATGCATGAATGCATGAAAATGATGTTTTGTTTCCATTTATACCACATCATCATTCCCACTCCTTCTAATCAGCTCCCACAATTTTTAAATCCATAGTTAACCACTTCTTGTCCTACTCCTCCTATGTTCTTTGAGTTGACTGCAGCCACGTGTGAGAGGACACCTTGTTTTGTATGTGATGACTGAACGAAGGTGGCCAAGTTAACTGGACACCTTTTCACTTACAAACCAACTACCTCTTAGCCTTTACAACTTTTGATCAAATGATGCATATGAGTGAGTGAGTGGGATACTTACCTGTGGTCTTGATGCCATGATGCAGTTGTTTATTTGTTGTTGTTGGCTTGTTGGGGTCTGACCCAAGTTCGGAGTTGATTTAGCTAAAAAAATCTCGGTACTACTGGACCTTTTGGCAATAGTCTGCGAAGTGCGGACTAAAGTCTCAACTAAAGTAGTATGGGAGGGTGCTAGAACTAGGTTTCCGCACACTGGAGATGTTTGATGAGTTCAAGCGGTCCGCAGTTAGACCCTGTGCACACGTTGCTACGCGCACTTACCTGTACCTCGCAGCTTGAGATGCTTCCTTCACGCAACCATACTCGGGGGTCGAGTGTTGTTGTTACCCAAATCCTTATCAGTATTACTATTAATTGATTGACTTAGCTTATTTGTATGTGTTTAAGTTACACTTAGCAATATACATCATTCATACATGTGCGCGCCGTAAACAAACAATATATTTTCAATTTACATCACCCATGCATTAATCCAAAACCAGATACACGAGTTGGTAACAAAAACCTTTCTTTATTAATCTCTTCTTCGGTTACATACTCGACTCAGCCCTGCGCACTCAGCTGCAAGGGTCCATGCACTTAGATGCAGACTACTAGGCCTCTGCACACTCAACTGTAGAGCCTTCTCCTACTCTATGACCCAAGACACACTTAGATACTTAGAATATTGCTCTTTTTCTTCTTAGCTACTTATTACTACTCTTCCACTTAGAGCCTCGCTCTATGGGTAGGCAGACATTACATCCAAAACTAGGGCAAACAACCCTATGACTCTAACATACTTTCGTGAGCCCGCAATTCACAGGGCTTTACAACATTATTCGGTCAAAACATGGGCTTTGAGCCCCAAAACATGCCTCGGTGGGATTCCATGCACAACAGGCCCCCAACACAAACATCATGACTCCCCCCTTGAGTCACTCTATCATTGTGACGATCTTAGCATGAAGTTCCTCCAAATGTCCTCAAACTGCGCTAATGTCAGCAGCGTACTGAGCCACTGCTTGCTGAATTTGTTGCATCCTCTGTTCTGAGACTTCTGTGTCTAAACTGTTCCCATACATCTGTACCGGTATATGTTTATAGTCTCGTGCCATTGTCTGACTCCCTAGAGTGCGAAGATTTGTGCTTCTGCTAGCTAGTCAGATAGCCCGCTCACCTGTGTAGGGCTTCAAGCGGCTGCCATTCACTTTACCTGGGAAGGGTTCTCTATTTAGCTTGACCAGCTAGACCGCGCCTCCGTCCGTGACCTCCTTAACCATGTATGGTCCCAATTAATGCATTATGAATTTTCCTAGAAATTTTTCAAACTTACTGTCATACAACAACACTAAATCATTTACCTTTAAGGTGCACAACTTAATATGGAAATCATGCCAGGCCTTTTCATGCTGCTTTTGTACCTACTGATGAAACCAGCCAAGAACCATTCCTCCTCAATATCTTCCAATTGTGCGAGCCTGTCTTCTAGAGCTTCACAGTCTGTCATACCTGTAAGCATGGTTGTTCGTAGACTAGGGACAATATACTCCATTGGCATTACGGTTTCCACGCCATAAACTAATCGAAAGGGTGTTTGTCTCGTTAGTTTCTTGCACGTTGTCCTATAAGCCCATAGTACTGCATGTGTGCGTAGGTCCAAATCATTTCGCTGCATGTTGTACACTTTGGTTAGCGTTGTCTCTAGTATTTTATTGAATGCTTCTACTATCCCATTATCTTGTGGGTGATATGATGTGCTTTTCTAATGATACATATGGAACTATTATGTGAGCATGCTGATGGTTTCATTTAGGAAATGTGTACCACGATCACTTATTAATATTTTTGGACATCTAAATTGGGTCAAGACATGGTCGAACAAAAGCTTCATAGCTATAGTGGCCATGCAGTCTTTGACCGGCTGCGCTTCCGCCCATCATGTCAAGTACTCCATCGTGGTGATGATGTAGGGTGCACCTGTTTTTCCCTAAGATTTCATAGTCCCACAAAGTTGATTGCCCATTTCTCGAATGGATGCAGTGTAATTTGTGGATTTAATGGCATCTTGTCCCTCCGTGATGGTTTTCCAGTCCTTTGACATATATTGCAGGCCTTACAGTGTGCTTTCGAATCTTGGTACAGGGTTGGCCACCACAACCCTGCATGGAGAATATTTTGTGCGGTTGCCCATCCTACATAGTGTCCTCCTGCAGTGCCCACATGTGCTTTCATGAGGATCTAACTTTGTTCAAATTTTGGTACATACCTTCACAATATCTCATCATTTCCCATTTTATATAGGTGCCCTGCGATGATAGAAAATTCCACCACACGCACCACGAATTCGTTCTTATGCTAGACAGAGTATTTCTTTGGTGCAGTCTTTGTTGTCAAAAAGTGGATTATATCTTCGAAGTGCTCATCCGCGACGCGTACATCAAAAATTTGTGCATCAGGTAATCCTTCCTCAAAGTTAGTAGGTTCTTCACCTGTCTCAATATGTGACAAGTGATCCGGTCCTGTGTTTAGGTGTGCAGGTTTTACCACAACCTCAAAGTGATATTATTAGAACAATAAGAGCCACCTACATATGCGCCCCCCCAATACAGGCTTATTGACTAATTAATTTAGCACGGAATGGTCTATATACATTTTGAAATGTCCTCCTAGCAAGTAGTGCTGATATTTTTGGAGCACATACACCATCTCCAACCCCTCGCGCTCGATGGTGGAACAGTTCTTCTCGGCTTTGGAAAGTCTCCAACTTGCAAATGCGATAGGGTGATCCAAGCCTTCCCCTCCCTCTTGTGTGAGAACTGCTCCCAGTGCGATGCATGACACATCAACATGGACATGAAACTCCACATCCCATTTTGGGAATACTAGGATTGGAGCGGAGGCCAATTTCCCTTTTAGGACATCTAGGCTCTTCATGTAATCGTTATTCCAACAAAATGTGACATCCTTTTTTAGTATTTTCTCCATCGACACGGTGATTTGGGCATAGCTTTTGATGAACTTTCTGTAGTACCCGGTGTGTCCCAAGGTAGTGCGTAGCTGTTTAACACTTCGTGGTGCTTCCAAATTTAGAATTACATCAATCTTCGTAGGGTCCACCATCAGTCCTTGTTTGTAGACCACATGTCCCAACTTGTTTTCAAAGGGAGCTAGGAATGTGCACTTCTTAAGGTTCAATGCAATCTGGTGTTGTCAACAAGTATCCAACATCAAGCATAAGCTTGCTACATGTTTCTTAACCAATGTGAAGACAGTCCAATCATCTAGATAGACCTCCAGGAACTTGTGGATGTATTCTTTGAATGCGTCAACAACGATGCGCAAAAAGATGGATGGCGTGTTCTTCAATCCAAACGGCATAACGGTGTATTGAAAGTAGCCCCATTTTTCTGCAAAGATTTTTTTTCTCCTGTCTTCTAGCACGATCTTGATCTGGTGGTACCCCAAGAATACATCCGTGAACAAGTATGCTTCTTGTCCACCAACATTTTCCAATATTTCATCTATGAATGGTGTCGAGAATGGGTCATGTACACAGGCGTCATTCAACTTCCTGAGGTCCATGCATATTCATATGGCGCCCTTCTGCTTTTTCTCCTGTATGACCATAGGAATCACCCATTCGGATTCTTCCACTGGCTCAATAATTCTGGCTGCGAGCATTTTGTCTAGTTCTACGCAAACTTTTTCCTTATACTTTGGATTCAAGTTGTAAGACCTCTACTTAACGGGCTTCACATTGGGTTTCAAGGTGATATTCATCGTCCCTAAGTCGCCAACGATCCCTTTTAAGTCTGTAATCTTGGTCAGGAATAAGTCTTGGTACTCGCGGAGTAACTTAGCGACCTTGTCCACCGTGGCATCATCCCAATAGTCACTGAACATTGCATACTTTGGTTTAGCCTCCATCCCAATGTTTACTTACTTCGTTTTAGTGGCACGATGATGTCAGGGTCTTTAATCAATGGTCCTCGAATCTCGCGACAGCTTTTAGTTTCTGGAATGTTAATTTTCTGTGGATCTTCATCATCCTCCTCAATATTCACATTGTAACACTCCAGCGCGCAGCTCAACTGGGTCACCCATTTCAGCTGAAGCATTCCATTGGCTCCTAGGGTATTTTGAAGATAGCTACTTTTACTACTTGTAGTGCATCATCAATAGTATCCCACCAATGATCTTCAAATGTGAAGGTTAACAAGAATCATTCGCGCAAGATATCGCATTCACTCGTGCCATGGTGGAGCTCTATCTCAGTATACCAATTCATGGGTATGAAATCCAAGGTATGACAAAACAAATGCACCCATTTAGGTTGTGGCTCTTCCTCGTAAACCTTGGTCCATTTAGTGAGGTGTGCATGTGGATCATCTCATCTGTCATACTTGTCTGTTAACCGCTCTGTGGTTTCCCAAATCTTAGATGCATCATTTTTTTGCAGTCGTGCTAGTTCCCAAAACTTCTTTGATGCGTACCCCACCATCTTGCGGGCGTAGCGTGCAATGCCCATTTCAGAGTATCAAACCACTACTTTTTTGGCACCTTGATTTCAAATTTGTTTAGGAATTCATCCATCGCTGCAACCTGTCATACATAGGTAGATCCCTTTCCTTTGTTGCTACACAACGTAGTGACTTTATCTTCATGTTGCAATTGAGTGTGGTTACCTCATGTAACTGGTTCTGCCATCGTTCTTGTTATAGACATTTTTGTGCCGTACAGCATGAAGCATGGAATGTCAATAATCTAAGGGATCCAAAGTCCCTAAACATGTTGTTCCTACTCCTAGAGGAACAAGGTCAGCAAAACACAGCACTGAAAATCAGTTCTCCACCTGAAAACACTCAAAAACAAGCTAATTCTGGATCATGTCAGCTGCTCCACTGAGCATCTGCGCTGAATGTCAACTGCTCCACTCTGTACCTGTGTTGAATGTCAAATCTAATGAAGGCTACCTACACTGGGCGAGATTGGCCAAGTGGCACAATCATTCTGCAAGGTGTCAAATGCCCAGGAAGCTTCCAAAATGACACTTGGATCAAGGAATTCGCCTTGTGTTGAGTAAGAGGATCTAGATCTCCAAGTGGAAGCAAGAAACTCCAAGTGGACTCAAGAACTGAAGTATAACTGAAGTGGGAGAGGACACTAGTCAGCTTCATGCCAAGCTCAGGCTGACTCATCCTTTCTCCAAAACTCCTATATATAGAGCTCTCTAATGAGGTCTATGGAGGCTGGAATCTTGTGAATGTAAGGAAGTGTTGTTGGTTTGTGCATAGAACTATTGGGTGATTTGCTTGAAGAAGGTGAAGAGGAGATTTCTTTCTGCTGGGAGGTGTTGCTGGATTGGGCCTATTATGGTTGTAACACTCTCAGAACTTTACTCCTTCCATTAATAAAGCATTTGAGGTTCTTCTATATGCATGTGTCTCTGTGGCGTATTGATTCTTGTATATTTGATTTATTCTAATCCTTGAATCAATTATGGATGTATGCTTCTTGTAGTTTCCTTTTCTTGTGCTTTTGTAGGATCTTTGTGTAACTGGGCCAGTGAAAGAGCAAGGAGCTGGGAGCAAGCAGCAAAGAGGGAAGATTGGATCAATCATTAGCGGAAGATAACGGTTAGTGGATCTCTTCCTCCTCTCTCTTACATCTCATAAAGAAGTAATCTTGAATAGCTTTGCATTCGGTTGTTGTTGAGGTACTATCACCCTTAGAGTGGGATAGGGTCATTCCGTATTGGATACTTTTCCCAACAACAAATTGGCGACTCCGCTGGGGATCGTATCTTGTTGGTTGTTTGTGTTTTTGCTATTCATTTCATAAACAAAGGGAGTACCGAATCGAACTGTATTTGGATCCTTCAAATACAAAGTAGAGGGCAGCTACTCTAGCTCAGTTTCTGGGCAAGTTTATGATTTGAAGAGCTGATCCACAAGGACTCTAATAAGCTCTTAGTGATAGCTTTTCATTCTCCTTGTCGTCCCTTAGTGTGTCCTTGACTGATAGCTTCTGATTTGAGCAAAAACTGTGAATTTTTGAGCAATCTGTGACCCGGAAACCAAGAGAAACGAAAGTTTCGTTCTTCAGTGCAGGCTGTAAAAAGGCTGTCTACATTTTAGCGCAGTTCCCGAAGGGGCTACCTGCGCTGAAGGTCAAACAGACAATGTCCCACCTGCGCTGGACCAGTCTTGCTTTGTGCTACTGGGGTTTCCTGCTGTTTCTTGCCCTGTTTTCACTCTTGTTTTTGCTGCCTGTTACCAGTCAATGTGCCTATCTGAAACCAACTTTCCTTGCCACTATTCCGCCTCGGTTGTATAAAGAAACTGTGTTTGTTCTTTGTGTATTTCTTATATCATTCACAGTTTCCCATAACGAAAGTGAACTAGTCTTGCTGTGACCTCTTAGATCTAGACCTGTGATAAAGTGTCGTTTTGATCTTAAGAGTTAGTTTGTTTGTTGTTCATAGCTGATTGAGCTTTTGCTTTCGTCATTTGGTTTGAGTTTATATATTTCTAGTGTCGAAACAAGTAAATCTTAAGGTGTCTTTTGATTTTGGACAAGCTTGTTTGCTTTCACTTGAAATTGAATTCAAAGTTATACAACAACTTTCTTTTTGTGTCGCACAAACATTAAGAAAGATAAAAGAAATACCTGCATTGTGCATGTGCATTATGACAGTTTGCATGTTGATTTAGGAAAAAGTGCATTAGTGTGTGCTCTATGATCTGTGTGAAAAGATGTTGTCTTTCTTTTCCCTCAGTAGTTAAGATTTTCAAAGTTGAAAGATTGAAAAGCTTGCTTATCATCTTAGACTGCATTTAGGAGTGTTAACATACATCTCGTGGTGATCCATAAAGGCAAACTGCTAAACAAGATCAACCTTAAAATAAATTGAATTTACATAACAACGCATTGAAACATAACGCAAACACATAGAGGTCTAAGCTAGAGACGTGTTCCGGCATCGTTAAACGTGATATCTTAGCGTTGAGTGGTTGGGTGATTCCTCCACGGTGAAGCGATAAGTATCAAGACGGACTTGTGCTCCCACGTACCGTCGTGTATATATTGGGAGACCCCTATAGGAATAAAGCCTTTATCCAATAGGAAACCGTGTCGGCCGCCCTACTGATCGCAATGCAGTGAACACAGCATTCACGAAGATCGACCACTCGTACCGTAAAACGTATTCTGTGGTTTTGCGAAAAGTTTGGCACACCCTCTGCCTAGAACTCCAGAGCAGTTTCTTTTGGCCTTTTTCAAACTCTATAACTGAAAAAGTCCATCCGAGCATTTGTCACTTTGGGCTCGTTAAAACATCGAAGGAGACTAGAGTCATCTTTAGCTTTTTCTCGACTCTTAAAAAGTGAAAAAGCAAGTTGTGTCTAAGCGTCGTTATAAAATTTATTTTAAACGGAACATAATCACCTCCTATTCCCGCGTTGATCTTAAGTTGAGAACATGGAACGCCCCAACCAAGGAACTCCACAGGATGGAAATCCTAGTCCATTCTCCTCTTGGGGAGAAGTTGGTGCACCCCACATGGCCACATTGTCGCTTCCAGGACTGACAATTGGCCTGCCTATTTGGCTATTCTCAACTAATGTAGTTCAGACCACCATGGTTCCTGAACAGTCGAGTCAACAGTTATATCAGTCTAGAGCTGCCCACCAGCCCTCTACTTCTTATAACTCTTCCTCTGATCCTTCATCTTCGCAAGGTAGAACCGGCAAAAGCCAAGCTCCCATGGAGAAGAAGGAGAAGAAGAAGAAGGAGAAGAAGAAGAAGGAGCCTAAGGCACCTGGGGGCAAGCAAAAGACATCTAACAAAAATCCACACACAGCACAGACCGGGCCTAAATCGCCATGTGTCATATGTAGAGGAGACCACTTCCATAGAGATTGTCCCTGTATTCCCCGGATACTAAGGGACTGGTCCCCTCGTTTTCACAATTCGAGAGCATCAACCTCTGATATCCATGTTGATTGCTTACTGTCAACCAGCGAAAGTGAAGGTTCAAGACAAAGAGGGGGAGCAAGATCCCCCTGCAGACTGTGTGAAGGCGGTCACGCCATCCACCGTTGTCCCTTCTTAGACGAAGCGAAGAGAGTCTTGGAAGATCGTCCGGTTTCACCGTTGAGACTTCCTCCTGGATACAAAAAACTCGTGCCAAGTCCTTCGTTGGTTGAAAATACAGCTGGCCCGATCAAGTGGTCAGCTGAAGCGTCAGTCATTGAAAATGAACCTACCGAATCCAGACCAGACGAAAGTCTAAAGGTCAATATGGCAGTTGACCCGGTTCTGCCTTCAGAGGTTTCATCTTCAAATGACACCGTCAGTGAAGTTTCACCTTCAAATGACACCGTCAATGAAGATTCATCTTCAAATGACACCCTCACTGAAGAGAACAAGGATGACACCATCCAGATTCTTTTCATCAGCACCGACTCTGATGAGCATCAGGGCAATGCGCCCATTCCTTTATCACAGGAAGGAACATCGTCAGGGTCATATCCGACCGTGTACTCGGTCCCACCGCCAAGCAACCTGGTTGTGTCCTTTGATTGGAACCAACTAGGTAGACCCCGGTTACCAGCCAGTATACCATTCAGAATCATAGTCCAAATCTACAGAATGGTAATGGCTGGAACTATCATTGATGAAGGGGCATCTGTGAGTATCCTTTCCTCTATTGCTTGGAAAGCGCTGGGTTCCCCAGAGCTTTTGCCTGAGATAAGAAATCTCTCGGGTTTTGATAAAGGAACCAGTCGACCATTAGGGATCCTCCCCAATGTGCCTGTTACATTGAAAGGGAAGACCGTTCAAATGAACGTGATGGTCGTTCAAGGACCCTTGGATTATAACCTACTCCTTGGAAGAGACTATATATATTGCATGGGAGCTATAGTCTCCTCACTCTTTAGAGTAATGTGTTTTCCACACGAAGGAAGAATGGTCAAGCTCGTAGACCAACTTTCATTTCCGGGATCACGCATCGCAAGTAGTCAAATACCAACCCTGAATGGTCTATTCACTCAAGAAATGTCTCCACCCCCAGTCCTCCTTCCCGATGAGTGCGAGTGATTCGGAAAGATGGGACTGGAACCCAGGGGGCATGCATCCTGGTCTGCTTCGGGCAGAAGAAACCTTGGGTATAGGGTAGAATTTCCGCGAAAGAATATGACTAGTCCGTACCCCGTCCGTGGAAGGAAGAGGGGTTGTTCTAGAACAGGATTCTTTTGATAAGGTTACTTGTTTGACAAAGAGTCATTCACCCTTGTCTATTTCGGTAGACATTGCCGAAGAAAGAGATTGATTTGCGGCAGCAAATAGAACATTCTTTGGGTAACCAGGAAGAGGCAAGCCTCACCCTTTAAAACAAATGTTTTACTGGATAAGTAGGGGCAGCCTTGAAATTGTATTTTATACCTGGGGGCATGCAAACCTTTTGGAGTGCAAGCTAGGAGCGGTTATTTATCTGTTTTTGGGATTAGCCATTTCCGAACTTGCATAAAGAAAGGAAGAGATGGAGCATAGCTTATGTGAGGTGCGAGC
Source organism: Pinus tabuliformis (assembly GCA_031772625.1). Lineage (NCBI taxonomy): Eukaryota > Viridiplantae > Streptophyta > Pinopsida > Pinales > Pinaceae > Pinus > Pinus tabuliformis. Next base: position 729,150,490 of record CM062806.1, on the reverse strand, counting down.
TCTATAAAAAATGGAATCTTGCAGGAGACTTTCTGATCTTATGACTGGTATATCGAGCACTTTTACCGTGGAATTTATGCTCGTTAAAAAATAGAAAAGCGAGATCCGAGCAGTTTTAGCGTCATAGTTCATGCTCGTTAAAAAATAAACATAAGTTCGAGTAGTTTTACCGTGGAATTTATGCTCGTTAAAAAATAGAAAAGCGTGAGCAAGAGTTTTCCTCAGAGTTTAAGCTCATTAAAAAATGAACCTATCCCGATAAATAGCCATTGTGATCGTAAATTTATTAGCCATAAAAGCCTTGGTCGTGTTTGCACCCGCCACCTCCATTTCATTTGGCCAATCGTTCACCTCCATATGATTGTTTACCTATTTTGAGGAACAGCTGCGAAGAGTAATTTCACTTAGCCATCCTTGTGACATTGCCGTGATTGGAAAATTCCAACCTGTACCTAGAATCTGCTGCTATCCCTGTTTATCACTCGTTCCTCAAAAGATGAGTCTTCTTTGAGCTCTTTTCATCTGACTCGTAAAATATGAAAAGTTTACCGAGTTTTGGCCTTCCAGCTCGTTAAAATGACCGGAAGAGCTATCCCTCCTCTAGATTTTAATCTTTTTGGACCTGAGGGATTATTACACAAAAAGGTCGAGCGCTTGTTTTATTCGGCTCGTTAAAATTATCAAAAACTCATCCCTTCTGTATTGTTTTATACTTTTTCGGACTTAAGGGATTAGATGACGAAAAAGGAATTTTGGAGTTAACTTTCTGTACCTTTTCAGACTCTCTAAAAATGAAAAGGACCGAGTTTTCCTTGTCGTTAGACTCGTTAAAATGATTAAATAGCGACAAACTTGTCTTTAGACGAGAACGAGTTTCCATATCGCTAGGCTCGTTAAAACATAGCGATGGGCTTGCCCGAAGGGCAGGTTATAGAACAAGCATATGTTATCCTCCTCAAGCTTGACAAAAATAAAGAGGTACTGGTCAGAAATGACTGGGGAAAAATTGGGAGGACCTCAAAGCTTTAATGGTAGCAAGTCGCTCTTGAACATGACACTTTTTCCTCTGCATCACATCGGGTTGGGTTGTTTTCATTCACCGGTCTCATCACCATGGTCCTCACCAAACCATCCACATTTGGGGTAATGCTACCGATCCATCACATCAGTGTCGTTATATGTTCAAGAGATGTTGTTCAGAAAGAGTCAACCGTGTCCCATCCACTGCCATACATTATCCTTCATCCACCCATGATCGCCACCCTAAATCATATTTCACAGATTGTTTTCACCTCCACTAAAATCAATAGCTCCGTTCCATGTCACTGATGTGGGATTCATTAAGGCCCTCCTTTGACGGGTCGCTTCTTGTCGACTTCAGCTCATTATCCAAGAAGTTGATCTAGGGACAAACCCCCCAGTACTTTGAAGCTTGCATGCCTCAATGGAAAGTTTCTCACTTCCAGCGACAGGTATACGTTAATGACCTTCGACCAGAAGATTTTGCGTGGTGTTCGACGCCAAGTCCTTTATTCACACCACGTGAATTGTACTACAGTACCTTGAGGGTCATTATCATTATCAGTGATTCCTCTCACGCTTGTTAATGGTTTACATTATTGACCGGTAATCAAGCGATGTCTTTCCATGTTCGACTTCAGCGCAATTCTCACATGGATCGACTTGTACTTAGAGTGAAGATCGAACGAGTTTGAAGACCCCGGATCTAGTTTCATCCATCCGGGCTGCGATATATATTCAGGATATAAAGACATTTGATATGTACATCATTGCAACAGATGATCATCCTACTCAAAGGATGATAATTTCAGCAGAGAATTATCAGTCTACCATCAGACGATCATCTGTTCTATGTACCAAAATGAATTTATAAAGCTGAGCATGGGAATGCCCGCCTCAGCTAGATCATGAAAGTAGAATGAAAAATAATGTATTGTATTGTATTTTATTACAGGGCGCCTCTCAGCGATTGAATGAACTTCGGATCCTCCTGATAAAGCATTTCACCCGATAAACGACCTCATACTTTAGGGGGCAACTATTATAGACATTTTTGTGCTGTACAGCATGAAGCATGGAATGTCGATAATCTAAGGGATCCAAAGTCCCTAAACATGTTGTTCCTACTCCTAGAGGAACAAGGTCAGCGAAACACAGCACTGAAAATCAGTTCTCCACCTGAAAACAATCAAAAACAAGCTAATTCTGGATCATGTCAACTGCTCCACTCTGTACCTGCGCTGGGCGAGATTAGCCAAGTGGCACAGTCATTCTGCAAGGTGTCAAATGCCCAGGAAGCTTCCAAAATGACACTTGGATCAAGGAATTCGCCTTGTGTTGAGTAAGAGGATCTAGATCTCCAAGTGGAAGCAAGAAACTCCAAGTGGACTCAAGAACTGAAGTATAACTGAAGTGGGATAGGACACTAGTCAGCTTCATGCCAAGCTCAGGCTGACTCATCCTTTCTCCAAAACTCCTATATATAGAGCTCTCTCATGAGGTCTATGGAGGCTGGAATCTTGTGAATGTAAGGAAGTGCTGTTGGTTTGTGCATAGAACTATTGGGTGATTTGCTTGAAGGAGGTGAAGAGGAGATTTCTTTCTACTGGGAGATGTTGCTGGATTGGGCCTATTATGGTTGTAACACTCTCAAAACTTTACTTCTTCCATTAATAAAGCATTTGAGGTTCTTCTATATGCATGTGTCTCTGTGGCATATTGATGCTTGTATATTTGATTTATTCTAATCCTTGAATCAATTATAGATGTATGCTTCTTGTAGTTTCCTTTTCTTGTGCTTTTGCAGGATCTTTGTGTAACTGGGCCAGTGAAAGAGCAAGGAGCTGGGAGCAAGCAGCAAAGAGGGAAGATTGGATCAATCATTAGTGGAAGATAATGGTTAGTGGATCTCTTCCTCCTCTCTCTTACATCTCATAAAGAAGTAATCTTGAATAGCTTTGCATTCGGTTGTTGCTGAGGTACTATCACCCTTAGAGTGGGATAGGGTCATTCCGTATTGGATACTTTTCCCAACAACAGTTCTATTTCCTCATTCGAATCTAATGTGCAGGTGCTTTTGCACTCCCACGAAATCCTGCCATCCATTGTAGGATTCACCCAGTCCTATTCCTGAGTGGTTATCTTGTAGATATAGTCTAGATCGTCATCACGCACTGGCTCTGTGTAGCGCGATCCTTCCACAGGGTCTAAAGGTACCACTATGCACAGTGAATTTTTCTCAAAAATCATTTTGCGCTTCTTTAGATTTATCACTCCATTCATATCAGTAGCCCAATCTATTCCCAGTAGTGCAGAATAGGGATTGTTATCATCAACAATTTCTATCACTTCAAAATCTGCAAGTGCACCCACACCTTCAATATCTACCATTATTCCCTGCAATCTTCCCATCGATAGGATATTTTGTTGGTTCATCATTCATAATTGAATAGGATACCATTGCAACGCGGGCCTGCTCATGCGCTCCCATGTCTATTTTGGCAGTACGTTCACATCCGATCCTAGATAAAAAATCACTTGATCCATTTCATATTCCCCTATTTGCATCATCAATCTCATCTCCCTTCCTATTCACGTTGTGTGCTTCCTAAGCTTCTAGACTACACGTGGTTCCCCTGATCCAGCACATCTAGTGATGAGCTCTTGCAGTCCTTTCACAGCCTTGCTGTCACGCAGCAGTTTCATGCATGTCTCCAGAAAGGTAGTAAGCATTGATGGGCCGATCCCTAGATATAATTTGTCTTTACTACTTGAAGTGGAGGCCTCTGTGAAGCTCTTCTTAGCTTCCATGAATGTCTCCTTCGCGCACTCCAAGTTGAACTCTGGTTCCTTTGTTGGAGCCTTGCAAACCCAAGCAATCTCTTTTGGCTACTTACCTTTGTCATCTCCTATCGTGATACCACTTCGGAGTACGATGTTTAGATTCGGGTCCTCCTCGTGCAACTTAGACCTCATCATTTGCAGGTTATGAGTGGGGGGAGGCTTGAGTATTCCTTTATCAGGCAACCTCGCTATCAGTGTGGGGTAGTCCTTCGTCTCATGATCAAACTAGGTACAATATAAACATGAGGTCCTCGTCAAACTTGTAAAATCGCAGGAATAATGCCCCGGCCCTTTGTAATTGTAACAAATCAGACGTCTGTGACCCCTTCTTAGTCCCATTCCACCTCAACCTCATTCACACCCCTGAAATCTAGTGTGCGCCATCCCTACATTTTTATTAAGGGCTTGCATTTCGGTCTCAACCCTATAGGTAGGAGTTTGATCCATTATTAGTTCATAACTTCTACAGGTACGCTCATCATGGCCTACTGACCTGTAGAAATTATAGAATAATTGTTGGGACATCTACGTATACTTCTGTAATAGATGACAGTTATCTGTAGCATGCTTTCCTCCTATCTGAAAAATCACGCACCATAACACAGGTGTCGTGGTTGGCCTGGCTTGTGCCTCTGGTCTCAATGGCATTAGCCCTCCTCCCGCTAGGTAGTTCATGAAGACCAGACAATGGTCCTTGTCATGTCCCTGGCCCTTGCATTTTATGCACCATACCTCCTCATGCGCCTCTGGCCGATTTGTCCTATCTTCTTTCAAACTCTGCATCTCAAGACACAAATTTTTTAACTACGTGTGGATCTATTGCACTCCAAGGCTAGGATCCTGTATCTGGGTCTCGTGCAGCCTCATTGCAATCTCCAAGGCTTTGGCCTGAGTAGATAGCTTCTGCTGTGACAGTGCAGTCCTTAGATATGGTGTTAGTGACGCTACAAACCATGCGAGGTGTTGCCCATCCATCAAGATCATGTTGGCTTCCCGAATCATACCCTTCAGTCTTCGATCTAGCTCCCAGGGGGGTCTCACTTGGAAGCATCGCAATTTCCTTAAATCCGATGATCATTTATGTCTCTAGTTTTTCCTGCTAAATTCCTTGTTTAGCGTAGCTTGGATATCTGTGATCCCTGCATTTGGATTGTCATTGGAATGCTTGATGTACCATGTCAGTGTGTGATCCTGCAAGGTGCTAACTAGTGTTGCCTTCTTGATATTATCATTTGTGACTCCTTGCACTTCCCATACAGCCTTTACTGCGAACCAAAGTTGGTCTGAATCTTCTTTTCCTAATCCTCTGAATACCAGCAACTTTATTGCGCTCACCATATTAAACTGTGGTGGTGGTGGTGTAGGTGGGGGTGGTATGTGCGGAATTTGCTACCTTATCAGCCTGATCACACTCCTTGGTGAAACCCTCACGAGCTCTTCCTCACTTTCTCACTGAGGTGAAATCAAGGGGCTAGCTTCTATCTCTACACTACCTTCATTTCTATATATCCTCCCACTTAGTGTAGCCCCAAACATCAATTTATTCACATAACCTACTTTTCACATAGTAGCATTTTAATCCAAGCATTCAACAATTTAATGTACTTACCTCGTGGTCCTTTGAGGAAGCATCATTCTACCTCGTTGTAGCTCACTGAAGTATCTACCACGAACTCGGTCATAAACCCTCCTATAATTTGATCGAGCCATTGGTTCACAACGTGCGCAAGCTTATCTTCTGACACCTCTAATTTGTGCACCAACTTTGGAGTCCACATAATCGGTTTGTCGAGCCTACACCTTCCTAGACTGTTTTCTAGATTCGCGATCCACTCATACAATTTAGAGAGGAAGGATGCAAATAAAATTTCATGGATTTCTGTATATAAATAACACTCTAACCACTGTTCCTTCAATACTTGCAGATTCCTATTTTCCTACGCCCCGAAGTCATGAATATTTTTGTCCAACCACCCTTCAATTTCTTTCTTTGTCGGATTCCAGTGACACGACATCAGACATCTCTTATGCAGATCCCAGTCCCAACAATGGAACCATTTGTTGGCTTGTTGGGGCCTGACCCAGGTTCAGAGGTGATTTAGCAAAACAAATCCTGGTACTACTGGCCCTTTTGGCAACAGTCCACGGAGCGTGGACTGAGGTCTCACCCGAAGTAGTATGGGAGGGTGCTAGAACTAGGTTTCCACACCCTGGAGATGTCTGATGAGTTCAAGCAGTCCGCGGTTAGACCCTCCGCGCATGTTGCTACGTGCACTTACCTGTACCTCGCATCCTGATACGTTGCCTTCGCGCAGGCCTACTCTCGGGGGATGAGCACTATTGTTACCCAAATCCTTACCAGTATTATAATATTAGTTGATTGACTTAGCTTATTTGTATGTTTTCAAGTTACACTTAGCAATATAAATCATTCATACATGTGCGCGCCGTAAACAAATAGTATATTTTCAATTCACATCACCCATGCATTAATCCAAAACCAGATACATGAGTTGGTAACAAAAACCTTTCTTTATTAATCTCTTTTTCACTTACAGACGTGAATCTGCCCTACCCACTCAACTGCAGGGGTCTGCGCACTCAGCTACAGACTACTAAGCCTCTACACACTCAGCTGCAGATCCTTCTCCTAATCTACGACCCAAGACACACTTAGATACTTAGACTCTTGCTCTTTTTCTTCTTAGCTGCTTATTACTACTCTTCCACTTAAAGCCTTGCTCTATTTATACAATCCCATGGTCTGCGACCATGGGTAGGTCGACATTACATCCAAAACTAGGGCAGACAACCCTATGACTCTAACATACTTCTGCGCCTGATTTTCGCGAGGCTTTAAAATATTATTCAGTCAAAACATGGGCTTTGAGCCCCAAAACATGCCTCGGGAGGATTCCATGCCCAATAGCTGCATGGTCATTCTTCTTTCTCCTCCACTATCTGCTAATGGTTTCTTAGCTTTTGGAGGTGTCTGTGACTGGAGAACTGATGATGTTGTTGTTATGGAGCTCCTGGATTATCACTTGGCAATGTTTGGTGTCTCCCTTAGAATTTATTGATCATGTTGTTGGTTGGTTTTGTGAGGATGCTGCAATGAATGGGCAGAGGGAGTAGGAGTATGTGTGGATGCGCAGATGATGGTAATGGATGTGGTGAGGGCTTAGATCATGCATAGATTGAATTTTGGGGACCTAACCAATCTACCATTCAGGGGATCCTGTAGAAAACATAATCTTCACCTGAATTGAAGCAATGAAGTGAAAAAAAATGGAAGTGATGGAGGGATGCATGGTAAGGAGTGGAGGAGATGAAGATATGTGAGGCAAGGTTCCCTTTGGATCTTCTCTTTGCTCCTTGATTGTCTTTCTCGCCGACTTGCAAATACGAATTATGTTTTTTTTATTTAATTATTAATTTTTTTTTTATTTTTTTTAAAACACCTAGGCTGCCTCAAAGAGGTTTTCACCCTAGATATTTTCCCTGGGCGCCTCAAGGAAGCTTTTCACCTAGGGATCTTCTTGTTCTTTTTCATTTTTTCTCATCCTTGGGCCGTCTCATGAGGTTTTCAACCCAAATATGGGACCCACATGCCTCATGGAGGTTTTCACCTAAATCCTTATTCTTTTTTCTCTTTTTCAGTGCCCTGATGAGGGAGGAGATGGAACTTGCTCCACCATCATCATTGTCTTCTTGATATTGTTAATGAACTACTATTTTGATAAAGGACTCTTATACATTTTCAATTGGTGTCCATTAACAAGCAATGGAATGGCTTATTCATCTATGGTTTTGATTTGCACTGAACCATTGTCATGGCATCTTTCCACCACATAAGGTTCGAGCCAACTTATCTTTATCTTGACCTTGAAGTCTTTATACCTAGAATCATATAACAATGCCCAATCTCCCTCTTGAAATTGATTCTCATTAATATGTTTGTCATGCCATATCTTCCTCTAAAGCTGAACTATCTCTCTATGTAGGAGGGCTCGCATTCTAAATTCACCCAATCCATTCAAATGGAACAATCTTTCTTTTTGTGCATGACTGAGATCCGAATCTAGTTGGGCTACCATCCTCAATGTGTTATATTCAAACTCAATGGACAGTAAAGCCTTTTTCCCATAGAACAACTCATAGGGTGTAAATCCAGTGGTGGTCTTCCATGTTGTATTATAGGCCCAGGTGGCCTCAACTAGTCTCTTTGCCCAATCCTTCATGCTACTACTGACTACCTTGGTTTAGATATTCTCCAGTGCCCCGTTGGTCACCTCCACTTGTCCATTAGCTTGTGGATGATAAGGAGTGGAGGTTCTATGCTTGATTTTGTGATGGCTGAGCATTTCTTCAATCATGCTGGAGGTAAACTAGCTACCTTGGTCTATGAGTAGCTCTCTAGGGGACCCAAATTTGTAGAATACATTCTCTCTTAGGAACTCAACCACCTTCTCTTTTGTTGCTACCTTACTCACCTTGGTTTTAGTCCACCTAGTCAGATAATCAGTGCACACAATAATGTACTGCTTTTGCTTTGAAGGAGGGTTGATAGGCCCAACGAATTCCATGCCCCACTTGTCAAATGGCTCGAAATTCTATTGAGGTTGTAGGGGCATTTCATCTCTTGGAGTAGGCTTTCCCATCCTTTAGCACCGATCACATTGAATAAAGTACTTTTTCACATCTTGATGAAGAGTAGGCCAATAATAGCCTGCTTGCAACACTTTGAATGTTGTCCTCTTTGCTGCAAAGTGACCTGCACAAGGCCCATCATGACAGGTCGGAAGGATGTCAAATACTTCCTCTTCCCTTACACACCTTCTCAAGATTTGATCTGGGCCAAGTTTGAAAAGATTTTCTCCAATATAGGTGAAGGGGGTGCTCTTCCTGACTTGGAGGGAAAGTTTGTTGGAAACTGTGTTGATACCAAATAGTTTGCTATATCAGCAAACCATGGGGAGAGAACTGAAATAGAAAACAAATTCTCATCTGGTAACTGGTCATCCACCATTCCTTCTTCACCTGCAAGTAGATTCATCCTAGATAGAAAGTCTACAACAACATTTCCCTTACCAGGCTTATCAACAATAGTTAGATCAAACTATTGTAATAAAAGTAACCATCTTATAATTCTAACATTTACATTTGGTTTGTTCATTAAATATTTGATTGCAACATGATCAATATGCACAAATTTTTGATAGCCTATAATGTAGTTCCTAAATTTGTTTAATGAATGCACAACAATTGGGAGTTCCTTTTCAGTCACAGAATAATTTATCTCAGCCTTTGATAGGTTCTTACTGGTAAAATAGATGGCATAGGGAAATTTCTCCTCTTCCCGGCCTAAGGCTTCTCCTATGGATTTGTGTGAGGCATTAGCGTGAATATGAAAAGAGAGAGCCCAGTTTGGGCCTATGAGAATTGGTGCAGTGGTTAACTTACCCTTTAGAATGTCTAAGGCCTCTTGACAACTCTTTGACCATATAAACTCAGAATCTTTGGCCAACAATCCAAACAAAGAAGAGGCCAACTTTTTGAAGTCATTTATGAACCTTCGGTAGTATCCAGCTAACCCTAAGAAACTCCTAAGATCTCTCTACTTTTGTGGAGGTGGGACCCTTTTGATGATTGCTATTTGGTTTGGGTCCACCTGTAGTCCTTGCTGAGATATTGAATGACCTAGCACAGTCCCTTTAGTCATTAAAAATTCAAATTATGGGCTGAGAGATAGGTTCATTTCAATGCATTTGTGTAATACTTTTCCTAGTTTAGTCAAGGATTCTTGAAAATCACAGCCATAAGGTGTAAAGTCATCCATATAGATTTCCACTGCATCATGTACTAATTTAGCAAAAATGCTCAAGATTTCTCTCTAGAAAGTGGTAGGAGCATTGCATAGGCCAAAGGGAAGGACCTTATAGGCAAAAGTACCCCAAGGATAGGTGAATGTGGTCTTATCCTTGTCTTTTGGCCAGATTTGGATTTGGTTGTACCCACTAAATCCATCTAGGAAAGAAAATAACTTCTTCCCTGCTAGGCTATCTAACACTTGGTCAATGAAGGGTAGGGGAAAATGATCCTTCTTTGTGGCTTTGTTCAACTCCCTGTAATCTACACAAATCCTCCACTTACCATTTTTCTTGGGAACTAACACTAAAGGAGAGACCCACTCACTGTCTGAGATAGGGTAAATGAATCCTCCATCTAGAAGTTTTTGCAGTTCTTCTTTGACTATGTCTTTAAGAGCTAGATTCATCCTCCTTTATGGTTGCCTGACTGGCTTGCAACCTTATTTGATGTATATGTGGTGAGTACACACTGAGGGGTGTCCTACCTTCATTTCCTTGTAACTCTAAGTGAAGGCTTCTAGGTTTTCTCTCAACATGTTGAATAACTTTTCCTCTTCTAAAGTAGAAAGAGATGGATTAATTTTCAAAGTTTTCTCTTGGTCAAATTTTATGGTTTTGACACTAAGTGGGTTGGAATTGGCCAAGCATAAGTCAATTGGATGATTTTTCTGGGTTTCCCTTACTTCTTCTTCTAATGGTAATGAACTAGGAGTTGGACTTTGGAGCAGGTGTTCAATTAAGTCATCCTCGTCTTGCTATCCTCCTCCTATGGTTGCTTCCAAAGCATAAAGTTGGGTAGAATAAACCTCATCTTCTTCCTCCTCCTCTAGCCATAAAGGTAAATCATGCTCTAGGGTAGGTTGAGTAGGAGGGTATAGGACTAACTATTTGGAAATATGCCCATTCTTGATGGTCATATTCCCAGCTCTGCAACTAATGTAGGCATTAGTTGTGTCCAACCATGTCCTCCCAAGGATGAGAGGGTAACCAGTAAGCTTAGCCTTAGGCGGGAGAACTAGAAAATATGTAGGGTATTCCCAAGAGTCAATGGAGACCATCACATCCTCCACAATTCCCTCAGGGGTGACTTTGGAATGGTCTGCAAGTTGCAGAACTGTTGTGGTCTTCCTCAATGATCCTTGGAGGTTGAGCTTGAGCATGGTGTCCTTGGTTATCACATTAATGGTAGCCCCAAGATCAATAAGAGTGTGTGGGACAATGGTGACATTGATGTGCACATCTACAATAGGGATTCCAGGGTCTAAATATTTTGGACATATTACCTGCCCCAACATTAAGTCAAATAACTACCCAATGACATTGATGGTAGGGGCATCCCGTTTTCTATTCTTGGATGCTTGAAGCACTTCTCCTTTATAACCTTATTTTAAATGGGAACATCTTTCATTGCTTGGAGAAGGGGGATCTTTACACATAGATTCTTTAATTCTCCTAGAAGTTTAGTTTCTTCTAGGGTAGGCTAGAGTGGTTGGGCTAATATTTCAGGAAATTGTGGATTTACTTTAAGGTTGCTTTCCTCTTTTTCTTCCTCAACCTCCCTATGTGGGGAGGGAGGTTGGTTATTAGGGAGCTTAGGTTGATCTCTTGCATTTCTACAACATAAGTTGGGTATGATATCTCTCCACTGTATACTTGTTGAGCCTGCTTATAGTTTGGGTTAGGATTTAGCTGGGCAGGAATCTGGGGTTGCTTGGGTGGAGCAGAGTGCAGGAGTTGTGGTTGGGTACGTGGTGGAGGCAATAGGGCTGGAAAACTGTTGAATTGGGGCCTCCACCCCTGGAGTGGGGAATTCCACTGAGGTTGTGGCTAACCATAAGGTTGAAATGACTGGCTGGATGGCTGGGAATGATACTAAGATCCATAGGACCAAGGAGGGGGTGTAGTCTAGGAAGGATAAGCAGGGGGTCCACAAGAAGGTATAGCTGTGGTTTGGTTGGGGTTGTAATATGCATGGGATTACCCTTGCATACCCTGCTGGTATGGTCTAGGCCCAGGAGGTATCCTTTGGTTGATGTAACAAAGCTACTCAATGACCCCTTCAGATCCTTGTTATACAGCTTTGAATCTAGGTAAAGAAGGGCACCTATCTGTGGAGTGGTTTTCTTCACAGACTGAGCAAATCTTAATACAGTTCAATGGACATTTGTTTCTAGGATTCCTCATCATGCATCTAGGACAAAATATGGCCAAGGCTCTCTCTACTTCCTCTTGCTTCCTTTTGATGTTCATCATGTCCAAGTGCAAGGCAAGGGTTTGCATCATATCACTTTTGAAATCTTCTAGCATATTTCAAATTTCACCCTTGATGGATGAATTGGAGGATGATGTACTAGCCATAGGTTGACTACCCCTACCCTTTTTCTGGGATACCCTTGAATGGTTTCTAAATATAGGCTTAATATCCTCATAGGGTAATTGGTAGATATATCCTCCTACTATCATATGTAAGGTATCCAGAAGATCCTCCCTTACTCCTCTAAGCAGGACCAGCTTTAGTGACTCAAGGTCAAGTGTGCACTTGTCCCTTTTGTAACTGAGATGGAATCCTTCTTCATAGTCTTCGAAGGATTCATCCTGGCCTATGGTCATCCTAAAAATCTCTTCTTTAGTATCCTTTGACCTACAGTAGTCCCTATATTTGTTGTTAAAAGCCTGCTGCATCTTAGCCCAATTTGTGATGATATCTCCAGGTAAACCCATGAACTAGCACAATGCTGCATCCTTGAGGGTAGATGGAAACACTTTTAACTTTTTCTCATCATCTGTATAGCCATAGGTTCGGCATATAACATCAAACTCAAATACGAAAGTGTTAGGGTCCTCTATGGTCAAGCCATGGAAATGAGGTAGAGAAGAGGGGCTTATATTCTTCATCTTAGTGTCCCCATTGGTTTCCCTAATGTGGAAGGAACCCTCAATTCTCTCTCTATTCCCTCTGTCATTTCGGTTTTCAGCCATTAGTTCAGTACGAATGGGTTCTTCATCTTATTCTTCCCCTGTAGGTTCCTCAAATATATAAGGTTTCTCACCTAAAGGGTCTTCCAATTCATCGTCACTGAAGAAGAGAGAAGGTTGAATGTTGGATGCAGTGGGGGTATTTGACAAGAATTTCCCTGAATTGTCCCTAATCATATGAGGCATGAAAAGAAATGGTGTTGGATTAGTTTTTGTAAGATTTTATTTAAGGCTAGAAAGTACTTTGCAGAAATGAAATTGTTGATTAAATGAAAAACTGTTGACAGTGTTAGCACTCAAATTTGCCTCAGGCTGAGGAAGGCGAAACTCAAGGCAACATCAAACCACGCTCAGCCTCGTAGCTAGCCCTACGAGGATAGGAGAGGTCTCTCTCCGGGTCTATCTCGGCAAAAGGTTTTCAAAATGGCTGAGATGACTCAAAAGAAATACTGATTTTAGGCTAGTAAATTGATAGAAAAGTTTGATTTAAAATTTTTGAGGTTTTGTTGGAGAAAAGGGAAAGGCAATTTTGGGTGCGGGGATGAGACACAGCTTTTGCAGAGGTCTATTTGGGGCAAGGTAGGCGATCGTCTTGATGCTTTTAAAGGAAATGAATGGGTAGATCTGACTGGTGAGGAGCTAAGGAGAGCAAGAAGCTTTCAAGAATTCTCCTTAAACAGATGAAAACATAGGATATCAAACAAACTTAAAGGCAGAGCATACAGATTATGAATTCTACCTTAACACTTCATTTGTTCAATTGCAGAAGATAAGAGGAGGAAAGTGATACACATAAACAACTTACAAATACTGAAAGAAGCACACCATCAACACAGATAGCCACAAGAATCCCAAACAGTGCTGCAAAACCCTGGTCTTTCCTTTGCCAAAATGCTGAAGTAAAATGTACAATAGAGTCTCACAACTATTCCCCAAGAGTCCAACCATGAAAATGATTTAGAAAATACATAATATAGACCATGCCAACCCATTCCCTAGCCTCTAGGGGTCGATCTCCTCCTTCTAGGAGTAGTTTCAACCAATTCTAAACAAGGAACTGAAATCTAGGTAGTCAAACAACTAACCCCTATATGCTAGGAAACTGATTCATTCATTAAATTTCTTGGTAATTTGTGAATGAACCATCTAGAAGGAGGTAGATAAGTGCCATGTTACCTTACATACATCAAATTACATCATTTTTGGTCAAAAATCACATCAAGGAGTGAAACTGGTGAAGACTGGCCGAGTTCCTGAGCTGAAAGGTGAAAACTGTGTTGAAAAACCCTGTGCGTCGTGCGCCTGAGCCCTACGCGCCGTGCGCCTTTCCACCAGCTTTTGCGGCACTTCCCAACATCCAAATTGAGCTCATGATAGCTTGTTGGAAAGGTCTGGATTTCTACATTCTAACCCAAGTGGAATTTGCCAATTTGGTGTCCATTTTCCCCTCCAAAAGTGCATTCTCCCAAGACTGCTTCCTGTGTGTCCAAAAAGGGGCAGTGAGGTCATTTTTTGCATGGTTTTTGACCTTTTGGGGACCCAAACCTTGATGAAATGTCTTGGCCATAACTGAGCATGTATATTTCATAATGACAAATCCAAAAATGCAAACCATTTTTGATTTGGATCTCCCAATCGTATAGGTTGCGCGCGGCGCGCTACGCGTTGAGCCAAAAAACCTGTTTTTTAACCAAAAATTTCAAAATTGACAAAATTTTCTCCAAATTTCTTGAAATTTGGGCTGGGGTTCCCCAATCAAGCACCATGCTCAGCCGAAAAGGCTTCGGCCAAAATCCGAAGGCGATCTAGCTCATTTTGTCTCTTTTGCCTTTTGACCGCTTTCTTCAATTTTGCCTTAAGACTCCTAATTCGCGCCTTGCAAACTAGGTTCCGGGTCTTGTAATGCATAACCATGTGTTTTAATAATGCATTGTCTTTTTTGCCCTTTTTCAGCTGCTCCTCCAAGTAGATACATGTCGGCTGATATATAAACTTACCCTGAATGAAACTGTGGTGTGAAATTGAATGTAAACTGCCTTTTGATCTAAGAATGTTGTGACCAAGGGGAAAAAATGCACAAGGGAATATTAGGAAGGGGAAAATATCAGGGAATTAGGGAACCTTGAAATAAAATGTAAGTAGGTAAGGGAGGGGAAATGTAGATAAGGGATTAGAGTTTTAGGGTTTGGGGATTTTGAATAGGGTTAAGGAGTTTTATAGGGGTGAGGGATTAGGATTTTAGGGATTGTAGTGTAGGATTAATGAGGGAATGAATGAGGGGGTTTGATGAGCAATTTTGGGAATGAGGGACATAGGGAAATTAGGAAGAAGGAAACCATGGTGACAAACTGTTCTCAAACCCGACATCAATTTTTTCATATGGGAAAAGGGAGGCTTTCAAAATCTTGTCTCAACGGCCATTATCCATGAACACACCACATTCACCATCAAATACAAAGCAATTGCAGTGGATGAGAGCCTACCTGGAAAATTGATGCAAAGCTTGGGAAATTTGATGATTTTCCAAGCACGTTTGTGAATTTTTTGATGGCACGCAGCACATCGGTGGCGCGTGGCGCATCAGGGATTAAATCATAGTGTAAAAATACACTGGCGCGACGCATCAGGGGCGCGCGACGCATATAGCCCTGTGCATAGCACCATTTTTCAGGAGACTTTTGGAGGCCTTGCCGGTGTCAAAATTGGGCGAAAGATAGCGCGTTGGAAAGGTATTTGAGTCTACTTTCCAGCCCAACTAGAATTTTTCAATTTGGAGTTCATTTTCCCTAACAAAAATCAAATCTCCCAAGACTGGTCAAAATGTGCCAAATGAGGCTGCCTCAAGGTAGAGTGCTGTTGCAGTCAACTTTTGAATGCCTTCCTCAACTCCAAATGGAGATCATGATAGCTGATTCGAAATATCTTTGTGTCTAGTTATCATTTGACTCATTAAGAAAGTCATTTGGCCAACCAAGCTAGGAGAAAACTTGATTTTCCCAAGGTCACTTCAGAGGTGCATTCAATTCGCCTGAGGCAACGATATTTTTGACATTTCTCTAAAACCATGACACCTGTGTAAAATGTGAAGGAGGTTTTTCTTTCGTGGCCCATTTTGGACAAAAACCTCTCTCAGTTTTCCAAAATTCATCATTTATTTCTCAAAAACATCATTTTAGTGAAACCTATCCCGATGTGTGGAACAGAGAATTTGTCGAAATGAAGCGAAATGAAGGGGATAGGGGGCTTCTAAATTCTTGAGGAAATTTTTGGGAGTAGGGAGGGATCTTAGGAAGTAGGGGAAAGTGGAATCTCAGAAATCCAATGAGGGGAAGGGGTCCAAAAGGGAAAAACACAGGTCCAACCTAGAAAATTGTCAAGTTGTAGCAACAAACTAGGGTTTGCACGAAAATGAGGAATTTGGGGGATCTCAATGATGGGAAGCATTTGATAAGGTACTTTAAGGATAGGGGAAGGTGTATGAACATCAGGATACAAGTTTTGCCGATGATTTGACCGTCCAAGAGAAATTGCCTTCAAAACCCTAGGAGAGGGAAATGACCTTACCTAGGCGCAACTGAAGCATGAACAAGGTGTAAAATGACTCATTAGACACTGACATGATAATGAAAACCCTATGAATGATGATAGACTCAGCTGAATAGTGACATAGATTGGCATTTGGGCAATTTTGAAAAGAGTGAAAGCAAACCCTAGACCTAATGCCTAGTGACCAAATTTTGCTTGAAGACTCACTGAAATGACAAAATTTGACCTTGACACTTCAAAATCACTTTGTAAGAGCACGTTTGATCACTGGAGGAAGGCTGGAAAGACTGACAATAACAGACAGAAAGAAAACTACTTGCAGAATGAAATTTCTAATTGAATGAAAACCACTAACAGAAAGAAACTACTTGCTGAATTGAAATTCTACTTGTAGAATGGAAAGGAAAGCAGATAATGACAAATGAAAGAAAGGAAGCTACTAGATTAATTTTGCAGAAATAAACTAGTGGAAGAAAATTGAAGACTAAAAATAAAAGAAAGCAGTAATCACATTCTACTCTGACACCTCCCCGACAATGATGCCAAAAAGTGATGAACCTAGGTATTGCAACAAGAATGCTGCAACTCCCAGGGCTACCAGCTTTACTTATTAACCTCGGGTTTGTACAAACTTGGAGGTGACAGTGCTATATGCACAAGTAGAAGTGATGGTCCTTCATGTTGTCACTTTTTCATCTAGCAAGAGACCCCAGGGGTTCCAAGCCAGACTTCCATAGGGTCAGAAGAAGCTTAAGTCTTTGATGGGATAAGAGAAAATTTATCCTAAGAGAGAGCTACTCTACTGCAGTATTGAAGAAAACAACATGTAATGATAAACCACACCATACCTTAACTGTATAAATTTTGAATAATATGACACTTATTCACAGAGATTATCCTGATTATACACTATTGCAGAATACATGCACAATACATAACCTCCTCTACGTTGATCATCAATTTAGCAGCGTTAAAATCAATGAAACATCAATCGCATGCACACATTAACACAGTATGTAACCCAGGGAAAGCATACAGTTGAAAACCCCACACTATCTATATATTATATTGATTGAGAACATGTAACAATACATAGTACAATACTCCTCACAAGTACTCAGTACTATCTCCACCTGTTACACACAAACTAGCTCAGATCTGATGCCTCAAATCTCCTCCACTATTTTCCTGCCTCCACTGCGCAATCCTGCAAGAGAATAATGATGAATGGCTGAAGCAAACTTGTATTTTCTTGGCTGAACCACGCAATCCTCATTGGCATTACTCGATCCCACTGATTGTGCAAGATCTCATGCACAACTATAGTCACAACTGATAGCAATCTCAACCTCTAACACCTGTCTCCATTGAACTGTCCATACACTGAGTTAACTGATGTATTATTTAGTTGCTTTATGAGTTAATAATTAGTGAATTAATTTAACAATTAATTCACATCACTCATCACTAGTCTATTTGCAGTTAGACTAAATACAACTAGTTTAACCAAGTCAAACTAAACACAACTCCATCAACTCCACAATCAACTCCACCAAAACTCAACCACATGAGTTCTAACTGAAGTCCTGCATGCAATAGCTCAACTGACCCACAAGAAAAGTGTATTTCCTTCTGACAACTGCATGTGCCCCATCTGTAGCTCAAACTAAAGTGCCCCAAGAGGATAAGATAATGTTTATAGTCCAAATATTATTATGAGACAATAATATTCGACTGTTCTGTTTTTAGCCTGGCAGTCTGAAAATAGAAACCGCCCATATGTCTAAAAATAGAAGTCCATCTATTTTTACCGACATGACCAATCATCCACAAATAGCATCCTACAACTCATAGACCATGATCCATATGTCTAAAAATAGACATAGTCTAAAAATAGACTTTGTGCCAAAAATAGCCTGCAGGCCCACTTAGTGAAGGTGACTTCTTTCCACTAAGCTCCATCATCTTGTTGCATTCTCAACACTCCCTCTCAACAAGATATGGATTATCAGCAACCCCTATCCTACCTCCGTGGTATTCGAATTTTCTCCTAGTGAGCGCCTTCATCAAGATATTAGCATCCTGATCCTCCATTGGAATGTATGAAAGTAACATGATTCTCTGCTGCGCACAATCTCTGATATGATGGTACCTGATGTCAATGTGCTTAGATATATCATGAAATATTGGATTAGCCGAGAGTTTAATGCAACTCTGTTATCATAGTAAATTACAGTAGGCTCCAAGTATGAACCGAGCAACCCGACCAGGATCTTCCTCATCCATATAGCCTCGCATGCAGCCAAACTTGCTGCCATATACTCGGCCTCTGTTGAACTGAGTGCCATGGATCTCTGCTTCCTGCTGTACCAAGAAACTACTGTCGACCCGATACTGAAGACCCCTCCAGATGTGATCTTTCTATTCGTTGGGCTCCCTGCCCAATCTGCATCCGTGAAGCCACATAGCTTCACCTCATCCTCCTATCTGTACCACAATCCATATCCCAATGTGCCTCTGAGATAATGCAATACATGCTTGCCTGCCTTCCAGAAGAGCTTGGTTGGCTTAACCATAGCTTGTGAAATCTTGTTAATAGCAATGCATATATCAAGTCGTGTATTGACCAGATACATAAGCGACCCAACCAATTATCGATAAACAGTGGCATCCACTACTTCCGCCGAAGTAGCATCCTCCTTCCTCCAATCTCCAGGAAGAGGAGTATCAACGGCTTGAACCCATGCATGTTGAACTTCTCCAGTATCTCCCGAGCATACTTACCCTGAGAAACAAATAGTCCATCAATGTGCTACCAAATTTCCAATCCCAAGAAATAATGAAGGAGGCCCAAGTCCTTCATCTCAAACTCCTTAGCAAGATCATCCTTGCATGAAAGTATCAACAGCTCATCACCCATTAGAATCAAATCATCTACATAAAGTACAATGATAAGCAACTTACCCTCCACCACAATCTGGTATAGGTTAGGATCCACCTCACTCTTGGAGAATCCAAGTTCGGTGAAATAACTGTCTATCCGTGTGTACCAAGCATGTGGTGCTCGTTTCAACCCATACAGCGCTCTCTTGAGCCTGCACACATGTGACTCGCTGCTGAAGATCTCGAAAGCTTCAGGCTGCTCTATGTACACCTTCTCCTCAATGACTCCATTGAGGAACACAGTCTTCACATCCATCTGATGAATGTGCCACCCCATCTGCACTGAGAGAGCAAGAATCGTCCGTATGGAAGAATACCTTGCAACAGGTGCAAAGGTCTCCTCATAATCGATCCCCTCTATCTGTGAGAAGCCTCGGGCAACAAATCTTGCCTTGTACTTCTCCACACTCTAGTTAGCTGCCTGCTTAACTTTGTAGATCCATCTTGAACCCACCACTGATTTCCCTTCCGGTCTTAGGACAATCTCCCATGCACTGTTTCTAACAATCGAATCATACTCTTCTACCATGGCATCTACCCATGCGGGATCTTCCACAGCTTCCTCGAAAGAGGATGGCTCAGTCACAACACATTTTCTCACAAGAGCCATGTATCCAGTGTACCGATCGGGTGACTGTCTCTGTCTACGTTGAGCTGTAGGTGGTCCTACAACCTTCTCTGCATCTTGAGCCAGTCGCTCAGCTTCTGTCAAGCGCTTTCGCCCTCTGATGGTTGGCGCTGCATGAGTGGTCTCTTCCATTCCATGAAATTCGTCATGTGGCTGATCCACGTCCTGAAGCTCATCTTTAGGAACTAATAGCTCCTCATCTGCATGCAAGTGTGACTCCCTCTCAAGCGAACACTTCATGGCTTTCTCCTCCTGAAATTTTATATCCCGTCGCACAACAGTCTTGCCACTGTCTGGAAAATACACACGATAGTTGTGGGGCGTATCAGTGTACCCCACAAATATCCCAACCTCTGCGGTCAGCTCCAGCTTCTTCCTGGCATCCTTCGTCACATGCATGTAAATGCTAGAACCAAAAATCCTCAAATAAGAAATATCAGGCCTCTTACCAGAATAAGCCTCCTCGGGTGTACTCATGCCAAGTATCCTGTGAGGACAATGGTTCTGCACATATACTGCATTATTGCATGCTTCCGCCCATAGGTGAAGGGGTAGGCTCTGATCATGCAACATCTCCCGTGAAGCACCCACGATCGTTCTGTTCTTCCGCTTAGCAACCCCGTTCTGCTATGGGTTATGGGGAGCTATGAGCTCTCTTTGAATCCCTTCTGCGCTACAGAAGTCCTTGAACTCGCTAGAGATGTATTCACCACCATTGTCGCTCCTAAGAGCCTTCACCTTCTTCCCCGGCTCCTTCTCGACCAGTGCTTTGAACTCACAGAACTTTGAGTATGTCTCGCTCTTCTTCTGCATGAAGAAGATCCAGCAGTTTTGAGAGAAATCATCAACAAAGATCACATAATACCTGTGCTTTGCTGTCAAAGCTACTCAGAAAGGTCCACACACGTCTGTGTGAATTCTCTCAAGGATCGTCGTGGCGTGACTATCCTTCTCATGAAAGGTGGCTTTCACAAACTTTCCCAAAGTACACCCCTTGCACTGATCTGACTGCGCAAGAGTGCCTTTAGGAAGCCCAGTAGTGATCTGCTGTAGTATCTTCAAGGCTCCATGGTGAAGGTGACCCAATCTCCTGTGCCACAGCTCGCCATCATCCCGGCTCACCAATCCTTCTGCCTTGCATGCCATCGCTGCGCAGCCATCTACATGCAACTGATAAAGGTTCCTGACTCGAACCCCTATATTTCGAGTTTCTCCAGTTGTCTTACTGCGCAGGAAAGCCTTTCCCTCACTGAAAACAACATCATATCCCTTGTCTTCTAACATTGCCACAGAGATAAGATTCTTCTTCAATCCTGGAACATGCATCACTTCCTTCAATATGAAGGATTTACTAGACTCCCTCTCAAAGGAAATGGTACCGATACTGGTCGCACTGTATCTACCATCATCGCCCATCTCGATGTGCACTCCAAGATCTTTCTCCTCCAGATCAGAAAAAAATCTCGATCTCCTATCATGTGAAAAGACGCACCACTGTCCAAGAACCATATCGATCCCATCACACTTGATATCAAGCATGTGATCAATGAAAAATCAAGCTCAAACTGTGAGGCTAAGGCCTCTCCCGTTGTAGATCGAGCAGCTTGCTTGTTCTTCTTCTTCTGCGGACAATTTGTGGCATAGTGTCCGTGCTGGTGACAGTGAAAGCACTTCACCTTGGACATGTCCTGCTTCTTGCCTTTCACACCAGAATGAGAAGCTTTCTTGTTCTTCCCCTTCTTTGCTTTGGCAGCCAAAGCGCAATTTTCTTCATCAGGTGCCTTTGATGAAGATCCATCCCTGGTATTCCACCTGATCTCCTCCTGCACAAGATCTGACCAAAGTCTCTTCCATCCTGGAATTTTCTCCAAACCATTGACAGAGTCCTGATAGGAATGCCAACTCTTCGGAAGACCAAGGAGAGCCAATCTCACCAAGTCCTCATCATCGACAGTCACCCCCACACTTCCCAGCTCATCCCTGCACTGAGTGAACTTCATGAGATACTTGGGCATACTGTCTCCCTTCTTGCATTTAATGTTTTTGAGTTTATCCTTGAGCACCAGCTTCCTCTGATCGCTCTTGCTTTGGAATAGATCTATCAATGCTTTCCACATCAAGTATGGAGAAGCCTTTCCATGTAGGCTAGACACAATGTGATCCTTCACGCCCTCCAACAGAATCCTTCGACACTTTGTTGTCTTCTTTTGCCAAACGTCAGCTTCGGCAGCATCAGTAGGCTTTGGGACCTCAGCCTCTATGAACTCCTTCAGCCCATTATCATCTAACACTGCCTCCATCCTGTCCTTCCATGCAATATAGTTCGAGCTGCCCTCAAGTGCATACTCTAATCGCAATCCGTTGAAATACATTGCAACGTTGAAACCAAGAAAACACTCCTGCAAATTCGAATTCCACCAGCTCAAAACTCAACCGCGTCTGATCTAAAATTCTTGAGAACAAAGTATTTCTCATACAGAGATTGACTGTATGGGATTTTACAGGATATCTCACCTTCCAAAGGAAGGATGAATCCAGAGGCTACTTGGCCCGATTACAGACTCTGCTTGAAGAAATAAAATGTAAACACTTTCTGAATAATAGATCTGATGATCAACAGCTCTAATACCATGTAGAAATTTTGAATAATATGACACTTATTCACAGAGATTATCCTGATTATACACTATTGTGGAATACATGCACAATACATAACCTCCTCTACGTTGATCATCAATTTAGTAGCATTAAAATCAATGAAACATCAATCGCATGCACACATTAACACACTATGTAACTCGGGGAAATCATACAGCTAAAAACCCCACACTATCTGTATATTATATTGATTGAGAGCATGTAACAATACATAGTACAATACTCCTCACAAGTACTCAGTACTATCTCCACCTGTTACACACAAACTAGCTCAGATCTGATGCCTCAAATCTCCTCCACTGTTTGCCTGCCTCCACTGCGCAATCCAGCAAGAGAATAATGATGAATGGCTGAAGCAAACTCATATTTTCTTGGCTGAACCACGCAATCCTCATTGGAATTACTCAATCCCACTGATTGTGCAAGATCTCATGCACAACTATAGTCACAACTGATAGCAATCTCAACCTCTAACACCTGTCTCCACTGAACTATCCATGCACTGAGTTAACTGATGTATTCTTTAGTTGCTTTATGAGTTAATAATTAGTGAATTAATTTAACAATTAATTCACATCACTCATCACTAGTCTATTTGCAGTTAGACTAAATACAACTAGTTTAACCAAGTCAAACTAAACACAACTCCATCAACTCCACAATCAACTCGAACAAAACTCAACCACATGAGTTCTAACTGAAGTCCTGCATGCAATAGCTCAACTGACCCACAAGAAAAGCATATTTCCTTCTGACAGCTGCATGTGCCACATCTGTAGTTCAAACTAAAGTGCTCCAAGAGGATAAGATAATGCTTATAGTCCAAATATCATTATGAGACAATAATATTCGACTGTTCTATTTTTAGCCTGGCAGTCTAAAAATAGAAACCGCCCATATGTCTAAAAATAGAATTCCATCTATTTTTACCAACATGACCAATCATCCACAAATAGAATCCTGCAACTCATAGACCATGATCCATATGTCTAAAAAATAGACATAGTCTAAAAATAAACTTTGCGCCAAAAATAGCCTGTGGGCCCACTTAGTGAAGGCGACTTCTTTCCACTAAGCTCCATCATCTTGTTGCATTCTCAACATTAACTGACCATCTAACAGTTATGCTAAACAAAATTGCTAAATCAAAACTAACCTAATGCTATTGTCTAAGTTGCATAAGTAAAGAGCATCAAAAACCAGACTAAGGTTTAAGCAAGGAAACTAATTCTAAATATGTATTCAAGTGGAAGAGCAATCAAAGGTTGAAATCAATGAAAGGAGGATGTAAGGACGCAGTAGTGCATAGGGACCATTGGATTGATCAACGAACAAAAGATGGATGGCAGAGATCTTATCACGAAGGCTAATTGAATAGATGGATGAATAGGGTGAATGCATAGGATGAATGACAAAGGTGTTAACACGGAGGTTAAGTGGATAGATGGATGAACCAGATGAATGAATAGGATGAATGACGGAGATTGTATCGTGAGAGAAACATGAGGAAATGATGGAGCGGGTTTTCATAGGTGATAAGCAGCTTCTCACACGCCCTCAAAGTTGTAAGCTATATTTCTGAATTTCACGTGATTAGCCTAACCGAGCAACACATAGCACAAGAAAACCACTTTTCTCGCATTGTCTCGAGTAGATAACGGTCATGCACGAATCTGCGCAAGATTGCACGATAGTTGTCGAATCAAGCGAGGAAAATCGATGGTGGGGATTTAAAGTGCATAAAGTATTGAGGTGACATGATAGCCGTTGGATCAAGAGACAGATTGATGGTGGAGATTAGAGCACATAAAGTAGGTGGAAGACTTCGCGCATGATGGCCATTGGGAAAACTAATGAATCAGATGGTGGTTGGTCAGGTTTGTTGTGGATCGAACGGTGAGGAAACGATGCATGAAGAACGTGTTGAATGAGGTTTCAAATGAAAACAACAGAAAAACCAGTGAGGGTGAGGGTGGAACAAGATTGATGGAGAACGATGACAGTGAAACGAAACAAGTAATTGCATCAAACAATAAACTCCAAAGCTCATTTGAGAACCAGAAACCTATTTTTTTGGGGTTGCTGGATGGTCTCTTCCTCATTGTCCCAGATGGAGTATATGAGGCAGAGACACCTACGGACAACCTCATGGTTATCTTTTTCTCCTAGCTAACCTTCTAACTAATAGAAGGCACCAAAGTAAGTAAACTAAGGCACAACCGATCTACTCTACACTACTGTAATAAAAATTTAGCTACTTAAGCTAATGAATAGAACCAGAAATCTATGTTAGCATACATGTACTATAAAGAGGAGCTTTGGCTGCTTGGGTTGGGCCCTAACCCAAGAGCTTCAGCCCTTTGAGTTAGCTCAGTGCTGGCTCAAAACAAAACTCATCTTTATTATAAAAACCATGGATTACATAACAAAATGTCACAAGTCTTGCAACTCAGAAATAAAGCAGAGTTTTACAATAAGAATTTGAATCCCACTGAGGTCCTAAGCCTCTCTACTTATACATCTTAAGTCTCCAATGAATTCCTTCAAATCAGGGAGGCTTGGCTCCCAACTCAAAATATTTTTTTTTTATCCTTTTCGCTTACTCAGCTATCTTCTAGTCCTCATGATTTGGCTCTTTGCACTTCGAGCTAATGGAGGAATATTCGAATGGAGGGGTAGTAAATGAGGAGGATTTACCTCCTATAATTCTTCTCCCTTGTCCCATTCGAGTTTTGACCAAGGTGTTTTCCATAGTTCCTTGATTTTATCCAACTCTAACTCATCTCATAAACAAAATATAATCAAAAGTATGCAATAAGTTGTGAGAATAGTTGGTTTGACTAAGCTAGGAGGTGAATTAAGGCCAATTAAGGCCCACATAATTACCCAATGATGAGGCTCATCAATAGGCATCTTCGATCTACTTGTAGACCCATGAGGTTTCTTGTGTTCCCCCACACCCATTGGGAACAACACATGTTTATTATTTGGACAACAAGGGGCCAACCCCTTGTCCACTACTTTTGGGAGTCTTATTCATCACCGTGGAACTTATGGACTTCATTAAGCTTCTTAGAAGGCCCAACGACATGTATTATTGATCACTTTACCTCTTAAGAGGCTTATTCCTTTTTTTATGGGCTAGTTTGGTGGGCTTGTCACCAAAAGTGAGTTATTTTTCACATTATTTTATTCTAGGTGCTATTGTAGGCCTAATTAGCTGAATCAAAATCATTAGAAGTGTATAAATATGAGTGATGTGAGTTAATTTTAGCATCATCTCTTGGTTTTGGACTTGTGATCTCTTTATAGGTTTTCGTTATTCCTTCTTAGTGGGCTTAATTTTGGAGCATGGAATGAATTTTGATGTTTGGATTATCTTCCCTTGTCTTGGAGCTTCTTGGATGGAAAATTTGTTGATGGTTGGATATATTCTCTTACATGTGAGTACAAATATAATTCTATTCTTTATTTTGTTTTGTCAAATGCATTGATAATGCGATTTTTGCTACACTATGGCTAATTGTTGCATGCATCATTGCAAAATTGTGGGATTATTGTTTCTATATATCATCTCTCAATATATGCGCCATTTATGTTGAATGAAATTATCCTACAAATAATTTGATCATTGAATGTATCTTGATAAGCCATCTCTTTTTTCAAAATGAAGTATAAATCTTTAAGGTCACTCTCCCTTGCCCTAATGCTAAGAGAATTTGTCCTTGAAGCCCCCTTGACCTAGAAAAAAATTCAATTCTCATTATTATTCTTGACTCCAATCTCTCCAAATGATTAGGAACAAGTATACCATAATATGATCACCTTAAATCTATTTTTCTCCTCCCTTACCCTATTTTTCTAGGCTTAGCCTACATAGGTCACCTAGGGAATCAATTATCTCACAATATATCCACCCAAATACTTCAATTTTTGGTCTGTAATTGCACTAGTGTGTCCTCATGAAGCTGTCAAAATTTCATGATATTCCGATGGTAGGATATTGAGATATCACAAGCCCTAGCTTGAAGACAAATTCTTTCCCCTGGTTTCCCTTAGGCTAGAAACCCCATTGGGATCCTTGCATTTCCTTTCATTGAAAATTAATTCCTTAATCCCTTTACCCTCCATAATTAGGTCAAGTATATCATTGATTTCTAAACCATATCCCCTTGACCTAACCTTGGGTTTTCTTGGTCCTATGTGGTCCCATGCACTATCAAGGTTAATTCTTCAAGGATCACCTTGAACCCAAGTTTCAAAAATAATTATATGCATTAGGGATCTCTTTTATATGACACATACTCAAAACTTAACCCTTGAAATTCTCCCCAAGCCCTTCCTAGAGAGCCTTCCATGTTTCCTTCCTGTTGAGAAATCTTGGGCATGAATAGTTAAAAGATTTCTCTGCTTGATAATTTCTTGTGATATAATTTTACTTCTTAGCTTATATTATTTTCTTCATTATGTTATTTTTTTTCTTTATCATCAAGACAATTACCAATATGCACAATAAAATACAAGTGACACAGTATGTAGGCTTGTCACCCAGGGCCAAAACCTCTCACCTCTTGAGAGGAAAACCTAACCAAAATTCTTCTTCTCAGATCATCAATTGATGAGTACCAAGACCATGAAATAGACCATTGACTCTGGTATCCTCCCAAGAACGTTATCACTAGCTTTTATGCACTAACTCTTCCTTTTCTCGACTTTCTTCTTCATCTCAAACTTCTCTCCTCGACTCCTTCTAGAGAATCTCAGTCTCTTTCCTTCACACTTCTTCTTCATGAGTTCCTCTATAGAAACTCAGTTTCAATGATATCATTGGATTCATCTATAGAATCCCAGTATCTAGATATCTATCTCGATCACCCAGAATTGGTACCCCAGAAGAATCCTTCCTTCATTGAATCCAAAAGGGACATTCTTTTCTGCCCGAGAAGAAACCTTATTCCTTGCCCCAGAAGAATACTTCTTCGCTGCCCCAGAATAAATTCTCCTTTGCTATCCCAAAAGAAACTTTCCTTCTCTATCCCAGAAGAAACTCCCATTCGTTATACCCAGAAGAATCCTTCTTTGATATGCCCAGAAGAATCCTTCGTATCCCTTCTTCGCACTTCTCTTGATCAAATGCAAGTCGATTTGCTTACCTTTAAGTGAGGTCAAGTGTGGCTATATATATACCTTATCTCATGTCGTTTAGGCCGACATGATCACAAGAGGTTAGGTTGACTTCTTCTAGCATGTTATTCCATCGTCGTAGGCCGACTTGAAGAGGATAAGTGACAAGGTCTCAGAGGATAATTTACATAGACACGATTGAACTTTTACAAAGTGTAACATGACTTTACATGACAATGATTATAACATTTTATGACTAGATGACAAATAATTCCTATATACTCTCAATTGGAGTCTTGACTCAAAAATAAATTCTCTTGCTCATGAAACCCATGATGCAAGCATTACAATATTTATTTTTCTTCTTTACATATCATTACATAAAATCATAATTACAAGTCATTATGAAGACCAAACCTAGTTACACTTTTCAACATTCCATCTTAACTAGGGAGGTACTCATAATGGTACTTGGACATTCTCAATTTGAAGAATTTATCATAAGAAGGATTCAGATTGGTAACTCATTTGTATAGCATGATATCAGCTAGCATTGTTACATAGCAAGGCCTTGACTAACAACTCCATCTCTCCACAAGATCTAAGCTCAATGTTGGCAGACCAATGATTTATAGACACTCTCATCATAGTCTCTCTTGGACCATCCCCTACCCGGGTAATCAGGGTATGTTCCATGAGGACTATTCTTATCTTGGAATCCCCAGTGTTATACAACAAAATGACCTCCTCATCAGCTCAGAGGGGAAAGACATGATGGCTGAATCAATAACCAAACTCATTGGCCTTGTTTCCACACTAACACTGCCTATACACTAACAACATGCTTTATAAAGCTTCTCTGTAAGCCTAAGGGAGCGTTAGTGACCCCACTAACTCTACTTATTAGTTTGAGGACAACGTTAGTGGACCCTAATGAGGATCTAAAGGTCAAAGGAGAGAATTGACTCAGAAATATCTCTATATTCCCTCCTAAATCTACTTAGAAAAGCAAGGAAACATCAAAGTTCGACCTATTTGTGGGATTTTTAATCCTAATGAAGGAGGAAAATGGGAAAGAGCTCAAAAGAATGTAAACATCATTGCTTTTACCTAAGTAAACTCATGGATAAACTTGGCAACCCTAACCTTGAATGCTACATAAGCAGAGCTAGGGCTATTGTGATAGAGGTCAGATCATTTAAAAGGATAGATTACTTGATTGTCGAGCATAATCTCAAATCTAAGCAGAAGAAGTTGGTAAGAAGGGAGAGAGAGAGAGGAGCTGGAGGGGTAAGTGAAGGCTGATGCAACAGATGGTTGTAATTAGTCTTCTGACATTAATATAGAACTGCATTTGTACTGTCTACTCTGTGGTGTTGGTACTATCATTCATTTATTTATTTGTCTAATACTTTTTAGCATGAGTAGCTTAGTTATGTGTAACTAGATGTCTTTTATATATTCATGTATTAATTATCAAGGTCGTATGTTGTGATTATGCTTGTCTCTTCTATGTGAAAGACTTGATCTAGAGCCGGCTCAGGGGACTTCCACCTAGCTGCATTGTGTTCTCCAGAAAATCGACACGAAGGTTTGAGGTAATGAATTTGTTTTTCTTTGATAGTTAGTTATTTAGTATGGACATGCTTGTAGCTTTGTGACAGCTGCAAATAATCTTACAGTCTGCCAAGGGTCCCGGGAAGACCCTTGAAAGTATCTTCATTCTCCATACATCGTGCATTCTATCGTATAGCAGAATTGGTGACTCCACTAGGGACTATACTTTAATTCCTGATTTACCCATAAAGTTCCTAGTTTCCTCCTCCTTCTAGACCTTCCTGTACTTCTACATTCCTTTTTTGACCCATGAGGACCTTGCAACACTCTTCTTTCATATATTCAGCCCTGAATCCGATCCCCAAAGCCCTCTTTTGAAGTGTTTTCCCACGCTAATGCAGGTTAGCAGTGTAAATAGAGCTTTATAAAGCTATGTGTCTGCACAAACAGAGCGTTAGTGCCTCCAATAACTCTCTGTGGCCTCTAGCACAGAGCATTAGTCACCCAAATTTTGATATGCAGTTGTGTCTGTGACCTAAGAGGGTTGAGAAACCTTCTTTTGTCTACAAGATCTGTGTCGTGAAAGATTCTTTTGTTAAGAAAATAGCTTTTCTTCTTAAAAACTTTTTATTTTCATAAAGGAAAAAAAAATAAAAAAAATTATTCATTATTCTGCTCAGCTGGTTAAGTTCTTCATTATTTGGTTTCAATAGTTGTTAGAGAGCATTGAAAAATTTGTATCGGTTATGCTAGTGTTGTAATGAATAGGATGCATGGAACGAATATTGATTTATGAAAGACTCTCCCTTGTAGAATACAACTTATTCATCGAAATTGAAAATTTACAAGCATTGTCTTTTGCATGATTTTGAGTCAAAGTCCCACCAAATATCATATGTCAACACCCCTACCGAAGACACTAAAAAAGTACACTTAAAATCTACCTAAAATCAATCAGTAAATCTTTGTAGAGAAAACAAACATTAGTCCAAGTTAGGATCTTGGGATAGGCAGTGTGAGTAAACTGCCCAAGATCAGAGCCCAAAACTAGTGTCATTAAAAGAGAAAAATCCTTCTGCACTCATACCACTGTGACCACTCCAGTAAAAACGGAGATAAATACGAGACAACATTGGACTGTAAGTGAAGGCAGCCTGCCTTCACTTGCAAATCCTTTGGGTATTCGATGTATCGGGGATGCCTTCGGGGATATTGGAGCTGAGTCAGAGACTCAAGTATCCTACCCACATAGCGTACTATCTGCGACTATGTCCCCCTCGGTAGTGTTTGTGATCTTAGGTATCCTTAGTGGCCATACTTTTAGGGACTTACAAAAGGTGACTGGGGCAGGTTTCCCTAGTACCTAACACAGACAAACCTACTCTGTCTTCAGTTTTTGGGAGGGTGCTCATCTTCATGAGAGTACTTGGCCCCTCAATCTGAGGTTTGGGCGAAGCTATAGAGTAACCGTAACTGTAAATTCGGCAACCCTCTCTGTTATTCATTGTGATATTGGGTTTCATCTTCATTGATTGGTGCTTATTAGACAGGGTCATTTCCCTTTGTTTGTTGATTAATTCACTTAGTGTATTTTTTTATTTTTTAGGTGCCAGAGTGTTATCATTGAGACTTTAATAAACATCACAATAAAATTTATTGATAAAAATTATCAGCCACCATGGCTACATCCGGCCCTCGTCATCAATCTAGACGATTGTTAGGACTTCCTCCACTCATTGTGGAAGATCTGCTGAGCTCCAGTGAACCAAATTCCCCATCTTCGGGAAATCAGTCTCCGAGATCTCACATAGAATCAGTTTGGACAACCGATGATTCAAGCTTACCGTAGGATTTATTTACTGCAGGATTTCTTCCTCTATATAACCCTTCGATCACGAATCCGTTGGACCCACTCTTGGTTTGTGTTGCATTTGTACCTCCTTTGTCTTTAGTTGGAACACTTCCACCCATCCTGTCGATGACTAATAGGTCGTGCAACTCTTTTGACACTTTTCGTCCCCCATCGCTTCCCCAGTCGACAGTGACTACCACACCTTTGATGGTGATCCCTACTATCCATTTTTCCCATGTACAAACCCTAACATGACACCCTCCATGAGTGGAACCCAGTCTATGTCGGGTTCTATCCCTTTAGTGTCAAACTATATACCTTCGACAAGTGCTACATACAACGCTCCTTATAACGCTTAATATAGCACAGTTAGTGCAGGTCCCTTCAACCAACAATATGGTTGGCATCCATTGCATAGTTCTAACCCCAAGATTCAAGTATCTGGGGGCACTCCCAAAATACATATGGTGGCTGGGAAGATAACAATTCCCCTTCCGTTTTCAGGCATGCATGATCAGTCATAGTGTTATCACCAAAACAAGGGTTTACATTTTTTTTAGTCATCGTCTTAGATAAGTGTCAAGTCACCTTATGTTTCGATGGGTAGGTAATATGTTAGGAGTCTCAAAGGTTTCAATTTTTATGTCCAAATAAAGTCCAACAACCTTATCCCATGTTTCATGAGTCTTATATTATTTTTAGAAACCCATAGCTTAAACCAATTTTGAAAATTTTTAGAATTAGCCCCGAAACCACATTTTGGTAGCGCAGACAGTGTAAAATGTTTGTTTCGCACTACGAAAATGCTACTTTTTTTGTAGTGTTTTTCCCTGTGAGCTACGAAAGCGCGAATTCAGAGAACAATCTTGTCAAAAATCAATCTGTTAATATTCCATTATGATTTTCATTATTAGGTGTTGGCTAGGAGTCAGTCCTTATGCATGCCGCCATCCAAACTCATCATTTCTAATTTAGGGTTCATTATGTTAGATATTTCCAAATTTGAAAGGGCTGGCTAGTCTCGTCATGTTAGTTTGCATGCAAACCCTCAAACAGAATATTTTTCGAATAGTAAGCTTTGGTAATTGTTCACCAAGGTCTTCCTCATTCATCATTCAGGTGAGGCTGACCACCATTGGCAAGCGAGGCTGATCAATTGAGTTTCAAAAGAGGCTAGTTTTGACATAGGAATTCAGAAGAAAAGATGAGAGAGGAGAAGAAACTTCATAGGTCTGGTCATTGCTTGAGAACAGAGCTGGAAAGCACTGAGGTCCTAATCAGAGACAAAGCAGTTATAGAAGCCTTCAAGAAAGTAGGGTGCTGGAAGTTTTGTAAGAAACTGCAGTGAGGGAATACCCAAGTGACAAAGGTGTTTGCACTTCCTTTTAGTGGCTTAAGTAAAAAGGTCGGAATGCTTAATTTGCAAATTTCTCCAGAGGTCATAGCGTTGGTGACAAAAATTCCTAGGAGGCAAGAGACATGGTTCAAAAAATTCAGATTCGACATGGAACCATGTAAGGTGTTCTTGAAGCCATAGTTTTCAGAAACCGACCTAACCAAGGCAGTTCCCAAAGACTACATCAAGGACAGCTATACCAACTTTCTTTTCAACATTCAACATTATTTCACTTGTGAAGGCAGATACCAAAAGGCTTATTCATATCATTTCAAACTCCTTTTACATTTTACTGGTATGATTTCTCTAGATTTTCCTTACTTCTTATTTCGAAGTATAGCTAAGATGGCAGATAAATTACAGTTAAAATCCCAAGGATGTGAGACTTCCCTATTTCATCATAGTCTAATTAAATTGATAGTTCTACATGAGCTCAAAAGGGTCAACAAAGATTGGTCTTCGTTTTTTTTTGTATGTGACTTTGGAACATAAAAACAAGGTGAAGACACTAGCCCTGGGGTTAAAATAACTCCATCAACATAAACAAGCAAGTCTGCAATGTCTAGGGCAAAAAGGTATGTTAAGTTAAAGCCTAGCAAGCAGGTGAAAGGGAAAGCAAGCAAAACTCTAGTAGTCAAAACCCCATCAGTCATTCTCGAAACTCCTAAATTTGCTAAGGAAAAGATATCTGAGGTTAAAGGAAAGACACAAGTGCAGTCAACCAGCAAACCAGTTCAAAAGAGATCGACTAGAAGCCAAATTTTAAAGGAGTAAGGGAAAACAGTGATCTCGGGAGAAGTTTCAAGCTTGAAGGGTGATTTAAATGATATCTTAAAGGCCATTGACATTACAGAATCTCCTTTGGTACAGGCAGATGTGACAAAATTTGATCAAAGGAAGTCAAAGAAAGTGAAACCCTCCAAGAAACTGGAATTTGAGGATGATGTTACAACTTTTGTTTTTAAATCTAGAAAGCCCTTAACCAGGCAATCCAAGAAGATGCAGGAGTCCAATGTTGAATTGGAGAGAACAAAAGAAGCCTTTTCTATTCCAGAAGAGTTGATAGACTTACCATCTCCAAAACCTAAAGGAGACAAAAACACAGTTCCTGCCACTCAAACAGAAAAAACCAGTTATGAAGTTATGGAAGAAAGGTTAAAAGCTGCCCACAATGAAATTGCTAAACTAAGAGTGAGAGCAAGAAAGCATGCTACTAAAAAGAAAAACTTCAAAAGGATGAAGGCTCTCTGGGAGGCTGAAAAGGTGTCCAAACCAGAATTAGTTAGTAGTGAAAATCAATACTTCACCTGGACTGTTCCTGCAATCAAAGAAGCCAGATTTGTAAGGAAAATTAAAACCTAGCTCAGAGCTACAAACAGGGAATTGAAGAGGAAAATTGAAGACCTGGGAATACAACTAACCCAGTCTAGGAAAGGTTCTACAACAATAATGAAACAGGGTGTTAAAAAGAGGCAGTGAAGGAGATATATTAAAACAGTTTTGGCACACAAAAGAATTTTGGCATATAAAGGAAGAACAACTGTGAAGAAGAACATCTATAAGGGTAAGTGATTTTGATTTTGGGTTGATCATATCAGTCTTCTTTGAATTTTGAAAAAAACTCCCAAACCACAGACTTTTGAAGTTCATGTTGAAAAAAGAACATACACAGTAGTTTCGTAGCGCACTACGAAACTGCTGAAGATGATCATTTAGCACTTATGGATGTTTTTCGGAGGTAAGGTTGGATTAGTTCCAAATTTTGAGGTTGTTGGTAGACATGGGATCATGTATGAACTCTTAGATAGTAGTGGTGTAGATAAAAAAGCTTCAAGGATTATTTCATAGGTAATATGAAGGCTGTGCTATGAAAACAGAGCGTTTTCGTAGCACTGTCATGTTTCATCCTTTACACCATATGCTTGAGTTTCCTTTTTGCACAGGTGGAAAATGATGCTTCAATAGATTATTAATTCATGCCACATATACACCAGCAAAACACTATTTGAAGATAAGCACAAAGGGTTGAGAGCCTAAAAAGGAGGAACTCTGTCTCCTAGTTTTCAGGACAGTTAGAGTATAATTCAACAGGCTTTGCAACAACACTATGGACATTATCAAACTCGAAGAAATGGTTGGAAGTGGATTAAAGAATGTATTGAAGACTTAGATAAGGTTGTTGAAATCATGTTTTAGGATTTTTACTCCTATTTGGATTAGGACTCTTAAAGAGAGCTAGCTGTCAAATTGTAATTAAATAGTTTGTTTTGTGAATAGATAGGTGTCTAAGATAGGAATTCAAATTTCTCTAAAGGTGGATCATGGTATCCAAGGATGTAAAACTCTATATAAAGCTTGAGAATCAAATTCCTCAGGGTTGGTAATTTTATTAGCAAAAGCAAAGCTGTGTTATTGTAAGAAACTGTGGTTTTCATACCTAATACAGAGTTTAGTTTGACTACTCAAGATTCACAAGGAGTTCTATGTGTTTGATATTCTTATGTCCTTATTCAATTACTTATTTGCAGTGGTATGATCTTGTGATACTTATAATTCATTGGAAAATTCTCTAACTTCCTTCACATGCTTGTAAACTGTGTTGATTTACTGTGTTACTATTTCACTTATAAACTTGAACTCCAAGTGCCTTGACTTCCATGTTTGCTGATCATGATGTTTTGTTGAAGACTACCTTGACTCCATAGCCCAATGAATGTTTCCTAATCCTTGATTCAACCAAGTTATATATTTTGTTTGATTTTACTACTAGAGTTAGCCATCTAATCATTAATCAAAAATCTTAAACCTATTGAGAGAGCCCTCTCAGGTTGAGAAGGCTAAGCCTCAACCAAAAGATTGGTTTGAAAGAGTGACTCAGAGTCTACCTGATCAGCAGCCTATTAAGGTCAGATTTTGTGATAATATTTTAGTGCGTTTGCCGGGAGCTTGAAGTTTACTCATTCCCGAAATCAAGAAGATGAACTTCTGAAGGTAGCAGGAGCTCAAAAATTTTTTCGAGGCTGCAATCTACCTTAGTGATTCCATATATTTTCAAAGATTTAAAGGTGGCTTCAAGAAGGATATACACATGGAACAATCCTGATCCCAATCCACCTACCATTGGAGACAATCCAAACACTCTTTCAAGAGTCAGTCAAAGACTTTTAGAAATATCAGGTACTCCATCTTATTCAAAATATTTGCTCTCTGAATTCTCAAGAAGTCCTGAAGACAACAAAGTTGATGATAAAATTCACGAAGTGTTGTTTAGATCGGAAAATGAAGAGGAACTCATTGGTATTATCTTAGACCTGCAAAAGAGAGGAATTGATACCTCAACCCTAGTATCACAAGAAAACAAAGAAGAGTTTTGGGAAGTTGTTACCTCTGAGCTGTTGTTAGAAAAAGAGGCTTTAGATAAATTGAAATAACTTGACCCTTTCGAAGTCTTGCTAAAATCTAAAGCTGGTTTACCTCTTCCAAATTGGATTTCATTTGTTAGTGGTTTACAGAATCCAAGTAGTCCACCTCATATCAGTTCTTCATCTTCTGCCATTCCTAGTGGCTTACACAAACCAAGCAGTCCTCCTCATATCAGTTCTTCATCTTCTGTTCCTGTTATTCCTACAACTATTTTTCCTCCTTTAAGCATGGCTGCACCTGCTAGGTGTGCCCCACTCATGCTCCCTGTATTTTGCATGACCTTCCTAGTAAATATGCTGCTAGGATCCCCACTTGGGGTGGTGATGAAAAAAATACAGCAGAAGAACATGTAGATAGATTTAATGATTTTGCTAACAGAGAAGAAGTCAATGATGAAGATGTGAAGCTAAGAGTATTTGCACAGACCTTTATTGGTGAAGTTAGAAAATGGTTTAAAGCTCTTATAGTAGGAAGCATTCAAAACTAGGCTGAATTTGAAGACAGTTTTCTAAGAAAATGGGGAAATAGAACTACTCCAGTTCAAGAACTTACTGAATATAACAACCTTAGAAGGGCACTTGATGAAACTGTTTAAAATTTCTCAAAAAGATTCAATAAAGTGTTTAACTCGATTCCAGCTTAGTTGAAACCCCCAGAGGTGTTAAGGGATAAATTCCCCTAGAGTCTTGGGTTGATAGCCTAGCAGATCAGAGGTTATCTACAAAGAAAAACACACATTCCACACAACCATGATGATAATATAAACAAACTACGTGAAGAGGGGTGCACCTGGGGGTCCTTCATTTGGGAAGATCTAGCGAGGGTCCAAATTCTCTTGGAGTTCCTTTTAGTCCTCCAACCTGCAAAACAATCAATTCTAGAAAGTACAGCAGTATATTGACCAAGCATCATAAAGAAATCATATTCATAGCATACAGAAAGGTAGTTAGTTATACAATTAAAACAACCATTCATATGTGAATCATAACATTGATATCATAAACATGAAGAAGATTTATATCAGGAACAAGACAAGTGTTTCTTTTATTATAGATAACTAAAGTACAGAAAGGAATGATTTCACCTGAGTCTTCCTTTCGCAGGCTCCAAGCGAAACTGTCCTCCGGATTCGTCCAGTCTCAAGCCTTCAACAAACTCCTTCCATGACTTACTCCAAGATATCTCAAGTAGTAGAAAGACATCATAACACAAGGAAACAAGGGTTTCCTGTAATGGGGGAAGTGTTGGAAGCACAAGGATCTTCAGACTTGGTTAGGGATAATCTTAGTAGAGCGATCTTTCTCTATCTCTCCTCCTCCTTTAGGCCTTCCCCTTTAAGCCTTTTATACTTCTCCCAAAGTATTTTTTTAGTTGGGAATTCGTTGGGAACAGTTGGGCCACAGGTACTAATAGGTAATCAACAGGCAAAACCCATGATCTCCGCCTGAAATTAACGAGATTTAATATTTTTAAGTGTTTTAAGACATATACGCAGGTTGGGTATACAGAGACCCGCGTACACATGCGTTTAGCTCAGGTCAATGTTGTGTATAGGGAGTAAAACAATGTTTTTTAAATATTGGGACTAGGTCTGGAAGGAGGAGTTGCCCTAGGCCATGAGTGCAGCATCACAAACATCAAGAGTGAGATTTGGAGCTATAACAAGAATCCCTTGCACAAATGAGATATGCTGAAGCATTTGATTATGACTTTTCTATTTTGCTGAGAGAAAGAGAATCACTTGCACTTGCTGAAATGCAGAATAATGTTGTAAAGGTAGAGGTAAAAATGATAGCTGCTAAAAAATAAAAAATAGGAAAAGCTAATTTGAAAGAAGAAGAGAAACCTTCCTCTTCAACACCTGAAGATAAATTAGACAATGATGAAAACCATGGAGAAGTTGATGGATAGGTTAGCTTTTGGAAATACTTCTGCTCCTCCTGTACAATAGGAACCTCAATTTAGAAGCCTTCAATTTAGGAGGCCTCAAAACCAACAAAGACTAGGAGAAAATAGAAATCAGCAAACTGATCCTCCAATGAGACCTCCTTTTCAGTAGAATTTTGTGGATGAAGAGGATGATCCTGAAATTCTTGAAGAATCTATCCATTGTCTTAATGAAGAGATGTCCAGAATTTTCTTGACTAAAGAAGAGCATGATGAATCAGATTTGGTCAATCAAGGAAAATAACCTTCAGATTATCTTAAAGGGTATCAACATGCTATCTTTGAAATGAAAAAAAAATACAATCTTAGAAACAGAAATGTGTCAAATATTGCAAACAAAGCGCAGCCTAAGAAAGATGTTTCAAAGGTTTTTGAAGCCAAAAATGATACCCTAAAGGTTACTGAAGGTAAGAAAGACTCTCCACCTAGTAAAAAAGACACTCAACTTCCTCCTCCTATTAAATAATGTTTTTGTTTTCAACCTTGAGAATGAAATTTCAAAGATTAAAATATCAGTCCCTTTTAGTGAGATTCTCAAGGTAAATCAGTATAGAAGCAAGATTCTAGAGATGTTGAATTCACAACCAGGAGCTGCTGATATTTCAAACGTCCAAGAAGATAATCCTACTATATATTTGGGTCCAAGGTTAGAAGATGATCAAAATGAAGAGTTTCCTCCTTTCTATGTGAGCATTAGTATTCATGAAATGAATTTACATAATGCTATGTTGGATTCAGGAGCTTTTCATAATCTCATGCCTAAAGTAATTATGGAAAGGTTAGGGTTACAGGTAACAAGACCATATAAGGATTTATTCTCTTTTGACTCAAAGAGAGTTCAATGTATTGGTTTAATCAAAGATGTTGTTGTTGGTCTAACACAAATCCCAGCAAAGACAATTGTTATGGACATTGTTGTGGCTGATATTCTGCCAAAGTTTGGGATGTTGCTATCAAGATCATGGGCAACAAAAATCAAAGGCACAATGCAGATGGACGCTACTTATGCCACCATTCCTATTTTTGGTGAATAAAGGAGATTGTATCAGGAGACTAGAATGGCTTACATGGTAAGCAACAAAGATAAACCTCATAATTTTCCTATTTATTCATTTGATATTGAACTTGGATCTTCCATTCTTTTTAATGAGTCAGTTGAGAGTGGACCGGAAGAAATGAAAGCAGAAAATTAGCACTCAGAAAATCAGCAAGAAAATGACAAAGAGATGAAGGGATGGTGGTCGTTTTACTTTGATGGATCAGCGGGAAAAGAAGGGGCAGGAGCAGGAATTTGGATTACAAGTCCAAGTAATGAGAGTAAGTTTCACGCTTACAAACTGAATTTTGATTGCACAAATAACATGGTTGAATATGAATCTTTGATTTTGGGTCTAGATATTTTGATAAGAATGAAGGCTCAGAACAATTCTGTTTTTGGAGATTCTGAATTGGTTATTAGACAAGTTGAAGGTGTCTATCAAACAAAGGATGTAGGAATGAGAGCCTACATAAATCTAGTTTTAGACATGTTGGATAATTTTCAAGCCTATTCTTTTGTTGTCAAAACTAGAGACCAAAATTCCATTGCTGATTCTCTTGAAGTTTCAGCAAGTCTTTTTGTTATTCCTATTCATTCTTCTGAGAAATATGAGATTGAAATTTGTCATAGACCAAATATACCAGACAATATCGCCATTGGCAAGTTTTTGAAGATGATCAATAGGTAAAGAATTTTATTGAGCTGAAAGAGGAATTTGAAAGTACTCAAGTAGATCAACAAAACATGCTTGTTGAGTCTAAAGAAAATTCTGAAGTCTTGCAATTAAAGAATAATTCAATACCCAAGGGTCTTATTCCTCTTGAGAAGCTTTTTTATTAGAATGATGTGTTCAAATTGCTAAAGATACAAGCAGATGAGGAGGAAGTAAAAAGTTGTAATCTGGGTACATCAGCTTTGCCTAAAATGATCAAAATTTCAAAGTTTCTTTCAGTTGATATGAAATAAATATATTGACGTGATGAATAGGTTTGTTGATGTTTTTGCTTGGAGTTATGCTGACTTAAAATAGTATGATCCTTCCATCATTCAACGTACTATTCCTATTAAAGAAAATGAGAAACCATTCAAACAAAAGTTGAGAAGAATTAATCCCCTTCGCATGCCATTGATTGAAAAGGAGATTAAGAAGCTCTTTGATGCTAAAATCATTGTCCCAATCAGATTCTCAAATTGGCTTGCAAATTTGGTTCCGGTTAGAAAGAAGAGTGGAGAAATCCGAATTTGTATTCATTTCAAAAATTTGAATAAGGCTTCATTAAAGGACAACTATCATCTTCCCAAGATGGATTCAGTTCTACAGAATATTGTTGGTTCACAAAGAATGTCTATGCTTGATGGCTTCTCACTGTACAATCAAATTATGTGCATCTGGATGATCAGGAGAAAACATCCTTCACAACACCATGGGGCCCATTCATGTACGCCAAGATGCCTTTTGGTCTCATGAATGCGGGAGCTACTTTTCAAAGAGAAATGGACATTTCTTTTTCTAAGAAAAGGACAAGACGATGGTTGTTTATCTTGATGACATCACAATATTTTCAAAGAAAGAAGAAGAGCACCTGAAGCACCTAGAAACAATTCTGCTTAAATGTAGAAGGTTTGGTATCTCTCTCAATCCTACTAAAAGCATCTTTGCTTTAACTTCAGGAAAATTACTTGGTCACATAATTTCTGACTATGGAATTAGGATTGATCCTAATAGAGTTAATGCCATCCAAAGGGTAGATTTTCCAAGAAGTAGGAAAGAAATTCAATCATTTCTTGGAAAAGTGAATTTTGTTAGGTGTTTCATTCCTAACTTTGTTGAGATTGTCAAAGATATAACAAGGATGTTAAAGAAAGGAGTTGATATTAAATGGACAGCTGAGGCAAAGAATTATTTTAAGCAAATTAAGAAGGCACTCACACAAGCACCGATACTCATCAGTCCATATTTCTCAAAGGAATTTTTGGTTTTTACATTTCCTTTCGAAAGCACCATTGCTGGAGTTTTACTTCAAAAGGGAAAACAAGGTACTGAACAACCTATCTATTTCTTTCTTAGAAAGTTAGCTATTGTTGAACTGAAGTATAATATTCTAGAAAAACAAGCTTATGCTCTGGTGAAAGCTATTAAAGGCTTCAAAATTTACATTCTGCATTCTCACATTGTGGCATATGTTCCAAGTACTGTGGTGAAAGATATTCTAACTCAGGTAGATCCTGATGGCAAAAGGGGAAAATGGATTGCAAAATTGTTGGAATATGATATAGATATCAAACCAACCAAATTGGTGAAGGGACAAGGATTGGAAAAATTAATGACTCGGTCAAACTTGGATTGTCTTGACATAAATCTGAATGCAGAAATATCAGAAAATTTTGATGATGAGGAAGAATTGGTTCTAATTGATGAGAAATATCTTGTTTCAGATTGGTACAAAGATTTGGTATTTGTTTTACAACATCACAAAGCTCTCACTAATCTAACAAAATCCAAAGCAAGGTTTGTTAAGCTGAAATATTTAAGATATTTTATATTTGACAAAAATATGTATTAGAAGGATACAGGATGAATTTTGCTGAATTGTTTACTTGAAGAAGAGGCTGAAAAAGTCATCAAAGAGTTCCATAAAGGTGATTGTGGAGGACACCATTATTGGAAGGCTATAAAAAATAAGATCCTAAGAGCGGGATATTTTTGGCCAACAATGTTGAAAGACATTTACAAAAGAGTTGTTGCATGCCACGAATGCCAAATTTTTGAAGGAAGAAGAAAACTTGTGCCTCTACTTTTGGTTCCTGTCTATGTGGGAGCACCCTTCCAGCAGTGGGGGTTAGATTTTATTGGAGAAATGCATCCATCATCATCATGAAAACATCCCTGGATTCTCACAGCAATGGACTACTTCACCAAATGGATAGAGGCGATCACAACAAGGCAAGCTAATGATTTTGTAATTATTTCTTTTCTAGAGAATAATATATTGTCTCGATTTGGTTGTCCCATGAAGATTATAACAAATAATGCTCAAGCTTTCAAGTCTAAGAAAATGATTAATTTCTGTCATCAATATCACATTACTCTTGGACACTCAAAAAAATTCTATCGACAAGGAAATCGTCTTGTTGAATCATTAAACAAGAGTATCGTAAGAATCATCAAAAAAGTATTACAGGAGAACAAGAAAGCTTGGCACTTAAAACTAAAGTACACCTTATGGGCTGATAGGATATGTACAAAGAGATCAATTGGGGCTTCACTGTATGAATTAGTTTATGGTGCTGAAGCTGTTTTTCCGACATCACTAGGGGTACCAGTCATGAAACTAATTCAAGGACTTGAAGAAGAACCAAATGCCATAAAAAGGAGGATAAACCAACTGATAGCTTTGCAGGAGAAGAATGAAGTCTATGACAACCATCAACATGCTCAAAATAGAATTAAAAGTACATTTGACAAGAACATTAAAGAAGACAGTTTCCAAATACAAGACAAAGTGTTGAAATGGGAGGCCAAAATTGAGGAAAAGGGAAATCATGGTAAGTTTGAGAATTTATGGAAGGGTCCTTTTAAGATTGCTATTTTTCATGGGAACAACATTTCTATATTGTAGGAAATTGATGGAGGATCATATGCTGGAGGGCCTGTCAATGGCAAGTTCCTAAAGCATTATACTTGTTGAAGTTTCATCAGCCACTCATGACATTGTGTATATTCCATCTTTGTCAATTTTTATTGCTAATAAGGACAAGCTAAAATAGAGAACTCAAGACCGACTTGAAGGCCAAAAGTTTGAAGAAGATGCTTGTCAAGTCAAATAAAAGTATTTTGTTTTACAAAAAAATGAATAGCACTATATCTACAAATCCTTAATGTGCCACAGGGGTACACTATCCCAAGTGGAGCCACTGTTATCACCAAAACAAGGGTTTACATTTGTTTTAGTCACGGTCTTAGATAAGTGTCAAGTCACCTTACGTTTTGATGGCTAGGTAATATGTTAGGAGTCTCAAAGGTTTCAATTTTTATGTCCAAATAAAGTCCAACAACCTTATCCCATGCTTCATGAGCCTTATATTCTTTTTAGAAACCCATAGCTTAAACAAATTTTGAAATTTTTTGGAATTAGCCTGAAAACACATTTTCGTAGCACAGACAGTGTAACATGTTTGTTTTGCACTACGAAAACACTGCTCTTTTTGTAGTGCTTTTCCCTGTGTGCTATGAAAGCGCGGATTCGAAGAACAGTCTTGTCAAACATCAATCTGTTAATATTCCATAATGATTTTCATTATTAGGTGTCAGCTAGGATTCAGTCCTTATGCATGTTGCCATCCAAACTCATCATTTCAAATTTAGGGTTCATTATGTTAGATATTTCCAAATTTGAAAGGGTTGGCTAGTCTCATCGTGTTAGTTTGCATGCAAACCCTCAAATAGAATAGTTTTTGAATAGTAAGCTTTGGTAATTGTTCACCAAGGTTTTCCTCACTCATCATTCAGGCGAGGCTGATCAATTGAGTTTCAAAAGAGGCTAGTTTTGTCACAGGAATTCAGAAGCAAAGATGACAGAGGAGAAGAAAT
The DNA here is from genome assembly GCA_031772625.1 of Pinus tabuliformis. Lineage (NCBI taxonomy): Eukaryota > Viridiplantae > Streptophyta > Pinopsida > Pinales > Pinaceae > Pinus > Pinus tabuliformis. The sequence continues at coordinate 729,107,076 of CM062806.1, read as the reverse complement.
GTCACAGGTTTGGTCATTGCTTGAGAACAAAGCCTGAAAGCACTGAGGTCCTAATTAGAGACAAAGAAGTTGTAGAAGCCTTCAAGCAAGCAGGGTACTAGACGTTTTGTAAGAAACTGTAGGGAGGGCATACCCAGGAGACAAAGGAGTTTGCACTCCATTTTAGTGGCTTAAGTACAAAGGTTGGAATGCTTAATTTGCAAATTTCTCCAGAGGTCATAGCATTGGTGACAGGAATTCCTAGGGGGCAAGAGACATGGTTCAAAAAATTCAGATTCGACATGGAACCATTTAAGGTGTTCCTGAAGCCATAGTTTTTAGAAACTGACCTAACCAAGGCAATTCCCAAAGAATACATCAAGGAAAGCTATACCAACTTTATTTTCAACATTTAGCGTTATTTCACCTGTGAAGGCAAATACCAAAAGGTTTATTCATATCATTTCAAACACCTTTTACATTTTACTAGTATGATTTCTCTAGATTTGCCTTACTTCTTATTTTGAAGTATAGCTAAGATGGCAGATAAAGTACAGTTAAAATACCAAGGATGTGAGACTTCCATGTTTCATCATGGTCTAATTAAATTGATAGTTCTACATGAGCTCAAAAGGGTCAAAAAATATTGGTCTTCGTTTTTGTTTGTATGTGACTTTCGAACATAAAAACAAGGTGAAGACACTAGCCCTAGGGTTAAAGGAACTCCATCAGTAGAAACCAGCAAGTCTGCAATGTCTAGGGAAAAAAGGTATGTTACGTTAAGGCCTAGGAAGTAGGTGAAAGAGAAAGAAAGAAAAACTCTAGTAGTCATTCTTGAAACTCCTAAATCTACCAAGGAAAAGATATCTGAGGTTAAAGGAAAGACACAAGAGTAGTCAACTAGCAAATCAGTTCAAAAGAGATTGACTAGAAGCCAAATTGCAAAGGAGAAAGGCAAAACAGTGATCTCGGGAGAAGGTTCAAGCCTGAAGGGTGATTTAAATGATATCTTAAAGGCCATTGACATTACAGAATCTCCTTTGGTACAGGCAGATGTGACAAAATTTGATCAAAGGAAGTCGAAGAAAGTGGAACCATCCAAGAAATTGGAATTTAAGGATGATGTTACAGCTTTTTTTTTTAAACCTAGAAAGCCCTTAACCAGGAAATCCAAGAAGATGTAGGAGTCCAATGTTTAATTGGAGAGAATAGAAGAAGCCTTTATTTTTCCAGAAGATTTGATAGACTTACCATCTCCAAAACCTAAAATAGACAAAAACACAGTTCCTACCACTGAAACAGAAAAACCCAGTTATGAAGTTATGGAAGAAAGGTTAAAAGATACCCACAATGAAATTTATAAACTAAGAGTGAGATCAAGAGAACATGTTGTTGAAAAGACAAATTTCAAAAGGATGAAGGCTCTCAGGGAGGCTGAAAAGGTGTCCAAACTAGAATTAGTTAGTAGTGAAAATCAATACTTCACCTGGACTGTTCCTGCAATCAAAGAAGCCAGATTTGTAAGGAAAATTAATACTCAGCTCAGAGCTACAAACAGGGAATTGAAGAGGAAAATTGAAGATCTGGAAATACAACTAACCCAATCTGGAAAAGGGTCTACAACAATAATGAAACAGGGTGTTAAAAAGAGGCAGTGAAGGAGATATATTAAAACAATTTTGGCACACAAAAGAATTTTGGCATATAAAGGAAGAACAATTGTGAAGAAGAACATTTATAAGGGTAAGTGATTTTTATTTTTGTTTGATCATATTAGTCTTCTTGGAATTTTGAAAAAAACTCCCAAACTATAGATTTTTGAAGGTCATGTTGAAAAGAGAACATACATAGCAGTTTCATAGCGCGCTACGAAACTGTTGAAGATGATCATTTAGCACTTATGGATGTTTTCCGGAGGTAAGGTTGGATTAGTTCCAAATTTTGAGGTTTCTAGTAGACATGGGATCATGTATGAACTCTCAAATAGTAGTGGTGTAGATAGCAAAGCTTCAAGGAGTATTTCATAGGTAATATGAAGGTTGTGCTACGAAAACAGAGCATTTTCGTAGCACAATCATGTTTCATCCTTTACACCATATGCTCGAGTTTCCTTTTTGCATAGGTGGAAAATGATGCTTCAATAGATTATTAATTCATGCCACATATACACCAGCAAAACACTATTTGAAGATAAGCACAAAGGGTTGAGGGCCTAAAATAGAGGAACATTGTCTCCTAGTTTTTAGGACAGTTAGGGTATAATTCAATAGGCTTTGCAACAACACTATGGACATTATCAAACTCAAAGACATGGTTGGAAGTGGATTAAAGAATGTACTGAAGACTCAGATAAGGTTGTTGAAAGCATGTTTTAGGAGTTTTACTCCTATTTGGATTAGGACTCTTAAAGACAGCTAGCTATCAAATTGTAATTAAATAATTTGTTTTTTGAATAGATGGGTGTCTAAGTTGGGAATTCGAATTTCTATAAAGGTGGATCATGGTATCCAAGGATGTAAAACTCTATATAAATCTTGAGAATCAAATTCCTCAAGGTTGGTAATTTTATTAGCAAAAGCAAAGCTGTGTTATAGTAAGAAACTGTGGTTTTCATACCTAATACAGAGATTAGTTTGACTACTTAAGATTCACAAGGAGTTTTATGTCTTTGATATTCTTATGGCCTTGTTCAATTACTTATTTGTAGTGGTATGAGCTTGTTGGTGGGCTCCAGTATTGTAGCAATAATGCTACAACTCCTGGAGCTTCCTTCTCTAATTTTATCAACCCGGTAGTTCGTAACAAACTTGGAAGCGACGGTGCTATATGCACAAGTACTAGCTCTTGTCGCAGCTGTCACTTGGTCAGCTGGCACAAGTCCGCTAGGGCTCAAGCCAACTTCTATATGTTCTCAGAAGAAGCTTTTTAAGTGATGAACGAAAGCTATCTCAAAGGAAATTAACCTACTTTGCAAGAATGAATTGAAAGCCAACAAAACATGGAAACCCTAGTAAACCCTAATTTTACCAGCTTAATCCTTACAATGCAATGGTGGGAATGCAACTTCTAAAAGTGATGCCATTACTTCTATTGAGATGAGATGCATGTGTCTAAACTACTTTCATCTGAAGAGAACATGTTTTTGTATTTTTGCTCAAGTTGTTGGAGTTATTATGACTGTTCTTCTTATTGGGTATTGACTGTGCAGGGGTAGATCAAGGGGAGGAAGGCTTGGAAAAGGTCAGGAGGACTCTGAGAGGGTCTAAGGGATCCCTAATACCATTCCACAGGAGTTCACAAAGTTCAGATGCCTGGCAACCGTGTTTGCAAGCTTCTACAAGATGTCTACAGGGGATTCTACAGGAAGTTCAGGATTTCTACAGGAAGTCTGCTAATTTCTACAGGATGTTCTGCAATAGGATTTTTGGGTGATGGATGAGTGAATGAGCTGTATGGGTGGATAGGGAGGATGAGAGGGGAGCTTGTGATGGCTTATGGAAAGAGAGATGAGATGGAAAGGGGGTGTGTAAGGCTGGGTGGTCTAGAGGAGGGTAGAGGCAATGGAAGGCCGAAAAGATAAAACAACGTGGATAATAGACGAGTTGGGAGGCAAATGATCTAACTGGGAGATAAGTAGATGGCTTAGGTACGGCTTAGAAGGATAAGGAAACGATGGAGTGGTGCTGCACAGTGTAAATGAAACAAATCACCCATGTCTTGCGTATAACCGAAATGTCATCAACCTACTCTAACTGTTTTCATAAAACTACAGAATAGCAACGTGATTTTGTAAGGAAACGCTTGCATGGTACTGAAGCAACGATTCATTCCACAAGATCTAAATGCATGGATGCTGCTACAACTGATAACATTGTATTAAAGCTTGTATGAACGTGTAAAACTGTTTTTTTGGTGGGTGGCATGGGCTGCAATCCCAATCTCTAAACAGAGGTGGAAGTGAGTGTGCAATCAACCCTTTTTGGAGCTCTGATTAACTCTAATCTCCTTACTCTAATCTAAACTACTAAAAGCAACTTTGTTCCTAAAACTAACCTACTTAACCACACCAAGAAGTTCAACTCAGCAAACTGTGTTTCCAAATGCATGCAAAGGAAAAGAAATATACTGCTGAAAGAAAGAAAGGTAAAAATACAAAGAAAGGAGGCCTATTGCTCTCAGGTTGGGCCCAACCCTGAGAGCTATAGCTCCTCTAAGAACTCAGAACTGAACTCGAATCTGCCTGCCTTTTATTAAAAGATCATAGTCATAAGTCTAACAACATGCCAAAAATGGCTTACAAAAAGCAAAACAGAGCTATAGCTCGTAATTCAGAATCTGCAACAAAGGTTCAAAAGTTCCCATCGAAGGCTACAGCCTCAATATTTATACATTATGAGGGCCAATCTGGCCTCCTAAATTAGTGGGGCTTGGCTGACCAACTAAAATTAAACTGATGTTCCTTTAGAATCTGTTGGCTGCCTTCTAGCTCGGTGGTGATAGTTGTTGGGGCTTGGAGTTGTGGGTGGAGATCACGAGGAAGGCCATTCAAGGCTGTGGACAACCTTCCTACAAAACCGCAATGCCACCTTGGTTGTCTCCTTGCCTTCATCTGCGTGGTTTTGCTCCATTTAATGTCAAAAAACCTGAAATAAACATGTATTAGCCACCTAGGAATAGTGACTGCCCTCCTTCCTACAAATAACATGAATATACTAAAAAAGGATGCATAAGTGATGAAAAATGAAGGGTTGAGCAAGGGTAAGTAGGCCAAATGAGCCCAAAATGTTAGCAAATTTTGGGCTCATCATCACCCCCCAGCTAAAATATTTGCTCATCCTTGAGCAACTAGTCCAGCTCCTCATCCTTCATTGCCTTTACTGCCACCCTTACATCCCAAGCCTCTGTAGTAGTGTCCTCCTTGCTGATATGGAACCCAGCCTTTCGGTTCACCTCTTCCCACTGTTCATTATCATATTCTCTCTGTGCTACCTTCCATCAATCCTAGCAGTAGTGGTGGGCTTAGCTTGAGGCCAATCCAGCTGGCCTGGAGGTTTTGCATGGATTTCTTATAGAGGGCCACCCATACTAGAGCTTCCCTCATCCAAGTTGGGGTATGATACTCTCTGATTTTCAGACTGTGGGCCAATGTATTCCATCAGCGGGTGCAAGCTTGGACAACGTTGTCTCCTAACAGTCTCTCCATGTCCTGAAAATACGCTATGGCTTGGGCCTGCTGATCCATATATCTCAATGAAGCTTGAGGGTCAGTGGACAAGTGTTGGTGTGCCGATATTAGTGCAACTGGATCCCCTGGTTCTGCTCTATTTAGCAATGGCTCATTCAGCTCTCGGTTCATGACCGCTTTGGCTTCTGCTGCTCTTTTGTCCTCATGGTTCAACCATGAGGCAAATGCCATTAATTGCATATCTCCTAAGGCCGTATTTGGCTCCCATGAAATTACATTAGGCAGGGCCAAATTATGGAGGTAGAACTCCGCTAATTTGGCCTTATCCTCTGATGAAATGGTACTGCATAATTCAGTGAATTGCTGTGGGTCTTGGAGCTGAGAGATACCTCTTTGCACCAAGGTATTGATTTGAAATTGCAGCCATTGGTCTTTCAGGTACAGGCCATAGGATTTGGCTGGTTGTCTGCATTGTATAGCATCCATGGCCCAACTGGCCATGCAGGCCAATTGTGCCTCTTTCTGCTGCAGTTGTTGTCTGAGAGCTTGCACCTCAATTTGTGCTTGCAGCTCTGCTTCCTGTAGATGTGTGGTTGGCTCCCCAAGACCGGTGTGCAGTTCCTTTTTGTCTTGTTGTTCTGTTGTGGTGTCCCCGGAGGATGTACCTATTCCTGTCCTCAGCTCCTGTAGCTGCAATCTAAGCTTTTCGTTTTCTTCCTGTAGGAACACTCGTTGGCAATTTGCCACATGTTTAGCCATGGCTAATTCACTTCTGGCCTCCTTGAGCTGCTCCTCCAAGGGGCCTATGTCCGCCACACCTTTTGAATTGGCTATTTTTATCCACGTGTGTGTACGTACTCTCTCTTCCTCCAATGCAAAGAACAGTGGCACAGTGAATTTCTGAGGTATAATTTTGCCTACCTCTAAGAAGTTGTAATATGAACTCAGACTTGGCTGAGGGCTAGGCTCTGGAATGTGCTCTTTTTCTACTTCTCTTGGTGGCTCTACTTCGCCCTCCCTCGGTGGTGATGAGGGTGCTTCTCCTTCCATCCTCTCGGTCTCCTTAAGTCGGGCTAAGGTTTCCTGTAGAGCATCCTCAGCATCCTGTAGCCGGGCTTTTGAGGCCAATTGGTCTAACCTTTCTTTCCAAGTAGTTTTCTTTGGGCTCCCCCTCTCATAGGTGACTGATATCTTTGAGGGGGACCTCTCCTTGGCCGAAGTAGGGGCATCATCTATAGTGATTGGGCTGCTGGACGGAGGCTGTGGCTTGCCCGTCTTTATTCTCACACTTCTCCTAGCTTTAAAATATAGAGAGGCCTCCCTCTTTCTCTTTTCCTTGGGCTTAGGACGTGTACTGAGGGTGGCCATCATAGCTGCTGCCTCCCTTGCAAGAACATCGGCCTTCTTTTCCCTTGGTTTTCTTTTCTCAGGGCTTCCTGTAGAAGACCCTTTTTCAGTTGATTTCGGGCTTCCTGTAGAAGCCGGTTTCAGTTTTCCTGTAGGAACAGGTGGCACCACTTTAGGTTGCTTTGCTGAGGGTGTTTTACTTTTTGACTTGGTTGCGGCTGCTGTCGAGGGTCCTTTGCTGACGTGGACCTGCTCAGCCTTGTCCACTCGGCTTTGTAATCTTTTCTCTTTGGCCGTCAACATGGGTGTGTCATCCTTCTCCTTGGCACCCTTTTTCTCTTGTTTCTTCTTTTGCTCTTTCTTCTGCTCCGTGGTCGTGGTCTTCTGGCCTTTTTCTTTCTTCCCTGCGGGCACTGACTCCTTCTCCTCACTGCTAGATGAATCGAGCTCTTCGGTCAACATATTTATGTCACCATCCTTGGTCAAATTTCTGAAGGCTTCCCATGAGATAGGAACCTTGTATGTGTGGAGCGCATCCTCCACGAGGAGTTTAATGAGTCCATGGTGGACTACCTGGTCTGGTGTGCCTTCTTTGAACTTGGTGGCACATTCAATCATAGAATGTAGTAGAAAGTAGGGGATACTTAGTTTTTTTTCTACAGGTAGGTCCATCTGATGCCTTAATTCCGTGAGTAACCGAAAATGGTACCCATATACAATGCTAAACCGACCTTCGCAGGTGATGTACTTCATAATCTGAAGGCTAACTTCACTCCAAAGTGGCAGTAAGCTGGTTCTACGAACCCCGTTTTTATCTTCTAAGAATTCCTCCTCTGGTGGAAAGAATTCTTTCTTAGCCTTCTGGCCCAATTTCCTCTCTTCTTTATCCCATGGTAATCCCATTGGGAGCTCAGTAACTCGGTTGATGAATTGTGGGGTGAGTCTGAGACTCAAACCCCTGAAGTTGACGGTGGCCAATGTTTTGGATTTCGGCTTCAGAGCTTGCAAAAACTCCTCTGCCACCTCATCGTCATAGCCCTGCAACTTGTCGCAGAACGACATCCATTGCGCTTGCGTGAACAGCTCCACCACCTCAGGATTTTCTCTTAGCTTTGTTGAGTCGGTTGGTTCCCTTCTGATGAACCCACCCGGCATGGTGAAAAACTGCTGCGTTAGCTGGAGGTGGCGAGTGCGGAAGAAAATTGGCCTACTGGGACAGAGCGTAGAATTATGCCTCTGCCACACATACACTTCATGAAAACTTATCTCCTGATGAGCCTTAACACGGCTTAATTATAACTCACATCCTGTAGGATGACAATTCATGCAAACGGCAGACAATACTTGCAATTTTTTTTACGACTAGACTGTAGAACGTCGACTCTGCCACCCTCGAAACCAATTGCATGGAAGGTTCAGGCTTACATTTTTAATATGCCACCTTTTGACATGAGGAACCCAATTTCCTGTAGAAGCAGCTTTCTTGTAGAAGCAGCGCACGAATTCTGGAGGATACTGCAGTGGGTCTGCGCTCTCTATGCTGCTTAACAGGCGTTCGAACGGCCGAAGACTTGGAGTGTCGAGCTTCAGAGGAATCCGGATGCTCACTCGACTTTCAAACGGCAATTGATAAATGCGTGGGGTGGCAATCTAACCGATTAGATTTGAATCCGGCGGAATCCGTGGCACGGAGGTGAGCTATCCCTGCCGAACCGTTGGACGACGTCACTCAATCATTCTTCTGCAAGTTCCCTTACTGCCGCACCATTCCCCGCAGATCCGCCGCCATCATTTCTGTTACAACTCGTTTCTCCCCGACTGGATGGTTCTCACGTGTCCACTACCCGTTCTTTTTCCATGGCCACCATTCTACACATCCGACTAGACCAGCTGACTGGTCGATGTGGCCAGTCGAATGGCCATACGACCGCTCAACCCATTCACTTCACACTTGCAAACATTTCAAAGTAAAATTCATGCAATTCGACAGAAGAAAGGGCGAGGCACTTACTTGTGTGGCCGCGACATGATTCTTCGGGCTTTTGGATGATGATGAGTAGATTTGTTTGTTGTTGGTGGATTGCACAGGCCCGAAGGTTCCTCTTCACAGGCCGCGGACGATGAATCTTATTATTCGGCTGCATGTTCCTGCGTTATCCTTGCATGTTGCAGGCGATGGAATGGTGTACACTCTAGTTGGCTTAACTGCTACGGGACTCCTGCAGGATGTCCTGTAGCAGTTTTTCCTCCTCGGGTGCATGCTGCACGATGAAGACAGTGGCCTCCCGATCACGCACACAGGGCTCTTGGATAGCTAGGATGGGTATGGCATGGCATCTCAGCGTCTTTTTTCATTTAAAAATTGCTTTCTCTTGATAACTCAATGATCTGCTTTGATTGTGCAGGTATCTTCATTGCATGTCGACAGGGGTGGTAGAAGGAGGTGACAACAGTGTGTGAGGGAGAAAATGGTAGCTTGCATGCGTCCATACCGGACCTTGGTTGTTAGATCTCCTCATACAATCAGTTCTGGGCCGTCCAAAACTTCTACAGGAAGTTTCCTATAGAAATACAGAACTTCCTGTAGAAAGTCTGTAACTTCCTGTAGAAAGTCTGTAACTTCCTGTAGAAGACTAAGCTGTGATGAAATCGTGCCCATACCTTGGAGAAGATGAGTATTCTTCGAGGAGGTGCTGGTGAGGTCTCCTGGCAGCATGGTAAGGATCCTTGACTTTGAGTTGAGAGACCTCCTCTCCTTCATAGAACACCTGCAACCTGCATGCATTTCCACATTATAAACTTGATGTCCCTGTCTTTTTTGCTTATTGTTTTTTTTCTTTCTTTTCTCTTTTTTTTTTTTTTTTTTTTGAAAGATAGTAGGGGCGCCTCAATGAGGTTTTCACCCTTGCCATCTGCCTTAAGCGCCTCAGAGAGGTTTTCACTCAAGGATCTTTTTCAAATCTCTCTTTTTTTTTTTTTTTAAAGACAATAGGGGCGCCTCAATGAGGTTTTCACCCCTACCACCTGCCTTGGGAGCCTCAGAAAGGTTTTCACCCAAGGATCTTTATTTATTTATTTTATTTTTTATTTCTTTATTTTTTTAGATCTTTCAGGGTATGCCCAAAGCAGCGACAGAACCCTTCTCTATGACCAGCACTGATTTCTCCACAGTTTTAATGAATTCTTGTCTTGAGAGAGGTTTCCTGTAGATCTTCAGTCGATGCCCATTGACAAGCATGAGGATGGCCTCCTCATCAATGGTCCGAGTAAGAACAGATCCATTGTCACGACATTTTTCCACTGCATATGGTCCCAGCCATCTGGTTCTCAGCTTTCCCTTGAAATCTTTATGCCTGGAATCATACAACAGTGCCCAATCTCTTGGCTGGAATTGCTTTTCATTGAGGTGTTAGTCATGCCACACCTTCCTCTGAAGTTGAACCACTTCTGTGTGAAGAAGGGCCTGCATTCAGTGCTCATCCAATCCATTCAGCTGCAATAACCTTTCTTGTTGTGCATGGCTGAGATCTAGGTCCAGCTGAGCTGCCAACTTCAAAGTGTTGTATTCAAATTCAATTGACAGCAAAGCTCTCTTCCCATAGACCAGCTCATAAGGGGTGAAGCCGGTTGTGGTCTTCCAAGTGGTGTTGTAAGCCCATGTGGCCTAAACCAAGCGATCTGCCCAATATTTCCTACTGCTGCTCACCACCTTAGTCAAAATCCCTTCCAATGCTCTGTTGGTGACTTCCACTTGCCAATTTTCCTGAGGATGATAGGGGGTGGAAGTCCTATGCTTGATTTTTTGATGAGCTAGTAGGTCTTCAATTAAGTTGGATGTGAACTGGCTTCCTTGATCGGTGACTAGCTCTCTTGGGTAGCCAAACTTGTAGAAGATGTTTTCCCTTAAGAACTCAGCCACCTTTTCTTCTGTTGCTGCTTTGATTGCCTTGGTTTCTGCCCACTTTGTCAGGTAGTCGGTGCACACAATGATGTAAGATCTCTGCCTCGAAGGAGGGTTGATGGGACCCACAAAATCCATACCCCACTTCTCAAATGGCTCAAGAGTCACTTGAGGTTGGAGAGGCATCTCATCCCTTTGAGTCGGTTTCCCCATTCTTTGGCATCGGTCACATTGGCTGATATATCTTCTGACATCTTGATGAAGTGTGGGCCAATAGTAGCCTGCCTGCAGGATTTTGAAGGCAGTCCTCTTTGCTGCAAAATGTCCTCCACAAGGCCCATCATGATAGGTGAGGAGGATATCAAATACTTCCTCCTCCCTTACACAACGCCTTAAGATCTGATCAGGGCCAAGCTTGAACAGGTTGCCCCCGATCCAAGTAAATGAGGCACTTTTTCTAATGATTCTGCTCTTCTCTCTTGAGGATAGGTGCGGAGGGAACTGTGCTGAAACAAGGTAGTTTGTTATATCAGCAAACCATGGAGAGAGTACTGAGATAGCAAACAGATGTTCATCGGGCATCTGGTCATCCACTGTTCCATCCTCATCTGCAGATAAATCCAATCTAGATAAAAAGTCAGCAACAACGTTTTCTTTACCGGGTTTGTCAACAATAGTCAAATCAAATTGCTGCAACAAAAGTAACCATCTAATAATACGAGCATTCACATCTGGTTTATTCATTAAATATCTAATTGCAGCATGATCAGTATGTACAAATGTTTGATAGCCAGTGATATAATGTCGGAACTTGTTCAGTGCATGGACCACAGCCAAGAATTCTTTCTCGATTACAGTGTAATTCAGTTCTGCTTTGGACAAGTTTTTGCTGACAAAGTAAATGGCATACGGAAGTTTTTGTTCAACTTGTCCTAAGGCTGCCCCTATGGCTTTGTTCGAGGCGTCAGTGTGTATGTGGAAAGGTAGGGCCCAGTTTGGACCTCTCAAGATTGGGGCAGACACCAACTTGTCCTTTAATTCATTCAAGGCCCTCTGAGAATCGTCAGTCCATTTAAACTCCACATCTTTTGCCAACAAGCCAAACAATGGTGAGGCTAGCTTTCTGAAGTCTTTAATGAATCTTCTGTAATACCTTGCTAATCCTAAGAAACTCCGAACATCCATTACCTTTTGGGGAGGTGGAACCTTCTTGATGAGAGAAATTTTGTTAGGATCCACTTGTAACCTTTTGCAAGAAATGGTATGGCCTAGCACGGTCCCTTCAGTCATCAAGAATTCACATTTTTCAAGACTAAGGGACAGGTTCATCTCAATGCATTTGGCTAGGACTTTTCCCAGATTGGACAATGCTTCCTGGAAGTTGGACCCATAAGGAGTGAAGTCATCCATATAGATTTCCACTGCATCATGGACCAGCTCCGAGAAGATGCTCAAGAAAGCTCTCTGGAAGGTAGCAGGAGCATTGCATAGCCCAAAGGGAAGAACTCGGTAGGCAAATGTACCCCAAGGATAAGTGAAGGTGGTCTTATCTTGGTCTTCCGGGCTGATTTGGATTTGGTTGTACCCACTAAACCCATCTAGGAAAGAGAAAAACTTCTTCCCTGCCAGTCCATCCAACACTTGATCTATGAAAGGTAGAGGAAAATGGTCTTTCTTGGTAGCTTTGTTCATTTCTCGGTAGTCCACACAGATTCTCCACTTCCCATTTTTCTTGGGAACCAACACCAGAGGGGACACCCATTCGCTATCCGAGATGGGGTAGATGAATCCGGCATCCAACAGTTTTTGCAGTTCTTCCTTGACATTGTCCTTAAGGGTTGGATTCATTCTCCTCTGGGGTTTCCTAACCGGTTTACAGTCCTCTTTGATGTATATTTGATGGGTACAGACTGAAGGATGGACTCCTTTCATCTCCTTATAACTCCAAGCAAAAGCATCTAGATGACTGGCCAACAGGCTACACAGCTCCTTTTCCTGGGAAGGGGATAGGGAGGAGCTGATCTTTAACGTTCTCTCAGGGCCGAACTCCACATTTTTTATTCTGGGAGTGACAGGGTTGGTTGCACAAAGATCCACTAGGGCACTGGCTTGGGCATCCTCCACCAATTCCTCTAAGGTCAGTGCACTGGGAGGTGGATTCTGGATCAAGGTCTCAATCAAATCATCCTCGGTTGGGGGGTCTCCCCTAGTGGTGTCTAGGGTGCAAAAAGGTGCTGAGTACAACTCATCTTCTTCTCCTTCCTCCAACCAAAGTGGTAAGTCATGCTCTAATGAGGGTTGGGCAGGAGGGTATAGGACTAGCTGCTTGGACATAGGACCATTTTTGATGGTCATGTTTCCTGCACGGCAACTTATGTAAGCATCTGCAGTGGCTAACCAAGGCCTTCCCAAAATAAGAGGATATCCAGTAAGCTTTGGCTTTGGTTGCAGCACCAAGAAATCTGCAGCGTATTCCCAAGAGTCAACAGAGACCACGACATCCTCCACAATCCCTTTGGGAGTCACAGTGGAGCGATATGCTAGTTGCAGGACTGTCGAGGTCTTCCTCAAGGAACCCTGAAGGTTGAGTTTAAGCATGGTATCCCTGGTCATCACATTAATGGCAGCCCCCATATCAATCAAGGTGTGAGGTATGATGGTGCCATTGATGTGGACATCTACTACAGGACTCCCAGGATCTAGGTACTTTGGGCAGATGACTTGTCCCAACATAAGGTCAGACAGTTGTCCTATGAAATTGATGGTTGAAGCATCCCTCTTTCGCGTGCCTGGGTGTTTGAAACACTTTTCCTTCACCAATTTGTTGTATATCGGCACATCCTTGATGGCTTGGAGAAGTGGTATTTTCACACACAACTGCTTGAGCTCTCCCAGAAGCTCATCCGCCTCTGGGTTGGGTTGTGTGGTGGCTGTTAGTCTCTCAGGAAAGGGTGGAATAGCCTTCGGTTCACTTTCCTGTTTGTCTTCCTCGTCCTCTGGGGGACGAGGTTGTTGGCGATCCGGAAGAGTCTTTCCAGATCGCAGATTGATCTCCTGGATCTCCACAGCATAGGTAGGGCATGATGTTTCCCTAGTGTATACCTGCTGGGCCTGTCTGTTGTTGGGGTTCGGGTTCGGTTGAGCAGGCATTTGAGGTTGCCTTGTTGGAGCAGGAGGTAATGGTTGAGGTTGAACTGGTGGTGGAGGCAAAATGGCGGGAGGAGTGTTGTACTGGGGCCTCCACCCCGATTGAGGTGCATTCCACTGAGGCTGTGGCTGGGCATGTGAGTGATACGAATGAGTAGTGGGTTGAGTATGGTACTGAGGTGGATAAGACCATGGAGGAGGCACAGACCAGGAAGGATGAGCAGGGGGACCCCAGGAAGGCATAGGAGTAGATTGGTTGGGGCTGTAATAATCTTGGGGTGCCCCTTGCATCCCCTGCTGGTAAGGTCTAGGTCCTTGTGGCCTCCTTTGGTTGAGGAAATAGAGAGGTTTGGTGGGGGCTTCTGTCCCTTGATACATGGATTTAAGCCCAGGTAAGGTTGGACATTGATTTGTGGGATGGTCCTCCTCACAAACGAAACATACTTCAACCGAATGTAATGGGCATTCGTTCTTAGGGTGTCTCCTTGTACATCTAGGGCAGAAGATAGCCAAGGCCCTCTCAGCTTCCTCTTTCTTCTGCTGGCTCCTGAATGTGTCCAGCTGCATGGCAATGGTCTGTCTCACCTCACTCTTGAGATCTTCTAATTGATTTGCAAACTCATGTTTGGAGAAAGGAATACCAGCTAAGAGGAGGTTTCCTCTACCTCATTTCCGGGCTGCCCTAGAGTGGTTTCTAAACACAGTCTTTATGTCCTCATAAGGCAGTTGGTAAATATCTCCTCCAACTAACATGTGAAGGGTATCTAAGAGGTCTTCAGGGACTCCTCGGAGCAGGACCAACTTGAGGGATTCAGGGTCAAGTGTGCACCTGGCCCGCTTATAGCTAAGTTGGAACCTTTCCTCATAATCCTCTAAGGACTCATCATTTCCCATGGTCATCCGAAAGATTTCTCCCTTGGTTTCCTTGGACCTACAGTAGTTTCGGTACTTGGTATTGAAAGCTTGCTGCATCTGAGCCCAAGTGGTGATACTATTCCCAGGTAAGCCCATGGACCAGCGTAATGCTGCATCCTTAAGAGTTGAGGGGAAGAGTTTCAGCTTCTGCTCATCTTCAGTATAATCATAGGTTCGACAAAGGATAGCAAACTCAAACAGGAAGGTATCAGAATATTCAGTAGTCAGTCCATGGAAGTGAGGTAAAGCGGAGGGGCTAATGTTCTTCATTTTCATGTCTCCATTGGTCTCTCGGATGGGGAAGGCACCTTCTATTCTCTCATCTTCTCCTCTATTGTCAGCCATAGCTTCAGATGGGATGGTCTCTAATTCTTCTTCTGCTATAGGATCTTCATATATCTCAAGAGGTTCACCTATAGGTTCTTCTGGATCACTGTCACCGAAGAAGAGAGAAGGGTGACTCAGTGATGTAGTGGGGGTGTTGGGTAAGAATTTGCCTGTTTTATCTCGATTCCTACGAGGCATGAAATGGAAAGACTTTTGATTGCTTTTGTTTTTTTTCTCTGGTACCTGCAAAAACTGAAACAGATTGATCTACAACTAACTATCTTGCTGAAATGAAAATGCAGAATTGAAATGAAAGCAGGAAAGAACTAATCTACTTTGCTCAAATGAAATTGCAGGAATGGAAATGCTAGTCTATGCTTGCAGAATTGAAATGATAATCTATTCTTGCAGAAATGAATTTGCAGAATTGAAATGCTAATCTATGAAAGCAGGAAATGTCTATGCTACTTTTGCAGAAAGGAAATGAAATAAACTACTTGGCAGAA
Organism: Pinus tabuliformis; assembly: GCA_031772625.1. Taxonomy (NCBI): domain Eukaryota; kingdom Viridiplantae; phylum Streptophyta; class Pinopsida; order Pinales; family Pinaceae; genus Pinus; species Pinus tabuliformis. The sequence continues at coordinate 729,091,769 of CM062806.1, read as the reverse complement.
GGCGAGAGTAGGAAAATAGAAGAAAAGCAACAATTACTAATACTCTGACGCTTCCCCGGAAACGGCGCCAAAAAGATGGTGGGCTCCAGTATTGTAGCAATAATGCTACAACTCCTGGAGCTTCCTTCTCTAATTTTATCAACCCGGTAGTTCGTAACAAACTTGGAAGTGACGGTGCTGTATGCACAAGTACTAGCTCTTGTCGCAGCTGTCACTTGGTCAGCTGGCACAAGTCCGCTAGGGCTCAAGCCAACTTCTATATGTTCTTAGAAGAAGCTTTTTAAGTGATGAACGAAAGCTATCTCAAAGGAAATTAACCTACTTTGCAAGAATGAACTGAAAGCCAACAAAACATGGAAACCCTAGTAAACCCTAATTTTACCAGCTTAATCCTTACGATGCAATGGTGGGAATGCAACTTCTAAAAGTGATGCCATTACTTCTATTGAGATGAGATGCATGTGTCTAAACTACTTTCATCTGAAGAGAACATGTTTTTGTATTTTTGCTCAAGTTGTTGGAGTTATTATGACTGTGCTTCTTGCTGGTATTGACTGTGCAGGGGTAGATCAAGGGGAGGAAGGCCTGGAAAAGGTCAGGAGGACTCTGAGAGGGTCTAAGGGATCCCTAACATCATTCCACAGGAGTTCACAAATTTCATATGCCTGGAAACCATGTTTGCAAGCTTCTACAGGATGTCTGCAGGGGATTCTACAGGAAGTTCAAGATTTCTACAGGAAGTCTGCTAATTTCTACAGGATGTTCTGCAATAGGATTTTTGGGTGATGGATGAGTGAATGAGCTGTATGGGTGGATAGGGAGGATGAGAGGGGAGCTTGTGATGGCTTATGGACAGAGAGATGAGATGGAGAGGGGGTGTGTAAGGCTGAGTGGTCTAGAGGAGGGTAGAGGCAATGGAAGGCCGAAAAGATAAAACAACGTGGATAATAGACGAGTTGAGAGGCAAATGATCTAGCTGGGAGATAAGTATATGGCTTAGGTACGGATTAGAAGGATAAGGAAACGATGGAGTGGTGCTACACAGTGTAAATGAAACAAATCACCCCTGTCTTGCGTATAACCGAAATGTCATCAACCTACTTTAATTGTTTTCATAAAACTATAGAACAGCAACGTGATTTTGTAAGGAAATGCTTGCATGGTACTGAAACAACGATTCATTCCACAAGATCTGAATGCATGGATGCTTCTACAACTGAGAACATTGCATTAAAGCTTGTATGAACGTGTAAAACTGTGTTTTTGGTGGGTGGCACGGGCTGCAATCCCAATCTCTAAACAGAGGTGGAAGTGAGTGTGCAATCAACCCTTTTTGGAGCTCTGATTAACTCTAATCTCCTTACTCTAATCTAAACTACTGAAAGCAACTTTGTTCCTAAAACTAACCTACTTAACCACACCAAGAAGTTCAACTCAGCAAACTGTGTTTCCAAATGCATGCAAAGGAAAAGAAATATACTGCTGAAAGAAAGAAAGGTAACAATACAAAGAAAGGAGGCCTATTGCTCTCAGGTTGGGCCCAACCCTGAGAGCTATAGCTCCTCTAAGAACTCAGAACTGAACTCGAATCTGCCTGCCTTTTATTAAAAGATCATAGTCATAAGTCTAACGACATGCCAAAAATGGCTTACAAAAAGCAAAACAGAGCTATAGCTCGTAATTCGGAATCTGCAACAAAGGTTCAAAAGTTCCCATCGAAGGCTATAGCCTCAATATTTATACATTATGAGGGCCAATCTAGCCTCCTAAATTAGTGGGGCTTGGCTGACCAACTAAAAGTAAATTGCTATTCCTTTAGAATCCGTTGGCTGCCTTCTAGCTCGGTGGTGATAGTTGTTGGGGCTCGGAGTTGTGGGTGGAGATCACGAGGAAGGCCATTCAAGGCTTCGGACAACCTTCCTACAAAACCACAATGCCACCTTGGCTGTCTCCTTGCCTTCATCTGCATGGTTTTGCTCCATTTAATGTCAAAAAACCTGAAATAAACATGTATTAGCCACCTATGAATAGTGACTTCCCTCCTTCCTACAAATAACATGAATATACTAAAAAATGATGCATAAGTGATGAAAAATGAAGGGTTGAGCAAGGGTAAGTAGGCCAAATGAGCCCAAAATGTTACCAAATTTGGGGCTCATCACTTGTGATACTTATAATTCATCGGAAAATGCTCTAACTTCCTTCACATGCTTGTAAACTGTGTTGATTTACTATGTTACTATTTCACTTGTAAACCTGAACTCCAAGTGCCTTGACTTCCATATTTGCTAATCATGATGTTTTGTTGAAGACTACCTTGACTCCATAGCCCAATGAATGTTTGCTAATCCTTGATTCAACCAACTTATATATTTTGTTTGATTTTACTACTAGAGTTAGCCATCTAATCATTAATAAAAAATATTAAATGTATTGAGAGAGCCCTCTTAGGTTGAGGAGGCTAAGCCTCAACCAAAAGATTGGTTTGAAAGAGTTACTCAGAGTCTGCTTGATCAGCAGCCTATTAAGGTCAGATTTTGTGATAACACAATGATTGACATGAACACCCCTTATGTCAGTCAAGGACATATTTTTAGTTTTGTGGTGGGTGGGAATCCTCAAGGAGGTCCCAACCAATCCATGGGGGCACCCTACTTGTTGGGCAGCGGATCCCCCAACAACAAGGTTTTGGGGCTTAAAGACTGAGTTTTGGTCAATGTGATGTAAAGACTCCATGAAATGTAGGCACGGAGCGCGAAAGTTTAGGATGAGTCATAGGGTTTTCTGCCCCAAAATAATGTAATTTAATGTAAAGTTGTGTCGGCCTGCCCATGGTCCGTGAACCATGGGATTGTATAAATGGAGTGAGGCTCTAAGTGTAAAGACTATTTTTGGAAAAGCAAGTAATAGATAGATGCGAAGGCATGGTTAGAAGATAAAAGTGGATCTGAAGTGTATTGGGTCGTAGTAGTAGGTAGAGGCTCTGCAGCTGAGTGCGCAGAGGCCTAGTAGAGTCCGCAGCTGAGTGCACGGACCCCTGTAGCTAAGTGCGCAGGGCAGAGTTGTGTCTGTATTGAACTGAACTTGAAAGGGATTATTGATAATGTTAAGTTGATTCGGCATATTATGCATCTATTTCGTAGATATATATTTTGATGTTATGCGTTAATGGTATTTGCTTATTTATATGCGCGCTCTTGTATGAATGCTTATGTATGAAAACCTTATAAGTAATTAGCAAACAAAACCTAATTAAGGGAGACTTGGGTAATTAACACTAGTCACACTATGACTAGAGCTTTGCGAAGGCAGTACCACGGGATGTAAGTGTAGGTTTTAACCCCGTACAGAAATTACCTCCATACGAATTCTAAAACATAGAAAATAAAAAATGCGAGATCATAACACATAAAACACATATACATAGAGATTTTTCCCTGGATCCCAAAACCGAGACTACGAGCTTGATTTTTCATTATGTTCCTTTCAATGTTACAATACATATTTATACATGCTGAAGCATCCAATACCATGGACTGAAAACCATCGTGTCCAATACCATGGACCGAAAACCATCGCGTCCAAAAAACATGTGTGAAAATGATGCACAAAACCATAGGTGGGTCCGCCCAACCTAACACAGGGTCCAAAACCAAAATTTTCCGGGGCGCTGCCCCGAACCCCATAAAGTGGGATTATGGGTGCCCTTCAAACCCCCTATTAACTATGTGGAAAGAATGTAACACAACCCAACATTCTCCCACTTGTTGTTTTCTTTCCACAGGGGGCCATAAGAGAGCTTAGTCACTTTCCCAACCCTGAAATGCCCATTGTCTCTCTACACCAAGAGAACTTCTCAGAGCTCATAGATTTTTTCAATGCATCTGTAGTATTCTTCAAAGTGTCCACCTTTACCAGCAACACCTTTTTGTCTTCTATCATATCCCTCACAAAGTGATACTGAACATCAATGTGCTTTGTCTTTGAATGATATGCAGGGTTCTTTGCCAAGAAAATTGCACTTTGGCTATCACAGTCTATCCTTATAGCTTCCTGTACTAACCCCATACTTGAACACAATCTCTGCAACCAAACTGCTTCCTTGATTGCATGAGTGGCTGCCATGTATTCTGCCTCTGTAGTTGATAGTGCCACTACAAATTGTTTCTTACTCATCCAACTGACTGCACCTCCAAATAGGTTAAACACATACCCACTTGTAGATCTTCTCTGATCCAGATCTCCAGCCCAGTCTACATCAACAAAGCCATGAATATCCAACACTCTGTCTAGTCCTGGTCTTCCTTGGTAGCACAAACCATAATCACTAGTGCCACGCAAATACCTGAAAACCCGCTTCCTCTTCCTCTTCTTGTGTCTTGGGACATTGTTCAGCAGATAACCTCACACCTACAGGAATAGGAACCTTCACCGGTTTACTATCCTGCATATTAAATCTCTGCAGTATTGTCTCGACATACTTCCTCTGGTTTAACTAGAGCTTCCTCTTTGCCCGATCTCTTTTAATTTCCATGCCCAAAATATAGTTTACAGCACCAAGATCTTTCATGTCGAATTTGGAGGATAGTTGGGTCTTCAAATCCTGGATAATTTCTTTTTCATTTCCAACTAGCAACATATCATCCACATACAAGACCAGATAAATAACACGGTCACCAATTAATTTAAAATACACACAATGATCTGCTTTGCTTCTGGTGAAGCCACGTCCCCGTATAAATGTATCAAATTTCTGATACCACATCCTTGGTGACCGTTTTAACCCATACAGAGAATTCTTTAACTTGCATACCAGTTCTTTCTTACCCTTCGCTACAAAGCCTTCAGGTTGCTTCATGTAGATTTCCTCTTCCAAATCCCTGTGAAGAAATGTTGTCTTCACATTCATCTGTTCTACCTCAAAATCAAAAGCAGCACCAACAGATAAAAGTAATCTAATAGAAGTTACCTTGGCAACAGGAGAAAAAATATCACCAAAATCAATTCCCAACACCTGGGAATAACCTTTTGCTACCAACTGAGCTTTGTATTTCTCCACTTTTCTTTCTACATTTGTTTTCTTTTTGAACACCCATTTGCTGCCAATGGGTTTCCTTCCAGTCGGCAACTCCACCAGATCCCAAGCCTCATTTTTGTGCAAAGATGCCATTTTATCAACCATGGCCTCTTTCCAGAGTTTTATATCCTCTGAATCTACTACTTCCTTCATAGTTTTGGGATCATCGTCAGTAATAGATAAAGAAAAATTTGAACAGAAAGCAGATGGACTATACCTTTCAGGTTGCCTTCTTTCTCGAACTGATCTTCTCATAGCCGGAGTTTGTGGCTCTTTATCTTCTTATTCCTCCTCTGCTATAGAGTCTGATTCTTCCTCCTTTAGCTCAAACTCTATCTTCTCAGGTTCCTTTTGTTGGAATTCATGTTTAATAACAACTTTCACCTCTCTAAACACCACATCTCTGCTGTACACAACCTTCCGTGTGACTGGGTTCCAAAGCTTATAACCCTTTAAACCATCCTTATACCCAATAAAGATGCACTTTTCAGATTTACTATCCAACTTGGTTCGTTTCTCCTTTGGAACATGTACATATGCATCACATCCAAATACCCTCAGATGTGAAAGAGAGGGTTTCTTACTAGTCCATACCTCTTGTGGAGTCTTATCCTCCAACGCTGATGAAGGTGACTTGTTGACCAAGCAACATGCAATATCCACCGCCTCTGCCCAGAATTCTTATCCTAACCCAGCACCACTGAGCATGCTTTTTGCCCTTTCCATCAACGTCTTGTTCATTCTTTCTGCAACTCCATTTTGTTGAGGTGTATATGGAGTAGTCTTCTGTTGTGCTATACCACACTTCTTATAGAATTCTTCAAATTTCTTACTGCAAAACTCTCCACCGTTATCTATCCTTAGCACCTTTATCTTCTTCTCTGTTTGGTTTTCCACCAGAGCCTTAAATTCTTTAAACCTGTCAAAGACTTCAGATTTCTTCTTAAGGAAATATACCCATGTATTCCTTGAGAAGTCATCTATAAATGATACATAGTACACAGACTTATCCAGTGATGGAACCTTCACAGGTCCAAACACATCACTGTGCACAAGTTCTAATATCTGTTTCGCCCTCTTACTACCAGAGGGGAAACTCACCCGATTTTGCTTCACATATACACAATTTTCACAAAAATAAAAATCCAGAGAGCTATTACTCATACTTTCTACCATACCTTTACCATGAAGAATTCGAAGGCCCATTTCTCCAATATGTCCAAGCCTTTGATGCCACAACATGGTCTTCACTCCAGAGACCACTAGATTTTCTGCTCCACTTTTAGGAACCACAGAACTATTGCACCCATCAACAACAGTGCTACCTTGCAGCTTGTACAGAGTTCCAATCCGAACTCCCTGCATTAATACCAGTGCTCCCCGAACCATCTTGCAGGTATCCTTCTTGAACATTATTTTTACACCTGCATCATCCAGCTTGCCAATAGAAATCAGATTTTTGGCTAATGCATGAATATATAGAACACCTGGAAGCGTTCTAACCCTTCCACCTTGCAACTTCAACTTTACTTTTCCACAACCAATGATTCTAGCCTTCTTATCATTCCCCAAGAAGACATCACCACCATCATATTTCTCATACTCGCAGAACCACTCTCTATGGGGAGTGCAGTGAAAGGATGCACCTGAGTCAATCAACCATGCCTCATGATCTACATGTGTACTTGAAGAAGCCAAGTACACATCCCCAACTTCATCTGAGGTGGTTTTTGCCTTTGCTGAAGGAGCCTCATCAGATCCATTTCCTTTGTCAGGAGCTTTAGATTTACAGTCCCTTTTGTAGTGCCCTTCCTTTCCACATTTCCAGCACACCACCTTTTTAGGTTTTCCTGGAGATTTAGATATTCCTTTATATTTAGATCTCCCACTCAATGACTTATTTTTTTTTCTGTTCTGGGTCTGCCCTCATATAGACAAGGCATCACCATTTTGGCTCTCCATATTTTTCCGTCTCATCTCCTCCGTCAGCAAGGATGAGACTATTTCATCAAAATGCAAGGCAATTGCATTGCTACCTATTGTAATAACCAGACTATCCCACGAATCTAGTAGAGAACACAACAAACTAATGCACTTATATTCATCTGAAATTTTAATATCAACAAATGCTAACTGATTACCACAGTATTAAATGCATTTAGATTCTCTGTCATTGAGTCTCCATCTTTCATCCTCAGGTTATACAACTTTTTCCATAGGAATAGTTTATTGACCAGAGACTTAGATTGGTACAAAGTCCCTAACTTGTCCCACAAAGCCTTCGTCGTAGCTTCCCCTGATACATTCAGCAATACTGAATCTGAGACACACAATTGTATTGTGCTCTTTGCCTTCCGATCCAACTTCTTCCATTCTTCATTGGACACTCCTATTGGTTTAGTACCTAGATCTACCGCGATCCACTGGTTTTTATCCACCAATAGATCCTCCATCTTGAGTTTACACAACTCAAAACTCTAACCATTAAATTTCTCGATCTCTATCTTTCCACTGCTCGCCATCTTCTTTCACCACCAAAATTGATTTCATAGATCTCCCACTGAACAGGGTCTACCATAGGCTCGAGCGAAACCCCTCAGCAACAAAGTTGTCCCCTTGAAGCCAAAAAAGCTCTGATACCAAATGTAGGTTTTAACCCCGTACCGAAATTACCTGCATACGAATTCTAAAACACAGAAAATAAACAATGCAAGATCATAACACATAAAGCACATATACACAGAGATTTTCCCCTAGATCCCAAAATCGGGACTACCAGCTTGATTTTTCATTATGTTCCTTTCAATGTTACAATACATATTTATACATGCCGAAGCATCCAATACCATGGACCGAAAACCATCGCGTCCAATATCATGGACCGAAAACCATCGCGTCCAAAAAACATGTGTGAAAATCATGCACAAAACCATAGGTGGGTCCGCCCAACCTAATATATGGTCCAAAACCAAAATTTTCCGGGGCGTTGCCTCGAACCCCATAAAGTGGGGTTATGGGTGCCCTTCAAACCCCCTATTAACTACATGGAAAGAATATAACACAACCCAACAACAAGGAGCTCACTGGTGCGCGTAACCTAGTAAGCGCGAAGGTTAAATCGCGTACCTATCGCCCCATATTAGACATCCCTAGGGTGCGAAACCTGGTTCCAGCACCCTCCCATACTACTTTGTGTGAGACCTCAGTCCACGCTCTATGGACTATTGCCGAAAGGGCCAGTAGTGTCGAGATTTGCTTGGCTAAATCACTTCTAAACCTGGGTCACGCCCCATGTAGCCAACAAATGGTTCTGTTGGTGGGACCAGGATCTACCTAAGGGATGTCTGATGTCGTGCCATTGGAACCCAACATAGAAGGAAATTGAAGAGTGGTTTGACGAAAATATTCACGAGTTCGAGACACAGGAGAAAAAAACCCCGCAAGTATCTGAGAAAAGGTGGCTGGATCGCTACGTGTATGCAGAAATCCACGACATTTTCTTTGCATCATTTCCTTCTAAACTGTATGAGTGGATCGCGAGGTTAGCCGATAGCCAAGGAAGGTGTAGGCTCGACCAACCGATAGTGTGGACTTTGGAATTAGTGCGCAGACTAGAGGCATCAGAAGATAAGATCGCGCGAGCTGTGGACCATTGGCTTGACCGGATAATAGGGGGATTCATCACTGAGTTCGCAGTAGACACGACTGTGAGCTACAGCAAAGCAGAATGACGTTTTGTCAAGGGACTGCGAGGTAAGTATATTAAATATTTGAATACCTAGATTAAGATATTGTTATGTGAAAAGTGGGTTATACGAATACATTAATGTTTGGGATGACGCAGAGTGGAAAGATCTACAAAGGTAGTGGGGAATTAGAAAACAGTCCCTTAATTTCACCTTCATGAGAGAGTGAGAAAGAGTTCGCTCGGGTCCCTCTGGGAAGTGTGATCAGTTTGATAAGGCAATGCATTCTGCAGTTACCACCTCCACCCATGCCACCACCTGCTTCACCTCGCTCACCTCCATCTCCACCCACGCCACCACCTGCTTCACCTCCCTCACCTCCGTCTCCACCCACTCCAACTCCACCACCCCCACAATTCAGTATGGCGAGCACGATCAAACTACCCATATTCATAGGTGTAGGGAATGAAAATCTAGACCAGTTCTAGTTCATGGTAAGAGTAGTGTGGGAAGCACAAGGGGTCACGGATGACAACATTAAGAAGGATACATTGGTGAGCACACTACAGGATTGTGCATTGACATGGTATATCAAGCACTATAACAACCATCCAAATGCAGGGATAGCAGAGATCTAGAATGCATTGACAGAGAATTTAGCCGGCCGAAATCAGAGACACAGTTAATCATCAGGTTTAAATAGATCGCAATGCTTCCAGGTGAGACCCCCTAGGATCTAGATCAGTGGCTGAAGAGTACGACCCGTGAGGCCAATATGACGCTAACAGATGCCCAACATAGTGCATGGTTTGTGGCATCCCTGACACCGCACTTGAGGACAACATTGTCACAACAAAAACTTTCCACCCATGCCGAAGCGTTGGAAATGTTGATGAGGTTGCATGAGACCCCGATACAAGACCTTGGGTTGGGAGTTCAGCAAATCCACATGCAACTATAGAATCTATGCCTAGAAATGTAGAGTTTGAAGCAAGATAGGGCACTGCTGCCGGAGGCACGCGAGGAAGTATGTGCATAAAATGCAAAGGCCAGGGCCATGACAAGGATCACTGTCCAGTATTCATGAACTACTTGGCAGGAGGGGGACCAATGTCGTTAAGACCAGAGGCATAGTGATGTAGGAGCATCTGACCCCCCTTAATCAAAAGAGGAATCCAAAGCTAAGATGAGGACGACGTGGACTATCGGAGCTGAACAAGGAACAAATCTGTTTAAAACAAAGTAAAAGATGAAATGGATAAAGTCTCTCAAGACTTTATTAAATGTAATCTGCCACATATGTACACATATAAAGAGATTTAGGGGTTGTTAGAGGATTGATCAAATCCTTTCAGTGATCCGATCCAATATTCATGTAAACGATGAACCTATGTGTTCTATATATATCGTGAGACAATGATAGATAGATATAGTGTGATTGTAAAAGACTTGTAAGCTGAGAGAGTGTTCACAATGTACTCGAGAGGAAGCTTGTTTCTAAGGCTAAAATGCCTTAGGTGTAACTCAATTCTGTGTATAATATAACACATGTGTGTTTGTGGATTTTCGTGTATCTGTATAATTGTACTTTTCGAGTGATTCTGTAAATATATGCATTAAGGACTTAAATCCTATTTGTAGAGTGTTGAACAACCATCGATCATTGTAGGATCGATGGCGATCCAATATTAAGTAAATACATTAATATATGAGTGTTCTGTGTGTTAACGGAGTATGGCAGAAAACCATGTTTATAATGCAGAGTCCATCAAAAGCAAGCGAATAAGGCTAAGGAAGAATAGATGAGAGAACACATAGAAGTAGTCGGATCTGTGAGATCAACGGTCCACATCAAGTCTCATGGGGTAGAACCTTTATATCACATCAGTGAAAATCCCTTGGGTGATATCAGAACTGGTCCTTAAATAAATGCAATTGTGCTTATGCGATGAATCGACAACCATCGGATCGAGAGTCAGAATCGACGGTTGCGATCTAATCACTTATCGCAAATTGGAGAGGTCAAGGGCTGGCAGACGAAGGACTGCTGATGTGTCGATATGCTATTTAGAGCTGACTGTCAGATTCAAAGGAATAATGGACAACAAATATCGGAGATAGGAGAAGGCAGAGGTCGGAGAGCCCTATATAAAGGAGTGGAGGAGCAGACCTGCCGATATTTATATATGTGGGTGTAATCCTTTTGAAGTCTGGCCAAGTGTTCAGAGTGGAGTTTCTTGTGTTTCCTGTGTATTCCTTTGTTTTGCGATAAAGTGTTATGGTCCCGGTTTTTAAAGAAAAAGCCAAATAAGTGTATGGTCCCGGGTTCTGAGGCTTAAGCGCTATAAGAACACTTTCGATATGTATTGTGGGCCATAACCCACAGGCCTCAAGATCGAATATTGATATGAAAGGGGTTTTGGCCTTACCCCAAAATCACTTTTCATCAAGTGGTATCAGAGCAGGGAAAGGATTTCCTGCAAGAAGGGAGAAGAGTGCAAGCAAAAGGAGAAGGAGGTACAGTTGTGGTGAAGACCAGAGAGTTTATGGTCTTACTGTCGTGCAGAGAATGGTAGCAGAAGGTGAGAAGACTTGCAGCAACCTAGAGCAAGGAGTGCTCAATTGGTTCTAGAGAAGAGAACTAGAAGGATGCCAAAATACTGAGTGAGGAGAGCTTGGTGAGGTATCGTGTAGTAGAGGAAGACTATTACTGCAGAGATTGGTTGCAGCTCACAAAAGATCATGAAGGCAGTTCCACTGAGAAGTGGGTAGAATTACTAAGGACAAGGAGAAGCATATGACCAGGAGGTCATAAATTTTTGTGCCTCGGAAGTCTAATGTAGGAGCATCTGACCCCCCTTAATCAAAAGTGGAATCCAAAGTGGCAAAGAGCACGACGCGGACCATCGGAGCTAAACAGGGGAAAAAATTGTTTAAAACAAAGTAAATGATGGAATGGATAAAGTCTCTCAAGACTTTATTAAATGTAATCTGCCACATATGTATGCATATAGAGATATTTAGGGGTTGTTAGAGGATTGTATGGATCCTTTCAGTGATCCGATCTAATATTCCTGTAAATGATGAACCTATGTGTTCTATATATACCGTGAGACAGTGATAGATAAATATAGTGCGATTGTAAAAGATTTGTAATCTGAGAGAGTGTTCACAATGTAGTCGAGAGGAAGCTTGTTTCTAAGGTTGAATTGCCTTAGGGTGTAACTCAATTCTGTGGATAATATAATACATGTGTGTTTGTGGATTTCTGTGTATCTGTGTAATTATACTTTTCGAGTGATTATGTAAATATATGCATTGAGGAATTAAATCTTCTTTGTAGAGTGTTGATCAACCATCGACCACTATAGGATTGATGGCGATCCAATATTAAGTAAATACATCGATATATGAGTGTTCTGTGTGTTAACAGAGTATGGCAGAAAACCATGTTTATAATGTAGAGTCCATCAAACGCAAGCGAATCAAGCTAAGGAATAATAGATGAGAGAACGCATAGGAGTCGTCGGATCTGTGAGATCAACGGTCTAGATCAAGTCTCATGGGGCAGAACCTTTATATCGCATCGGCAAAAATCCCTTGGGTAATATCGGAACTGGTCCTTAAAGAAATGCGATTGCGATTATGCGATGAAGTGACAACCGTCGGATCGAGAGTCAGAATCAACGGTTGCAATCTAATCGCTTATCGAAAATCGGAGAGGTCAAGGGCTGGTGGACGGAGGACTGCCAATGTGCCGATATGTGATTTAGTGATGACCATCAAATCCGAAGGAATAATGGACGGTGGAGATCAGTCGATCGGAGATCGGAGATCGAAGAAGGAAAAGGTCAGAGAGCCCTATATAAAGGAGTGGAGGAATGGACCCGCCGATATTTATATATGCGGGTGTAATCCTTTTGAAGTCCAACCAAGTGTTCAGAGAGGAGTTTCTTGTGTTTCCCATGTATTCCTTTGTTTTGTGATAAAGTGTTATGGTCCCAGTTTTTAAAGAAAAAGCTGAATAAGTGTATGGTCCCAGGTTCTGAGGCTTAAGCACTATAATAATGCTTCCAATATGTATTGTGGGGCATAACCCACAGGCCTCAAGATCGAATATTGATATGGTTTTGGCCTTACCCCAAAATCACTTTGCATCACACAGGCAGGGCCGAGTGCAACACCCACGTTATGGTGCGCGATCTGTCAGATAGGAGGAAAACACACGACGGACAATTGTCATTTGTTGGAGAAGTATACATAGACTCTTGAATAGTTGTTTTGTAATTTCTACAGTTCGGTAGGCCATGATGAGCGCACTTGTCATAGCTGTGAGCTAATGATGGATCGGACCCCAGCCTATAGGATGCAGATAGAAATGCGAGCCCTCGACCCAGCTACATGGATGGCGCGCACTAGATTTCCATGGCGAGGTCGAGGATGAGGAGGAATGGGACCAAGAAGGGGCCATGGACAGTTAATTTGTTACAATTGCGAAGGACTAGGGCACTATGCTCGTGATTGCTCCAACCCGAAAAGGATATCATGTCCATACTGTGCTCAGTTTGATCATGAAATAGTAGATTGTTCTACTTTGATCACACTGATGCATGAAAAAGGGGTATTTCAGCCTCCTCTAACTCAAAATGTACAAATGATGAGGTCTGAACCACACGAAGAAGACCCAAATGTGAACATGATGCTCAGAAGCGGTGCGACCATGAGGGAAGATAAGGGGAAGCAGCCCGAGGAAGATACATGGGTTCGCAAGGCTCCTGCAAAGGAACCTGAGTTTGATTTAGAACACGCAAAGGAGACGTTTATGGAAGCTAAGAAGAGATATACGGAGGCCTCCACTTCAGGTAGTAAGGATCAACCAGAGCCAAGAATGGATCCTTCAATGCTTGCTACCTTTCTGGAGACATGCATGTAACTACTGCGCGACAACAAGGTAGTTAAGGGACTACAAGAGTTGATCACTAGGTGTGCGGGGTCAGGAGAACTGTGCATAGTCTGGAAATTGGGAAAGCATGCCTTGCGTACTGGAAGGGAAATGAGATTGATGGTGCATATTGGTGAGTATGAAATGGATCAGGTCATCCTAGATCTGGGATCGGATGTGAATGTGTTACTGAAGCAAACATTGGAATGCATGGGAATACCCACATTACAGTTGTCACCTATTCCATTATGAATGGTGAACCATCAGAAGATTTTTCCCATGGGGAGGTTACAAGGGGTAATAGTTGATATTGAAGGCATGAGCACACAGATGAACTTTGAAGTGATAGACATTGTCGATGATAGCAATCCCTATCCCGCCCTGTTAGGAATAGAATGGGCCACTAATATGAACAGAGTCATCAACCTGAAGAAGTGGAAGATGATATTCGAAAAAAATCACTACGCGTAGTAGTCCCATTGGACCCAGCTAAAGGGGCACGCTACACTGAACTAGTGCACGACGATGGAAGCGACGATGATCTTGATTGTGTTTACAAGATAACTGTGCGAGACCAGGATTGGGTGAATCTGATTGTAGATAGGAGGATCTCGTGGGAGCGCGACAACTCCTACACTTCAGATTCAGATGAAGAAGTAGAGTGCTAGAAGAATTAGTTTAACGAAGTAACAACGCTGAATTGCAACATGATGATTAGATCACTGTGTTGCATAACAATAGAGGCCTGAGATCTGCCAACATATGATGGATTGACAGCGGTGGATGAATTCTTGAGCAAGTTTGAAAGCGTAGTACTGGAACAACAGTGGTTCGATGCATTGAAGTGGGCACTGCGCACAACACCTGCGTGCTGGTGGGGAACACATCAAGGAAGTTTTGAGGACTAGCACGGATGTAGAAGGATGATGCGCCTATGATTTGGGAAACCACAACTACGATTACAAGACAAATACAATGGACAAGATGACCCGCGCACGCACCTTGCGAAATGGGCCATGGCCTATGGGGAAGAACCACAACCTGAATGGGTACATTTATTCTACCATACCTTGGATGTAATACCCATGAACTGGTATATTGAGACAGAAGTCCGACATGGTATGGGCAAATGGGATGTCTTGTGTGAAGGATTTTTGTTAACATTCACATTTGAAGATCGATGGTCAGATACTGTTGATGATGCGCTGCAAGTAATAAAAGCTGCCATCTTCAAAATACCATAGAAGCCATTGAAAATGCTGCAGCTAGAATGGGTGGTATAGTTAAGTAGCGCACTGGAGTGTTATAATGTCTAGGTGGAGGAGGATGATGGCGAACCCTGAAATATTGATATTCAAGAAATCGAAGGTTGTCGCGAGGTTCGAGGATCATCAATTGAGGATCCCGACATCATTGAACCACTCAAAACGAAGTAGGTAAACATTAGCACAAAAGTGGAGCCAAAGTACGTGATGCTCAGAGACTATTGGGATGATGCTATGGTAGATAAGGTCGTCGAGTTACTCCTCAAATATCAAGACCCGTTCCCAACCAAAATCACGGACTTAAAGGGGATCATTGGCAACTTAGGGATGATGAAAATCACTCTGAAACTAGACACGAAGCCAGTTAAGCAACAACCTTACCACTTGAATCCCAAGTATAAAGAAAATGTCTGTGATGAATTAGACAAAATGCTCACATCTGGAATTATTGAACCAGTGGAAGAATCTGATTGGTTGAATCCTATGGTAGTGCAGGAGAAAAAACAGAAGGGCGAAATAAGAATACACATGGACCTCAAGAAGCTTAAAGACGCCTATATTCACGATCCATTCTCGACACCATTCACAGATGAAGTATTGGAGAATGTTGGCAGTCAGCAAGCTTACTCATTCACGGATGGCTTCTCAGGGTACCATTAGATCAAGATCGTGTCGAAAGATAGGATCAAAACAACCTTCGCAAGAGAATGGGGCTGCTTTCAATACACCGTTATGCCCTTTGGAATGACGAATGCACCAGTGATATTCTCGCGCATAGTGGTGGTGACATTCAAAGAATACATCCACAAATTCTTGGAGGCCTATCTGGACGATTGGACTGTCTTTGGATTAGTTAAGCACCATGTAGCAAGCTTATGGTTGATGCTGGATACTTTTCACCAACACCAGATTACGTTGAACCTTAAAAAGTGCACCTTCCATGTTCCATTTGGCAACCTACTAGGCCATGTGGTTTGCAAACAAGGCCTGATGGTAGACCCTACGAAGATTGCTGTTATTCTGAATTTGGAAGTAGCGTGCAGTGTCAAATAGTTACGCGCTACTTTGGGGCACACTGGCTTCTATAGGAAGTTTATAAAGAGTTATGCCCAAATAACCATGACGATGGAAAAGCTATTGAAAAAAGATGTGACATACTACTGGAATGATGATTGCATGAAGAGTTTGGATGTCCTAAAGGGGAAGCTGGCCTCTGTGCCAATTTTGGTCTTCCCGAAATGGGATGTAGAATTTCATGTACATGTTGATGCGTCATGTATCGTGCTGGGAGCTGTACGAACGCAGGAGGGCGCAGAGGGTGTGGATCACCTGATCGCATTTGCGAGTTTAAGATTGTCCAAACCAAAGAAGAATTACTCTACCACCGAACGTGAGGGGTTGGCAATGTTGTGCGCGCTCCAGAAATACCGACACTATTTAGTTGGAGGAAATTTCAAGATGTATACCAACCATTCCGTGTGGAAATACTTGGTGAACAAGCCTGTGTTTGGGGGGCGCATATGTAGATGGCTCTTACTATTTCAAGAATATGATTTTGAGGTCATAGTTAAGCCGGGACTCTTAAACGCAAGACCAAATCACTTGTCACGAATCGAGACGGGTGAGTAACCAACAAATTTGGAGGACGGACTACCTGATGCACAGCTCTTTGCAGTACACATCGCAGATGGACGCTTCGAGGATATAATCCATTTTCTAACAACAGGGACTGCACCGAAGGAGTACTCAATCCAACAGAAGAAGGAATTAGTGGTACGTGCGGCGGAATTTTCTGTCATCGCAGGGCACCTTTACAAGATGGGCAATGATGAGATATTGCAAACATACGTACCTAAATTTGAAAGGGGTCAGATCCTCACAGAAGCGCATGGGGGTGTTGCAGAAGGACACTACGCAGGATGCGCAACCACACAAAATATTCTTCGCACAGGGTTATTGTGGCCGACACTGCACCAGGATTTGAAAGCACATTGTAAGGCCTGTGATATATGTCAAAGGACAGGAAAATCATCACAAAGGGATGAGATGTCATTTAATCCCCAGATGACACTGAAGCCATTTGAGAAATGGGCAATCGACTTTGTAGGCCCAATCAAACCTTAAGGAAAGATAGGTGCACGCTACATCATCACTACGACGGGGTAGTTGACATGATGGGTAGAAGCATAACCAGTCAAGGACTGCATAGCTGTCACGACTACAAAGTTTTTGTTCAAAAACGTGTTGACACGATTTGGCTACCTGAAACTCTTAATGAGCGATCACGGAACAAATTTCGTGAATGAAACCATCAGTGCACTCACGGACGAGTTCCAGGTTTATCACCAGAAAAGTACAACATACCACCCACAGGCTAATGGAATAGTAGAAGCATTCAATAAAATATTGGAGACTGCGTTGACCAAAATATGTAAAGCGCAGTGGAATGACTGGGACCTACACATACCCACTGTGTTATCGGCATACAAGACAACATGTCAGAAATTGATGGGACAGACACTATTTCGGTTGGTCTATGGTACGGAAGCAGTCACGCCAATGGAATATATCGTACCTAGTCTACGAATAGTAGGGCTCACAGGCATGTTAGACCGCGAAGATTTGTAATAAAGGCTCACACAATTAGAAGAACTCGAGGAAGAACGATTTCTCGCTGAATTTCACCAGCATGTACAAAAGCAGCATGAGAAAGCCTGGCACGGCCGCCATATCAAGTTGCACACCTTTAATGTAAATGACTTAGTGCTATTGTATGACAGTAAGTTCGAAAAATTTCCTTGAAAATTTAGAATGCACTGGTTGGGACCACATGTGGTAAAAGAGGTTACAGACGGAGGCATGGTCCAGCTAGTCAAACTTAATGGAGAACCCTTCCCAGGAAAAGTAAATGGAAGTCCTCTGAATCCCTACATGGGTGGGCCAGCTATTTGACTAACCGACCCAGGCACAATCTTTGTGACCCAAGGAGTTGGATAGTGGCGTGAGAATATAAACATAGGCACTAGAAGCTGGTACCAAAGAAAAGACATGAGTCAAACATAGATAATTCAGAAGCAGGACTGGAGCAAAGTCAACAGATGAAAAAGCAGTGCACTGTAGACCTTCGTGCAACCCAAACATAGTTGGAAGGGCTTCATGCCAAGATCACCGCATAGTGACTTGGGATGAGTCACAATAATTGTGTTGGGGACCTATTGGGTAGTGGATCCCCCATAGCAGGGTTTTGGAGCTTAAAGACTGAGTTTTGGTCAATGTGATGTAAAGACTCCACAAAATGCGAGTGCGGAGCGTGAAAGTTTAGGATGAGTCATAAGGTTGTTCGCCCTAAAATAATGTAATTTAATGTAAAGTTATGTTGGCCTACCCATGGTTCGCGGACCATGGGATTGTATAAATAGAGCGAGGCTCTAAGTGTAAAGACAATTTTTGGAAAAGCAAGTAATATATAGATGCTAAGGAATGGTTAGAAGATAGAAGTGGATCTAAAGTGTATTGAGTCATAATAGTAGCTAGAGGCTCTGCAGCTGAGTGTGCAGAGGCCTAGTAGAGTCCTCAGCTGAGTGCGTAGGGCAGAGTTGGGTCTGTATTGAACTGAACTTGAAAGGGATTATTAATAAAGCTAAGTTGATTCAGCATTTTGTGCATCTATTTCGTAGATATATATTTCGATGTTATGCGTCAATGGTATCTGTTTATTTATATGCACGCACTTGTATGAATGCTTATGTATGAAAACCTTCTAAGTAATTAGCAAACAAACCTAATTAAGAGAGACTTGGGTAATTAACACTGGTCGCACTATGGCTACAACTATGAAAAGGCAGTACCACATGACACAAGGAGCTCGTTGGTGCTCGAAGGTTGAATCGCGTACATATCGCCCCATATCAGACATCCCCAGGGTGTGGAAACCTGGTTCCAGCACCCTCCCATACTACTTCAGGTGAGACCTCAGTCCGCGCTTCGCGGACTATTGCCCAAAGGGCCAGTAGTACCAAGATTTGCTTGGCTAAATCACTTCTAAACCTGGGTTAGGCCCCATGTAGCCAACACTACTCACAACCTCAAATGAGTCAAGGGGTCACTGCTTATCCTGGGGGCACTTCTATACCCCAACCTAACAATCCCCATGGAAATCCACACTACAATGCCATAATCGAAGGCAACTACCATACCATGCAACCTGTGTATAATATTGGGAATAAAATGATGGGATGACCACAAGGATACTCAAGTCATATGTCATCGCCTTGGTCTGATTCATGGGCATCACACACTCTGCCTTTCTTAGCAACACTTGATATCCCCGACTTGTACAAACTTACAAATGACCCCATCTATAAAAACTTACTCTGGCCACCAATGCCGCATAAAATACTGACATACATTCCTAAGTTCGAAGGGAAACAAGGGGAGGATCTGGGTACCCATATCACCACCTATCATCTTTGGTGTGTTTCTAACTCCATGGTGGATGATAGTGTTTGGTTACATCTTTTTTCCTACACCCTTGCTGGCAACACAACCAAGCGGTACATCGACTTACCACGCATGTCAATGTTGGAAATAATACTGAGAGGGGGGGGTGAATCAGTATTATCAGATCAGATAAAACTTTTCAATTTCATACTCAGAAACATATACGCGACTTCAGTTAAGTGAACCCGCGTGTACACGCGACTGTGTCTAAAGCAACTAGCGTATATGCAGAGATCTTATGATTCAGTTAATCTTATCTTCAGTAAATGCATCAGGATATTATTAAGCATATTAACAGTAAACAGGTGCAGTATAACCGAATAGATCATCACACAAAAGCCACACACATGAACACCATGATATAAGGTGGAAACCCAATGTGGGTGAAAACCACCTGCTGCAATTTGTTTCTTTCTTCTTTAATGAGAAACTTCTTTTACAATGTACTGGTGCAGTCCTTTACCAGCACGCAGGCTACAACCTGCAGAGGGCTACAACCCTCTCTCGTTTTCAACTACTTTTGGAAGGGAGCTACAACCCCCTCAGCTCTTGTACTAGCTGATCCATTTACTAGTACGTAGGTGCTGACCCTACAACCTTCAGGGACCACGTTTCATCAATTTTCAGACTGGATCCAAGAGTACAAAGCAAACATTACCACAATACAATCATCAACTTATACTTGCATCATAATTCATTAAACAACCCAATACCGAATCACTGAAACCCTGTCATCAAGAACACAGAACCCAAACCAAAATCTAGAACTCTGCAACAACCACCAGAATCAGCAGCAACCTGAAATATTAACACTTATCATGCATACGCTACTTCACTGTACCAAAACCGCGTGTATACGCGCTTTCTCCAAAGGCAACCCGCGTGTAGATCTAGAAATGATTACTTCTGCCTTTGCTGTCAGATCCGACCCTTGCCAAGCGTCCCGAACAGATAACCAGCAATACCAGATCTTCTCACTGTGTCAGACACCCACAATCCATACTCCTTTGCCTAGTGATCTTCTCCTTATATAGCCTTAGGCCTTGTTCAATACCAAGAGCCAAAACCATAGAAACACAATACCATCAACCTCGAAACTAGGGATCAACACGTCCGTCGAGACATAATGGTCCGAAACCATAGGCACAACTTCCAAGGACTAACCGCCATGGACCAAAGGTACTTTTCCACATACACGTGCTTTTTATGAAGCCAACCTGCGTGTACACGCGACTTG
The DNA here is from genome assembly GCA_031772625.1 of Pinus tabuliformis. Lineage (NCBI taxonomy): Eukaryota > Viridiplantae > Streptophyta > Pinopsida > Pinales > Pinaceae > Pinus > Pinus tabuliformis. The sequence goes on along the minus strand of CM062806.1, from coordinate 729,071,062 downwards.
GTCTTAACAAACCTGCGTGTATGAACTTTCTTGGCAAGCTGTACTAGGATCTGTCTTCTGATTAAGTTGCCATCTCCTGTACCAACCTCTGAGCATCTGTACCAACCTCTGAGTGAGTTGCCATCAAGGACAACACTTGAATCATAATGCCAACAATCTCCCCCTTTGGACTTGATGGCAACCACCACACCAAGTCACTCTCCCCCTTTGACATCAAGGGCAAAGGGTGGACCAAGATATTCTCTTCTTTGGTATACCCTCTCCTGTCCATACTGCTGTCCATACTCCCCCTGAGTACATGCTGAAATCTCCAAATGTGCTCCCCCTTTGTGTATGCCAAAGTGTACCAATCTATCCATCCTGCTCTTGCTGAATTGTGCTGTTCATGCTCCCCTTGACTGTAGGCAAGATCTGCAAAAGATGTTCTTCAAGAAGAACAAAGACTTATACATCATAGAAGACCTTCCTATCACCAAAAGACTCAACATACATTCATCACCCAACCTAGTGGGGATATACCAATATTGACTCATCCACCTAACCATGTGAAGATACATGATAATACATGAACATTTCATCATTCATCCCAGGCATAGTGGGGAAACCAACATAGGCTGTTATATGACCTTGACATCATAAAAGAGATACATGACATAGTGATGAAATATCTAGACCAAGACTTATGAAAACCACCAACAGCATCATGATCTGTACCATAAGCATCAGCCTGCAATACCATTCCTAAACAGTAAGATGTATCATTTAGCTTCATAGACTTTATCAACACCTTCTAACCATAATGCCAACAATGCATTATTTGAAGAATATTCTCCCCCTGAGTGTAAGCCAACCATGTCTGAACCATTTCCTGAGTCTGTTCTGCTCCCCCTGAGCCTGAGCCAACCATGACTGAACCTGGGTCTGTTCTGCTGCCCTTTCTCCATATACGCGACTTTGCAGCCTGTAACTCGCGTATATACGCGACTTGTCTTCATTATATAAGCGTATGCAGGATGGAATACTGAATTTCACTTTCAGATTCCCCTGTGTCTGTTATGTCAGCTGACTGAGTTATCCCACACCTTTCTGTCTCTGTCTTCTTCAATTCCTGCAACTGTGATGATGTATGGTCCTTTTGTCTTGAATTTTGAAATCTGCTCCTGCATTCCCTTGCTTTATGCCCATAGTTGTTGGATGTATAGCACCTTATATTTTTCATGTTCCTTCTATCACAATCAATTGCTTTGTGTCCATATGCATTGCAGGCAAAGCAATACCCTCTGAAGTACCTGGGATGCGATGATCTTTCTTGAACCATTCTACTTCTGCATCTGGCTGCAATATGTCCAAGATTATGACATACATAACATTCAACATTATTCAGCGGAGGAAATAATCGTCTATCACGTCCATAGTTAGGAGTAAAGGATCTTCCTTGAGGAATTTCTTTCCTTGGTTGTTCCTTGAGCATTTCAGATTTCTCATTAGAGTTTCTTGTCTCACCTTGTGAACTAGATTCACCTTCAACATATTCATGAAAACCAAGACCAGTCTTGATAGCAGGAGATCTTTGACTATTAAGAATATCATCCAAGACTTTAGAACTATCTTGAAATCGTAAAAGCTTATCCTTTTCTTCTAGTTTACCTTTCAAGATATTTACCTCAACTTGATGTTGTTCTTCCTTTTTCAGATACTTCTTCCTTAGGTCTTCTTCAACTTTTCTCCCTTCTTCCACTTGTCGCTTTAGTTTGATCACTTCATGTTCTTGATCTTCAAGATCTTCTTTTAGAGAGAGGATCTTTGATTCAAGTCTCTGAATAGTTGTGCTCTGATCTTTTGCTATATCCTGCAATTTCTCCCTTACCCTGGTTTCTGTCTCCAATAGTTCTTTTAGCTTGGCAACTTCTTCAGTTTCTGCATTCTTCTCTTCATGTGCCATGAGACTTTTAATATCCTCGCTATTATTGGATGAAGCATTCTTCTTCTTATGTGCCATGAGACTTCTAATATCCTCACTATCATTTAATGAACTTTTAATATGGGTATAATAGCTTCTACCATCTTCTTCATATATCTTTTCTTTGTTATGAGGACATCTAGCAGCATAGTGACCAACTCTACCACATAGAAAACATTTGAAAGGTAGCTTATCTTTGAACCGTCCAGATCCCCGTTCAAGATTATTGACAAAATTTACCTCATCTTCTTCCTCTGACACTTCGAATGCGGCCTCTGGTGGTACCTCTTGTCGCATTTCAAAAGCAGTTAAGATCCCGTGAAGCTGTGACATGGTAATTTTCCGCACATTCTCCTTTTCTTCTATGGCAGATACTTTAGAATCAAATTTAGTAGACAGAGATCTCAAAACCTTTTGAACTAAGACAACTTCCTCAAATTCTTCACCCAGATCCCTCATACAATTCACAATCTCATCCATACGCAGGAAATAATTAGCTACGCTTTCATTACTTCGCATCTTAAGAGTTTCATATCGGATTCTGAGAGTTTGAAGCTTTGCTATTTTTACTTGATCATCTCCTTCGTAGCTTGTAACGATTTTGTCCCATATTTCCTTAGCTGATTTGAGATGCATGATCTTCATAAATTCTGATTGAGTCAAAGTACTCAATAGGACAGTAACTACTTTGGCATTGAGCTCATATTGCTTTTTCTCTGCTGGATCTGTAGGAGTTGCTGATGGGAATTTGTATCCTCCTTCTACGATTCCCCAAACTTCTACTCCAAGCGACTGTAGATATGCAGTGGTTCTTATCTTCCAGTGAGTAAAATTGTTCCCGTCAAAGACTGGTGGCCTGATGTGTGCCTCTCTTTCTGGATTAGCCATTTGATGGATCTTTTCCTTCAAGCGATCAAGCTTTCTCTGAAGGACCTGCTCTGATACCAATTGTTGGAAATAATACTGAGAGGGGGGGGTGAATCAGTATTATCAGATCAGATAAAACTTTTCAATTTCATACTCAGAAACATATACGCGACTTCAGTTAAGTGAACCCGCATGTACACGCGACTGTGTCTAAAGCAACTAGCGTATATGCAGAGATCTTATGATTCAGTTAATCTTATCTTCAGTAAATGCATCAGGATATTATTAAGCATATTAACAGTAAACAGGTGCAGTATAACCGAATAGATCATCACACAAAAGCCACACACATGAACACCATGATATAAGGTGGAAACCCAATGTGGGTGAAAACCACCTGCTGCAATTTGTCTCTTTCTTCTTTAATGAGAAACTTCTTTTACAATGTACTGGTGCAGTCCTTTACCAGCACGCAGGCTACAACCTGCAGAGGGCTACAACCCTCTCTCGTTTTCAACTACTTTTGGAAGGGAGCTACAACCCCCTCAGCTCTTGTACTAGCTGATCCATTTACTAGTACGTAGGTGCTGACCCTACAACCTTCAGGGACCACGTTTCATCAATTTTCAGACTGGATCCAAGAGTACAAAGCAAACATTACCGCAATACAATCATCAACTTATACTTGCATCATAATTCATTAAACAACCCAATACCGAATCACTGAAACCCTGTCATCAAGAACACAGAACCCAAACCAGAATCTAGAACTCTGCAACAACCACCAGAATCAGCAGCAACCTGAAATATTAACACTTATCATGCATACGCTACTTCACTGTACCAAAACCGCGTGTATACGCGCTTTCTCCAAAGGCAACCCGCGTGTAGATCTAGAAATGATTACTTCTACCTTTGCTGTCAGATCCGACCCTTGCCAAGCGTCTCGAACAGATAACCAGCAATACCAGATCTTCTCACTGTGTCAGACACCCACAATCCATACTCCTTTGCCTAGTGATCTTCTCCTTATATAGCCTTAGGCCTTGTTCAATACCAAGAGCCAAAACCATAGAAACACAATACCATCAACCTCGAAACTAGGGATCAACACGTCCGTCGAGACATAATGGTCCGAAACCATAGGCACAACTTCCAAGGACTAACCGCCATGGACCAAAGGTACTTTTCCACATACACGCGCTTTTTATGAAGCCAACTTGCGTGTACACGCGACTTGGTCTTAACAAACCTGCGTGTATGAACTTTCTTGGCAAGCTGTACTAGGATCTGTCTTCTGATTAAGTTGCCATCTCCTGTACCAACCTCTGAGCATCTGTACCAACCTCTGAGTGAGTTGCCATCAAGGACAACACTTGAATCATAATGCCAACAGTCAATTAATATCTTTGACACTCTAGCGATGGAATTCGTAAAGCACTTCCAGCTACCCATCTGCTATGAAATTGGGACGGAACTCCTCACTTCATTACATCAGGATACTGCCACCGACATCTCTGATCATATATGTGAATGGAAACATAGGTGAAGGTTTGTCAAAGCTCCCCTCCCAGACTATATCTTAGCGGATTGGTTTTGCAAGTCTCTACTCCCCCAAATCTCTAAGGATGTCACCTTGGGTGGTGCAGTCACAGAAGACCAATCCATACATCGTGCCCAGCACTTAGATCTGATATATTCGTAGTCTAGCACTCTTTTTGATGTAATCCCCAATGCCCCTCGCAACTCCAATGCTCCCTGATCTACTCAGCAACCCGGAGCAAATGTCAATGGAATTATCGGCGCAACCTCCGGGGTTTTTGTAAAACAAGTCAACGGTCACATTGGCCAGATGTCAGAGGACACCTCTACCAAATCGACTACTCTTCCTACCACCGTGATAAACACTGTGCAGTCTATGCAAAAACTTGATGGTGAGAACAAGAAGAATAAGAAAAATACTACTCCTTCTGAGGAGCAGTCAATAAAGCAACACAAGCCAAAATAGAAGGTTGATGTGCCTCTTGATGATGGAAAGAATAAACCCACCAGATTCCCTTACAAAATTTGTGCTGAAGACAACATGACCTATCATTGCCCGCGTCTTCAGGAATGCATAGATTTCATTGCTAAAAAGGATACTGGTAGGACCCCCGCTGTCCTAAATAATCCTTTCCCCGCTCAACAGCAGTAACACCTTATTGCAAACCAACCCCAACCCCCGCAAGGGGGAAATGGTGGTTCACAACATCCTTCAGCTGGTGAATGACCCTCTACAGTTTACACCTTTGAAACAGTAGATCTACAAACAAGAGCCAAATCTTATGGAGCTCATGTCGTTCATGCAGAGGAACCTTCCTCAAGTCAAAACCCACCACCGCCTAATGATTTTCATATCGAAAGGTTGGTTGTTGACATTGTGATTCGCCCCCCTAAAGTGGCACTTCAATGCACAACACACAATACATCTGCACGTGCCACCCAAAACTACAGCATTGTAGAAGACTTGGCGCAAGCGCCATCGATTATGTCAGTGCTCGAAGTATTACAAACATGTCTAGCACAAAGGAAAGCTTTGCTTTCAACCGTTGGTGGTATTGACCCATAGGATTCCATGCTTGCAATTTTCGACATGGAAAATTGTAAACCTCCCCTTTCTCACCAGCTTACATTTCAGGTGCAAATCTTTTCGAAAGGTAAAGGTATACATAGAATTGTCATCGACGAAGGTGCTTCTACCTGCGTCATGTTGGCTTCATGTTGGCTCGCTTTGGATTCACCAACCCTATCCTTGCCATTGAATTCCCTTAAAGCTTTCGACGACCATAATTTCATCCCAAAAGGTTACCTAGCTAGCTACCCCATCACCATGTATGGGAAAATGGTAACGGTGGACATCGAAGTTGTAGATAAAAAGCTCGACTATAATCTCTTGCTGGGTTGCACTTGGACGTATGCCAAGAAGAACATTGTGTCTATTGTCTTTCGCATCATCCTATTTCCATTGGATGGAAAGGTAGTCACAGTGGACCAGCTGTCCTTTTGAACCCCTAATTATTCCTTGTTACCAAGCGGCTTTGTACCCCTAGTAGGTGTTGTACCTGACTCTTACGTTTGGATCGATACCGATCTACTGAAGGTTTCTTCCCTGATGGGTTGTTTCCCTCTTCAGCTGCCAAAGGTTCCATAAACGATCAATATTATTTCATCCATTCCTCATGAACTGACTGATCCATGGATCCTATTAGCTCCTTCAGACATTGACACTTACAAAGAAAAAATACCATTGTTATCAATTGAATTGGCCTACCAAGCCATTCAATCTACATCTGAATCTCTGGTCACTTTGGTTACGGCCAACGGTACCACTGCCCCTTCCATAATTGCTCCTTCTTTCAATCCACTCAATCAAGTCCTACCTATGGACGAAGCTATTAGAGAAATGATGAGTTTAGAAGAGTGACCTAGGGAGGACTCACACCATCGTGTTTCGATATCTAATTTGAACATGCTGCCTCTTCAAATCTTTTCACCTGACATACCAGAAATCGTTTCCTTACCATATACGACTATCCAAACTTTGGACGCAGAAGGAAACATAGGAAATATTTCAAAGACATTGCTCATCGATATTTCTATCATGATAGGCATTGTGGAAAACATCCATATTGGAGCAGATTGCAATCTGAGGAAATTGCAAGCTTCACATACCTTTTTAAGGAATTTAGCGATGTATTGGCTTGGTCTTAAAAGGAAATACCTGGCATAGATCCGTCTATTGTCAAGCATGAGACCAAGATTTATGACAATGCTAAACCTATCCGCCAAAGGCTTCAACTGGTCCATCCCCGCAAAACGGCAACCATAAAAAACGAGGTGGAAAAGTTGTTACATGTTGGTTTCATCTATCCTATTCCTTTAATAGAATGGGTTTCCAATCTGGTTCCTGTCGATAAGAAACAAGGAACCATCTACATATGTGTCGACTATCGAGACTTGAATGTTGTGTGTCCCAAGGATAATTATCTGACATCGTTCATCAACCAGATCATCGATGACTACGAATCATTTTCATTCACGGATGGATTCTTAGGTTACAACCAGATTGTTATAAAACACAAAGACTAGCACAAAACCGCCTTTGTTTGCCCATGGGGAATCTTTGCCTATCGAAAACTCCCATTCGGTTTAAAGAATGTTGGAGAAACTTTTCAAAGAGCCATGGACTATGAATTTCATGATATCAGGCATATCGTTCAAGCTTACTTGGATGACCTTCCAGTCCATTCCAAGCAGTGAATGCAGCACCTAAACCATTTAATAGCCATCTTTCTTAGGTGTTAGTTTTATAACATACGTCTGAATCTGCATAAATGTGTTTTCTTTGTCGAGTCTGGATGCTTACTTGGATTCATTGTCTCCAAGTACGGGATTAGGGTTGATCCCGATAAGGTAAAGGAAATTACTCAATTTCCTGAACCACAATTCATTCTGTAGCTCCAATGTTTGCGAGGGAAAGAATTTTTTTTATGATGGTTCATTGTAAACTATGCTGAGTTGACGAAAGGATTTATGTGCCTACTTAAGAAGGTAGTGTCATATCTGTGGGATGATCAATCTCAATGATCATTTGATTCCTTGAAAAAGGTGCTTATATCAGCCCCACTCCTTAGCGCTCCCAACTATGGCTGCGACTTTCTTCTATACCTAGCAACCTCACCATCCTATCTCAGAATGGTCTCGGTTAAAACTCATGATGAACAGAGTGAAAATGTGATCTATTATCTGTCGAAAGGCCTGGCCAGGTCAGAACATAGATATTCACATGTGGAAAAGCTATCATTGGTAGTCGTCTTTGCTATCAACTGCTTCCAACACTACATACTGCTGCGATAGACTACTGTCATTGCCTTGGAGAATCCCATGAGACACATTTTTTCTCATCAAGTAATTGGAGGAAAATATTCAAAATGGATCGTGATCCTCCAACAATTTGATTTTGTTTTCACTACTGCCAAGGCGAAGAAATCCTTAGTCTTCACCGAACTTTTGTCAGATCTTCCCATTGTCAACCCTAATGAGATAGCCCACGATCCTCTTCCAGGTGAAGTTGTCTATATTATCGACACCACTAACCCTTGGTATGTTGACATTCTTGTCTACCTCCAAGCAGAACGGTTCTGCCCCAAACTATTGTCAGGTGACCATCATCACATCCACCACCAAGCACGACATTATCTAGTGATTGACAATACGTTATATCATTGTGGGGTGGATAAAGTTCTTCGACGTTGCCTCTCTCATGAAGAGGTGGAACACATTTTAAATGACTCCCATGCTAGGTCATGTAGCAGACATCTTTCTGGCATATCTATTGCATAGAAAATTTTGCGTGTAGGCTATTACTGGCTGACCTTGTTCAAAGATTGTGTCAAGGCCATCTGGAAATGCCATCCTTGTCAAGTGTTCACAAAGAAAATGCACGCTCCTCTGGCCCTACTTCACCTAGTTATCTCCATCGGCCCCTTTTCCAAATGGGGGATAGACTTCGTAACTTGCAATCTCGTTTTCTCTGTTGGACACAACTATATCATTGTAACTATGGACTATTTCACGAAATGGGCCAAAGCCCTTCCCACCTACCAAGCCGATGGGGAAACTGCAATGCTATTCCTATTTAATCAGGTCATATGTTTCTTCGATGTACTCCACATGATTGTTACAGACCATGGGTCTCATTTTCAAAATCACATGATGTCTAACTTAACATCGCTGCTAGGTTTTTGCCAGGATCAATCATCCTCCTACTACCCCCAAGCTAATAACTAAGTAGAGGCCATCAATGGCGTCTTAAATACCATGACCTGTAGGTTAGTAGGGGATCATAAAACTAACTGGAATTGAATGTTATATTCAGCGCTATGGGCATACCAAACTTTAGTAAAGACTGCCACGGGCTTTACACCTTTTCAACTAGTTTACAGCTTGGAAGTAGTTTTACCAATTGAGTGTCAGATCCCTTCCCTACAAATCTCCGTTGAACTCCTGCCTGACACTACTGCAAAAGAAGAGTGCCTGATATACCTCAATCAACTGGATGAAACCTGTAGAGATGCTGAATTGGCATTCGAGGCCCACAAGCGCCAGGTAAAAGCCCAGTATGACAAAACAGTCAAGCCTCGTTCTTACCAAGAGGGAGATCTTGTTTTTCTCTATGATAAAAAAACATGACCTCTTGGGGGAAGGAACAATTCAACCCTTATGGCTAGGTCCCTATGTCATCAAGAAAGCTCTATCAAAAGGGGCATATGAACTTCAGCACTGGGAAGGAGTCCCACATGTTGAGCCCCGAAATGGGCTCTATCTGAAAAAGTATTATGCCTAGTATTGCACTAGGCATGTGCTTTGTAATTTATGTATTCATAAGTTTTTCTTGCTTTTTTGATGTGATTGGATTGTTTTGGTATTTATTGGAGTATTTGTCTCATAGATCCTTCTCTTAATGCATATTTCTTCATTACCATTAACATACGTAGGATACGCGGATGGTGCCAGTCGTCACACAGGGCACATTGCATCAGCTGCTTGGGTCATCTACACACCTGAGTCGAAACTGTTTTGTTTCGAAGGAGTATTTATTGGTACTGCCACCAAAAATATTGCTGAGTACATGTCCATAATTTGACTTCTCACTGAAGTGTCATCAAGGGACATCTCCAATCTGGTGGTCAGGTTAGACTCATCTTGTTGTTATGTAATAGACAAACCATTATCACATTCATAGTCCAACCTTGTTATGTCATTATTTAAGGGTACGACTCTTGGAATGTCAATTTGAAGTTATTACATATGAACACATTCCTAGAGAATTTAATTCAGTTGTCGATTCATTGGAAAACTATGTGTTATATTGGCATCTGTCTCATCCACTATAGAAGCATACATGAAAAGTAAAAAATTTACAGGGTTAAATTTTTTACAAAAACACTTAAAAAAAATTTACACCATAAAAATTCCAAAAAGAATGTATATATATAAATAAAATCCAGTCTTTTACATCACAATATTCCAAAACTTGGATGTTTTAAGTACAAAATGGCTACTAAGCCTAGCTACAAACACCCATTGGCTATGACAAAACACCTACTAAAAATAGCCTACTCCAGCTGAAATTCTAAAACTGCTCTAGCTATCCTCCAAAAAGGAACTAGAAACTGCTCAGGTACACCGATTGTGTGTCGCTACATATAAGCAGGAATCTCCCTCATAGGAAGGGGGGCACACCCCTGCTCAAGCCCTTTAGGTTCCTCAGAACCTCACGAAGACTATCGGCATCACCCCCCCAGCAGGTAGTTGGCCTCCTTGTCTCATATGGTGGGGTTCACATGCAAGTCGTAATGGCTACATCTGTGTTAAGCATAAAGCTTCATGTCAGTACTTTTTCACCCATAAAAACATCACATAAACATTCAAAAGCTAAAAAATACTTGAAGTACTCTCAGAAAATCATTCACACCTTGAGGACCCCAGTTGGTCCTGGGCAACAGCATCAAGTTAGGGTTGCCAGTGAAGTCCATGCCCTCATAGGCATAGTCGTCAATCATCACGATCTGGCCACGAAGCCACTGGAAGAAATCTTCCTCGAAGAAATGTCGGATCAGTCCTCCTCCTATGCGAGGATCGAGTGATGACCATCGCCCCTGTCTCGGCTCCGTCGGATCAAAGGGACCTAATCTCATCCTTGGGTGCATAACAAGTACCCTCACAAGAGTGAATGAAACTATGAGAGTACCATACCCAAAACTTTGTTGGGTTCGAGTCTTGCATGTAGTTAATTCTGCCTTCAACTAGCGAAGCACTACTTCACACAAGTTGAACATCTGCAGCTGGACACAATCAATTGCAAGCAACAATTGGGCCTTTGATGCAATGTGGGGACTCTTTGACCCTACCAACTACATAATTAACCATAAAATGGTCGTAATAGACCTAGACCTAATCCTCTCTATGGGGACTCTGTTGCTGACAAGTCCACTCTCAGGGATGCAGTAGGATTGCACCTGCTCTAGGGTGGATTGAGGATTAGGCCTACCCCTGGTGAGGTTTTCTTGTGCTCCACGGCGCAAAAAACCATTTAAAAATTAAATGTCTTCATTGTTAATGGCCAGTTGATGATCTACAATCCTAAACACCTGCTCATGTTCATCCCAGCACTGGATAATCCATCTCAATAAATCCTCCTACCCTTTCATTAGCTCCAACTTTGCATACTTCAGCAAACTTTAGCGGCGCAAAGAAAATATGCATGTTGGATCGTTTCGCATCAGCAATTCCTAGCTATCATGGGCCTGTTCTCTCCATAGGCTAGTCATTATGGCCTGAAACCTATGCAAAACAACCCAAAAATCAGTGAAAATGGGGAAATAAAACTTCAGGAATCACTGCATGGGGTTTTGAACTGAGCCCTCAAGCTCTAACTCTCCCCCCAGTGGTACATAGGGAGGATTAATGCCCTACAGCAAGTCATATAGGGCGTTTAACGCTCCCTACAGGCCAACCAGAAGGCGTTAGTGTGCAAACACTACTTTAGGGCTCCCCAAATCTACAAGAATCCACCCCAGAAACTAATAAGAAAGGCTAAGAAATTCATAGAGCAAGGTTTTGGCCTCTCCCTGGGACAGACAACACGTCTAAAATGGTGAATGTGAAAGCTCAAAGAACTTTCTTATATTTATTTTTAGAGACATGATTTTTTAAATCATTAAAGAGGAAGTATTCCATTCCCCATGATTTTTTATCATGCATGACCCCATATGGATAGGAATTGCTTCTTTTTTATACTTTTTTCCACTTTTTGATGAAAGTACCTTCAGAAATGAAAAGAAGTAATCATTGCATGCAATTCTCAATGAGCGCTTTCTTTTGTGGGATGTTTTATCACTCTAAAACTAAAAAATCCCCAATTTTTTCATCGCTGGACTCGTTAAACACATACGACGACGGTTCAAGCAACTCTTTTTCGCTCTTTTTCTAGCTCATTAAACTGAAAAAGATCATTAAAACATTCTTTTTAGGTGCTTTTTTCTCGCTCATAAAACTGAAAAAATCCCGATTTTTTCCTTTAGGCTTGTTAAAATCTTATAAAGATTACCCGAGCATTCTTTTAGGTACTTTTCTCGCTCGTTAAACTGAAAAATCTGGAGTTTTTGTCACCGGGCTCGTTAAAATCTACAGCAACAACAAGAGCACTTTCTTTTTTGGGACCATTTCTCGCTCTTAAATCGAAAAATCCACAAGTTTTTCCCCTTCTTCGGGCTCGTTAAATCTACTAAGAAGGAATGAGCAATGCTTTTACCTCTTTCTTCTTGCTCACAAAATTGAAAAATATACCTTGAGTTTTCTTCATTTGACTCGTTAAAATTCGATGAAGGTATTGAGTTTGTCATCATGTGACTCATTAAAAATTCATGATGAAAATCTATTTTAGTCTATCTCCTCATACTCATAACAAAATGAGGTCAAAATCTATTGAACATAGGTTTCTTTTTATCCTGACTCAATATATTAAGTCACGGAAAAGTAACTGATCTGGGTATACTATTAAACTTTTGTCGCACCCGGTGAAAAACTATGACAAAGGGACCACCCTGGAGTCGTTCTTTATGATCTTTTCAAACTCTCTAAACATGAAAATACCACCAAGTTGTCTTGTCTTGACTCATTAAATTACACAGACGAGGTATAGAGTCACTCCTTTTATGATCCTTTTTAGAGTCTTAAAACATGAAAAGATCGACGAGTTTTCCTATCTGGACTCATTAAACTAATCAGATAGGGCATAGAGTTTCTCTTTTTGTGTTCCTTTTCAGACTCTTAAAATATGAAAATATCGATGAGCTTACCCATCTGGACTCACTAAACTAATCAGACGGGGAAAGTAGACAATACAACTATATTTAGTATTAGAAAGCATGGTTTGGCAGCAGTAGTTCCCTTGAACATGGCACTCCCCAAAATAAACCTTCCTTGTGATGGCCTCTCAATATAAATCCTACCATCCTATAAGTTTGGCCTAAATACTCCAATGTTCTTTCATCTTTGTATCATAACACTCTTTGGTGTTCATGAGTCTAGTGCTACATGGTTAAAACCGTTTTCATGCCTTCTATTGTTCAATTGTTAACCCTTTGTTTCCTCCATCAATCCATCAAGCATATTATTTCATCATGACCTCTGTCATTTTGACCCAATGCTCAAAATATTCCTCAAAAAACAAATCATTCTTGTCCCGTCTCGTGTCCATTGATGTAGGACACATTATTGCCTACCTTTCGATAGGTATCTTCCTATCAACTTCAATATCTAAGAAGACAACCTAGAAACACATTCAGTTCCTTGGTACTTGTAGACATTAGTGGAAAATCACCTTGTGTTTGATCAGGGGTTCCCATTATTGGCTCCTGGTTAAGTGATTCTACGAGTGTTCGACAACAAAAACATCTTTCACACTGGATAGATTGTACTATGCATCTTTGAGACCATCACCATTATTGGTGGCCTTCTTCACATATGTTAAATGGTCTCCATTATTGACTGGTAATCAAAAAATTTAATGCATGTTCGACATCAACACATATATTCACATGCATCAATCTATGTTTTTAAGTGAAGCAGAAATCAAGACCATGGGTAGAGGTTTGCATCACTCAGCCTTGTTTCCTCTACCAAGTTGTGTATATTGTTTTTTGGAGACGGCTCATCAGAATGATACTATTATGATACCAGATTAGCATTGTGCTTATTGGCAACCAGCATCGTCATATCTCTTTTATGAGAAAATCACTCTGACATAGCCACTGAGCGTGGGAATGCCCGACTGAAGACATGATTTTAGTTGTTTTATATATATGTGTTGTATCAGGTTTCCCGTACTGCTTGAAGCTTTGATCCTCTCTCTCTTTTTGTTGAGGAAGAAAAATAACAGTTAAGTAAAGCATTTCAGCCATCATCGCAGCCTCTGATCTCACACTTTAGGGGGCATCTGTTATACAACAAAATTACCTCCTCATCAGCTCAAAGGGGAAAGACATGATGGCTGAAGCAATAACCAAACTCACAGGCCTTGTTTCCACACTAACACTACTTATACACTGAAAATATGCTTTATAAAGCTTCTATGTAAGCCTAAGGGAGCATTAGTGACCCCACTAACTCTACTTGTTAGTTCAAGGACATCGTTAGTGGACCCTAATGAGGATCTAAAGGTCAAAGGAGCGAATTGACTCAGAAATATCTCTATATTCCATCCTAAATCTACTCAAAAAAGCAAGGAAACATTAAAGTTCGACCTATTTGTGGGATTTCTAATCCTAATGAAGGAATAAAATGGGAAAGAGTTCAAAAGCATGGCAACGTCATTGAGTTTACCTAAGGAAACTCATGGAGAAACTTGGCAACCCTAATCTTGAATGCTACATAAGTAGAGCTAGGGATATTGTGATAGAGGTCAGATCATTTGAAAGGATCTCTTACTTGATTGTCGAGCATAGTCTCAAATCTAAGCATAAGAATTTGGTAAGAAGGGGGAGAGAGAGAGAGAGAGGAGCTGGAGGGGTAAGGGAAGGCTAATGCAACAAATGGTTGTAATCACTCTTCTGACATTAATATAGAACTGAGGTTGTACTATCTACTATGTGGTGTTGGTACTATCATTCATTTATTTTTTTGTCTAATACCGTTTAGCATGAGTATCTTAGTTATGTGTAACTAGATGTCTTTTATATATTCATGTATTAATTATCAAGGTTGTATGATGTGATTATGCTTGTCTCTTCTATGTGTAGGACTTGATATGGAGCCGGCTCAGGGGACTTCCAACTAGTCGCATTGTGCTCTCCAACAAATCTACATGGGGGCTTGAGGTAATGAATCTGTTTTTCTTTGATAGTTATTGAGTATGGACATGCATGTAGGTTTGTGACAACTACAGATAATCTTACAATCTGCCAAGGGTATTGGGAAGACCCTTGATGGTATCTTCTTTCTCCATACACCGTGCATTTTATCCTATAGCACCCAGCCATAAAATAATATGGGTCCTCCGCGACTACTCTTCTATTCAATTCCCTTTCACATCCTCAAAGAGTATCAAATGCCAAATGATTACCCAATCCTCCATTCTGTCTTCCCAGGTGAATACCAAAATCACATGTCTATCTCTCCCTCTGAGATAGGGATGACATATTCCAATAAAGGAATGTACTCATTCCTACAAACAGAATGTACCTAAGCTCCCTCTTGTATTAGGAATTTCCAAGTTTCTTCCAAGTAAGAAATGTTTTCTTGGGCTCCCTCTTAACCAAGGACCTACAACAGCTTCTCAGGTGGATATGATGGCACGACTAGCTACTTGAAGAACTCCTCTCTTCTTTGATGTCATGAATTTCATTTGTCATGGAGGCTTCATCTTTTGGGTCTTCTTCATAGGGCATAAATCATCCATCACTTTCATTCATGAGTTAGTCATGTACTTAGTTCTTTAGAAAGTGGTCCATCAATTTTCTATGTGACTATGCTTCATGTCATGTTTCTTTCTTTATGCCATATTTTCTGGAAGGATATTAGATCCTTCTATATGGTGTTCCTAGAAGTCATTCATAGATATTCCCTTTGGCAGTCCTACATAAGCCCATCCAGATATTAGTTCAAAAATAAGAAATGAACACTTCAATCAAAATTACCTTTCTGATGATCTTTCAACATGACATCTTCATGTAGGTATCAACATCCTGCTTGCATGTTGACACATTTACCAAATATATTCATTATCAAGGGTCTTTATCTTTTTCCAAATTCTACTAGATTCTTCATATCTTTATGGGAGATATTCTCGTCAACTCTTAGTGGTGTCGGATTTTGAAGGCCTTCTACCTTTGTTGTATATTTTCATGATATCTTTCTTTATTTTCACACACTTCATTGCTAGGAGCTTCTAATCATAATTTTCTCAATTGTATTGAGCTCCTTCATGATGAATATGAGAACATATTATGTTGAATTCATCTAGTGTGATTTATGTCTTTCTACAATTTTTCAGAGGAGGATATCCCTTCTTCTTTTGATCATGTTCACCAATATGGAAATAGTGACCCATATTATATGTAACCATACATACTTAATCTTTTCTTTGGGTCATCTAGACTTCCTGCAATAGCTTCATTTGAACGGAAGAACTTATTCTTTAGACCTGCTTCACTGTTATGTCATCATACCATCATCCCTTGAATCTTATGAGTTGGAATTCTTGGTGAAACACTTGCTTTCTTTCCAGATGGGTGAATCTTTTGATAAGGATTCCATTAAATAAACTTGAGGATATTACATATCCTTACCCAACAAATATTTCCTTATTGATTATTATATAATTATCCTAGTCAATGATGACCTTTACTTCTTTATATGCATATCACATGGGATTTCAATGTGGTTTCCAAGAGCTCTTATTCTTTGTAATCAAAAGAATTTATTCTAGACATTATTTCTACTTCTTATGTCACGGGTTCTTACTTCTAATGCTTCTATCACAATGCTATTTTCTAATCTGATGCATCCTATCTTATTTACACTACATCTTATAAATTATAAGTGGAAAGTACCTTATAGTGAATAATATAATCTCAGTCATAGTAGCAATCTTTTGCTTCTTCCTTTTAAGCTTCTTTGTCTTAGGTTCTTTGAATTCCTTGGTAATATGGGCTCCTTATATATCCCTCTTGTAGTTGTTATATTCAGGACAATCTCTTTTATAGTTCCCAAGTTCCTAACAACCATAACATCTTATCTTAGCCATGTTCTTCTTTTTCTTTCGAGGACCAAACTTTCCAAATTTCTCGTTTCTTCTTAATAATAATTGATCCCTTCTATCTGATCTTTTGTCACTTTATTTCTTCAACCTGTCTTCTTCTGCCTTGTAGAGAGACCATAATTTGATGAATGGGATATCTTCCTCCTCCTTAGTAGATATGAGGTTACCTTTCTCATCATTCAATGCATTTAGAATTATGAATATCATTTCTTTATCAGATACCATCTCTCCTAGATCCTACAATTGACCTTTTATTTGATATTCTTTTGAAAGACATGACGATATCCCTTCATCCTTTGACACCTTTAATTTATATAGATCATATCTAAGTGATATTATCTTTTCTATCATTCCTTCAGCGAAAATATCTACCAACTTATCATATATTTCTTTAGATGTCTCCAGCGCGGCCACATTGGAAATGAGAGGATATTTAATAAATTCCTTAAGAATATTTTGAGCATTGAGATCCCTTTCCATGTATTCAAATAATTCTTATTCTTTGGATGGCTTGGAGACCTTTCAATAGACATAATCAATGACTTCATTTACTTCGAGGACTATTTATATCCTTATTTTCCACATAAGGAAATTTGATATCCCAACCAACTTATGGTTCTCCTTGAAACATGAAGTCATTTTTACAAGATTAGATTATAATAAAAAAGTACTTACTTGTGAAGATAAAATCTTCAACTTGATGACGATATTGTTTCTTCATATGATACTTTTAAGAAGGTTCTTACTTTGGTGAGGGAAGATTGCCTTCTTTAGGATGATCTTTTTCCAAATGAGATCCTTTCTTCAATAAAGAGAATATTTCCTTTCTATCTAACCTTCCTTAGATTTGAAGAGCTTCCACTTTTTTAGTGATGTATGAATGATGATTTCTGAAGTACTTCTAAGGTTTCAATCTTTCTACCTACTTCATTCTTGAAGATAATTTTATGGCTCTTGCTGATGTAGATTTCTTCGATATAGGGTTTCTTACTTGGTGTTCTTTGTCTTTCTTTGATCCTTCTTTGAAGGTTGATTCTTGTGTGTTTAATTTCTTGAATGACCCTTCTTGACTTCAAAACCTAAGCTCTAATACCATGTTGAGAAATTTAGGGCATGAATAGTTAAAATATTTATTTGAATGATAATTTCTTAGGATATACTTTTACTTCTTAGCTTATAGTATTTTATTTTTTGATGTTATTATTGTGTTCTTTATCATCAAGAAAATTACAAATATGAATAATAAAAGACAAGTGACATAGTATGTAGGCTTGTCAGCCAAGGCCAAAACCTCTCACCTCTTGAGAGGAAAACCCAATCAAAATTATTCTTCTAGATCTTCAATTGATGAGTACCAAGAACATGGCATAGAACCTTGACTCTAGTATCCTCCCAAGAACCTTGTCACTAACGTTGATGCTTTGCCTCTTCCTTTTATCTACTTTCTTCTTGATCTCAGAGTCTTCTCCTCGACTCCTTCTAGAGAAACTCAGTCTCTTTCCTTCTCACTACTTCTTCTAGACTTGCTCTAGAGAAACTTGGTCTCTATGATATAACTAGCTTTCTCTAGAAAATCTTAATTTCTAGATCGCTATGTCGGTCACCCAGAACAAGTACCATAGAAGAATCCTTCCTTTAATGACTCCAAAATGGACCTTATTTTCTGCCCCAAAAGAAACCTTCTTCAGTGCCGTAGAGTAATAATTCTTCACTTCCCAAGAAGAAACTTCTCCTTCACTATCCCTGAAGAAAATTCTTGTTGGCTTGTATGGGCCTGACCCAAGTTCAGAGGTGATTTAGCAAAACAAATCCCAGTACTACTGGCCCCTTCGGCAACAGTCCACAAGCACAGACTAAGGTTTCACCCAAAGTAGTATGGGAGGGTGCTAGAACCAGGTTTCTGCACCCTGGGGATGTCTGATGAGCTTCTGGTGGTCCGTGGATTGACCCTGCGTGCACGTTGCTACGTGCACCTATTAGCCCCTCGTAACCTGTGATGCTTCCTTCGCATAGCCCTACTCGGGGCGTAATCTGTATTATACCCAAGTTCATTACTATTTAACTTGTTATTACTCGATTACTCAACTTATCTATGTAAGACTAGTGATAATTAATAGTATATCCAACAATCATATAAGTGTGCGCGATAAACAAAACAGTATAAATGTATATAATGTAATACACAAGAAGATGCACAGAATTTGGAATCAACTTCTCTTTATTATTCTTTGTTCAAGGTTATAGACTTGACACCGCCCTATACACTCATTTGTAGGGTTTGTGCACTTAGCTACAAACTCTACTAGGCCTCTGCGCACTTAGCTGCAAAGCCTCTTCTTACTACTACAACCCAATACACTTAGACTCTTACTCTATCCTCTATCTCTTTCTTCACTCATCCGCTACTTATCTATCTTTACAACTTAGAGCCTCACTCTATTTATACAATCCCATGGTCCACGGACCATGGGTAGGCTGACATGACATTACATTACATTAAAAAACATAGGACGGACAACCCTATGACTCAACCTATACTTCACGCTCTACGCCCACAGTTCACGGAGTCTTACAATACATTTGACCAAAAGCTGGGATTTGAAGCCAAAAACATGTTGTGGGGCGATCTGATGCCCAATAGGCCCCCAACACAAACATCGTGACTCACCCTCGAGTCACTCTGTCGGCATGGCAATCTTGGCGCGGAGTTCCTCCAACTGGTCCTGAACGGCCTGAATGTCGACAATGCATTGAGCTGCTGCCTATTGTACATGCTGCATTCTTGCTTCTGAATCATCTGTGTTTGAATTTTGTCCTTACATCTGTACCAACATCTGCTGTGTATGTTTATAGTCCCATGCCCTTGTCCGACTCCTTGGGTTGTGAAGACTGTACTTCGCCTGGTTAGCCAGATAGCTAGCCCACCCATGTAGAGATTCAAGTGGCTACTGTTTACTTTTCTTGGGAAGGGTTCTCCATTTAGTTTGACTGGCTAGACCGTGCCTCCATCTATGACCTCCTTAACCACGTATGGTCCCAGCTAGTGCATTATGAATTTTCCTGAAAATTTTTTAAACTTACTATCATATAGCAGCACTAAGTCATTTACCTTGAAGGTGCGCAACTTGATATGGCGGTCGTGCCAGGCCTTTTCACGCTACTTTTGTACCTGCTGATGAAATCCAGCCAGAAACCATTCTTCCTCGAGTTCTTCTAATTGCACAAGCCTTTCTTCCAGGGCTTCGCGGTCCATCATGCCTATGAGCACTACTATTCGCAGACTAGGTATGATGTATTCCATTGGCATGACAGCTTCTGTGCCATAGACTAACCGAAAAGGTGTCTGTCCCATCAATTTCTTGCACGTTGTCATGTAAGCACATAATATGACAGCTACGTGCAGGTCCCAGTCATTTCGTTGCGCGTGACATACTTTGGTCAGCGTAGTCTCCAGTATTTTTGTTGAATGCCTCTACTATCCCATTAGCTTGTGGGTGGTACGGTGTGCTTTTCTGATGATACACCTGGAACTCTTCTATGAGCGTGTTGATGGTTTCATTCAGGAAATGTGTTCCGTGATCACTCATTAAGATTTTTGGAAATCCAAATCATGCAACACATTTTTGAACAAAATCTTCGTAGTCATGGTGGCTGTGTAGTACTTGACCGGCTACGCTTCTGCCCATCGTGTCAGGTACTTCGTCGCGGTGATGATGTAGCATGCACCCGTCTTTCCCTGAGGTTTGATCGGTCCTACAAAGTTGATTGCCCATTTTTCAAACAGCTGCAATGTCATTTGTGGATTTAATGACACCTCGTCCCTTCGTGATGGTTTTCTAGTGCTTTGACATATATCGCAGGCCTTACAGTGTGTTTTGGGAAATTTTAGTGTTCTTGGATAAACACCTAACCCTCTAGACTAGTAGCTTAATCTAGAAACAACAGTACAAAGCATTCTCTACCTTTTCTATAAACAATAGATAAAATAAGAGAACAGAGAACCTGCTTGTAGCTTCCGCTTGTTCCTTATCTTCCTTGACCAATTTTTTTGCTCCTTCCCGTACTTAAGCTGCTTGAGAAGTACCTACACATAGATAGAAATAAGAACCCATCAAATCATATGATAATGATCTGTTGATTAAAAATAGCATGGAATCAAGTACATGATAAGCATATGAAAGCATCAAAAGTCAATACAATCATATGGAAAAAGCTTTGAACACTTTATTAGTGAAATGAAGAGTTACAACCCAATTTGCCTGATTCAGCATCACTCCTCTAGTTCAATCCCATCCTCTCCTCACAACAAGAAAGACACTTTGACAACATTACAATACTTTCAATCAACTCAAACTCATAACAACAACATCTCCTTATAACTCAATATTTTCCAGCCCTTGATCTCTTAGATGAGTGATCTTTTTATAGGTGAATGAAGGAGGTTATGCCATCAATAGTGATAATGAATTCCTTTCTAAATTTAGAAATCAGTTCCATGGAAGAAGGGATAGGGGATTGATGTTCCTTAACTCCCTTCCTCATCCAAATGTGAGCTCAAAGGAGTAGGTGGCATTGAGAAACTTTTACAGGCTTCTAATGGATAACGAATCTTAAAAAAGTTCGCTCAAATTCACCCAACGCAGGCCAAAGAGGTACCAATTGTGCTTCATAGCACCCTGTCAATGTATGGTTTGCATTGCAGCGCACCCTAATGAAGGCCTACCTGTGCTGATCTTCTTAGAGGTAGTTTTTGGATGTTTTTAGTGATGGAACTTCTTAGGAAGTGAGGCATTCTGATGACTAACTTCATTAGGACATGTAACAACTACACTAGGGGTTGATATGCCCTAATAGTATCGATCTGTAAGTTGGGGTTGATGTGCCCAAATGGATCTGTAACAGTTTCCCCCTAAAGCATGAAGTCGTAAATACATATGTCGAGTGAAATTCTTTATCATGAGGAGAGGAGGTTTCGAAACGGAAGGTGACCTTCATCAATTACAATACATATATGATGATAATTTGATTTTTCTCATGAACTAGCTGAGGGAAGGCATACCCATGCTCAGCTTATAAACTTTCATTACATGTATACATATAGTCGTCTACAGATATAGACCCATGAATGGTTGACCATGAATGTAAGGCCATTTTACATTTGATTTAGTACTCCTGAAAATATCATAGCCTGGATGGATGAAACTAGATCTGAGGTCTTTAATCTCATTCAATTTTTTGCTCAAGTACAAGTCTAACCATGTGAATAGATGTTCTGAAGTTGAACATGGAAAGATATCGTCTGATTACCAGCCAATTATGTGATTCATTAACAGATGCGAGAGGAATCACTGATAATGATAATGAACCTTAAGGTGAATAAATGATTTGATGTTGAACACTGTACAAAGTCTTTCGATCGAAGGCTAGTGATGTCAACCTATCACTAGAAGCGAGAAACCTGTCATTGATGTATGCAAGATTCAAGGTACTAAAGGGGTGTTTCTAAGTCTACTTCTTGGATGATGTGCTAATATCAACAATAAGCAACATGTCGCAGGAGGGCCTTGATGTATCCCACATCTACGACACGAAACGAGATAAATGATTTTGGAGATGAGAATTGACTTACGACACAAGGTTCAGGAATGGCGGTCATGAAAATGAAGGTTTACGGTATTGCAAAGGATGAAGTTTGAACTGAATGACTTCTCTTGAACATATCGGCGACACTGAATGAATTGGCAGCATTGACCCAAAACCAAAGTAATGGATGGTGTGATAGACCATAGGTATGATAACCATCAAGTAGATAACCCAACCCAAATAGTCTGAATGAATTGGTAGCATTGACCCAAAACAAAAGTGATGGATGGGGTGATAGACCAAGAGTATGATAACCATCAAGTAGATAACCCAACCCAAATAGTCACGAAGATGAAGTGAAAGTATCATTTTCAATAGCAACTTGCTACAATAATGTTTTCTCGGCTTTTTCCCATTTCCCCAGTCATTGCTGACCAGTACCTCTTTATTTTTTATCAAGCTTGAGGAGGATAACATATGCTTGTTGTATAATTTCACCCTTCGGGGCGAATCCATCATTATTTGATGCTTTAACGAGTCTTGTCTAGATGGACAAGTTTGTTGCTATCTGATGTTTTTAACGAGTTTAATGACAAAGATAACTCGGTCCTTTTCATGTTTTAGGGAGTTTGAAAAGGGACGAAAAGATTACTCCACAAGTTATTTTTCATAAAATAATCTCTCAAGTCTGAAAAAGTGTAAAATAATACAAGAGAGATATCATTTCCAATCTGTTAACGAGCTGGAAAAGACAAGCGCTTGGCAATCTTTTCATATTTAGAGAGTTTGAAAAGAGCTTAAAGAGGACCCTATTTTGAGGAATGAGTGGTGTCTAGGATAGCAACTAGTTTCAGTGATGTTGGAACTTCTCAAAACATGTTGATTTATGTGAAGAGGTTGGCTAATAAGACCACTCATTGCAGTTGTTCCTCAAAAAGGGAAAAACAACCAAGTGAAATCATATGATCGGCCAAAGGGATGGTGGCAATGGGATGAAAACAATCAAAGCTCATCTGATGAAAAGGCTGGTAGAATGGCAATCACAAGGGTTAAAATGGAAATGGGTTCATTTTTACACAAGCTTGAACCATAGGGAACTATGCTTGGATTCAGTTTCATGTTTACAAAAGATTGAAACGAAAAGTTATGCTTGGATTCATTTTGATTTTTACACAAGCTTAAAATGAAAAACTATGCTTGAGATTGTTTTACATGCCCCCAACATGATGAAAGGGAGAGTCTCATGTAACTAGATGGAAGTCGCTACAGTGAAGCAGGATGGTTATCCAACACCATTTTGGCTTCGTCCAAATAGGAACAAAGGTGAATGGGGTGATTCCCTTCACATAACCTATAGGGAAACTTAACTTTACCACTAGGTGCATGCCCCCCAAGCTTCATTACATCCACCTAAGTAGACTACTAATGGCTATCAGGTGGATGGAATGAGGGTTCTTTTACGAGATCAAGTGAAACACTCGATTGGGATTTTACAAGAATAATCAAAGACTCGACTTGGAACTTGGGACCTTGTTTCATTTTTAAATGAGCTTGACACAAGACAAGAAACTCTACTCAAATTCCTTGTTTCATTTTGTAATGAGGTTGACACAAGACAAGGAACTATCCTCATATTCCTTGTTTTCATTTTTTAACGAGGTTGACACAAGACAAGGAACTGTCCTCATGAACCTGTTTCATTTTTTAACGAGGTTGACACAAGACAAAGAACTCTCCTTGGGGGATCTGTTTCATTTTCCAATGAGGTTGACACAGTGAAATAACTCTCCTCATATTCCTTGATTTAATTTTTTAACGAGGTTGATACAAGACCAGGAACTATCCTCATGAACCTGTTTCATTTTTTAATGAGGTTGATGTAGTAAAAGAACTATCCTCATATTCCTCGGTTTCATTTTTTAATGAGGTTGACACAAGACAAGGAACTCTCCTTGAATTCCTTGTTTCATTTTTTAATGAGGTTGACACAAGACAAGGAACTATCCTCATATTCCTCGGGATCACAACTCATAAGTGGTCATGAAGGACAGATCTAGTTCCAATGTCCCCAGTACATGTTGTACAACATCACTGAATTGATCGTCAGTTGATGTAGGTATGGAATAGGTTGCCACATAATTAACCCATGGTGGGGATGATATCATTGGTACAAAAGGACCATTTAGGGAAGATGGTTGACTATGAGCCATATTTGGACTGGGAAATGAAAGCTGGTCAATGGTGACAATCTTGCCTTCATGCAGGAAACAAATCACTCGAAAGAGTGTTGAAACAATAGCTCCCATGTCATAAACATAGTCACGCCCTAGAGGTAAATTGTAATCTAAAGGGCCTGGGACTACCATCATGTTCAGATAAACCATTTTCCTCCCAAAGTAATGGGTAACCGAGGGAGGATCCCTAATGGTTGATAGGCTCCTATGTTAAAAGCCAACAGATTCTGGGTAACAGGTACAAGCGGCGGTGAACCGAGTGCTTTACAACAAGTTTAGGAAAGGATACTCAAAGATGCACCTTCATCTATAATAGTGCCAGATACAATCATATTACAAACTTGTACTATGATCTGGAAAGGCACATATGAAGGAAGATAGAATCCTGCTAGTCGATTCCAATCAAAGGAAGTGACTAGACTACTTGGAGGGGGTACCATAGAAACGGGAGGATTAACCCGTTGAGTTAAGACAGTGGGAGGATTTTCCTCCTATCTTTATGGAATAGGAGGATTTTCCCCAAGCTCATTAGATTTTGAAGAAACAAAAAGAGCTTGAGTGGTATCATATTCACTCTCTTCGTGAAAGGTACAATTTCCTGAAGGTGAAATTGGGTCTGTTGTTACCTTGACCTATTGATTTGGGTCGG
Organism: Pinus tabuliformis; assembly: GCA_031772625.1. NCBI lineage: Eukaryota > Viridiplantae > Streptophyta > Pinopsida > Pinales > Pinaceae > Pinus > Pinus tabuliformis. The sequence continues at coordinate 729,045,905 of CM062806.1, read as the reverse complement.
GTATAGACTCATAGGATTCACTTTCAAAGAGAGTGGGTTTGACCGACGGTTGATTTTGGTCAGTCAATTCATCAACTAGTGAAGGATTTAGGGAGAGTTTCCTAAAACCAGATGGAAGTCGCTGCGGTGAAGCAGGACGGTTATCCAACACTTTTTTGGCTTCATCCAAATAGGGACAAAGGTGAGTGGGGTGATTCCCTTCACATAACCTACAGGGACACTTAACTTTACCCTTGGTTCCATGAACTTTACTACCACTAGTTGATGGTGTGTCATCAACATGATCTCGAGAAGTTGATGACATAGGATGTTGTGAACGAGAAGACCATTCTTCTAATATTTGAGGAATATCAGGACAATTTCAAAGAATATGATCTTCCACACAAAGTTTGCATGGATATCGAACTTTGTGAGGCTTGATGGACTATTTCTCATAAGATGTTGCATTCAAAGCAATGGTTGCTTGATTGCCCCTTTGTAGAAGTTGCTTCTTCTTCTTCTTCTTCTTCCCTTTCCTCTTCTTCTTAACTACCTGGTTACTAGTACCAATACTTTCACCAGGTGAAGAGGAAGAAGGGGAGGAAAAAACAACCGAGGAAGAAGGCAAAGGGTTAATTTTAGGATCAACTGGAGGTTGTTTTTGTCTAGTTGGAGGTGCACTCGATTGCGGAGAAATCACGAAATTTTGAACTAAGGAGGTAGAAAACAACCATATTGATAGGCCAATGGTAAATCTCGGAAGGGACAATGTAGCCATATAAGGAGCACCAATATTTCCAAAAGGAGGAAAAGGACTAGGATTCCCATCAAAAGGAATTCCTTGATTGGTGGACTCCAGATTTGTCGCCATATGTTTCAACCTAAGATCAACTAAGGAGTGAGCAAGGAGGATGTTATCCATGGTCAATTAATTTTATTTAACTCAAAGTAACATAACAAAGCAAAAGAGGGATAATCTAGGCAAAAGGTTTACCAAGCAACTGTGAACTACATAATACCTTCTGGTGAACCAAGAAGTACGAGCAGGAAATCTCCCCGAATGTTGTGTTCAGTGTATCACAGTGTACAAGGTAGCCGACTCAGTTACCTAAGGATGGATAGAAACCTAGTGTTGTCCTCCCATATATACCCGAAAGTACGTGGAGGCCCAATCCGTATAAGCGTTGTCTAATGCAAAACCGCACAATGAGAGCATTCCCATATACTTTACGTACTGTAACACCACCCTATATACCTGAAGGTATGTGGACAAGCTATGATATACTCACGTACGTGGAATGAGGTATCACACTCGGGATGTATTGCAGACAAGTTAGTGATAGCTGCTTTGTTTTACAATGTCGGAACACGTCTCTAGCCTAGACCTCTAAATGTTTTTTGTTAGGTGAAAATGCTCCATTAGGTAAATTCAGATAAATTTTAAGTTTATATTCTTTAGAATTTTCCTTTCAAGGTTCACCAAGTGATGTATGTTTGCAATTCCTAAAATGCAACTAATATGATCAACATTCTTTCCATTCAATTTAATAATGAAAATCCTAGCTACTAGGGATAAAGCAAACAAGTACTTTTTGATCAATCAACAAAGAGCACAAACTAAATGCAATTCCATAAACCATTCCTTTCAAGCATACACAAACTCTTTTCAATGCAATATGCATGTATTTCTTTTCAAATCCCTTAATGTTATGATGAACAAAAAATGAAATATGCACAATCAATCAAAAATCTCTTTTCATAAAAATGACGATTTTGCGATAATTTCTTTTCAAGGAAAGGAAGACTTTACGACACTTTTGTTTTCAAAGAAATGAGTAATTGCGACACTTTCAATGTAAATACTAATCATATGCACATATCAATCAATCGATCTTTCATGAATGAAGATTTTACGACAATTCAATTTTCGAAGGAAAAGACAACTTTAGGACACTTTCTTTTGACAAAGATCAATCAACTAAAAACTAACTTTGACTATAGACTGATAATGACAAAAAAAATATTAAATAAACATTAATCAATCCAATCAAAGTAGGGCTGGTTAAGGAGATGAAAACCTATTTTCTGATACATGACATCATTGACATTCGGAAATCATTCAAACAGGAGAAAATTGGCTCAAAAACTTCAGCTCCTAGATGGGAAACTGACCGTCAAGGGATCAGCACAGGCAATAGTTAGAGACAGTGCAATGAATCACACTAAATCTATGTGAGAAGTGCACTTCAATGCATTATGTCCTTCATTGGATTGCACTGGTGACAGTAAGCCATTCTGAAGGTGATTTTGACACAGTTTCGACTCAATTTTCAATGAAAGAAGACTGAAAACAATCAAGGACCACAAGTACAGTATGTAGAAATGTCTTAAGAGGCTGATAAGCTACTAAGATGGATAATTTCTCCCCAACGGAGTCGCCAATTTTTTTTGGAAATTTTAGTGTTCTTGGATAAATGCCTAACCCTCTAGACTAGTAGCTTAATCTAGAAACAACAGTACAAAGAATTCTCTACCTTTTCTATAAACAATAGATAAAATAAGATAATAGAAAACCTACTCGTAGCTTCCACTTGTTCCTTATCTCCCTTGACCAATTTGTTTCTCCTTCCCGTACTTAAGCCACTTGAAAAGTACCTACACATAGACAAAAACAAGAACCCATCAAGGCATATGATAATGATCTATTGATTAAAAATAGCATGGAATCAAGTAAATGATAAGCATATGAAAGCATCAAAAGAAAATACAAGCATATGGAAAAAGCTTTGAACACTTTATTAGTGAAAGGAAGAGTTACAACCCAATTTGCTTGATTCAGCATCACTCCTCTAGTTCAATCCCATCCTCTCCTCACAACAAGCAAGACACTTTGACATCATTACAATACTTGCAATCAACTCAAAACTCATAACAACAACATCTACCTATAACTCAATATTTTCCAACTCTTGATCTCTTAGATGAGTGATCTTTCTATAGGTGAATGAAGGAGATTATGCCATCAATGGTGATAATAAATGCCTTTCTAAATTTAGAAATCAGTTCCATGGAAGAATGGATAGGGGATTGATGTTCCTTAACTCTCTTCCTCATCGAAATGTCAACTCAAAGGAGTAGGTGGCATTGAGAAACTTCTAGAGGCTTCTAATGGATAAGGAATATTCAAACCCTCAGGGAAGTTCGCTCAAATTCACCGAAGGTAGGCCAAAGAGGGACCAAGTGCACTGCATAGCACCATGTCAGTGTATAGTTTGCATTGCGGCGCACCATAATGATGGCCTACCTGCATTGATCTTCTTAGAGGTAGTTTTTGGATGTTTTCAGTGATGGAACTTCTTTGGAAGTGAGGCATTCTGATGACTAACTTGATTAAGGCATGTAACAACTACACTAGGGGTTGATGAGCCCTAATAGTATCGATATGTAAGTTGGGGTTGATGTGCCCAAATGGATCTGTAACATAGTGCGCTTTCGAATCCTGATGCAGGGTTGGCCACCATAACCATGCACGAAGAATCTTCTGTGTGGTCACACATCCTACATAGAGTCCTCGTGCAGCACCCCCATGTGCTTCCACGGGGATCTGACCTCGTTCAAATTCAAGTACGTACCTTTGCAATATCTCATCGCTGCCCATTTTGTAGACGTGCCCTGCGATGAGAGAAAAGTCTGCCACACGCACCACCAATTCCTTCTTTTGTTGGACTGAGTATTCCTTCGGCGCAGTCCCTGTTGTTAGAAAATGGATTATGTCTTTGAAGTGTCCGTCCGCGACGTGCACTGCAAAGAGTTGTGCATCAGGTAGTCCCTCCTCCAAATTCATTGGTTCCTCATCCATCTCAATTCCTGACAAGTGATCTAGTCCTACGTTTAGGCATCCCTACTTGACTATGACCTCAAAGTCATATTCTTGAAATAGTAAGAGCCATCTGCATATGTGCCCCCCCAACACAGGCTTCTTCACTAGGTATTTCAACACGGAATGATTGGTATACATCTTGAAATGTCCTCCAAGTAAATAGTGTCAGTATTTTTTGAGCGCGTACACCATTGCCAACCCCTCATGCTCGGTGGTGGAATAGGTCTTTTCTGCTTTTGACAATCTCTGACTTGCAAATGCAATCGGGTGATCCACTCCCTCCGCACCCTCCTGTGTGAGTACGGCTCCTAGTTCAATACACAACGCATCAACATGTACATGAAATTCCACATCCCATTTTGGGAAGGCCATGATTGGAGCGGAGGCCAGTTTCCCCTTCAAGACATCCAAACTCTTCATGCAATCATCATTCTAGCAATATGTAACATCCTTTTTCAATAGATTTTCCATCAGTGTTGTTATCTAGGCATAACTTTTGATGAACTTCCTATAGTATCCAGTGTGCCCCAAGGTAGTGCGCAGTTGTTTAACACTTCGCAATGCTTCCAAATTTAGAATAACGGCAATATTCATAGGGTCCACCATTAGTCCTTGTTTGCAGACCACATGTCCCAGCAGGTTTCCAAAGGGGACGAGGAATGTGCACTTTTTAAGGTTCAACGCAATCTGGTGTCATCGACAAGTATCCAGCGTCAAGAGTAAACTCGCTACATGGTGCTTAACTAATCCAAAGACAGTCCAATCATCCAGATAGGCCTCCAAGAACTTGTGGATGTATTTTTTGAACACAGCCACAACGATGCATGAGAATATAGCTAGAGTGTTCTTCAGTCCAAATGGCATAATGGTGTATTGAAAGCAACCCCATTCTATTGCAAAGGTCATTTTGCTCCTATCTTCCGGCGCGATCTTGATTTGATGGTACCCTAAGAACCCATCCATGAATGAGTATGCTTCCTAACTGCCAACATTCTCCAGTACTTCATCTGTGAATGGTGTCAGGAATGGATCGTTTACACAGGCGTCGTTTATTTTTCTGAGGTCCACACATATTCTTATTTCACCCTTATGTTTTTTCTCCTGTACTACCATAGGACTCACCCAGCCAGATTCTTCCACTGGTTCAATAATTCCAGATGCGAGCATTTTTTCTAATTCATTGTAGACCTTTCTTTATACTTCAGGTTCAAGCAGTAAGGTCGCTGCTTAACTGGCTTCGCGTTGGGTTTTAGGGTGATCTTCATCATCCCTAAGTCGCCAACGATCCCTTTTAAGTCCATAATTTTGGTCGGGAACAAGTCTTGGTATTCACGGAGTAACTCAGTGACCTTATCCACTGTGGCATTGTCCTAATAGTCCCAAAGCATTGTGTACTTTGGCTCCGCCTCCATTCCAATGTTGACCTGCTTTGTCTTTAGTGGCACGGTGATGTTGGGGTCTTCAAGTGATGGTCCTCAAATCTCACGACAGCCTTCCATTTCTGAAATGCTAATATTTCATGGGTCCTCATCATCCTCCTCCACATTTACGTTGTAACACTCTAGCACACAGATTAACTATGTCGCCCATTCTGGCTAAAGTACTTCCATTGACTTCTGGGGTATTTTGAAGATAACTACTTTTACTACCTATAACGCATCGTCAATAGTATCTGACCAACAATCTTCAAACGTGAAGGTTAATAGAAATCCCTCACGCAAGACATCCCATTCGCTTGTATCATGGCAGAGCTCCATCTTAGTATACCAATTCATGGGTATGACATCCAGGGTATGATAAAATAAATGGACCCATTCAGGCTGTGGCTCTTCCCCGTAGACCTTGGTCCATTTCGTGAAGTGTATGCATGGATCATCTCATCCACCATATTTGTCTACTAGCTATATCTACGAGTTCCCAAATCGTAGGCGTATCATTCTTCTGCATCTGTGCCAGTCCTCAAAACTTCCTTGATGCGTACCCAACCATCGTGTGGGCATTGCGTGTAATGCCCACTTCAGAGCATCGAACTACTACTGTTCTAGTACTTCATTTTCAAATATGTTCATGAATTCATCCACCACTATTAACCCATCATATATTGGCAGATCCCTTGCCTCTGTTTTCACGTAGCGTAGTTATCTAACCATCATGTTGCAATTAAGCATTGTTACTTCGTGCAGCAGATTCTGCCATCGCTCTATCTCTTCGTCTGAATCTGAAGTGCAGGAGCTTTAGCGCTCCCATGTAATCCTTCCATCTGCAGTCGGATTCACCCAATCCTCTTCTCATGCGGTTATCTTGTAAATACAATCGATATCGTCATCACTATCATCGTCACGTACCAGTTCAATGTATCATGCTCCTTTGTCTGGATCTAGTGGTACTACTACCTGTAGTGACTTCTTCTCAAAGATCATTTTTCTCTTCTTCAGATTTATGACTCTATTCATATCGGTGGCCCAGTCTATTCTTACTAGCACGGGATAGGGATTACTGTCATCGAAAATTTCTATCACTTCAAAATCTACCTGTGTGCTCGCACCTTCAATATCTACTATTACCCCTTGCAATCTTCCCATGGGCAAGATCTTCTATTGGTTCGCCATTCATAACTAAATAGGATACCACTGTAGTGCGGGTCTTCCCATGCATTCCCATTGTTTTTTTGGAATTACATTTGCGTCCGATCTGAGATCCAGGATTACTTGATCCATTTCATATTTTCCAATTTGTGCAGTCAACCTCATTTCCCTTCCTGTGCACAATGCATGCTTTCCAAGTTTTTGGACCACACATGGTTCTCCTGACCCCGCGCACCTAGTGATAAGTTTCTGTAGTCCTTTTATTTCCTTGCTGTCACGCAGCAGTTTCATGCATGTCTCCAGAAAGGCAGTGAGCATTGAGGGATCCATCCCTGGTTCTAGTTGATCCCTACTACCTAAAGTGGAGGCCTCCATGAAGCTCTTCTTAGCTTCCATGAATGTCTCCTTCACAAGTTCTAAATCAAAATTTAGGTTCCTTTGTAGGAGCCTTGTGGACCCACGCACTTTCTTATGACTGCTTCCCGTTATCATTGCCAGTGGTCATGTCGCTCCTGAGTATCATGTTTACATTCGGGTCTTCTTCACACAGCTCAGACCTCATCATCTGCAAATTCTGAGTTGGAGGGGGCTGAAGTACCCCTTTTTTGTGCAGTCTCGCTATCAATGTAGGGCAATCTTCTGCCTCATGATCAAACTGAGTATAGTACAAACATGATGTTCTCGTCAGGTTTGTAAAATCATGGGCATAGTGCCCTGTCCCTCCACAATTGTAACAAATTAGTTGTCTGCGACCCCTTCCTAGTCCCATTCCACCTCGACCTCGACCGCACCCCTGAAATCCAGTGCACGCCATTCCTGCATTTGGGTCGAGGGCTCACATTTCTGTCTGCATCCTATAGGCAAGAGTCTGATCCATCATTAGTTCGTAACTTCTGCAAGTGCATTCATTATCGCCTACCGACCTGTAGAAATTACAAAATAATTGCTAGGACGTCTGTGTATACTTCTGCAATAGATGAAAATTATCCATAGTGTGCTTTCCTCCTATCTGATAGATCACACACCATGATGTAGGCATTATGCTTCGTCCTGCCTATGCCTCAGGTCTTACTGGCATCGGCCATCCTCCTGCCAAGTAATTCGCGAACACTAGACAGTGGTCCTTGTCATGCCCCTAGCCTTTGCATTTTATGCACCATACATCCTCGCATGCCTCTGGCCGAGGTGTCCTATCCTGTTTCAAACTCTGCATCTCCAAACATAGATTTTGCAGTTGCGCGTGGATTTTTTGGAATCCCAACCCAGGGTCTTGTATAGGGATCTCATGCAATATCATTTCCATCTCCAAAGCTTCGGCTTGGGTGGAAAGTTTTTGTTGTGACAACGTCGTCCTTAAGTGCGGTGTTAGTGACGCTACAAACCATGCACAGTGCTATCCATCCGTCAACATCATGTTGGCTTCACGAATCATACCCTTCAGCCTTTGGTCCAAATCCCAGGGGGTCTTGCCTGGGAACATCGCAATCTCCTTAAACCTGATGATTAATTGTGTTTCCAACTTTGGCCTCCTAAATTCCATGTTTAGTGCGGTCTGGATTTCTGCGATTCCTACATTTGGATGGTCATTAGAATGCTTGATATACCATGTTAATGCATGATCCTGTAATGCCCTCACCAGTGTAACCTTCTTGATATTGTCATCCATGACACCTTGTGCTTCCCATACTACTCTTACCACAAACCAAAATTGGTCCGGATCTTCATTCCCTACTCCTATGAATACCAGTAGTTTGATCGCACTCGCCATACTGAACTGTGGTGGTGGCGGAGGTGGGGTGGGTGGAGATGAAGGTGAGGAGGGTGACATGGGTGTAGTGGAGGTGGAGGTGGTAACTGCGAAATTCACTGTCTTATTAGACTGACCGCGCTTCTCGGAGAAAATTTCACGAGCTCCTAGGGATTAGTTTCTAATTCTTCACTACTTCTGCTTATGTAGATGTTCACACTTCACATAGCCCCAAACATTAATTTATTCGCATAACCCACTTTTCCCACAATAAAATCTTAATCCAAGTGTTCAAGGATTTAATATACTTACCTCATGGTCCCTTGAGGAAACATCACTCCACCTCATTGTAGCTAAAGGTCATGTCTATCACAAACTCAGTGATAAATCCTCCTATAATTCGGTCGAGCCAATGGTCCACAGCTCGTGCGACCTTATCTCCTAACGCTTCTAGTCTATGCACTAATTCCGGAGTCCACACAATTGGTTTGTCGAGCCTACACCTTCCCTGGCTGTCTGCTAGCTTTGCGATCTACTCATACAACTCAGAAGGAAAGGATGCAAAGAAAATTTCGTGGATTTCCGTATAGAAGTAGCACTCTATCCACTATTCCTTAGATACTCATGGATTTCTGTTTTCATGCACTGCGAACTCGTGAATCTTCTTGTCCAACCACCCTTCGATTTCTTTCTTTGTTGGATTCTAGTGGCATGACATTAGACATCCCTTACGCAGATCCCGATCCCAGCAACGAAACCATTTGTTGGCTTCTATGGGCCTGACCCAGGTTTAGAGGTGATTTAGCCAAACAAATCCTGGTACTACTGGCCCCTTTGGCAATAGTCCATAGAGTGCGGATTGAGGTCTCACCCAAAGTAGTATGGGAGGGTGCTAGAGCTAGGTTTCTGTACCCTGGGGATGTCTGATGAGATTCTAGTGGTCCTCAGATTGACCCTATGTGCACATCGCTACGCACATATATTAGCCCCTCGCAATCTATGATGTTGCCTTCGCGCTACCCTACTAGGGGCATGATCCATATTATACTCAAGTTCCTTACTATTTAACCTGTTATTACCCGATTACTCAACTTATATGTGTAAGACTAGTGATAATTAACAATATATCCATCAATCATATAAGTGTGCATGATAAACAAAACAATATAAATGTATAGAATGCAATACACAAGTAGATGCATAGAATTTGGAATCAACTTCTCTTTATTATTCTTCATTCAAGGTTACTGACTCAACACTGCCATGCGCACTTAGCTGCAGGGGTCTGCGCACTCAGCTACGGACTCTACTAGGCCTCTGCTCACTCAGCTACAGAGCCTCTTCCTACTATTACAACCCAATACACTTAGACTCTTACTCTATGTTCTATCTCTTTCTTCACTCATCCGCTACTTAGCTATCTTTACAACTTAGAACCTCGCTCTATTTATACAATCCCATGGTCCGCTAACCATGGGTAGGCTGACATGACATTACATCACATTACAAAACTTAGGGCGAACAACCCTATGACTCAACCTATACTTCACACTCGGCGCCCACAGTTCATGGAGTCTTACAATACATTTGACCAAAACCTGGGCTTTGAGCCCCAAAACATGTTGTGGGGGATCCGATGCCCAACAATTCTCCTTCGCTATCCTAGAATAAACTCCCCTTCATTATGCCCAAAATAATCCTCCTTCCTTATGCCCAGAATAATCCTTCTTATCCCCTCTTTGCACTTCTCTTACCTCTAAGTGAGGTCAAGCATGGCTATATATACACCTTCTCTCATCTCCTTTAGGTTGACATGTTCACAAGAGGTTAGGCGGACTTCTTCTAGCATGTTATTCCATCATTGTAGGCCGACTTGAAGAGGATAAATGACAAGGTCTTGGAGGATCCTTTACACAGACAAGATTCATCTTTTACAAAGTGTAACATGACTTAATTACATGAAAATGACTCTAACATTTTATGAAAAGATGACAAATAATTCCTAAAGACTCTCAATGGGAGTATTGAATCAAAAATAAAATCTCTTGCTCATGAAACCCATGATGCAAGAATTACAATATTTTATTTTTCTTCTTTACATCTCATTACATAAAATCATAATTACATGTCATTATTAAGATCGAACCTAGTTACACTTTTCAACACTTCCAAGACAAGCAAGCCACAATATTGAGCCTCTCTTGTGAATAGTCATCTATGATCATCTTTCATCCTATCCTTGATCTATTTTTATTTTTGATCCTTATCATACTAGGTCTCATCCCATCGGTTAAATTCTGTAAAGAGTAGGGAGCCTTAGCTAAGGTGACAATGGGATATTGCTCCATTGTTTCCCTTGACCTGGAAATTTTCCCTTTAGGGTTCCCTCCTAGGACCCCTGCTAGTTTGAGCAGTAACATTTTGGCATCATTTTCAGGGACATGAGGCGTGTGTCTTTTTCATAGTATGACAATATTGATATATCATTCTTGGAAAACCCATTGGAAGAACGAAGCCTTGGTTCTTCATTCAACTTCAAATTCAATGCTTATAGGGTGAAGCAAGCATTTGTTAAGGAAATTATAGCTCACCCTAGTGACTCCCATGATATCAATATATAAAGCTCAATGGTTTCTAAAAATATTTATGAGTGGTTTCCTCCTTTGGATATCACATGGGTTCCAAGATACCCAAATGGTTTGGATTGGAAGTTTATGTAAAATATGCCAGAATTCAAGGGTGATCCATTTGTAGCAATGTACCACATAGAAAAACTTATGAAGCATGCTTCTGAAGTTAATGTGTTCCACCTAGACAACCTCATGAATTAATTTATTAATTCTATTGAATACAAGCTCCGAGGTTGGCTTGAATCGTGTGAGCCTGAAATAATTTCATCGTTTATCAAGTTTCTCAACAAATTCATAGATTATAAGGTTCTTGTGAAATCCTAGAGTCATCCCTCCGAAGGGAAGGTCTCATTAGTTAAAATGAAGAAGTTGGAGACAAACTTGAGGATCTTAGTGATGAGAAGAAAGATGAGTTATCATTAGCTCCACATAATGAAAAAGAAAACACATGTGTTGGGGAGGAAGCGTTTATGGAAAGTGAAGTTAAGACCAACCTTTCCTTTCTCAAGGTTAATACTCCTGATGACTCCTCTTTTGAGAACCTTAAGAAATATGATCCCATTAACCCCTTGGAATATGAAATTGGAGATTACTTCCACATTGGAAAGGAGAATTGCGAAATCATTGGTCCTAAATTTGATTGTGCTCCCATTTATGACACTAACAAGGAGGATGAGGTTGAAAGTGGTCCTCCCTTTCTCCCATACATTATTTATGAGGACACATCCATCGATACCCTTGGGAAGGAGAATTATAATTTTCCCTTGCATGGAAAGGAGAAGTTGGAGATGATTAACTCTCCTTTTTGGGAAGACCCTATATTTGGCACCAACAATGATAGGATTGATAAGGTATTTTCTCATACCTACCTTCCTTATGATCTCAGGAGTATATTCAAATCACCTAAGCCTCTAGAGTTGGATTTTCAGGAAAAGGATCTCATTGATACTTCACTCTCCCTTTTTCCTTTTCCTCTTTTTCATTATCTTAAGTCTTCCACAAGTGATTCCCTCGCCCCTTTTCATATGATATCAAGTGACCATGAGCCCTTCCCCCCTTCTGAATATCGTGTTAAGGAAGAACCCCTAATTGAATATACTTTATCTCCTTTGACACATCCTTAGGGTTTTGATCACTCCATGACCTCCCCTCTCCAATGTTACCATCACCTTGAGAAATATATTTGTTGTAATCCTTCATTCCCTCACCCTCCTTTCCCCTCTCATCACAACCTTCTGTCATCTACAAAGCATAGTATTATAAATAATGATTTTGATAGGGAGTTTTTGGGAGTGATCTTCCATTCCACTATTGTGTACATAGAGGGAAATCCATGCAATTCTAGATTGACCTATTCTATTTCTCCTAGGATTCTCTTTTACCTCGAATTGAGATCACTTTTCCCACCTCCCATCAACTTCGTCTTCCATATATTTGTTTATGAATTCGCTTTGGGTTTTAGTTACATGAGTAATCATACTAGTAGGCATATGTATATTGATATGATGATATGTTGGTTACACTGGATTTATGATTACACTTAGTATTAGCATTATTATAATGCATGTTAGGGTAGGATGCATTGCATGTTGATTTTCCACATTAGAACTAGCATAATATGATATTTCTCATGGTAGATTAGTTGCATTTAGATTCAAATTTACATATTTTATTTTTTCTAATGATTTTATGGCCTAACACTAAGCACGGGTGATCATACGACACCATAGAAACATGTTTCCCCATGGGTTTAGTCTTTTATATTTGCAGGTAATAGGTCTGCGGTGACCAATAGATTGTTGGTGTTCTCATGACCTCTCGTTCAAGAAACTCCACCCACTCTTCGAGAGATCATGTCCTAGTTGGAGCCACATGTTACCCACCATTTTGTGGGTGATATCCCTAGGAGAAATTTTTTTCTCCATGATGGTCCTCGGTCAGCAGCCAACAATCCCTTACATCCCCAACTAGCTCATTGTGCCATTTCTCAACCACCTAAGCCAAGCATGTGGTCCCTCATCCACCAGTCAAGATCGTATGTTTAAAGGTGGGACTCCCAAACCTAAAGGTATGTCTTGTCATTTGGTAATTGAGTACTTTAGTTTTCTTATTATGGATATTATTGGGCATGAATTAATGGGGGGATTTGGCAGAAAGAGTGGACTAGGTTTGTTCCCTTTTCCCCCAAATATCTTTGTGGGTGTTAACTTTGAACCGTAGTCTCATGGGATGTATTTTACGAACCTTTGCACTTCTGGGATGGTATTTCATGGGAAACCTTGATTTTGGGTGCATGATCACACTCCCCGATTCATGCATATCATCCTCTTTCATCTTAATATACTCCCTTTCATCACTTCCCCCACTTGCATCAACGTCCCTCTACTAGGTCCACATAGGGTCAGCCACCCCCTCCCCTTGCCCCACATCTTGGGTCATGCCTTAAAAAATGCCCCAGAAGTTTATGTAGTTGAAAAGAAAAGAAAAATCATAATTGTCGATATTCAACAGTAAATTGTACCATAAAATGAAAAATATGGCCAAGACAAGCACATTTAGCACATGGGAAAATGCCATTACATGAGCACTTCCCCTTTCATGGCCATCACCCTGGTTCCTAGAGGCCCTTGATGAGTCTCCTTTATCATTTAGGAACCCAGGATTGTCCCAACCCCTAGTGGGTGATGAATTGGCCTACCTCAAAAAGGGATATCCACTGTTATACATTTCACATCATGGTCTCATCCATTTAAGCCCCGAGAAATTAAACAAATAAAATCCTAAAAGGAAAAACGCATTTGAAGAAGGGTGGAAATATCAAGGCTTGAGTAACTCATGTACCATGATTTCTCCCTCCTAAGCATTAGTTACCCAAGTGTGGGCTTCACGTTTTATTAGCTACCCTTATGCCATGGGATGTGACCCAGGATTTCCCCTTTGACCCCTACTCCACTTCATCACTATATCACATGCCACCACCATTCGATGGATGTACCATGAACATATCACCCCCTTTAGAAGTAGAAACTATCTAATAGGATGATTGGTTAACCCCTTTTGGAGCTTGGAGACATTAGCACATGCCAAAACCCACTATGGGCGGGCATGCCATTATGAAGTTCCCACTTATTGTCCATGATTTGTAAACTCTTTTACTTGATTACTCTAATGACTTGGTATGCTGGAAGGTATGGGGATGCATTGGATCTTATGCAGGATTATAGATGGTCTCCATTTTGCATTTGGTCTCCTTATACGGGATCCTAACCCTCCAAAGGGCAACATTGGCACATGTAGGGTGTGTGTAGAGATCCATGGGCCTCCACAATAGTATACAACAATCCATCGATCCCTAGAGATGTTCAAAGATTGCTCAAGATTCACCTATTGGACGAGGAAGATGCACTTGGTCCACTATGCCTAGTCGGCCCCACTATTGTATGATCCACTTGGTAGGTTAGCTAGGACTTGTATGATGTTGTATCATCACTTAAACCATCATCTGAGCCCTTACATATGGTCTACATGCATCTTTGATCTACTTGGAGACCCATGAGGTTACTTTTGTGCCCCCACACCCATTAGGAACACCACATGTTTATTATTTGGAGAATAAGGGGCCAACCCCTTATGCACTACTTTTGGTAGTCCTATTCATCACTGTGGCACTTATGGACTTCATCAGGCTTATTAGAAGGTCCAATGACATGTATTATTGATCATTTGACCTCTTAAGAGGCTTATTCTTTTGTTTATGGGCTATTTTGGTGGTCTTGTCACCAAAAGTTAGTTATTTTGCACATTATTTTATTCTAGGGGATAATATAGGCCTAATTAGCTAAATAAAACTCATTAGAAGTGTATTAATATAAGTTATGTGAATTCATTTTAGCATCATCACTTGGTTTTGGGATTTTGATCTCTTTAGAAATTTCGCTATTCCTTCTTGGTGGACGAAATTTTGGAGCATGGAATGAATTTTGAAGTTTGGATTATCGTGTCTTGTCTTGGAGCTTCTAGATTGGAAAATTTGTTGATGGTTGGATATATTCTCTTACATGTGAGTACAAATTTATGCAAGGTGGAACCCTGGGTGTCACCGACGGAGGTTTTCTTTAGGCTGGTGGGTTCTCGGCGGTCTCTAGGTTATTATTTATATTTGGTTAAAGTCTTCCCCTATGGTTTTTTTTTGCCGATGGTGGTTAATAATTTGATGTTTCCCATTTCATTGTGGAGGGAATGGTCTTGTATATGGCAAAATTTTCTTTCTAAAGCCAAATTTATTATAGACAGTCAGGATCTGCATGGCTCCAACTTCTTCCAAGTCCCTTTGACGAATTCCATGAAGGAGGGGGTGCTTCTAGTAGTGGGAACTTTTTAAGTTCCCTGATATCTGTCTCCTACTTGCGTACATTGACGACTTGAGTGAGTTGTCAAGAGTGTAGTTGTGTGGTATTGGGAAGAGAATTGTGGCTAGCCTTCCTCTATTATTCCTAAGGACCGATAGAGGATTAGCGTTATTCAGGGGCTTTAGTGAAGTGGTACCTGTCTAAATTTGTTAGGTGTCCTAGCTTAGTCAGAGTTGTAAGACCAAATAAGGGCATGTGTGTTACAGATAAATATGCAAGGATATTTTCCCCCATGATCTTGTATCCATATTAGAACACCAGATAGAGAAGAACAAAATCAATGGAAGAACAAGTTAATCCCAATATAAAATGCTCAATCATGCAACAAGCAGTGGGATCTATGCTATAGAGAAAGGAGATCACACCTGAAATCCTCGCATGTTGGGGAAGGGTTTTGAGTTCGATGCAGATCTTGCACTCCACTCGAGTGATACAAAATTCCTACACTCAATCTATATCCCTGCACACAATCATTACCGAACATAGATGATAGGAGATCTTCCTCAGAATATTGTTAGATCAAAAGCAATAGATACAACCATACAAAGTGTTGAATACAAATTTATGTAAGGAAAGGAACATGTGTTTCCATTAATTATGAAAAAGAATAATACAATGTTATACCTTTTCCTCCAAGCTTCCTCTCCATAATCTGGCAGAGCTCCCCCACTATATCCAAAAAATTATCATGAATAGTAGTAGGCCAATGGAAAAATACCTCACAATCTCATAGCAGCATAATCTCAAGATCTCAATCTCAATACTAACTCTCCAAAAAACTAGCTGACCCTCTCAAATGGTCTAGTATAAATAGGTAGAAGAGAGGTCCCAGGAGGATGTATCTGGATGCTCAGGACAAAGAGAATTCATAGAAAATTCTATGAGATAATCCATGTCCAGCTCGAATAGATGAGAAATCGAACTAATCTCTTAAGCACTAAGGCACTCTAGAAGACATCCCCAAAAATATTACATTGTATCACAATCAAACCCTCGATGATATTACACTGTATCAAATCATCCCCCTGATGATATTACATTGTATTGCAATCGTCCCCCCTACACAGTCTGCAATACATAAATCACGCTGATCAACTGATAAATGTGATGCCCTGACTCGCCAATGCCGATATATGATATCAGCGATCGGTGGATCATGGATTCTGCAATCGCTGATGTTCTTTGCCTCCTGGTCCCCACCGATACTGATGTGTGATTGCGATGAACTGTCCCAAGTCATGATTATGATTTTTCTTAAACCCTTAGGCATTTTTGGGTTTTCTGAGCTTTCTAAAGGGATTCTTCAACAAGCCATAACTTCTGATATAGGAACCCCTTTTTGGACTTCTATATACCACCAGAAATCTCTTTCTGAGCACTACACACTAGAGAGGGTCCCATCTAGTTATGATAGCTTTTATGGCTCAAAATTTGGCATAAAACATCACTGTTATTTGGCTTCTGAAGCCATTGGTGACTGAAAAAGCAGTGAGTGACAACATTGGCTCCTACTGGGGATAGTGCCTTGCTCGCAAGGTGCTGAGAACCTACATACCAACATCCTTCACCATTGGGCATGGAGTCAGTAATATATGTACTTTATAATCAGAAAAATCTCCATGGGACCTTTCTTTATCCATCTACATGCAAAAAATAAAAACTCTAACAACTGAAAGTAAATGCTCAGCTGGTGAGCTTATTTATGTACAATCCTACATTATGCATAATGCTTAATTCAGCTAAGTATGTTCAACTCTCCAATAGAACCAGGCTAGCATTAGAGTACTGGACCACATGCCTTCATACTACTGAAAAAACAAAATCAAAATCAGCATGCACCATGAAAAATTAGCAAACGAAGAACCTGATACATGCTCTTGAAATGACCTCTGGTGTTGACTAAAGAATAGGTTCATGTACTCAGCCACAGGGTCATGGAATAGACTAGGAATGTTTGCAGCAACTTTGATTTCACCTACAGCTTGTTGACCAATATCCTCTTGGTCAGGGCAGCTACAAATGCCCTTCAACTCCTCAACTTTAGAGTTTCCAAGAAAAACTGGTTGCTGCTTATTTACTACCCCTTTTTCAAAGGGACAACCCTCCTGGAAATATGAAATAAGCTCTTCACCGTATGAAATCTAAGAGTCATAGATTGGAGGGCCAGTTGATAATTATTCATAGGCATCTTGCTGCAACAAGCAGCAGTAGACTCTGCATGTTCTTTCAACTTTGGGTTCTTCTTGAGACACTTTCTATTGGGAGCTTTCTCCCCACTTGTTGGTAAACAACTCCTTCTGCACCTCCATGACCATTTCCTCCTCCTTTGAATCATATGAATCATATATAGGAGGAGGCCCTTGATCTCTCTCTTCATGTGAAAGATATGCATCATGGACGGGAGCCTCTTTCATGACTTCCTAATGGGCCTCTTCTTCTTTTTCAGATTCCCATAACTAGGAGTATGGTAGATCTGCCTCACTATAGTCTCCATCAGATTCATATTGATCATAAGAGGGACAAACATTAGACTCAAATAAATAAGCCCTCTAAGAGTTTATTTTTTGCTCAGTGGTGTTTCATTCTTCTCTTTCTAGCTCATAGGGTGATGCTTCTTGATGTTAGTAGATGCTTTTTTGGAGAGGATCTTCACCAACATCTTCTGCAGATTCATCAACCTCAAGATTTTTTTCAATAGTACAAAGTGTGCAGCAATCTTCAAGTAGAGAATTCTGTGGATAAAATATCTCTTAATATTGATAATATGTTGTATGGAAACATTTCAAGGAAGATATGCTGCCATGGGGTAGTGTTTTAAACCAAACCCTAGCATCTCCTTCTAAAGATAGTTTGAATAACTTCATTTGTATGTCTTCAAGAAGAATACCTCGTTCCTCCATGCATTCATGAAAGTCTTTGAGGTTCTGGTCAGGTATTGTCTATTAGTTCTCACTGAATTTAGGAAAATAGGTGTTCCACTCATGATATGGAGGTACATGATTGGGAAAATCAACAATAGAAGAAAAATCCAGTGGTGCACATTAGTTGGACAGGAATGGAGGAAGGGCCATCTTGAAAACCTCCCTATATGATTGATTTTAGCTTCAAAAGTAGGGAAATTTTTGGGCTATTGTAGCATCAGAGTGAGTATGAGGATGCTTAAAATGCCAGGATGATCAGAACAAAGATATGGAAAGTGGACTCGCCAGGTTGTTTACCATAGATTTGACACTGGAGTCACCAAGGTGAGAGATCTTCAACCCACACTTCCTATGCTCACCTAACAGAGGAAATGAAATGTTTTTTCGTACATAGGGAAAAATATTCTAATCCATTCCTCGGTAACAACGCCAAAAAGAAAAGATGGTGTCACTCTTTCTTTCACCTACATCACAAGTACAGCAAGAGGCAAATAAATCTCCCTAGAGACAACCTATGGGTTGATTGTAGACTAGTTCCTAAGACATCTTAAATAGAGGAGTGCTTGTAAGATGGTATGAGAGGGGTTTGCAGCACTACAATTGTCACGAAATAAAGATGGTGGTAAGAGGGTTTGGTTCAATATGCCTTTAATGAGAGAGATGCAAGCCAACTCATGAATCCAGATGCTAGAGGTATATGGAGAAATCTAAAAGAGAAATGGTTTCTTCTTCTGGTGGCCTAAACATGGAAATGAGACAGCTTGAACTAAAGTTGAAGTGGTGAAGGAGAGGGGGAGGAGGAGGAGGAAATTAGGTGCAGAGGGTTGTAATAAACATAGTCCTCAGCCACTATATTTTAGCAGAAACATGAGAGAGTAAGAAGGTGGAATGACAGTAATAGGGGGAGCTGATGTAAAGCTTCTGACTTGCATAGTAATGGGTATCAATCTCTGTTCAACAGTTGAAGTAGGTCTGAACCACCATAGGTATCATAAGCTACTCACATACACGAGTAAATTTGAAGGATGATAGGTACTGCATGCATAAAGATAACATAAGTAATTTTGTGGTCTCGCACAGGTACTCTCTTCTATTTAGCAGTGAAGACAAATCCATTTATCATCTAGAAACATGATAGCTTCCTTAACATTGTTTTAAGGAAGAAATACACAATGAAATGAAGTTACAAGAGGGAAAAATTACTACACATCAACCATGTTTGGAATCAACAAAAGAATTTCCATTAATCTTAAAGGTCCAATAACTAGTCCGTACATCCAGTAATGAAGTTAGTGAATCCCTACCATGAATATGATAAATTGAGCCAAAAACGGCCTAACAGAGACTAGCCCTCGCGGGTCTGAGAATATCTGCAACCCCCCGAAACCATCCCCCAAACTAGAACCCATGACCTAGTGATAGTCTTGCATCTACCCATTTATAAGAAGAAGAGGAAGGTCTAACAATCATGACACAATAGAAAATATCCCTGGGCTGAGTCTTAACTGTCAGATCAGCTAGCTGTCTCGGCCAGGGTGAAGCATTATTACTCCCAAAAAGATTACAACAGAATCCCATCCCTTTCTTGAATAAATCAAACATTAATACATAGAGAAAGAGGATAGAGAGAGGATGGAGGAGGTGTCCTCTTGTTATTTCAGTGAAGGCCGCTGATGAAGCCATGTTCTTGCTGACATCAAGCTTCTTTCAGTTGTTTGAGGTGGTTCACTACTGCATTGGCTAGCTTAAGTCAATTCAACCTTTAAATGCCTTCGGCGCCGACTTATGGAGGCATGTTGCAGGTCGTCTTTCCATGAATGTGCCCAAATCTATATTAAACTCCCAGCTTCCGACCCATCGATCTTTTAGAGCTCTGTGCAGTGTTATCGGTGTACCATGTCACGGGCTTTTAAATCATTTAAAACAGACAAATCAGTTGGCATTGGCATTTATCTCTTAGGCCCCTTTATTATAGCCCCTTGTGTGGTTTCCCCATATGACCACAGGTGGATACTAGAGGCTTTTCCTTAAAATTCTTAATGACTTTAATAAATGGGCGGTGGGCCTTTTTTCTTTATATCGCAATAAGTCCCTTATCGGTTGATTTCTTGGACCCGAAAATTTTATTAGTCATCATTTATAATATATCGTGTCTAGGACCCTTCCTCATCGTATCACAATTGGCGCTAATGCTGGAACTCCTGGGCTGCCTACTTTACTCTTATTAACGCGGTAGTTCTTAACAAACTTGGAAGTGACGGTGTTGTATGCACAAGTACTAGTTCTTACTGCAGGCTGTCACTTGGTCAGCTGGTACAAGATCACTAGGAGATCAAGCCAACTTCTATGGATTCCAGAAGAAGCTCTATATGTGATGAAAGGAAGGAAATCTTACTCTACAGAGGCTACTCTAATTGCAGAAAGGAAAAAGATTGAAATGTAAAGTAAACCTAGCAAACCCTACTTAATCAAATAATCCTACTTTTATAGAAAGCACTATGAAAACCATGAAATGAATTCCATTACCTACTCATGGAAGTAAACAACATCTACTCAAGCTATTTCTATAAGTTAATGAGCAAAAAACATCTTTTTGGATTTTTATGTATTTTTATGTTAAATTGACATGCATGTATTTTATTGTGTGTGAAGGTGGAAGTGAAGAAGTGGTGTTGAAGGGAGAATTTGGGGTTTGAGGAGATGTAGGATGGTGTAGATGTGTCCTCGGAGGTCTTGGGTGGCATTCTGGAGGCTTTTTCCACAATCGGCCTTCAAAAGAAAGCCTGAAGGAAAATCTACAGGAGAACCCATGGGATCTACAGGAGGTCTATAGGAGGTCTACAAGAGGATGCCGAGAGAATTTCTGAAGGTTTTGAAGGTGTGAGAGTGGGTGGAAAAGGTAGATGAAGGTTGGGATGATGTGGTAAGGTGCCTAGGGTCCACCAAGGGTCAGTAGGAGAGGGAGAGATTATTGGGAGAGAGGAAGAAATCCTATGGAAAAATGTAGAAAACTAAGGCAGATTTGAGGTGAAATTTGGGCGACCTGTAGGGCATGGATCACGGAGATAATGTGATGGTTGATAGGCTGACCTGTTGTGATAAGGGTTCTATTGCAAAGGAACTGACAGTTAACCAATGAGATCAAGTAAGCAAGGAAATGAGTACATCAAAAAATAGAATTTTGCATCAAGCTAGTCTAAATTATGAGCTATGGAAGTAAATGTTGAAAAATGCTATAAGGAGGGAAAGCATGGAAGAAGACTTATTGCAAAGATAGAAATGAGCATGGTGGAAGAGATCTAAAGCAAATTATTAACCTTCTAACAAACTTGCAGACACTATAAATCCTATGGAGAAGGAAAATCTGTGTTTTTGGGGCAGCAAGAGGGTCTTTGTCTCAGTTCATGGTCCCAAAGGGAGGAAAAGAGGCCAAGGCACTGTTGCTAGCCTTTTGAATCTTTTTTCTATCACTGCTTAACCTGCTATCGAAAACACAAATGGAAAAAACCTGCTAAATCCCCAAAAGCAACCTATTCTTAACCAAGAAAGAAATTCATCTAACAGTAACTTATCCATAAACTGAAACAAAGCATATAAATACAAACAAAGAGGAGCTTGGTTGCTTGGATTGGGCCCTAACCCAAGAGCTTCAGCCCTCTGAGGTAACTCAATGCTAGCTCAAAAAGGATCTCATCTTTATTATCAAAACAATGATAGGATTACATGAAACTATCCACAAATGTAAGCTCGAAGTTGAGCAGAGTGTTACAATAGCAAAAGTACAACAAAAATCTGACAAAAATTCCACCCTAGTGAGGCCCTGGGCATCTCTACTTATACATCTGAAGCTCTCAATAGCTTCCTTAAAATCGGGGAGGCTTGGCTCCCAAAACTCGAAATAAACATAAGTTATCCTCCACTTGCTCGAATGCCTCCTAGTGTATTGATTTGGTTGTTTGTACTCCGAGCTGCATGAAGGACAATTTGAAGTGGGGAGTAATAAATGAGGGGGATTCACTCCTATAAATCCTCTCCTTTTTCCACTTCGAATTATTGCTGCAAATTTTCCATTGAATCTTTGACTTTGTCTTCAAAATTCAACAAAAATCTTCATTAAACACATATTAGACCTCATAGCATCATAACTAACTCAACTCACTCCATAAGCATAAATATAATCAAAAAACATATAATAAGCTAAGAGAATGGTTGATTTAACTATGTTAGGAGGCAAAATGAGCCCATATAATTACCCATTTATGGGGCTAATCATCACCCCCGTACTGAAGGTGTTGCTCATCCTCTGAGCAGCTTAGTCCATCTCCTCAGCTTTGATGCCCTTGGTGGCCTCTCTAGCATCCCAAGCTTCTGATGTTGTTTCCTCTTCCTTGTCATAGAAGCCTGCTTTTATGTCTATCTCTTCTCATTGCCTCTACTCTTCTTGTTCGGTTCTTCCTTCTAGAATGCCTAACAGTAGTGGTGGACTCAGTTTGAGGCCAATCCAATTGACCTACAGCCTCTGCATTGAGTGCTTGTACATTGGCACTCTCCTTAGTGCCTCCTTCATCCTCATTGGGGAATGATATTCCCTGATCTTTAGACTGTGTGGTAAGGTGTTCCATCTCCTCATACATGCATGCACACAGTCATCCCCAAGTAACCTTTCCATGTCCTCAAAATGTGCAATGGCCTGTGCTTGATCACTTATATATCTAGGGGCAATTTGAGGATTATTTGCAAGCAGCTGGTGTGTGCTGATGAGAGCCATGGGATCTGATGGCTCAACTCTGATCATTAGTGGCTCATTCTGCTCTCTGATCATCAACCTTTTTACTTCAGTTTCCCTTAACTCTTCATGGTTCATCCAAGAATCCATGGCCATTAGTTGTAGATCCCCTAGCCTAGCATTGGGGTCCCACACATTCATGTCTATGAGGGCCATATTATGCACATAAAATTCTACCTTTTTTCCTTATCTTCTATTGTGCTTTGGTCACACAGGTCCATAAATTGTCTATAATCTTGAAAAGGAATTGTGCCTCTTTGTGCCAAAGTCTTGATCTGAAATTGTAGCCATTGGTCCTTGAGGTATAATCCATACGATTTTTCTGGTGTTCTACATTGCAGTGCCTCCATGGATAAGCTAGCCATGCATGCCAGCTGGGTCTCTTTCTCCTTTAGCTGCCTCCTTAGCAATTCATTTTCAGTTTGAAGTTGGTCTCTTGCAATTGCTTCTCTATGTATGACAGCACTCAACTCTCTGCGCATTTCTCTAAGTTTGTTCTCCATATGGCCAACATCCTCAACTCCCTTGGATTTGGCTATTTGCATCTAACTATGTGTTCTTATTCCTTCCTTCTCTAGTTCAAAGAATAGTGGAATTGCAAATGTTTGTGGAATTATCCTTCCTCCTTCAAGAAGATGGTAATAGGAGGCAAGGATGGGCCGGGGATTAGGTTCTTGTGGCTCTGTAGCTTCCTCCTTCCCCTTTAGCTGCTCTTCCATTGTTTTCTCAAGCTGTTGGGTCTCCTGTAACCTTGACAGTGTCTCCTTGTCTGTGCCTCCTGTAGGACTATTTTTTGGGTCCTATAGTTAAACTTTTTCCTTCCGAGGGGAAGATATAGGAGTCCCTCTTTCATATGTGACAGAGGTTTTAGAGGAAGATTCTTCCCCTTTGACAGTGGGTGAATCTTCAATTGTAATGGGCACTGTTGAAGATGGTTGGGGTTTTCCTGTTTTTATCCTTGTGCTCTTCCTAGCCTTGAAATACATGGAGGCTTGCCTTTTTCTCTTTTCTTTTGGTTTAATTGGTGTGCTCAGGGTAGTGAGGGTAGTTTTTGCCTCCCTTTCTATGGTCTTAGGGGACCCTTCTCTTTGTTTTTCCTCTGTTGCCTCTTTTCCTCCTCCTTCTGCCTCATTTTCTATCTCTGTTTTCCCTGTTTCTTCCTGTTCTGTTTCTTCCCCCTTCCCCTCTTTTATCCTAGTTTCTTCCTCCTTTTTTTGTCCCGCTGAGTCATCAATTTCTTCCCCTTCTCCCCCTTTCTGCTCTTCTTCCTCACTGTCAGAAGGACTGATATCATAGATGAGGGCCTTTATGTCATCTTCTGCTGACATGTTCCTGAAGACTTCCCATGCTATAGGGAGTGTGAATGTATGGAGGGCTTCTTCCACTAAAATTTTGATTAACCCATGGTGAGCCAGCTGATCTAGACTCCCTACCTTAAACTTAATGCTAGAGTCTATGAGGGACTGTAGGAGGAAATAGGGGATGCTAAGTTTCTGGGGTGTTGGAGTGTCCATGCCATATCTCAGCTCATGAAGGATTCTAAAATGGTAGCCATAGACTATGCTATACCTCCCCTCACAGGAAATATATTTGATGATTTGGTAACTAACCTCATCCCAAGGGTAGGGTATGCTTGTCCTTCTAATGCCATTTTTATCTTCTACAGGATGTTCATTGTTTTGGAAGAAGTTTTTCTTGGCAGCCTATCCAATTGGTTTTTCATCTTTGCTCCAAGGTAATCCAAGAGGAAGGGTAGTAACCCTACTGATAAATTCAGGGGTTATATCCATGGAATGACTGATAAAAGTGATAGTGGCATGTGTTCTTGAGTGAGGGACTAAAGAGAGGGAAAATTCCTGAGCAATTTCCTCATCAAACCCTTGGAATTTCTCAAAAAAGTTCATCCAATTTGCCCTTGTGAATATGGCCACTACTTGGGGATGTTCATGGAGCTTGGTGGAATTAGTGGGCTCCTTCCTCATGAATCCTCCTATCATTGTGCTTATACCCCTTTTGAACACCAAATGTAGAGATGGAGACAATAATTTTGAAGAAATAGGAAAACTGTGTTTTTTTTTTTTTTAAACAAGCAGAATTTTTTTTATGTAATTCCTCTTCTTCTATGGACTCAATTCCTCCTTAAAATGATATCATTTCTTGCATATGCTGATAATAAAGGTGAGTATGCATGGAACCTACCTCCTTAAGCTAGAAATCGAGCAAAAAACCCGTGTTTTCTTCTTAAAAACAGCTCACTGCCCTCCTATAGAGCTGCATGTAGGTGCTCCTATAGAACCTGTAAGCGCTCCTATAGACAATGCCGAGAGCTGGAGGATGGGTGAGATCGATGGAAAATGATGGTTTTGAGGCTGTAGGGTGACATGGATTTTGTTGCAGCTAAGTTTACGAGGAGAGAATGAGGGAAAAGGTGGTGAGAGTGCTCGAGGGGGAGTACTTATTACTTCTTTTAGATATTTCCAGTGATGGGGGTGAGCTGGAAAAAATGTACATTGGCCATATTTGGACCGTTGGTCCCCACCTACCTTATCATCATGGTTCCTTCCCGCAATCACCTCTCATTATTGCATTGGATTTTACATACCCTCCACTACCTGTCCTTGGTATCTTTCTCTGAGTTGACTATGTGCACGTGTGGGTGACATCTTTGGATGTGTGCAGTCAGCTAGATGAAGGTGGCCAAGTTAACTGGCCACCTTTTCCTCATTCAACCTCAACCATCTCATTTTCTCATGCATATCTTTCAATTACACAAATGCAAATGGAGGCGTGGGTTAGTCACTTACCTGTGAGTCGAATGTATGTGCTATGAGGTATTTTGGCTCCTTCTATTGCTGCATGCCTGTGTTCCCCTTGCTGCATGCTCTCTACTTTCTTATGTGTGGTTGTTTGTTTTGTGCAGGTATCCTCTAGATGGATCTAAGCTTCAAATGTCTCCTTCAATCCTCATGGCTGCACTTCTTTTACTGTTGTAGCTTGATTTTAATGGGATTAGCTGCTACAGGAATTCCTACAGGAGCTCCTGTAGCTGCTTCTCCCTTTGAAATTTCAGCTTATTTCTATGCTGGGAGCTATGAGGATGATGCCAGAGATGCAGATGGAGATGGAGAGATACTAGGTAAGCTACAGGTGAGATTTGAGGTGCTACTTCCTCTCTTATTTTTGTTTTTTTTCTTTTTACTAAAAACTAGTTTTCTGTGTTTTTTTGTGACAGGAAGGGAAAAAATGATGATGATGATGTGATGTAGGTGTGGAATGGATGGAAAGGAGGGTTGATAGCTGTAGGAGGGTTTACATGTCCTCTATAAAGCTTCCCTGCCCCTCAAACTACTTTTTGGAACCATTTTTGGCTCTATGTAATTCCTACAGGAGCTTCCTGTAGAAAACACAGGGCCTCCTGTAGAACACACAATTTCCGAAAAAAAGAGCACAGTGGGGTGGAAGAAAGGTCAGAAATGAGGGAGAAGAGCATGGAGGAGATGAAATAGGTGCTGGTGTGAGTGTCAGGGCTCTGTGGCATCTTCTCTTGCTCCCTGTGGTCCTCCTCCAAGAGGTTTTCACCCTAATTCCCTGCCTTGGGTGCCTCCAAGGGAGGTTTTCACCCAGGGATCTTATTCTCTTTTTCTTTTCTCTTTTTTTTTGTTTTGGCATCACTGGGCTGCCTCAGAAGAGGTTTTCAACCCAATGATGGGACCCAAGCACCTTATGGAGGTTTTCACTTGAGTCCTTATTTTTCTTTTCCTTCAGTGAGTGGGTGGAGTGGAGGCTAAGACATGCTCCACTACCATCACTGTCTTATTCAAATCTTCAATGAACTCTCACTTGGAGAGGGGCTTCTTGTAAATTTTCAACCTATGTCCATTGACAAGCATGGGGATGGCTTCCTCATCAACAGTTCTAATAAGAACTGAACCATTGTCATTTCATTTTTCCACAGTGTATGGTCCCAACCATCTTGTCCTCAGCTTGCCTTTGAAGTCTTTATACCTTGAATCATAGAGCAGTGCCCAATCTCCCTATTGGAATTGCTTCTCCTTGATATTTTTGTCATGCCATATCTTCCTTTGAGGCTGAACTACCTCTATGTGGAGAAGGGCCTACAATCTTTGTTCATCCAATCCATTGAGCTGGAGTAACCTTTCCTTCTGTGCATGGCTAAGGTCTAGGTCCAGCTGAGCTACCATGCTTAGTGTTTTGAATTCAAATTCTATTAATAGAAAAGCCTTCTTCCCATAGACCATTTCATAGGGTGTGAACCCTATAGTGGTCTTCCATGTTGTGTTGTAGGCCCAAGTGGCCTCAACTAATCTATTTTCCAAGTCTTTTCCTGTTGCGGCTCACTACCTTTGTCAGAATTCCTTCCAAAGCTTTGTTAGTGACTTCCACCTGCCCATTGGCTTGTGGATAGTAAAGGGTGGAAGTCCTGTGTTTGATTTTATGATGTGTGAGCAGGTCTTCAATCAAATTGGAAGTGAACTGACTGCCTTGATCTGTGACCAATTCTCTAGGATACCCGAGCTTGTAGAATATGTTTTCTCTCAAAAACTTAGCTACATTTTCCTCTGTTGTTGCTTTGATTGCTTTTATTTTTGCCCACTTTGTCAAGTAATCGATGCACACAATGATGTATTGTTTCTGTCTTGAAGGAGGGCTAATAGGACCCACAAAGTCGATGCCCCACTTCTCAAATGGCTCAAAGGTCACTTGAGGTTGCATGGGCATCTCATCCTTTGGAGTAGGTTTCCCCATCCTTTGACATCGATCACATTTGCCGGTGTATCTCCTCACATCTCGATGAAGAGTGGGCCAATAGTAGCCTGCTTGCAATATTTTGAAGGCAGTTCTCTTTGCTACAAAATGACCTCCACACGACCTGTCATGACAGGTCAGGAGAATGTCAAAGACTTCCTCCTCCCCGACACATCTTCTCAAGATCTGAACTAGGCCAAGATTGAAGAGATTACCCCCAATCCAGTTGAAAGGGGTGCTTTTCCTTACTATCGTGCTCTTCTCTTTTGAGGACAGGTGTGGTGGAAACTGTGTTGAAACCAAGTAGTTTGCTATATCAACAAACCATGGAGAGAGTACTGAAATAGCAAATAGATGTTCATCTGGAATTTGGTCATCCACCATTCCTTCTTCACCTACAGGAAAATTTACTCTAAACAAAAAGTGGGTCCCTGATCGCTCTGTAGTTAATGTGTAGGTTTTAACCCTGTACAGAAATTACCTGCATACGAATTCTTAAACAAAGAAAATAAACAATGCGAGAGCATAACCCATAAAACACATATGCACAGAGATTTTTCCCTGGATCCCAAAACCGGGACTACCAGCTTGATTTTTCATTGTGTTCCTTTCAATGTTACAATACATATTTATACATGCCGAAGCATCCAATACCATGGACCGAAAAACCATCGCGTCCAATACCATGTGCCAAAATCATGCACAAAACCATAGGTAGGTTCGCCCAACCTAATATAGGGTCCAAAAAAAATTTTCTCGAGGGGCTGCCGCCCCCCTGTGACCCCCCCGCTGCGCAATCGGCGCAACGAAGGGGGGCTACCGCCCCCCTCTAACCCCCCGTTTAACTACGTCGGTTAGTCGTGGAAAGAATATAACACAACCCAACATAATGTGCCAAGAGCATTCCTGGTCGCTTTAATCTAGTTTTATGCTAACGACCAGGCTTCTAGCCTTAGAAAAAGCCTTGAACTGTTCTAAGTTTTCCCGCCTTTGTTCCTGCTCAGTCTTTCCCTCCTATTCATTTTTTGGGTTTGGTCTAGATCTGCAGTTGTTTATCGGTTTCCCTCAAATATTTTACTCGTCATCGAGGGGGCCTTTTCATCTTTGATTGGACTTAGACCCTCTTGTCTTTCACTAATCTAAGAGATCTGTGCGATTCATGGTTTGCTGTTGTTGATCGGTTGTTGTATGTATCTGGTATGATATTTTCTATTCAAGGTTTTACATTGCTTTTAGTCCTTCAATTTGTCTTTGAAGACTTTTATGGATTCTTTGGGTTGAGGCTTGATTTTTGCCTCTATATCTCACTTTCAGATCTAATTGGATGTTATCAGCGACTGTTTAGGCCTGATCTACACCTTATTTTCAGACTTTTTACACTTTCACTCATTATTGTTGGTGTTTGTTGAGCACTTTCTTTTCTCTTCTTTAGGTTATTTTGGTCGCGTTTGGTGGTGTTGTGACCAGTTGTGTAGTTGTCATCTAGGGAAGTTCCCCTCAATGTGTTTTCATTGTTCTGTGTCACCCTCATTTGATCTTGTTTAGGCCTTTCTGCCTCTAGGTTTTGGTTGTGACCTTTTGTAGAACATTGGCCTTAGTTGAGATATCATCCTACAACCCTATATTGATGGCATTGCCTTCTTCCTTTCACTCTTGGATTTTGATTGGATTGATTTGAATCTGTTTCTTTAATTGGGCTTTGTTTTCCTAGCTGTGACACTTTTGAAGTGCTTTCCATTCTTGCTTGGGGTTTTTTGCTTTGGTTTCCTTTTCGATTGTTTTTATTTTCCTTATTGGTTTGTTTTCGGTCATTAATTCACTAAATTTTGGATAATTTGTATTTAAGAATATTTACTGAAGAGGTGCATCATAATAGGCATTAGTGTGCTGTAAGAATCATACCCTCCTATGGTTAGCATTCATAGAATTGAAAAACAAAAATTGCATGTAGTTGCCTTAAGGTGACTAACTAAGAGGCATTCAAACCATCTCAGTTTCAAACTACATCCTGATTGTGTAAACAATAAACATTAAAATCAAAGCGATAATAAAATTAACTAGACTCATATTTTACTTTCACTAGTAGTACACCAACACTAGCTTAGGCTAGGGTCTTGGAGATAGGAGTTTGAGTTAACTGCTCTAAGACTTCAAAATCAACTTAGTAGCTTGTGTTAGGGAGTTAAATCCATTTGCAGTAAAGTGGTTTGGGAAGCCCTTCTCACAAGAGGGTTAAGCACAAGGTCACACTTGTGCTAGGTGGGGTGACATGACCCATTTCACTTAGTTCCGAGTAGCGCGATATAGTGGAATCTCCACACATAGAAAAAATGTCATTATCACTTGGGGAAAACTTGGGAGGAAACTCTCAAGGGGGTTTCAGTATTGGCTCCTTTTCAGATTTAAGTTTATTTCCCTTGCATATGGATTTGTCATGTGAATGTCCCCCCAAGTCATGTTATTGTACGTGGTGATCATAGTGGCCTATCTTCTTAGGGCTCATACATAGGTGCAAGGTCAGGGTCATATTCTCTGTACCTAAGAAAAATATTAGTCACACTCTCTCAGTCCTCTCGGGGGTGTTCCACATCTTGTATGGCCACTTGGTATGAGTTCATAGATAAAAGGGCTAAGAAGAGGGTCACTAGTATAATTGTTCCATTGCCAACTTCTTTGTATTTTGGTTTGCATGTGATATATTTTAGGATGATTCTAGTGCGTGTTGTTTCATTTGAGTCAGTAGTTTTGGCCTTAGGTTGTTTTCACTAACATAATTTTGTTTAAGTTATAATTTATCACCCTGGCTAAATTTGTTCATCGACGGTCACATCTTATTCATGATTTTCCTCCTTAATGAGGTGGACTTGTTACCCCTGCATGGGGAGTGCCTATTGGTGCTCAAGACTTAGACCAACACATTATCTTGGAATCTATACTTGGTCCTTCTCATATTGACTTTATTTCTATTGAGACCTCGGCAGACAAAAGTGATGCTCCTTCCAATCCATTGTTAACTGATCGTTTAGGACTGGAGTTACTGCAGCTAAATCCTGACAGTTTTGTTGTCACTCACTACTTTTTCAGTCACCAATGGCTTCAAAAGAAAAATAGTAGTGATGTTTGATGCCAAAGTTTGAGCCGAAGAAGCATTCAAAACTAGATGGGACCAGTTGGCTTGAGGGGGCCTGACCCAGGTTCAGCGTTAGTTAGCCAAACAAATCCCTACACTACTGGCCCTTTCGGCATCAACCCGCTAAGCATGAATTGAAGTCTCACTTGAAGCAATATGGGGGGATGCTGGAACCAAGTTTCCACACCCTTGAGATGGTTATGATGTCGTTTTATTCCAACTAGACTAGCTTTCACACAGGTCGCTTAACCCTTTGTTCCATTCTTCAGCACCTTCGTGAAAGGATACGATCGACTTTCGTGCAGCCATAACCTGGGGCTGATATATTTTTGCGCTGCTAGGGTAGCGAACTGCAATATCTTCCTAACTAGGCTAAATGTCTTTCTTATCTTATTAACAGATCCTAGTTAGCTTCGCGTAAACAAATGTTCTTACTTTCAGTCACATATCCAACACAATTATATATATTCGCAGATCGTACAAGAATTATAAGTGAAATTCATACCCAATATAGCAAGATGCATAAATAGGAAATAAAGATGCAGAAACTATAGAATACTTCTCTTTATTGATAATTCCAAACAACTATAGACTCGACCCGCCCTGCGCACTCAGATATAGGGGTTCATGCACTGAGTTGTGGACTTTAGGCCTATGCGCACCTAGTTGTAGAGCCTCTACCTATGCTACGACCCAAGACTTAGACTTCTACTTCAGAGCTATCTCTCATACATCATATCTTCATTGCTTTATCGCTTGATTCTTTAAACTACTTAGATCTTAGCTCTATTTATACAATCCCATGGTTCGCGGACCATGAGTAGATCTTCTACAGCTGAAGTTACATTTCCAAAATACAGACAGACAACCCTATGACTCTTTAACATCTACGTGCTCCACGACCACAAAATGTAGAGTCTTTACCCTTGGATTACAAAATTATGACCAAAATATGGGCTTTTAGCTCCAAGACTGCCCTTGGGGGATCCCACGCCCAACAGGCCCCCAACACAAACATCGTGAATTGCCCTCGAGTCACTCTATAGACACGGATATCTTAGCATGAATACCTCCCAGGTCCGTCTAGATCATTGCAACTTGAGCATCGCACTGAGCAATTGCCTACTGGATTTATTCCACATGCTGCTCGGTGAATATTATTGAACTGCTACCGTGAATTGTCTGCTGAGTTGCCTGTAGTTGTGCTTGCTTTCCTTCAATGGAGGATGTGATCACGTAAGCCTCATCTATCCATGGTTGTAGGAATGCTTTTAAGACTGCTTCTTTGTGCCAAGCGACATCCACCTGTTCCTTGAGTGCCTTTGCCTCCTGCATCCATGTGAGCCTCTGTGTAAGGGAAACCATCTGCGTGGTCCCTCTGACCTCATCATATTTTTTCTGGAGCTCGTGTGCCTCTGTTTCCAGGCACTCTACAATTGGGTCCTCGTGCAGGGTGGTTAGGACCTCGAATGAATGTTCAAAAAACTGCATGTAGTTTGCCACTGCACTATCAATTGCCGCTATTGTTGTTGTAATAGCAGTGGTACATTGTTCCCTGACTTTCGGAGGAGTTAAAGGCTGAGCCTGCAACTGTAATTCTGTGATCTGGAGGTTCAGATCCAACTAAACCTAGTCCATCTTTTCTCGAGCATTGTGCAGGACTGTGGCCAACTTGCGGACATGCGCCTCTACCAGTTCTTCTGCCTGAATGTCCAACTTCAGGACCATTCGGCAAGCTTCCTCCACTACATGCATTATTTGCTTGTTCTACTCCACTGCCTCATTGTGTTGTGAGCCCAAATGCTCAATATTGATGCGCTACTCGCTCATCACCTGTAGAGCACGACCCTCTTGGGCCCTAAGTTCCATGTTGACTCCATCCTGCAAGAGGTAGAGCATCTCTCGAGGGAGCATAGCCATATTCGATCCTACCCTTTTCAAGTTGCTGATCATGGGCCTATGGGAATCATTCTCTATAGTAAGTGTCCCATCTGGTAGCACTATCGTGTTGGTCACCCTTGTGTGCAACATCTCCTCGACAGCTCAAGTGCCGATCGGAAGGCTGGTGGAAACTGTGCCATCCTGTGGAGTGCGAACCTGCAACTCTTGCAACTCTATTCGGAGAGCTCCCAATACCAACTGCTACTTCTCTTCGAGCTCTTGGAGGGCTTCCATGGTGACATCCCTCACCGTTTCTATGATATCATGCAAATCCCCCTAAGTGAGGGTGATTGGGTCGAATGATGTCTTTGACGCCTTGGTTTTCTTTCATGGCACTATCTTCTCTCGCTGTCGCGAACGCTTGAGTTAGGTGGACATCGTTTGTGGGTCCACGCCACCTTGTTCTATCTCGGTTTCGGCCTCAGCCTTGGGTGAAGGTGAATTTTGTAGAATTTTCTACAAATCTACCTCTGATACCATGTAGAAAATCTGATGTAGGTTAACCCGATAATGCAATATAAATCAAAGCAGAATACTATAACCTACTTCTACTATCAATTTGCGGAAGCTTAAAGATCGAGTTGAATAATATAACTAGAAGGAGAAGAGTCAATGCACAATACACATGAAAATACTTTGGGGAAAGGCTCAGCTAAAAACCCCACTATCTGTATTATCATACAAGGTGGAAATACATAGGAATTATACAAAGCCTTAGCTCTCACAGCTAGTCAGCTCTCAGTACAATCCTCACAAATGCTCACAGGCAATCTTGGCTTCTCTCCAGCCTTCCTATTTTCCCTCCAAGCTCCTATTTCCTTGCCCTGTTCCTCTGGGATGATTCTCCTATCACCAAGTGGAACACCTCTTGTTACCAAGTGGAACACTCCCCCAAAACTTCGCAATCCTCAAGGAATGATGCCTTGACTGCATGCATAATTTTCTTTATAAGAAAAAAAATGCAATTGATAGTACACTATCCTTGACTTTAATCTCAACTGGGTCTTTCTCAAAATAGACATGCATGAGTTTCTGATGAGGGAATCTTCAGTTAACTGGAGTAGCACTAGTTGAGTGCATGCATGCATCAAATGGCTATTAACTCACCATTAGTTCCTCAAACAGTTTGGAACTAATTTAACTGGACTTAACTTAGTAAACTAAGTTAACTAATTACAAGTAAAATATAACTCAATCTTATCTCCTTAATTTAAGGGATAACTCTTGCATGACTTCAGAAAGACTTCTAACTTGAATTTCTCCAACTAATTAATTTAAAATAAATTAATTAATTATCTCCAAGTAGCTGTTAAGACTAAATGTGATTTTAATTCACAATTTAATTCAAGGAAAAATTAAATTGGAATATTCTTGTTGCCATATTTCAACACTCCCTCCCAACAAGAAAGAGATTATCTGCCACCCTGATCTTGTCTCTATGGAACTCAAATTTACACTTTGACAATGCCTTTGTCAAAATGTCATCATCTCGCTCCTCTATCGAAATATATTGTAGCAACATGATCCTCCTTGACCTGTGAAAATCCATGGGCAACAATCTTGCCTTATTATTCTCCACACTACCATCAACAGCTTTCTTTACCTTGTAAAGCCAACGGGAACTAACAACTGACTTGTTCTCCGGTCTCGGAACCATGTCCCAAACACTATTAGGAACTATGGAGTATTCTCCTCCACCATAGCATCAACCCAAATCGGCTACTGCAATGCTTCCTCAAACGAAGATGGCTCGATCTCAACACATTCCCTAGCAAGGGCCATGTATCCAGTGTACCTCTCAGGTGACCTCCTCTGTCTACACTGAGAAGATGGTGCTCCCACATTCTCTCTTGCATCCTTCAACAATCTGTCAGATTCTCTTGTGTGCTTCTGACCATATCTAGAAGACTCTGCTTGAGTGGATGTCTCCACTCCTGGAACCTCTACATGCAGCGTCTCCACATCAGTCAAAGGCTCCTCCTCCTTAAGAACCAATAGTTCCTCCATAGCCTGTATTTGGAGCTCCCTCTCAAGGGAAAATCGCATGGCCTTCTGCTCATCAAACTTGAGATCTCTGCGAACTACTGTCCTCCGACTGGTAGGCAAGTACACCTGATAGTTGTGAGTTGTATCAGTTTACCCCACAAATATCACCAACTCTGCTATTGGCTCAAGCTTTTTTCGTGCATCCTTTGTCACATGACAATATGTCGATGAGCCAAAGATCCTGAAGTGACCCACATCTGGTCTCTTACCAGAGAAAGCTTCCTCTAGTGTCTTCATCCCAAGTATGCGATGTAGGCTTCTATTCTGCAAATAGACCGCCGTGTTGCATGCCTCAACCCACAAGTGATGGTAGGCCTTGGTCATGCAGCATTGCCCATGCTGCCCCTACAATTTTTGTTCTTCCTCTCGACCACCTAATTCTGCTGTGGGTTATGAGGTGCTGTCAACTCTTGTTTAATTCCTTCCGCTGCACATAAGACCTTAAACTCTCGATAGACATATTCTCCACTGTTGTCTCTTCTCAAGGCCTTGATCTTCTTCCCTAACTCTTTCTCTACCAAAGCTTTGAACTCACAAAACTTTGTGAACATTTGGTCCTTTTTCTACATGAAATAAATCCAACATTTATGAGAATAGTCATCAATGAAAATCACATAATACCTTTGCTTCACTCTAGATGCTGTCGAGAATGGTCCACACACATCAGTATGAAATCGATCTAAGATAGCCTCTACTCGAGTGTCTTGATCATGAAAGGAAGACTTGGTGTGTTATGAAACCAGCTCAAGAAAAGATAGAAAAGATAGATCCACGCCTTAGAATTCAGCCTCTTCGAGGGGGCAACCTCCTTTACATTACATAAATGAACAATTCTTGGATGATACAAATGACAAAACCTCCTTTCTATATATATGAGTCTAAGGAGTCACAATATAATCCAGCCGACCTAACAATAATAATATAAAGCCACAAAAATAACAATAGAGGGATTCTATGGGGCACAGAAATAACAATATGGGGGTAATAGGGGCACCACAATATAAATAAGGGGTATAACTACAATAGTAATGGGGTAATCACTAGTA
This sequence comes from Pinus tabuliformis, assembly GCA_031772625.1. Taxonomy (NCBI): domain Eukaryota; kingdom Viridiplantae; phylum Streptophyta; class Pinopsida; order Pinales; family Pinaceae; genus Pinus; species Pinus tabuliformis. The sequence goes on along the minus strand of CM062806.1, from coordinate 729,010,038 downwards.
TTATAGGGACCCAACATGGTGTACTTTCCCAAGGTACATCCTTTCAACTTGCTAAAGTTTACCTTTGGGAAGTCCTGTAGATATCTGCTGCATTATCCTCAAAACCCCATGATGCAAATGGCCCAACTGCCTATGCCAGAACTTGCCAATGTCTTGGCTTTGCACCAATTCTTCTTTCGTACTCAATGATACACAATCATCTACCTCTAGGTTATAGAGAGATTCTTCACCTGAAACCCTATCCTCTTGGTCTGACCTGTGGCTACATGTCTTAGGAATTCGTTTCCTTTACTGAAGACAACATCGTAGCCTTTGTCCTCCAACATTGTGACTGATACCAAGTTCTTCTTTAGTCCAGGCACATACATCACATCTGTCAAGGTTAGAGGAGCTCCATGCTCCCTCTGAAAAGCAACCGTGCCCACTCTTGAAACATTATACCTTCCGTCATCACCCATCTCTATGTGCATCTTGAGGTCTTTCTCATCCAAAGCACTGAATAAATTTTTATCACCAGTCCTGTGGAATGAGGCTCCACTGTCAAGATACCAGACACAACCCATCATCGATGACACCATGCATGTGATGAGGGTAAAGTCCATTTTGAATTGAGGGGCTAATGCCTCACTTTCCGATCCTTCCGAGGATCCCTTCTTGGACTTCTTTGATGGGCAATTAGTTTCATAATGTCCCATCTTGTGACGATTAAAGCATCTTACTTTAGAAATATCACCCTTCTTCCCTCCATGAGAAGATTTCGATTTGCAATGGGAAGCCTTCCCCTTCCCTTTCCTTGACTTACTTGCTAAAGCCAAATTTTCTTCATCATCATTCTTGGATGAAGACAACCATCTCGTGTGCTCCTCTTTATCCCCTCCTACATACGATCTGACCATAGTTGTTCCCAATCTGACAATTTCTACCTTGCACTCACAGAGTCCTGGTAGCTATTCCAACTCTTTGGAAGGCCAAGGAGAGCAAGGCTAACCATATCATCATCGACAGTAGTTATTTCCACACTGCCAAGCTCATCTCTACAGGTGGTGAGCTTGTTCAGATATGTGGAAATAGTATTGCCCTTTTCAATCTTGATTCTTCGAAGCTTATCCTTGAGTGCCAATTTCCTTTGGTCGCTCCTTTTCTGGTAAAGGTCCTTCAATGTCTTCCACTTTGAAAATGGAGTATCCTTCCCATGGAGACTCGAGTCAATATGGTCTCAAACTCCCTCAAGGATGATCTGTCTCGCCTTTGGCACACACTTCTTCCACTTAGCCAACTCTTGTGCATTAGTTGAAGCTAGCTTTGGGATTTCTTGATCAATGATTCCTTCAAGCCATTGTCTTCTAATACATCCTCCATTCTATCTTTAAATGCTATGTAATTCGAGCTACCTTCCAAGGCATACTCGAGTTTCAAGCCATAGAATGCCATTGGCCAACCTTGAAGTATGATATGAATTCAATTTGCACCTGCAACCCCGAACTTCAAACATCGAATTCTCTTCTTAGTTTATTGTTCATAACTCCAATACCATGTAGAATTTTCTGCAAATCTACCTCTGATACCATGTAGAAAATCTGATGTAGGTTAACCCGATAATGTAATATAAATCAAAGCAGAATACTATAACCTACTTCTACTATCAATTTGCAGAAGCTTAAAGATCGAGCTGAACAATATAACCAGAAGAAGAAGAATCAATGCACAATACATATGAAAATACTTTAGGGAAAGCCTTAGCTAAAAACCCCACTATCTGTATTATCATACAAGGTGGAAATACATAGGATTTATACAAAGCCTTAGCTCTCATATCTATCCAGCTCTCAGTACAATCCTCATAGATTCTCACAAGAAATCTTGGCTTCTCTCCAGCTTTCCTCTAGACTACCCTCCAAGCTCCTATTTCCTTGCGTTGTTCCTCTGGGATGATTCTTCTGTTACCAAGTGGAACACCTCCTCTTACCAAGTGGAACACTCCTCCAAAACTTCACAATCCTCAAGGAATGATGCCTTGACTACATGCATGAGTTTTATTTATAAGAAAACACATGCAACTGATAGTACATTTTCCTTGACTTTAATCTCAACTAGGCCTTTCTCAGAATAGACATGCATGAGTTTCTGATGAGGGAATCTTTAGTTAACTGGAGTAGCACTAGTTGACTGCATGCATGCATCAACTGACTGTTAACTCACCATTAGTTCCTCAAATAGTTTGGAACCAATTTCACTGGACTTAACTCAGTAAACTGAGTTAACTAATTACAACTCAAATATTACTCAATATTATCTCCTTAATGTAAGGGATAACTCTTGCACGACATCATAAACACTTCTAACTTGAATTTCTCCAACTAATTAATTTAAAATAAATTAATTAATTAATTCCAGGTAGCTATTAAGACTAAATTCGATTTTAATTTACAATTTAATTCAAGGACAAATTAAATTGGAATATTCTTATTGCCATATTTCAACAACTTTTGTCCTTCACACTCTTCTCCTCCTGCTTTCTGTTCAACCACCAATTTCGCGACATTGCGCGCTACCTGGGCCTTAGCCTCTACTTCCTATTTTCCATGTTTATCCGCCAGTTGCACCATTTGGAGCTTGGATTCATCCTTCTTACGCTGCGTGGTGGACTTGTCTCTTTCCACTGTGGAGCCTGCTAGAGCGCGTCACTCCGGAATCCAAGACTTGAGGACTGTGAAAATGACATCATCAGTTACTAGATAGGGTAGGTTATGCCATGTCTTTGTAGGGTCCTTCTGCACCCTGATAAAGACATGGTGGAAATCCACTTTGAACTCTGGAAAGCTCTGCAAACTGGCATATACTGTAGGCGGCAACTACGGCTTGCGATTGATCCCCATCTGGATACTCATTTCCATTAAGACCCAAAAGATCTTGCTTTCTTTTATTTGCTGCACGTCCTTGGTCTCCCATAGTGAAGCATACTTCACTGCCTCTGGAAGGTTCGGCATGACCGAAGGGTATTGGCTGTCTTTTAGCAGCTCCCATGCCACCAGTACAATCGACAACAGGAGCCACGCGTAATGAAACATTTTTCCCTGCTCATGTGCCTTGCAACAGTTCACAAGGAATTCACTGCATAGATAATTTGCCGAGTTGAACTGGAATCCTTCAGCGCATTGGCTGCTAGTGCAATCACAGGTGCGGGCACATCATCCATGCGACACTTTCACATCACTTTCCTTGCTAGTATTTGTGTTGCGACCTTGACTAGAGGGTTGTTAATTCTAGAGATGGCATATCCTCGCTTCTTCTTCTCCAACATGAACTTCTTCTTCATTGCTTTCAGGAGGGCCAACTCGCCAACCTTTCCTTCTGATATATTGGTTGGATCCTCCCCTAATTAGGGCAGCCATGTGATTCGATGAATCAAGTGATCTATGATGGGAATGGGCTCCTCCAGCCACAAACATCCATTATGCACCAAGTAGAACAACTGTTGATGAGCCCCATAAATGGGTAATTATATGGGCTCATTTTGCCTCCTAACATAGTTAAATCAACCATTCTCTTAGCTTATTGCATTTTTTTTTATTATATTTATTCTTATGGAGTGAGTTGAGTTAGTTATGATGCCATGAGGTCTAATATGTGTTTAATGCAGATTTTTGTTGAATTTTGAAGACAAAGTCAAAGATTCAATGGACAATTGGTAGCAATAGTTTGAAGTGGACAAAGCAGAGGATTTATAGGAGGGAATCCCCCTCATTTATTATTCCCCATTTCGAATTCCCCTTCACCAGCTCAGAGTACAAACAGCCAAATCAATGCACTAGGAGGTAGCCGAGCAAGTGGAGGATAACTTATGCTTATCTCGAGTTTTGGGAGCCAAGCCTCCCTGATTTTAAGGAAGCTATTGAGAGCTTCAGTTGTATAAGTAGAGAGGACGAGGACCTCACTAGGGTGGAATTTTTGTTATATTTTTGTTGTACTTTTTCTATTGTAACACTCTGCTCAACTTCAAGCTTACTTTTGTGGATAGTTTCATGTAATCCTATTATTGTTTTGATAATAAAGATGAGATCCTTTTTGAGCTAGCATTGAGTTACCTCAGAGGGCTGAAGCTCTTGGGTTAGGGCCCAATCCAAGCAACCAAACTCCTCTTTGTTTGTATTTATATGCTTTGTTTCAGTTTATGGATTAGTTACTGTTAGATGAATTTTTTTCTTGGTTAAGAATAGGTTGCTTTTGGGGATTTAGAAGGTTGTTTCCATTTGTGTTTTAGATAGCAGGTTAAGCAGTGATAGAAAAAAGATTCAAAAGGCTAGCAACAGTGCCTTGGCCTCTTTTCCTCCCTTTGGGACCATGAACTGAGCCAAAGACCCTCTTGCTGCCCCAAAAACACAGATTTTCCTTCTCCATAGGATTTATAGTGTCTGCAAGTTTGTTAGAAGGTTAATAATTTGCTTTAGATCTCTTCCACCATGCTCATTTCTATCTTTGCAATAATTCTTCTTCCATGCTTTCCCTCCTTCTAGAATTTTTCAGCGTTTACTTCCATAGCTTATAATTTAGACTAGCTTGATGCAAAATTCTATTTTTTGATGTACTCATTTCCTTACTTGCTTGATCTCATTGGGTGAATGCCATTTCTTTTGCAGCAAATCTCTTCTCATAGCAGGTCAGACTATTAGCCATCACATTCTCTCCCTGATCCATGCCCCACAGGTTGCCCAAATTTCACTTCAAATCTGCCTTAGTTTTCTGCATTTTTCCATAGGATTTCTTCCTCTCTCTCAATCATCTCTCCCTCTCCTAGCGACCCTTGGCGGACCCTAGGTGCCCTACCACATCATCCCAACCTTCATCTACCTTTTCCACCCACTCTCACACCTTCAAAGCCTTCAAAAATTTTCTCGGCATCCTCCTGTAGACCTCTTGTAGATTCCTTGTGTCCTCCGGTAGACCTCTTGTATATCCCTTGTGTCCTCCTGTAGATTTTTCTGTAGGCTTTCTTTTGAAGGCCGAGTGTGGGAAAAGCCTCCAAAAGGCCACCCGAGACCTCCTAGGATCCATCTACACCATCCTACATCTCCTCAAACCCCAAATTCACCCTTCAACACCACCTATTTGCTTCCACCTTCACACACAATAAAATACATGCATGCCAATTTCACATAAAAATCCAAAAAGATGTTTTTTGCTCATTTACTTCTAGAAATAGCTTGAGTAGATGTTGTTTACTTCCCTGAGTAGGTAATGGAATTCATTTCATGGTTTTCATAGTGCTTTCTACAAAAGTAGGATTAGTTGGTTAAGTAGGGTTTTCTAGGTTTACTTTACATTTTAGTATTTTTCCTTTCTACAATTAGAGTAGCCTCTGTAGAGTAAGCTTTCCTTTCTTTCATCACATATAGAGCTTCTTCTGGAATCCATATAAGTTGGCTTGAGCTCCTAGTGATTTTGCACCAACTGACCAAGTGATAGCCTGCAGTAAGAACTAGTACTTGTGCATATAGCACCGTCACTTCCAAGTTTGCTACGAACTACCGGGTTGATAGGAGTAAAGTAGGCAGCCCAAGAATTGCAGCATTATTTCTACAATATTGGTGCTCACCACTTTTTGGCACCGTTTCCAGGGAAGCATCAGAGTATTTTGTGATTACTGCTTTCTTCTATTTTCTATCACAACATTCTGCTAAATAGTTTATTTCAGCAAAAGTAGAATAGTCATTTCTTTCAGTTTCTGCATTTCCTTGCTTTCCTTTTCAATTCCGCAAATTTCATTTAAGCAAGAGTAGGCTAGTCATTTCTTTCAAATTTCTGCATTTCCTTACTTTCCTTTTCAATTCTGTAAATTTCATTTCAGCAAGTTCATGTTAGTAGTTGCAATTTGTTTTGTTCAATCCATTTCAGTTTTGCAGGTACAATTAGTGTGAAAAAAAAACAAAAACCAACCAAAAAGATTTCCTTCCATGCCTCGTAGGAATAGAGATAATTCAAGAAAAAATTTTCCCAACACCCCTCACACAGCCAACCTTCTCTCTTCTTCGATGGTATTGATCAAGAAGAACCTTTAGGTGAACAACCAGAGATATTTGAAGAGCCTATAGGGGAAGAAGAAGAAGAAAGCATCCCTCCTGAGCCAATGGCTGAAAACAGAAATGCTAGGGGGAATGGAGAGAGAATAGAGGGTTCCTTTCCCATTAGGGAGACCAATGGGGACACCAAAATGAAGAATATAAGCCCTTCAGCCCTACCTCACTTCCATGGTTTGACTACAGAAGATCCTGACACCTTCTTGTTTGAGTTTGTTGTCATCTGTTGAACCTATGACTATGCAGAAGATGAGAAAAATTTGAAGCTATTCCCTTCTACTCTCAAGGATGCAGAATTGTGCTGGTTCATGGGGTTACCTGGAAATAGCATCACAACTTAGGCTCGGATGCAACAGGCCTTTAATGACAAGTATCGAGACTATTGCAGGTCAAAAGATACCAAAGAATAAATCTTCTGAATGACCATGGGAAGTGATGAATCCTTGGAAGATTATGAAGAGAGGGTCCAGCTCATTTACAAAAGGGCCAGGTGCACACTTGACCCTGAATCTCTGGAGTTGGTCCTACTCAGGGGAATTTCGGAAGACCTTCTAGACACCCTCCACCTACTGGCCGGGGGAGATATCTACCAACTATCTTATGAAGACATAAAGACTATTTTTAGAAACCATTCTAGAGCAGTCAGAAAGAAAGGTAGGGGGAGTCAACCCATAGCCAGTACCTCCTCTTCCAATTCATCCATTAAAGGTGAAATTGGAAACATGCTGGAAGACTTCAAAAGTGATATGCTGCAAACTCTTGCCATGCAAATGGATACCTTGCAGAGAGAGCAGCAGAGAGAGCAGAGAGAGCTTTGGCCATCTTTTGTCCTAGATGCACCAAGAGGAATCCTAGGAACGAATGTCCATTGAACTCTATAGAGGTTTGTTTAGTCTGTGAAGAAGATCATTCTACAGATAAGTGCCCTTCCTTGCCTAGACTCAAAGCTGTATACCAAGGGGCCGAAGGAGCCACTAAACCACTCTATTTCATGAACCAAAGGAGACAGCATGGACCTAGACCATACCAATAGGGGATGCAAGGGACATCTCAAGAATACTACAACCCAAACCAAGTCACTTCCATACCTTCTTACGGCCCTCCTACTCATCCTTTCTGGTCCACGCCTCCTCCTTGGTCCTTCCTATCTCAATATCATGCCCAACTAGCTGCTCATTCATTTCAATCCTATGTTCAACCACAACCTCAATGGAATGCACCTCATCAGGGGTGGAGGCCCCAATACAACTCTCCTCCTACTCTTTTTCCTCCACCACCTACTCAACCACAACTATTACCTTCTACTCCACCAAGGCAACGCCAAATGCTTGCCTAGCCAAACCTGAACTCGAACAACAGACATGCTTAGCAAGTATATAGTGAAGAACCATCATGCCCAACTTATGCTGTGGAGATTCAGGATATTAACCTGCGATCTGGGAAGGTTCTCCTAGATAGCTAGCCTCCACCTAGGGAGGTTGAGGAAGATAAAGAGGAAAGTGAACCTAAAGCAATTCCACCCATTCCTGAGAGCCTATCCGGGACAACACAGCCTACCCCAGAAGAAACTGAAATTTCGGGAGAATTGAAACAGTTATGTGTGAAGGTACCACTTCTCCAAGCCATAAAATATGTGCATATCTACAATAGGTTGATCAAGGAGAAGTGCTTTAGGCATCCAAGAAGGCGCAAGAGAGATGCCCCAACCATCAATGTCATAGGACAACTGTCCGAACTGATGTTGGGGCAGGTAATTTTTCCGAAATATCTGGACCCTAGAAGCTTAGTAGTTGATGTCCACATCAATGGCACCATGATCCCACATACCTTGATTGATTTGGGAGCTGCCATTAATGTGATGACAAAGGAAGACCCCTGAAGACCACGACAATACTGCAGCTAGCAGATCTCTTTACCGTGACCCCTGAAGGGATTGTGGAAGATGTGATAGTCTCCATTGATTCTTGGAAGTACCCTACTGATTTCTTAGTTCTCTAGCCAAAGGCAAAGCTCACTGGGTATCCTCTCATCCTGGGAAGACCCTATTTGGCTACTGCTGATGCCTACATCAACTGTCAAGCTGGGAACATCACCATAAAGAATGAGCATATGTCCAAGAAGTTAATCCTATACCCTCCTGCGCAACCCTTGCTAGAACATGATCTACCTCTCTAGTTGGAGGAGGAGGATGAGGATGAGGTCTATTCTGCACCACTTTTTTCATTAGAAACTGCCATGGGGGGAAAACTGCAAGATGAGGATGATATGATTGAAAATTTTATTTAGAATCCACCCCCTAGTGTCTTACCATTAGAGGACATAGTGAGAGAAACCAAAAACAACCCCGTAACTAATCTCGGTGTGGCTGACCTAACCTCTCTCTGTGTTAATAATATAGAGTTTGTCCCAGAAAGAACCTTGAAAATCAATCCGTCCCTGTCCACTTCCCAGGAGAAGGAGTTGTGCAGCTTATTAAGAAAACATTTAGATGCCTTCGCCTGGAGTTATAAGGAGGTGAAGGGAGTGCACCCTTCAGTATGTACTCATCATATGTACATTAAGGAATATTGCAAACTAGTTAGGTAGCCTCAAAGGAGGATGAATCCAGCACTTAAAGACATTGTTAAGGAAGAATTGCAAAAATTACTAGATGCAGGATTCATCTATCCAATCTCTGACAGTGAATGGGTCTCTCCTTTGGTGCTAGTGCCAAAGAAAAATGGCAAGTGGAGAATCTGTGTCGACTATCGGGAATTGAACAAAGCCACTAAAAAGGACAATTTTCCTTTGCCTTTCATAGATCAAGAGTTAGATGGTCTAGCGGGGAAAAAGTTTTTTTTCCCTCCTAGATGGGTTCAACGGGTACAATTAGATTCAAATCAGCCCAGAAGACCAAGATAGGACCACTTTCACTTGTCCTTGGGGTACCTTTGCATACTGGGTCCTTCCTTTTGGTTTGTGCAACACTCCAACCACTTTCCAAAGAGCGTTATTCAGTATATTTTCTGAACTCATTCATGATGCAGTGGAAATATATATGGATGATTTTACTCCTTATGGTTCTGACTTTTAGAAAGCTTTATCTAACCTAGGAAAAGTTCTAGATAAGTGTATTGAGATGAACTTGTCCCTCAGTTTGGAAAAATGTGAATTTTTGATGACTAAAGGGACTGTGCTAGGTCATGCAATATCTCAACAAGGATTGCAGGTGGACCCCAACAAAATTGCCATCATCCAAAGGGTCCCACCTCCTCAAAAGGTGAGAGATGTCAGAAGTTTCCTAGGCTTAGCTGGGTATTATCAAAGATTCATTAAAGATTTCAGCAAGCTAGCCTCTCCTTTGTTTGGCCTTTTAGGTAAAGATGTTGAGTTCATATGGTCCGAGAACTGTCAAGAAGCCCTAGATACCTTGAAGAGCAAGTTAGTAACTGCCCCAATTCTCAGAGGCCCAAACTGGGCCCTACCCTTTCACATTCACACAGATGCCTCGAACAAAGCAATAGGAGCAACCTTAGGACAAATTTATGAAAAGTTGCCTTATGCCATATACTTTATAAGAAAATTTTTATCAAAGGTAGAGTTAAATTACACAGTGACCGAGAAGGAACTCCTAGCTATTGTGCATTCTTTAAACAAATTCAGACATTATATCATAGGCTATCAAACCTTCGTGCACACTAATCATGCTGCAATTAGATATTTGATGAAAAAACCAGATGTAAATTCTCGCATTATTAGATGGTTGCTTGTACTGCAGCAGTTTGATCTAACCATTATTGATAAGCCTGGTAAAGAAAATGTTGTTGCTCGTCGCATAGATGACTCTTCGTGAGAGTGACCATGGGAAAAACTTAAAAATTCCCCAAAAACGTGTGCTCAGAATGAGAAAAAAGTGAAACACATAGGAAATAACACTGAAAATAACCAAGAAAGTTCAAAAAGAAAAAAGACAAACTCAGCAAATAAATTAGGAGAGAAATCGACCAAAGACAACCAAAACAGACAAAAATCAAGTATACTCTCATTGAAAGCATCACTTTTGTTATAGCTAAATCTGTAAGGAGTTGTTGCTCTGTGATCTTGAGTCCAAATCATATCACCAGATAGAGAAGAACATAATCAATAGAACAATAAGCTAATTCCAATCCCAAATTCTCAATCATGCAGCAAGTTGTCAGATCTATGCTATAAAGAAAGGAGTTTACACATGGAATCCTCGCATGTCAGGGAAGGGTTTTGAGTTCGATGTAGATCTTGTGCTCCACTCAAGTGATCCAATACACCTACACTCGATCTCTATCCTTGCACACAATCATGATCGAACAGAGACGATGAGAGATATTCCTTGGAATATCGTTATATCAAAATCAATAGATACAACCATACAAAGTGTTGAATACAGATTTATGTAAGGAAGGGAACATGTGTTTCCATTAATTATGAGAAAGAACAATACAATGTTATACCTTCCCCTCCAAGATTCCTCTCCACAATCTGGCATATTTCCCCCACTATATCCAAAAAATGAGCATGAAGAGTAGTAGACCAATGGAAAAAGACCTCAGAAGCTCATAGCAGGATAATCGTGAGATCTCGATCTCAATACTAACTCTCCAAAAAACTAGCTGACCTCTCAAATTGTCCATTATAAATAGGTAGAAGAGAGATTTGGGGAGGATGTATCTGGATGCTTAGGATAAAGAGAAGTCATAGAAACTTCTAAGAGATAAACCGTGGTCAGCTCAAATTGATATCCGAATGACTAAGGCACTCTAGAAGACATCCCTAGTCACTGGCACTGAAAGGGGGAAAAATCCCCTAGTCGCTCTCGCAAAGGAAGCCTAAGAGTGATTGGGATCCTCTGGTCACTCCCATAGGATGTTGTGCCAGCGCTTGGGGTCCAAACTAGAAGAAAAAGAGTCATGAGTCTAGAAAAATGTCAATCAGACACAAGCACTAAGTGTTACTGACCTAGAGGGATAAAATAGGTTGATAACAGTGTGTGGCATTGTTCATGGTGCCTTGGTTGTGTGCAAGTGGTCATTTTATCCTGGGAGGTTGTATCCTATCTAGATATTATGGTTGGTGGTACTCGGTAATGGCGAGTCATGCCTTGGAAGGCTGGGAATCCTGGTCATGGAGGAGGACATCAGGGCCATGCTAGATGGAAAATTAGTGATTAGAGATCGGCTTCAAAGGATGCATTTAGGGGAGAATGGTTAGATGAGGTTGATCAAAATCGTGACAGTTCGCCAGGTAGATTGGAGGCTCAAGCCTTATTGGAAACCATTGCAGATCATCTTGGAGGCATCTATGCCTACCTAGAAATCATGAGAGAGCATTGTTACAAAGACCAGAACAAATTGGTGGCCTATTTTAATAACATCAAATTCTGCCTTAATGGGACTCTAAAGCTACTTGAGAGTATCCACCACAACCAAAGACACCTCAATGATTTTCTACATGATTGGAGGGCCTGAGTGGATTACATTGATTTCTATATGCATGAGATGGTCATCTTCTGTGCAAGTCCTCCTAGATTTCCACCTCACCACTCTCCATTAAGTGATTATCCGAGGTTCTTGGTCTTTTTTGTCATCTTTGGCTAGTAAGTAATTTGGAAATAATGGCTATCTGGTTGCATCTTTCTTCATCTCTGACACCCCTTTCTCTCCCCTTTTTTTGTAGTGAAGCTAAAGGGGTCCTGTAGCCTATTTTCTTACTCTAGATTTCAATGATGGTAATATAATATTGTTCTTTTGACTGACAATTTTTTTTTTGATAAATTAGTAAGTATTATTAAGTAATAACATTATTAAATATTAATAAACAGTAATATTATTAAATATTAATATTATTTAAAAAAAATTAAAAATTTATAAGTAAGTAACATTTTTTTTTGTAATCTTAGTAGATCCTTTTTATTCCACTTTCAAAAATAGGCAGGAAGTATAGATTTAGAATCCATGGTCTGATGGCCTCAATCTACCGATTGGGAAACCAAGTTTTTTGGCCATCTAACTACATTACAAGCCATCCAAAATTTAAAGAGTTCAATAATTTCCAGTAAAACACTATAAACTTGAATGTCCTTATACCTCCTACTAACTATATCCCTATGACAGAAAAAACATTTCAACTGATTGTTCATTTATACATATCAAAATTGATTGACATAACTAAACAGTAAAACATGCTAATCATCTGACGACTCAATTGGTGTCATATCTTTGGCACTGAATACTGGAAACGAAATTTGTGGAATGCATGGGATGTGTCTTTCAATGCAGGCTAACCGGGAAATTGTTTTTTGTAGTTGACGCTGAATAAGCTAAAATTCCTGATGAATATCCTGAATTTCGGTTGTTGACTTGGCCTTCCCTGTAAAAGATGATGAAATTTATTTCACTAGGATGGATTTTATCATCAAAAGAGATATAGTATATGTTGGTATAGAGTGCTACGACCTCTAATATGTCTAGGGTCTGGAAGGAAAATTTTCCATTCCTCCAACTCTACCGCATTATCCACCACCTACTGACCCACTTATTTTTTCCCATCCTTCTATCAATTGTCTTGCATGGGGGTGCGTATTTGAATGGTAAGAATTAGTAATGTTTTTTATTTGGTTCTGATTCATTTTGTGGCCCCTCACTCTAGTCGTCCTGGACCTGGGCAACTCTCTCCCTTTCACATTATTTTTGTTTTGTCCTCATCGACCCCTAGTTCTTCATTGCGAGAGGGTGGCCTGTCGCACCATGTCTTGAAACCAACTATTGAGATACTGAGAATTTGTCACACGGAATCAGTCAAAAGTGCGGACACAACCGACCTTCCTAGAAGTCTAAGACATTCTAATGACAAACAAAACAAATTGGAACTATCCTTCTCTAAACATGCATTATGATATGAGAAATCAAATGCTTCGTTCTTACCTTTGTCCAAACGCTGTTCTAGAAGTCCAAGCTTGGTTGATCTAGATGAGCTCCTCCTTTTCTCCAAAACCTGCAATCACCAACAGTCAAACCGTTAAATAGCACATGATTATAACAAAAAACAAAGCATATTCAACATATAGACCAAGGAGTACATGAAATAACTCATAAACAATAAGCTATTGAGAAGAATGGACCAATTTGCATTAAAGGTAATCAAAAGGAACCATTACAACCTGAGCCTTGGTGTTGTGCAAGCTCCTTCCAGGGTCCACAAGAGTTTTCCTCTACTTTGACAAAGCTCACCCACTTCCAAATAGAACAAGCAAAGATGGCAATCTCTCCTCACAAGCTTCTAAATGGGAGTCCTAATTCTTGTAGCATTTACCCTTACAAATGTATAACTTTCAACCTCCCTCCTTCTGGCCCAATGCCTGTACTTATAGTGCTCAAGAGGAAGTTAATCAGGTCCACCATCAATGGGATAGTCCCCTCTTTGGATGGGATAGCTCCCCTATTGATGGGATAAGTTCCTCTTTGGTAGGAGTGCATGAACCATCTGGAGGCGCTCAATACACGTCGAACAACCTTCTAGAATGCTCTAGAAATAACCACAAGTGACTTTTTAAAGATGAAACTTGCGCATTTTAACCTTTTCAGGGGGACGCACCTGCACCTTTACATACAGAGCGTCCAAAGACGCAGCTTTTGTGAACCTTGGGTGCGTCCCCGCAGGTAAGGTTGAGAGAACCTGCGTCCCCAGAGATAAATACATTTAGAAAGGATTTCTCTCTTTTTTGGAGTTTGACATGGAGAGCAGAGGCATAAGACTTGCTTAAGAGGGTAGCATGACTGTTGATAGAGTCATCTCAGCTGTAAATAGTCATGGTGCCATTTTTTAGTGTAACAGATTGCCCCCTAAAGTGTGAAGCCTGGAATAGATTAGGGTTTTGTATTATCTAGGAAGGGTGAAGCGCTTTATCATTTCAAGGATTATCTCGTGGAGAGCCTGGTCAGAACCTACAATTTTCAACACAAAATACATGTATAAGATTATATCATCACTGAGGTAGGCATTCCCATACTCAGATTAAAAATTTAACTAACAGACTAACTACTCTGATATAGGAATGATCTTGCAGTACATCATAATCATAGACTTTTGTAGACACAGTATGGACGCAACCATCTGTTTATGATTAGTCTACTTAGATAATGAATACAAAACTCCTCGCAGCCTGGATGGTAAAGACTCGATCCAAGGTCTTCATTTCTACTTCTCGAATTGGTACGATTCTAACCATGCGAATAAATGAGTTGATGTCGAACATGGTAGAAACCACTTGATTACCAGCCGATGATGTAAACTGTTAACAAGTGTGAGAGAGACCACCAGTAATGTCAATGGTTCTCAAAGTACCCAGTACAATCCATGAGATGTGAATGAATGAATTGATGTCGAACACTTCACGGAATCCTTTGATCGAAAGTCAATGATGTAAACTGACGTCAAAAGCGAGAAACCTGCCATTGATGCATGCAGATTTCAAGGTACTGCCAATTTCTAAGTCATCTCTCTAGATAATGTGCTGATGTCGATAGAAAGCGACCCGTTGCAGGCAAGCCCACAACACGAAATCATTGTTCAAGTTGAAGAAATGTTGCTGTAAGGACTGACTCAGGGATGGTCAAACGGATGACAAGTATTTTGTAGATGAAAGTTTTGTTTGCAGACCTCTTGAACACATAACGACACGACAGATGGCTTGGTGCTAAATAACTCAAAGTTAATCCCCGGAACCCGGCTGAAGACTTTCAAAGTGGTTTGATCAACTGTGAGGTAAAGGATTTCCCAACCCAGGTGAATGAAAAGTGTCGTGTTCAAGAGTGGTAGTAAAGCTTCTTCTGAGACAAAAGGTAACAAATAGGCTCATTCTTCTCTCTTTTCCCCCACCATTTCTGGCAAGTACCTCTTTATTTTTAACAAGCTTGAGGAGGATAACATATGCTTGATTATAAGCTCATCCTTCGGACGAGTCCAACCTAGTTTTGATTCGAACCCTAGGAAGGAGTGGTTCGTTCCTGTTTGTAATTGAACAGGTCCTTTACTGTGAAATGTTTAACGAGCCCAGTATAGGAGAAACTCGGCGTTTTTCAATTTTAGAGAGTCTGAAAAACTTAAGAAGACTCCAAGTTGAACTTTTTCGTAGATTTGTGTCCCTCAAGCCCGAAAAAGTATAAAATAATACTTGGGGGAACCGCTTGATCTTGCGACCAAGGAGTACTTTCATAATTAGTGTCACTGACCTGAAAAGTAAAAAGCGATCAAAGACACGTCGTTTTATTTCCGTATCAAGTTTGAAACAACAAAAACCCGGCAATCTTTTCCTGATTTTACGGTCAGAAAAGAGCTATAAGGGGACCGTCTTTTAATTCCGTTTTAACGAGTGTAAAAGAAACGCTCGACAATCTTTTCATTTTTTAGGAGTCAGAAAAGGGCTTAAAAGATGACTCTGATGTTTTGGTTCGTGAAAAATGACAACTTTCCCTCTAAGTCCCTTTGTCCTTCACAAAAGCAACACATTACTCATACCTGTTTAAGATAGGCAAAAATACATCGAAAAACATCTTTCCATGGTGAAAAATGAACAAATTCATCCAAAAAACCTATAAAAATACTTTTTACCATGTCATTTTTACCGTTTGACTATTGAGGTTGAAAAAGGAGCTTTTGACAAGAAACTTCCCGTGGTCGCTGCGGAAAATCCGACCGTCAGAATCGAACGCCGTCTCTTCCAGGTATTTTACAACATCCTACTCTTCATTTTCATCCGATTAAAGTTGATTTTTAGGCTTTAGTTTCATTTTTTGGGGGGGTTTAGGTTTTAGAATGTGCCACTCGGTGGACGCAGGTGCCCTTCGGGTGACCTGCGTCCCCTGACTTTTTCCTATACAGGAAAATGGTCGGGGGACGCAGCCCACCTTCAGGCCAGCTGCGTCCGGACGCCCTGTGTTGTAAACGCGGGGTGCGTCCTCCGTGAAAGGCGGATTTTAAAACCCCAATCTCCACAAATAACCAGTCAAATTTCCCCAAACCAATTCTAATCATTGTTTCTTGGTGTGTAGGGCACTCACCATGTTGGATTGGAGAGAAAGAGAGCATGAAGACGTTGATTTAGCTGCAATTGAACATCAACCTTCCATTGATGCCCTGAAAGAATGCGGGCTATATAAATACTGGGCCATACCTGGCATGAGGGCTCAGGTAAGATTCTTAGAATGGCTGGTTGAGAGATGGAACGTTCAAGAACAGTGCTTTTACATAGGAGGGCACCAGCTCGAGATAGAGCCCTCGGATTTGTACTTTCTCACTGGCTTGCCAAACAGGGGTGAGCAACTCAATCTAGCTGGGACTAGGCCGGGTGGCCAATCCCTTGATAATCTCCGGGAAGATTGGTGCACACCTGGTGCACACCATTCGAAAGGCATAGAGATCAAACACATCTCTCTGCGTGAACTCAAAGTCATAGCGTTCACGGTTACCAGAATTTGCGGCGCGGCCGCTTTACACATTGCTTCTAGGTCCCAAATGCGGATGGCAATTGACTGTTACCAAGGCACCATTTTCAACTGGTGTGATGCTGTAGTGGCTAATATGAAGAGAAAACTGACTAAGGCAAAGAACGGACGACTGAAGACTTTTGGATATGGGCCTTTAGTCATGAGCTTTGCCTTAGAGAGAGTTCCGATGCTGATCCCTCAGCAACTCACTATTGATATCTTGGGTCCTCGGGAGCCAAAGCTGGTACGATGGGTTACGGTGATGGCCCGGCATCCTGATGAGGGCGTGGCAGTTGTTCGATTTTCTGACAGTTACTTTCACTGGTTTGAGGACCAGGTTTTCTCGATCCAGGACTTCTCGTATGCTGGAGTAGATTTTCGAGGTGATCCGGACATGGCTCTTCCACAGGGAGAACAATGGGATGACAGAGGTACTTTATTTTTCACAAGTTTTCAAATTATGTATTTTTTTTTTTGTTTTTTATATATATCGTCTCAAAATTGACAGTAAAATTTTCAAAATGCAGATGTTGGTCCACAGCGCCCAGCCAACCTGCGGCCTTTTGAGAGAAGACATCCAGTTGCACCGGTACCGGCCCCACAGGACGCAGCGGCTGCAAAGGTACTAGCTGAGTTGGAGCATGATCTAGAGCGTCTGACGGCGGATCTGCCTGAGACTACTATGGATGATATTCCTATCAGGCTACAACGCTATGTAGTCTTAGTCCCTGGACCGTTTAGGAGATTTTTGCGTAAGGTAGCCCGTGCAGTGGTGTCATATAGGGAGCACCACCAGTGATTGGCTAGTCACTTTGTAGACACATATGACATTTTTGACTTTTTTGTACTCTATCATTTTGCCGATCATCAGGTGTTTTTCAACCTATGATCGAAGATGATGTATATTTTTTGACACACTCCTATTTATATATATATATATATATCACTATTACCGGCTTATCTTGTTTAACATGTATGATGAAATGTTTTTTAAATTTACTTGCATGATTATCGTAAATGTCTGTCCAACACTCGAGAAGCAATTGCATCTGCTAATGTATTTAAGGACCTTGGAATATGCTGATATTCAATGTAATCAAATTCACGTTCCAAGAGACGCACTCCCAAAAACAACCTTAATAACACAGGATTTCTAATGGCATAAACTCTATTAAGCTGTAATACAACAAGTTCAGAATCTAACCTCACTACCAAACGTCGAATTCCAAATGAAATAGATTCGGATAATAATTCAACCACTGCACTGTATTCTGCAATGTTGTTCGTTGTTTGACCGAGGCTTACCCCATGCATAGAAACTAACTCGTCAGAGGGTGAGTAGATAACCCAAGCTGCGGAAGAGATATTCCGTGTACTACGACAAGCACCATCAGCAAATCCAATGTATGTTTGGAGAGGCGTCGACATCTGTAATATCAAGAGTAAAACCAAGATAAGCCAGAATAACGACAAAAAACACACTCACTAAGCTAAGCACACTGACTAACTAACAATCATACTAGCTAGAAGGAAAACCTAACCTAACTAAAAATTCTCCGTACCCACCATTTAAGCATAATACCTCTTTAAGTAAAGTCCATTTCTGGGTTTACCCAAAGAGTCCCCATCAAAATCTACCAGCTCATAAGCCCCTTTTTCTAGCTTTCGCTTTACAATATAGGGTCCATGCCACATAGGAACGAATTTTCCAGCACCTAGCTTATCGTTAGCTTGATCATATAAAAGCACTAGGTCTCCCTCCGAAAAATTTCGAGGGGTCACATTTCTATCATACTGAGCTTTCATTCGCTTTGCGTGAGTCTCGATTGCCAATGTGGCGTCACGTCGAGTCTCATCTAATTTAGCTAAGTACAATAAACGTTTCTCCTCTTCGGAAGTAGCTGGGAGTAATTCGACAGCCATTTGAAGTGATGGGATTTCGCATTGAATGGGTAACACAGCTTCCAAGCCATAAACTAGCTGGAAAGGAGTGAACCCTGTTGAGGTTTTCACTGAGGTTCGGTATGCCCATAGCGCCTAAAATAACATGTTGTGCCAGTTCAACCGATGAATACCAATGGTTCGTCGGATCATGATAACCAGAACTTTGTTGATAGACTCAACCAAACCGTTGGCTTGCGGATAATAAGGAGTAGAGCTGTCGTGGCGCAAACCAAGCTGGCTTGTAAGCTCAGCCATCATGATGTTTCGAAAATGGCTCCCATGGTCAGTAATGATTGCTTGTGGGACACCAAACCTAGTTATAATATGATTGAATACGAAAACTGCAGTTGTTTTGCCGCTTGCGTCGAATGTAGGCATCGCCTCGGCCCATTTAGTGAAATAATCAACCGCAAGGATGATATACGCATGCCCCCCGGCCGAGTGAGGGTTACAAGTAATAAAGTCGATACCCCATTTGGCGAATGGACCAACGGCAATTATAGGGTGGAGAGGAGCAGGTGGTGCGCGCATATTTCGATCAAACACTTGGCAGTTGTGGCACTTCCGGACTACAATGATACAATCCTTAAACATAGATGGCCAGAAGTAACCAGCGCGCAACACCTTCTGAGCTGTGGCATACCCATACATATGACCGCCACATGCTCCAGAGTGACAATCATTCAAAACTCTCTCAGCCTCTTCATGAGTTAAACAACGTCGAAAAACTAAGTCTGCCCCCCGGCGATAAAGTGTATCTCCAATAATTTTGTATTGCTGGGATTGAAACCGAATTTTTCGACATTCCACCTTTGAAGCTTCAGGCCGAAAGGTTTGGGTTTGGAGATAGATGATTATATCTCCGTACCACGGATCTAAAGTACTGATAAGAAACAAAGACTCGTCCGCAATGGACTCCTCTGCCACAGTCTCTGTGTTAGTATGCGGGAAATCACACATCAATTCCGCAAAAACTAAGGATTTCTTAGACTTGGACTTCTCGAACTCCAAGTCGAAATCTTGCAAGATAACGATCCATTTAGAGTACTTGCCCCCTAGCAGTTGTTTTGTCAAAATGTAAATCATAGGGTTGCAATCCGAAATAACTGTAGTTTTACGGAGAAGAATGTAGTGACGAAAACGCTGGACAGCTTGAACGGCTGCCAGGGCCAATTTCTCCACATGCGAATATTTTAGCTCAGTGGGATTTAAGGTCCTACTGAGATAATATATCACATGCTCCGTTCTGAATTCATCTTCTTGAACTAACACCATTCCAATGGTGGAATGCGAAGCTGCGAGGTATAAGAAGTAGTCCTGGTTATAGTTGGGAGGATGCAATAACGGTGCATGGGTCAACGCGTGTTTAAGTGCATCAAAAGATTGTTGGGCAATTTCGTCCCAAAAGAATTGAACGTTCTGTTTCAACAACCGTGTAAAACCTTTAGTGACCTCGGCGTAGTTTGGGATGAATCGGCGTAAAAAGTTCGCTTTCCCTTGCAAACTTTGGAGTTGGTGCAGACTCGAAGGAGGAGGCAATTTGATGATAGCCTCGACTTTCGAGGGATCGACGCGAATGCCGGCTTTTGAAACAACAAATCCCAGCAATCGACCTATTTCTATGCAGAAAACACATTTGTGGGGATTCAACCGAATTCAATAATGCCTACACCTCATAAAGATTGCTCGTAAGTGGACAAGGTGATCAGCTCGATGTAATGAATGAGCAGGCAAATCATCGAGATACGGTTGCACAATGTGCTTGATATCATGAAATGCGTAAGACATCGCCCGTTGAAAAGTGGCTCCGGCATTCTTAAGCCCAAAAGGTAATTTGCAATAAGAAAATGTCCCCCATGGACAAATGAATGCCGTTTTTGGTTGGTTGGCAGGTAGAATATTGATTTGATTATAGCCCAAAAAACCATCCATGAAGGAAAACATTTCACTTCCGGCACAATCATCAATTATTTGATCGATATAAGGCGTAGGATAGTTGTCTTTTGGACAAGCTCGATTGATATCCCTATAGTCGATACAGATTCTTATTGTTCCTTGTTTCTTATTGACTGGAACAATATTCGATACCCAATCCGTTAACGGGATCGGATAAATGAAACCTGCTTTCAATAACTTTTCGACCTCTGCTTTAATCGCAGCCGCTTTTCGAGGGTGAATCTGACGCAACCGTTGCCGGATGGGTTTAGCATCCGGGTAGGTCTTTATTTCATGAACAACAATGGCAGGATCGATTCCCGGCATTTCCTCGTAAGACCAGGCAAACACATCGCGGAATTCTTGGAATAGGGCCTTGTAAGTTTGGATTTCATCTTCTGTACATTTGGCACCTATATGAATGTTCTCCTCAATTCCGGGTTTCACTGAAATATCAATGGGAATAGTACGAGAGATATTCCCTAAATTCAACTCTGAATCAGAATGTTTCGTTGGATCCTGAGCGTCTTTGACATATTCAGCGGTAAAGATAGATGAAAAATCATTTTCAAATGCATCATCCTTAGGTAAAAACGAAGATCTGTGATGGAGATCCTCCCATGGTAGATCATCTACACTTAGGATTTCGCGAAGTTGTTCGTCAGATGACACGACTTCGGGAAATGCTATCCGTTCTAAGGTTGAGGTGAAAAGTGATTCTTCACTGACCACATTCATTTGGTCGATCTCGGTTGAATGAGAGTCGGTAAAAGACAAGAGAGCTTCATAAGCAATTTCATATGGACTCAAGGGCATAACATCACCGAATGAGCCTATCTCAGAGTCAGATGGGACAATCCAAGGATCATCATAAGTAATGTTTTCTGATGTAATCATATGAATTGTTGCAAATGAAGGTTCTACGCTGAGTGGAGGGAGAGGAAAAGTTCCCAGTAAACTGGAATCTTTAACTAAACCTACACCAACGTCCTTGTATGGGATTGTCGTCTTATCGACATGCTGGATACTCTCTGAAGAGGCTGGGTCGGATGAAAAGTATGTCAGCTGATCAATAGTCACGATCTTATCATTATGTGGAAACTTAATTATTCTGAAGACCGATGAAACGACCGCTGTCATAGCATATGACCAACTTCGACCCAAAAGAAGGTTGTAGTCTGGAGGGGCATCAACCACTTCCACATCCAGACTAACGGTTTTACCTTCTACCCCTATAGGCAATTCCTGTAGAATACCAAACGGACGGAACCCACGGCCATCAAAGGCCTTAAGGATGGTGGGGGATTGGTTCAACGAAGGAGAACCAAGGGATCTCCAACATTGAATCGACATAATGCACGTAGAAGCTCCCTCATCAATCACAGTCCTATGGATAGGCCTGTTTTTGACTATCACTGGAATTTGGAAAGCCACTTGATGGGGGAGACGTGGTGTACTATTTTCCAAATCGAAGATTATTAGATTCGGGTCCTGAACATCAACAGCTCCTATAGCCGACAAAAGCAATTTTCGTTGTGCTGGGCATGATTGCAGCACTTCTAACGCCGACATTGCTGAGGGTGAAACAGCTAAGTCCTCAACAATGTTGTAATTCTGGGCCGCTCTCGCATGTGGATTGAAAGCAGACCTTCGAAGTACACCCTTGGCGGGCGGTTTAATTACTAAGTCCGGGTTAGGTTTCTCGATCTGTAGTGGATCGGAACCAGGAGCTGAGGTTGATGGGTTAGAGTGAGAAGATTTTGCTTCCTTACCATCAACAGGATTCTTACTACCATAATCTTGCGATCGAGTCGCAATCCGCACATGAGACATCATCAAAATGGGTTCTTCACTGGCATTCGAGGAAGAACCTATCATCTTATTCTCCTGCTCTGGAAATGGATTTTTTAACACAGCAGGAGTGGGAGAACCTTTGACTATTTTCACTACCTCGGCCCGATGAGGGCAATCTCTCGTAAAATGATCCTCTTCACAAATAAGACAAGGATATCGAGGTTTGCGCTTCTGGTCATTGGTTTCCGACTTTTTTGTTTTCTCCTTCGGAGCCTTGTCTGCTTTAGTCTTCTTCTTTCCTTTCTTCTTTCCGCCGTTTTTTGATTTGGCCGTAGATGAATTTACAGCGTGAATATCAGCGGTAAGTTCAGGAGTAGAAGACTCTCCTGTCGGGGAATCGGGCAAAGTGATGATAGGAGTAGTTGAAGCCTTGGAAGACTTCTTCTTGCTCTTTGTAGTGACGATACCAATCATACCATCAGCGGCATGAGATCCCGAAGGAGCAGCAGCGATTTGATTTGACTTTGGAAGATCCGGAATCTTCTCGTGTAATGTACTCGACTGAGTGTAAACTAAGTCAAGGTATTGCACCTGAGCAATGACTTGCTCCTCAGTAACTACTCCAGCTTTAGCTACATCTTCAGTAATCCTTGGTAATAATGATTTAACAAACCATTCAGCTAAGATTTGATCCGGGATAAAAACTTTCACTAGCCTTCTTCGATGTCTCCACTCCTGAATGTGATCGGAAATATACGTGGAGGTTGATTGTTTTAGTGAAGTTAATAATTCCGTGCCGTTATCGTATCTAACTGGAAACTGAAAATGAGTTAAGAACGAGGTAGCTAACTGGCTAAAATTGTAAAAAGAAGCCCGTGGTAACTCAATGTACCACTTGGCTGCGAGACCAATGAGTTTACGCTGGAAAAGACGTAAGCAGATCGAATCATCCGAGATAGAATTTGAAGCACACCAGAGGTGGTAAGTCATCACGTGATTGGACGGATCCTCTCTAGACTTACCTTCGAACTTGGGTATATCGCTGGGCAACTTATTTGGCATTGACGGCCAGAACGGAAGATATTGAATTGGATCGTTCGTTAGGCGCGTCAAGTCTGGTAAATCCAAAGTTGTGATAAACGGTAACTGCCGGTTAGGATCTCTAAAACTCTGGGTCACAATGCCGGCCCCAGGAGGAGGATATCCAGGATAACTAGGAACAGGAGTTGCATTTGGGACATTATATCCTCCTGGAAAACCAGGATTAACCAGACCGTACTGGGGTTGTTGAGGTTGTTGATAAGTGTACCCAGGATACGGTTGATACTGGTAAACCGGTTGTTGGACAGCTTACCCAGGTTGGTACTGTCCCTGGTACGGAGGTTGAACAGGTTGAGGTTGAGTAGTGACAACCGTACTTATACCAGGCTGGCCTATAGGCATCTAGACCATGATTTGAATCGTAGATCCAGACAACGGTAAAGACGTCTGAGGAGTGGTTACAGAGACAGTAGAGACCGGAGCCGTCGATACTCCAGAAGTAAGTATGGTAGATGTGGCGATAGTTGCAGCAGCCGTTTGAGATGGTGTACTAGGTGCAATTGGCGGCTGAGTAACTACCGAAGTTACAGTAGTTTGCACACTTGACTGGACAGGTTGCGGTTGCTGGGTTGGACCAGAAACTACGGGTTGTCCAGCTTGAGGTACCGACTGTATACTTGGCTACAACACCTGTTGACCCTGTGACGGATCCCACACTAACATTCCAGGGTATTGACCTATAACAAGTTGAGGATACTGAGATCCATAGCCGGATTGGGGATAGGATTGATAATTGTAAGGTGCAGTTCCCATGCCTTGACCATATGATTGACCTTGAGGTGGTTGATAACCTTGACCTGAGTATTGACCTTGAGGTTGATAACCTTGAGGTAGATATGGGTACGGGGGTTGACCTTGACCTTGAGGTTGGTACCCTTGAGGTTGATACCCTTGGGGTTGCCATCCTTGAGGTTGATATTGATACTGAGGTTGACCTTGAGGTACATATTGAGGCTAGGGTTGACCTTGAGGTAGGTATTGCCCCATAGGAGCATACTGACCTTGAGGTTGTCCCCCAGACACGAATGAAGTACCTTGAGGTTGCCCCCCAGGCATTAACTGAGGCTGCCCCCCAGGCGGTAATTGGCCACCTTGAGGTTGGGAAACGGGAACTGAACCTGACATCATGTAAATGTCTCCTACACCCAATGGTACATTACCACTGTTTCCAACTAATAACCCATGATCAACGGGTTGAGGAGATGCCCCCGCAAAGGTACCAGAAAGAGATTGATACCCAGTGGGAACAGAAGGACCGCCATGTAAAAAAGATTCAGGACTTTGAGTAAACACGGACGACGGACCAGCCATATTGACAGGAGTATGAATACCTTCAAGTGGAAAAAGAGTACGAGGTGTGGAAAAACCTAGCCCAAAGTTGTCTAAATGATTGGTTAACGAAAGGTACCAAGTAGTACTTCTAGGAGGACTGTAAAAGATAGATTCACGCTCCCTTAGATCAAGGGTAATTTGATCTTCAGGATTAAAGACGCCTATTTCTTCCTCTGGAGCAAGTTCTTCAATAGCAATCAAACCAGTAGGAAGATTTTTGGTGATAATTCTTTCTATTCTCGGTGAATCGGGAACACTAGAAGTCGGAGTAACAGGTTCAGATATTTCTGGTTCTTTGCCTGTATCACTAGCAGATGAAAAACTACCAATAAGCTCATAAACTGAAACAGCTTCAGGATTATAACCTGTCTCTAAGCCTTGGTAATCTGGATGGACTACCAAGGAAGATTCTCCTTCTTCAGGTGAACCTACTCTACTGCCACTAGGAGGAGTTACAAGGACCTTCAAACCTTC
The DNA here is from genome assembly GCA_031772625.1 of Pinus tabuliformis. Taxonomy (NCBI): domain Eukaryota; kingdom Viridiplantae; phylum Streptophyta; class Pinopsida; order Pinales; family Pinaceae; genus Pinus; species Pinus tabuliformis. The sequence goes on along the minus strand of CM062806.1, from coordinate 728,984,888 downwards.
GAGATGACTGGATTCGTCTCGAGGAGGTTCACCCCTAAGTCTACGGGATCTTCTCAACAATTCGGCCATAGAAACAACTTCAGGAGACTGGCCCCGAAGTCGACGGGACTGTCTCGGTAATTCTGCCACAGCTAAAAACTTTTAACTACTACACACGAAAACAAATTAAAATTTCAAATCAAACCACCTAAAGTCTCTAAAGAACCAAACAAATTTGAATCACACGCCTAAAGAATCTAGGGCGTCAAACCAAACACAAACAGTAGTCTTCCGGACCAAAAGCGCTAGTTGGTGATGAAGCCCAACCTCGCTGGATTCAGTACAGAAATGGCGGGTGGAACAGTTACCCCGGCAACCTGCTTAATGAATAGACTGGACCAAGTTCCTCCACTTTAACCGTCTCGAGTGAAGTGAACCCCCCAGAAAATCCAAGTGAGTCTAGCCGACGTCTGCTCCAGGTACATTGGGATCTTCCCTCCACCGTCACCTCGGTAGAATCCTAAAGATAATGGTCACTAAGGTTACCAATCGCAACAAATGCACCTGGGGGAACAGTCTAAACTCCGACAGCATGCAAGGGCAGAGTAGCAAGCTCAATCCCCTTGTCGGCTCCTTGACAATAATCCAAGGTTTACTGACAAGTGACCCCTGGCTCCTCGACAATGGTTAATCCGAGGTTTACCGTTTGTAATACGTGCGTGTCTGGCGTCATTCCCAACGAGGGGGGATTGATCCCCTCACTGGTTCGGACACAAGCTCGTGTTTCTCCTTTAAGAGGAGCTTTCCCAGAGTACAAGTGAGATAATTGGATTTATTCTATCACAAGATAAGCTACTTGTTTGGTTTTGTTGTCTTGGAGAGTTAATTACTCACCTATTCCAAGACACTAGCCTGATCTAAATTGGTGTTTCAGAGCCCTAGTAAATAAAAGTCACTACGTCAATTTTACTTTAGGCGTTAATTTTATGGTTTTTCTTTAAAGACAAAAGGTAGTGGAAGTGAAACCAATGGTGTGTAGACTCGACTCAAACCACTAGAAAGATGCACCTAAGATGATTTACGCTACTTTGCTTTTTTCAATGAAATTCTTAACTAAGAGAGTTGAGAGAATGCAAATTTTAAAGAAAACAACTTCCTTAGAAAAGACAATCAAAGAAACAATTCTCTTTTTCTTTTCAAGCATGCAAACACGACCACTCTTTACGTGCACGAAAAAAACTCTTTTTCTTTCCAAACTTTTCAAAGCTACTTGAAACAAAACTTTTCAAAGGAGATGTTTTTGTATTTTCTCTTTTTAATAAAGCATATAAACCTATCTTAACAAGAAACAATCTCAAAAGCTACAAAAACTATGAAAACTTGACTCACAAGAAAATCAAAAGGGAAATTACTCTAAGCAAACCTAACAAGGCAAAAGCTCACAAAGATGATTCTAGGTTGTTTTACTTGATCAAAATCAAATCAAGGACCAGCTAGTGCAGAATCAAAAGACTAGTCAAAACAAAACTCAAATCTTTTTGTTCTTTTTGTAAAATGGAATTCAAGACTCAATCAACAAGCACTTCGAAATTTTGCCCAAGAAACAATTCAATGGTAAGTTGTTCTCACAAGTAGACTTTATGACAGGTCTGACCTCTTAGAATGCTGACAAAACCAGAGAGATCTAAGGCTTGGCAACTCCTACCGCCAAAGTCACTACAAGACCTACTCAAAAATCAAACCCTAGGGCTTATACTTCGATGAAATCCACTAAAACACTCAATGCTATCGAAACAAGTTCATGTGAAGATTTTTGATCATGGACTAATGAATCTGGGCAGTAAAAACTAAGAAAAAACAAAATCTAAGAGCAAAAAATGCAAAATATGGAATTTTCTCGAATTTTAGCAGGGGACGCAGGAAACCCATAAGCACAGGTGCGGGCCCGCTCTATGCACACAGCAGAAGTGCGTCCAGGGACACACTGTGCAGCACTCAGAGGGTGCGTCCTACTGAAAAACTCAAGAAAAATCAAAATGAAACTAATCCTAAGCTAACCCACCCAGAGACAAGGTCACAGAGCCAAAATCAGAAAACTAAATCAATTTTCTCAAAGCAAAGTTCATACAAAGGAAAAAACTTTTCTCATTAATGGAATCCCCAGTATGGTCGCCAATTTGTCACACGGAATCAGTCAAAAGTGCGGACACAACCGACCTTCCTAGAAGTCTAAGACATTCTAATGACAAACAAAAAAAATTGGAACTATCCTTCTCTAAACATGCATTATGATATGAGAAATCAAGTGCTTCGTTCTTACCTTTGTCCAAACGTTGTTGTAGAAGTCCAAGCTTGGTTGATCTGGATGAGCTCCTCCTTTTCTCCAAAACCTGCAATCACCAACAGTCAAACCGTTAAATAGCACCTGATTATAACAAAAAACAAAGCATATTCAACATATAGACCAAGGAGTACATGAAATAACTCATAAACAATAAGCTATTGAGAAGAATGGACCAATTTGCATTAAAGGTAATCAAAAGTAACCATTACAACCTGAGCCTTGGTGTTGTGCAAGCTCCTTCCAGGGTCCATAAGAGTTTTCCTCTACTTTGACAAAGCTCACCCACTTCCAAATAGAACAAGCAAAGATGGCAATCTCCTCACAAGCTTCTAAATGGGAGTCCTAATTCCTGCAGCATTTACCCTTAGAAATGTATAACTTTCAACCTCCCTCCTTCTGGCCCAATGCTTGTACTTATAGTGCTCAAGAGGAAGTTAATCAGGTCCACCATCAATGGGATAGTCCCCTCTTTGGATGGGATAGCTCCCCTATTGATGGGATAAGTTCCTCTTTGGTAGGAGTGCATGAACCATCTGGAGGCGCTCAATACACGTCGAACAACCTTCTAGAATGCTCTAGAAATAACCACAAGTGACTTTTTAAAGATGAAACTTGCGCATTTTAACCTTTTCAGGGGGACGCACCTGCACTTTTACATGCAGAGCGTCCAAAGACGCAGCTTTTGTGAACCTTGGGTGCGTCCCCGCAGGTAAGGTTGAGAGAACCTGCGTCCCCAGAGATAAATACATTTAGAAAGGCTTTCTCTCTTTTTGGGAGTTTGACATGGAGAGCAGAGGCATAAGACTTGCTTAAGAGGGTAGTATGACTGTTGATAGAGTCATCTCAGCTGTAAATAGTCATGGTGCCATTTTTTAGTGTAACAGAATTGCACAAATTTTTTGAGATTAATGACTCCTCCCTCGACCAATGCTTTCCTGTAGCAGACCCCAGAATTGGAGGGAGACTATGAAAGAGGTGCCACCACATAGGTTGAAGGTTTGGGCCTATGAAAATTAGACACACAAATATAGTTGAAATAATAACATTAGAGAGAGTTCCATGGTAAGCATATTCTCAGTTCCTCATGAGATAGTTAAAATTTCTATCCAAGGAATTCCCATACATACCAGTGACAGGGTGCTCATACAAATCACTGTTCCAGATAAAAATTACGAAAAGGAAGCATAGATAAGATCTTTAGAGACCCCTCCAGAAACAATCGTGCCACATCAATTGAAGGGTACTTGAGGAGTTGGGTTGAATCCCTCTGGCCTCGACAACCACAATGATAGACTTGATGACCTAGAAGTGCTTAAGGACATAATAAACAAAAGACTGCTATAGGGGAGTAGATAACTAAACCTAAACCTCAGTGTTCAAAGCAACCCAACACCAAGGTCAGGGTCGCCATTTACGACAAACATATACATGATAATTCCCAACCATGGGCTCAAATCCAATAAAATCCATAATAGACGAGGACCCAAGGTGATTACAGTGAAATAATGATATGAGTGCTCAATTGTGTTAATTAATAAATAACAATATTTTATTTATTATAATATTAATAATTTTAAAGAACATTAATAACAATATTTTTCTATAGTTTAATTATAAATAATTTATAATTGAAAATATTGGGTAACATTGATAACTAATTTAACCATGTTTAGGTTATTATATTAATTTCAATTAATATATTAACATTTATATTAGTATTAATATTAATTGTTATAAATAAATGACCTTAAATCAATTATTAATCAATTAATTAATACTAATTAAGAAAATTTATTAATAAATTAAAGAAAATTGAATATGGTCAACCATGGTTGGATCCGGTCAACCATCCTCAACCATGGTCAATCAATGTAAACCATCTTCTACCATGATCAACCATGTTCAACGATGATCTTCCATGGCCAAGCATGCTCCACCATCATCAACCATGTGATGAGTTGTGTTATATTCTTTCCACGACTAACCTATGTAGTGAACTGGGGGGTTATAGGGGGGGTGGAGGCCCCCCTTCGTTGCTCCGATTACGTAGCGGGGGGGTCACAGGGGTTTGAGGGGGGCGAGTAGCCCCCCTGGGTCCAAGGCAGCACCCTGGGAAAATGTTTTTTGGACCCTATATTAGGTTGGGAGAACCTACCTATGGTTTTCGGTCCATGGTTTTGGATGCGATGGTTTTCGGTCCATGGTATTGCATGCTTCGGCATGTATAAATATGTATTGTAACATTGAAGGAATATAATGAAAAATCAAGCTGGTAGTCCCTGTTTTTGGATCCAGGGGAAAATCTCTGTGTATATGTGTTTTATGTGTTATGCTCTCGCATTGTTTATTTTCTGTGTTTTAGAATTCGTATGCAGGTAATTTATGTATGGGGTTCAAACCTACATTTGGTATCAAAGATGTTTTGGCTTCAAGGGGACGCCTTTGTTGCTGAGGGGTTTCGCTCAGGCCTGTGGTAGACCCAGTTCATTGGGAGATCTGCGAGATCGATTTTGGTGGTGAAAAAATATGGCAAGCAGTGGAAAGATAGAGATCGAGAAACTTAATGGTCAAAGTTTTGAGTTGTGGAAACTCAATATGGAGGATTTGTTGGTGGACAAAGATCAGTGGATCACGGTAGATCCGGGTACTAAACTAACGTGAGTGTACGATGAAGAATGGAAGAAGTTGGATTGGAAGGCAAAGAGCACAATACGATTATGTGTCTCAGATTCAGTATTGCTGAATGTATTAGGGGAAGCTACGGTGAAGGATTTGTGGGATAAGTTAGGGACTTTGTACCAATCTAAGTCTCTAGTGAATAAATTGTTCCTACAGAAAAGGCTGTATAACCTGAGGATGAAAGATGGAGACTCGGTGACAGAGCATCTGAACGCATTTAATACTGTGGTAAGCTAGTTATTATCTATCGATATTAAAATTTCAAACAAAGATAAGTGCATCAGTTTGTTGTGTTCTCTACCAGATTCGTGGGAAAGTCTGGTTATTCAAATAGGTAGCAATGCAACTGCCTTGTAGTTTGATGAAATAGTCTCATCCTTGCTGACGGAGGAGATGAGATGGAAAAATATGGAGAGCCAGAATGGTGATGCCTTGTCTATATGAGGACGGTCTGAGAACAGAAACAAAAATAAGTCATCGAGTGGGAGATCTAAATCTCCAGGAAAAATTGTAAAGGTGGTGTGCTAGAAATGCGGAAAGGAAGGGCACTACAAAAGGGGCTATAAATCTAAAGCTCCTGACAAAGGAAAGGGATCTGATGATGCTGCTTTTGCAGAGGTGAAAACCACCTCAGATGAAGGTGGGGATGTGTACTTGGCTTCTTCAAGTACACATGTAGATCATGAGGCATGGTTGATTAACTTAGGTGCATCCTTTCACTTCATTCCCCATAGAGATTGGTTCTGCGAGTATGATAAATATGATGGTGGTGATGTCTTCTTAGGGGATGATAGGAAGGCTAGAATCGTTGGTCGAGGAAAAGTAAAGATGAAGTTGCAAGGTGGAAGGGTTAGAACACTTCTGGTTGCTTTGCATATTCTTGCATTAGCCAGCAATCTGATTTCTATAAGCAAGCTGGATGATGCAGGTGTAAAAATAGTGTTCGAGAAGGATATCTGCAAGATGGTTTAAGGAGCATTGGTATTGATGCGGGGAGTTCGGACTGGAACTCTGTACAAACTGCAAGGTATCCCTGTTGTTGATGGGTGCAATAGTTCTATGGTTCCTGAAAGTGGAGCAAAGAATCTTGTGGTCTCTGGAGAAAAGACCATGTTGTGGCATCAAATGCTTGGACATATTGGAGAGAAGGGCCTTTGAATACTTCATGGTAAAGGTATGGTAGAAGGTATGAGTAATAGCTCTTTGGATTTTGATTTCTGTGAAAATTGTGTATATGGGAAGCAGAATCGGGTGAGTTTCCCCTCTGGTAGTAAGAGGGTGAAACAGATATTAGAGCTAGTGCATAGTGATGTGTTTGGACCTATGAAGGTTCCATAACTAGGTAAGTCTGTGTACTATGTATCATTTATATATGACATCTCAAGGAATACATGGATATATTTCCTTAAGAATAAATCTGAATTCTTTGACAGGTTTAAAGAATTTAAGGCTTTGATGGAAAACCAAACAGAGAAGAAGATAAAGGTGCTGAGGACAGATAACAGTGGAGAGTTTTGCAGTAAGGAATTTGAAGAATTCTGTAAGAAGTGTGGTATAGCACGGTAGAATACTATTCCATATACATCTCAACAAAATGGAGTTGCAAAAAGAATGAACAAGACGTTGATGGAAAGGGCAAGAAGCATGCTCAGTGGTGTCGGGTTAGGACATGAATTCTGGGGAGAGGCGATGGAGACAGCATGTTACCTGGTCAACAGATCACCTTCATCAACGTTGGAGGATAAGACTCCACACGAGGTATGGACTGGTAAGAAACCCTCTCTTTCACATCTGAGGGTATTTGGATGTGATTCATATGTACATGTTCCAAATGAGAAACGAACCAAGTTGGATAGTAAATCTGAAAAGTGCATCTTTATTGGGTATAAGGATGGTTTAAAAGGTTATAAGCTTTGGAACCCAACAAGAAGGAAGGTTGTGTACAGACAAGATGTGGTGTTCAGAGAGGTGAAAGATGTTATTAAACATGAAGTCAAACCAAAGGAACCTGAGAAGATAGAGTTTGAGCTAAAGGAGGAAGAATCAGACTCTACACCAGAGGAGGAATCAGAAGATGAAGAGCCACAAACTCTGGGTGTAAGAAGATCAGTTCGAGAAAGAAGGCAACCAGAAAGGTATAGTTCATCTACTTTTTGTTCAAATTTTGCTTTATCTATTACTAATGATGATCCCAGAACCGTGAAGGAAGCAGTAGATTTAGAGGATGGAAAACTCTGGAAAGAGGCCATGGTTGATGAAATGGCATCTTTGCACAAAAATGAGGCTTGGGATGTAGTGGAGTTGCCGGATATAATGAAACCCATTGGCAGCAATTGGTGTTCAAGAACAAGACAAATGTAGAAGGAAAGGTGGAGAAATAGAAAGCTCGGTTGGTAGCAAAAGGTTATTCCCAGGTGCCAGGAATTGATTTTGGTGATATTTTTTCTCCTATTGCCAAGGTAACTTCTATTATATTACTTTTATCTGTTATTGTTGCTTTTGATTTTGAGGTAGAATAGATGGATGTGAAGACAACATTTCTTCACAGGGATCTGGAAGAGGAGATCTATATGAAGCAACCTGAAGGCTTTGCAGTGAATGGTAAGAAATAACTGGTATGCAAGGTAAAGAAGTCTCTATATGGGTTTAAACAGTCACCAAGGATGTGGTATCAGAAATTTGATACATTTATACGGGGACTTGGCTTCACTAGAAGCAAAGCAGATCATTGTGTGTATTTTAAATTAATTCATGACCGTGTTATTTATCTGGTCTTGTATGTGGATGATATGTTGCTGGTTGGAAATGACAAAGAAATTATCCAGGATTTGAAGACCCAATTGTCTTCCAAATTTGACATGAAAGATCTTGGTGTTGAAAACTATATTTGGGGCATGGAAATTAAAAGAGATCAGGCAAAGAGGAAGCTCAGGTTAAACCAGAGGAAGTATGTCGAGACAATACTACAGAGGTTTAATATGAATGATAGTAAGCTAGTGAAGGTTCCTATTCCTGTAGGTGTAAATATATTTGCTAAACAGTGTCCTAAGACACAAGAAGAGGAAGAGGATATGTCCCATGTTCCATATGCAAGTGAAATCGGTAGCCTGATGTATGCAATTGTATGTACTAGACCAGACATTGCACATGCAGTGGGAGTATTGAGCAGGTTTATGTCAAAACCAAGGAAGGAGCATTGGATAGCAATGAAGCGGGTTTTCAAGTATTTGTGTGGCAATAGTGATTATGGTTTGTGCTACCAAGGAAGACCAGGATTGGACAGGGTTTTGGATATCCATGGCTTTGTTGATGTAGACTAGGCTGGAGATCTGGATCAGATAAGATCTACAAGTGGGTATGTGTTTAACCAATTTGGAGGTGCAGTCAGTTGGATGAGTAAGAAAGAATCTGTAGTGGCACTATCAACTACAGAGGCAGAATACATGGCAGCCACTCATGCAAGCAAGGAAGCAGTTTGGTTGCAGAGATTGTGTTTAAGTATGGGGTTAGTACAGGGAGCTATAAGGATAGACTGTGACAACCAAAGTGCAATTTTCTTGGCAAAGAACCTTGCTTATCATTCAAAGACAAGGCACATTGATGTTCAGTATCATTTTGTGTGGGATATGATAGAAGACAAAAAGGTGTTGCTGGTAAAGGTGGACAGTTTGAAGAATACTGTAGATGCATTGAAAAATTTGTGAGCTTTGAGAAGTTCTCCTGGTGTAGAGAAACAATGGGTGTTTTAGGACTGGAAAAATGACTAAGCTCTCATGTGTCCCCTTGTGGAAAGAAAACAACAAGTGGGATAATGATGAGTTGTGTTATATTCTTTCCACGACTAACCTACATAGTGAACTGGAGGGTTAGAAGGGGGGGTGGAGCCTCCCCTTCGTTGTGACGATTGCATAGTGGGGGGGTCATAGGGGGGCGGCATGTATAAATATGTATTGTAACATTGAAAGGAATATAATAAAAAATCAAGCTAGTAGTCCCAGTTTTGGGATCCAGGGGAAAATCTCTGTGTATATGTGTTTTATGTGTTATTCTCTCGCATTTTTTATTTTCTATTTTTTATAATTCGTATGTAGGTAATTTCTGTAGGGGGTTCAAACCTACACCATGGTCATAATGGTTAACCAATGTCTCTATGGTGAACCATGGTCAACGATGGCTAATCATGCTTGACTATGGTCAACCATAGTCAACCACATTCAACCATGGTCAACAATGATCAACCATGGTCAACGATGGTCAACCATGATTAACCATGGTTTAATTTCATCAACCATGATCCACCTTGATTAAAATATATTTCATCATGATCAACTATGTGTATATTTTTACTTGTAGATTCAAACTACTTATGTAATATGATAAAACAAAAGACTTGAATATACTCTACTCTTCAGTGGAAACAAAAATTGATCGGTAAAAACACTAAGAAAAAATGGAAGAATTTCAATCGCACATAAAACAATATTTCTCTAGGGAAAGAAACTTCTCAAAACCCCGACTATCTATATTGCATTAACCAGAATATCTAAGAAGAAAATACAATTCTTGTTCAACCTGAACAATCTTTGCACAAGTAAAATCTATCTCTCCACTTTAAATACTTGCTCAAGACAACACTTAGCCAATTTTTTTGCTTGCCAAGCCCCTACTTCCTTGTGCAATTCCTGATAGAATTAGCCCATATTTAATTGGGAAAATCCCTCACCACAACTTCCCAATCCATCATAGGCCTTCTACTGGTTTCATGCGCCATCTATACAACTCATAAAATTATACAATTGAAAGTACATTGTCCCTAAACTCTTATCTCAACTAGGTATTTCTTAAAACTAACATGCATGAGTTAGTTATGAGTGAATCATCAGTTAACTGATAGAGCAGTGAAGTTGCACTAAAGTTTCTCCCCACTACTAGACATCCTACTAGTTCCTCCAATTGTTTGAACTAGTTTAACTTACTATAACTCAGCTAGAATTAGTTAATTAATGAAAACTCAAAATAACTCAACCTAGACCCCTAAAATTTAGGAATCACTCTAGATGACTCTAGTTATAGTTCCAACTCGAAACTCAAATTTACTGAGCCAAATATGTCAAATTAACTTAGTTAACTATTACAAGTTGCTATGAGAATATGTTGTAGCAGCTATAATCACCCTCCAAAATTTTTGCCTTCGCATTGTTTTGGAGCCTCCCTACTCAAATCTTAACAGCTTGTCATACACTGCCCAGGTACTTGTGCTTTAATTGAGTTTTATCTTTCGATTTACAACATGTGTTTGCTTACTTGCTTTGTTGTCTAACCACAAGATGACCCCGTGACTTGGTTGCAAACTGGTTCTAGCACCGCTTTGATGATTTTCACAATCCTTGAGGGAAACGAGACATGCTCTTAGGAAATGCGCAGTGAGATTCATCATTGAACTTCAACTCCAGAATTTCTCAGACCTGCTGGCAGCTTGTCTTCAACTAGGAAACTAAGCAGAGCAATCCAAGCTAGCAAGTGAGCCTTCAGTTCCATAATTGTGTAGATCCAATTGGCAACCTGCCTTCAGTTGGGAAATTGCACATAGCCTGAGAGGCATCCAAAAGCCACTCATCACAGAAATTGCACAGAAACTACTGTGCTCAAAAACTGGTCTATACATGAACTAGAGAGTTACCTGGTCCTTCCCAGAACTACTCAATCTTTCCTAGTAGAGCATGGCAATTTTCCTAAAAATCAATAAGCTAAGAGGAAAATCATCCCTGGGAAGTAGGGATCTATTTGTAGTTTCCCGAAGGTGATACATTGCCATCTCTATAAGTTTCTTCCAAGTGTTATTGTTGTCCTTGATCTCAAGCATACACATCATGAACTCCATTTTATTCAACTCTATGCAATGGATGCCTTTAAAGGTCACTTATACATTTGATCATCAAGCTTTGGCTTCCCTGGGGTTCAAAGAGCCTTCAGAGCATTGTAATCACTTTTTGAGGCGAATTTTTCTTTTATCATCTTTCGTTGTTTTCTGTCACTTTTGTATGTTTAGCTTGTGAGAGTGATGTTTTACTCATTTTTTTGAACGATTGCTGGTGTTTTGAATTGTTTTAGCTTGTAGAAATGTTGTTTCAAGTTATAGATTTTCTTTCTCAAGTGTGGCATGAGTTTTTCCTTTTTGCACCAATGATCATCGTGTCGAAAATAGCAACTATAAATGCTAAAAATAGAAATGCTAAAAATATCATTGCTATAAATAGAATTTTAGGATATACTCCAACTCTATTGGAAATAGCAAAAAATAGAAATGATATAAATAGCATTTTGGAATAGATTCCAATTTTAATTAGTCCCTGAATTAAAATTGGAATTTAATCTCACTAGCTATTTGAAAAATAATTAATTAATTCATCTTGAGTTAATTAGTTAGAGAAAATAAAACATGAAGTCTTTGTGAAGACATGCAACGGTTATCCCTTTGATTGAGGAAGTTATCCCTTAATTAAGGAGATAAGGATGAGTTGTATTTGAGTTGTACTTAGTTAGCTCAGTTAACTGAGTTCAGTCCATTTAAATTAGTTCTAAACAGCTAGAGGAACTAATTGTGAGTTCAGTCAGTTAATGCATGCATGCAACTAGTGTTTACCAGATAATTGAACATTCTCTCATAAATAACTCATGCATGTCAGTTTAGAGAAAGACCCAGTTGAGATTAAAGACAGGGACATTGTACTATCAGTTGGAGGAATTTTCCTATAAAGGAAACTCATCCATGCAGAAGGAATTCACTCCTTTAGGATTGCACAGTTATTTCAGAGGTCAGAGCAATGTGTGAGGTGAGAATCACACAAGATATAGCTAGAGGACACACGATAAAGCTAGAGGACCCAGGAGAAACTGTGCAAGGAAATAGGAGGCTTGGAGGACTGAAGGAAGGCATATGTGTTGTCTATTCTATCTATGAGCAGCAGTGAGGGATTGCACTGAGAGCTGGATAGCTTGTGAGCTAAACCTTTGTGTAATCCTGAGATATTTCCACTTGTATGATAATATAGATAGCAGGGTTTTTAGCTGAGGCTTTGCCCAAAGTATTCATCTGTATTTCATGTGTATGATTTCTTCTTCTTCGTTATATGTGTTCTGATTGATCTTGCTCAAATTGATTAAGCTTTCGCAAGTTTGTTTGTAGAAGTAGATAAAGTATTTTGCTTTAGTATATTGCATTATCAGGTGATCTACAGTGGAAATTCTACATGGTATCAGAGTGAGGTTTTGTAGAAAATTTCTACATGGTATCGGAGCTAAGTTTATCGGATCTGAGTTTATCGGAGCAGTGAACAATATACTAGAGGAGATTTTGAAGTTTTTAGTTTTAGGCCACGAGTTTTCAGAGCAGATCTAAAAATTTTTGTTCAAAAATTTCTGAAACAAATAACAGATCTAGATTCCTTGTGGAAAAAGACCCAAATTAAAAAAAAAAATTAAAAAAAAATTGCTTGAATCGAAGTTCGAATGAGGGAGATATCGCTGATTTAAAATCAGCTCTTTTTCCAGAAAATTTCGTGACACCGGCAAAGATGAAACAGATTGGTGTGCTAGACAAGAACCTGTATGCACTTGAGGTACAAGATGCATGCAAAGCCTTGAGGAGCAAGGCAAAGGTTAGATACTTGGTAGTTGAGAGCGAGAGTACATTACCTCTCAACATGCAACGCCAGAAGAAGTCTCAAACAATTGTGGAGGAGCTACAATTGGTGAAACAGCTTCAAGAGGTTGTGGAGTAGCCACAACTTGAGAAGCAAAGAGGAGACCAAGTGGAGGCATCCACTCATGCAGAGACCTCTAGTAGGGGGAAATTTCGAGCCAAGTGGGCAGAGGGATCACATGCATCCATACCTCCAAGTGGGAAGTGGGGCGATGTGAAGTGATAGTCCCAAGAAGGCTGAAATAGGGGCAGGATCCTTGAGGTACCCAACCTCATTGATTATACCTTGCTACGGGAGCCCCGAAAAGGAGTAGCAAGACTAGCTGAGTGTGTAGAGATAGATGTGGATGGAGCAGCAGAGGAAGATTCAGCATCAGAAGATGTTTCTAGCCCAACAAGGAGGTCAGTTGGGAGATCAATTACTTACTTCTCAGTAACTAAGTTGTAATGCAGCAGTGGGCAGCACGATGCAACATGATGATAGGAGGTACAGTGCGGATGCAGTGCTGGGAGACAGGACCAGCAGCAACATGGATGCAGCAGGAGGAATCAGTTTGATTGATGCAGTCAGAGATCAAAGTGACAGAGGCTAGAGCAGTCAGATACTGAAGAGCACAGAGGTGAAGAATTTTTAGTTGACAGAGGCAATAGCAGTGAGAGACTTTGATGATAGAGGCATCATTCTGATTTAGGTTGGATATTTTTTCTGAGTTGTTGGAGCAACAACACTTGAGAGAAGTGTTGCATGCAGAACATTCCAAAGGTTCAGGATCAGTTTCGAGTTGAATTCCTTTCTTGCTGAGAGGGAGTGTTGAAAATAGCAAAAAGAAATGCTAAAAATAGAATTTCAGGATATACTCCAACTCTATTGGAAATAGTAAAAAATAGAAATGCTAAAAATAGCATTTCGAAATAGATTCCAATTTTAATTAGTCCCTGAATTAAAATTGAGAATTGAAATTCGAATTCAGTCTCACTAGTTGTTTGAAAAATAATTAATTATTTCATCTTGAGTTAATTAGTTGGAGAAAATCAAACATGAAGTTTTTGTGAAGACATGCAACAGCTATCCATTTGATTGAGGAAGTTAACCCTTAATTAAGGAGATAAGGATGAGGTGTATTTGAGTTGTAATTAGTTAGCTCTATTAACTGAGTTAAGTCCAGTTAAATTAGTTCCAAACAGTTGGAGGAACTAATTGTGAGTTCAGTCAGTTAATGCATGAATGCATGCAACTAGTGTTCTCCAGATAACTGAATATTATCTCATAAATAACTCATGCATGTCAGTTCATAGAAAGACCCAGTTGAGATTAAAGATAGGGACAGTGTACTATCAGTTGGAGGAGTTTTCCTATAAAGGAAACTCATCCATGCAGAGGGAATTCACTCCTTCAGGATTGCGCAGTTATTTCAGAGGTTAGAGTAGTGTGTGAGGTGAGAATCTCACAGGATACAGCTAGAGGACCCAGGAGAAACTGCGCAAGGAAATAGGAGGCTTGGAAGACTAAAGGAAGGCATATGTGTTGTCTATTCTATCTATGAGTAGCAGTGAGGAATTGTACTGAGAGCTGGATAGCTTGTGAGCTAAATATTTGTGTAATCATAAGATATTTCCACTTGTATGATAATAAAGATACCGGGGTTTTTAGTTGAGGCTTTCCCCAGAGTATTCTTCTATGTTTCATGTGTATGATTTCTTCTTATCTGTTATATGTGTTTCGATTGATCTTGCTCAAATTGATTAAGCTTCCGCAAGTTTGTTTGTAGAAGTAGATCAAGTATTTTTCTTTAGTATATTCCATTATCAAGTGATCTACAGTGGAAATTGTACACACCATTGCGGTGACTCCCTTCACATGCTTTGTGTTCCTTCAATTTAGTCGATTGCTTCACTCTTTTCACATGCATACATATACACTTAGTCAGATCTGCGCTCATCCTCACATCATCCTTCAGATATTCTTTTTTGCACACTCCCCATGGGTAGATCGGGGCTCCCCTTGCCTGGATCTCACATCTCACTACATGGACTGTGTAATTTGGGAGCTCAAGGCCTCTACCTTGGCTTCTGCAATTGCATAGATCCTATCCTAGCTGGCTCCAACTGCGCACTCCGTAGTTCTAGGAGACAACCTCCTAGCTTGGTCACTGAGACTGCGCAATGTGCAGTCTCTCCCAGGTCCTATCCTAGAATGAAATGTGAATTGTGCAGTTCCAGTCATCAAGTTTCCACACTGACTTTTGGGACTATGCACTGCGTAGTTCCCACAGTTAGTCAATCACCCTTTGTCAATCAAAATTGTGCATTTCCTCTCATCAAATGCCCTGGTCGTTGCTTTATCATGCTATAAAGTTAGATTTGTAAGAGATAATTTTTGCTTGCCATTAGTTTCCTTTCTATCCCACAGGTACCACACTCGTGAAGTGATTCTCTCCAACATTCATTGTACCATGGCACCAAAGAGTGTTGTTTCAAGTGCAACCACTGAAATCAGTATTGGGGAAGTAGTTGAGAAAGCGTCAATTTACTTTCCAATATATGTAGATACCGAATTGTTTACAGAAAATGAGTAAACACTAACATCGCAACAAGGCCAACAATAGTGGTATAAGGCAACAATCCAGTACAAAATGAGGGAAAGAGGAAATTCCTGACATAACAGAGGGAGAAAAAAGCTACAAAGAGAAAGCAAATTCAATATTCGTGTAGGAAGCTTTGACAATAGAAGAAAAAGGAAGCAGAGGAAGAGAGAAAATCAGAGCTTGTAGGTAGCAGAACTGAGTTCACATCAAGCAGAACAGGAACCAAAGGAGGAATGTGAGCTGAGGAGGAAAGAATAGGAAGAGAAGCAAAAATAGGAAGAAAAACAAAGGTAAGGCGAAGTTACAAAGAAAACAATGCCCATACAAGTTAATGATTTGGAACAACCAATAGCTGAGGAAGAGATTGAACAAATGCAGGTTCCCTCACCAATGCTAAACACAAGAACCAAGTCTGGTTGGAGATCAACAGGTACATTGAGAAGCTAAGGTGAGAGGCCACTAGGGATGACTTGGATTTGAGCACATAAAACATGCAGACACACTCTGGTGTGTCATGGTCTACACCATGTTGCACATGCTTCAAGACAAGTTGTACATAGATTCCAAGACCATACACCTAGATGTTATGGAGGCAAGAGTATGCTACCATGAAGACAACATCAAGCAGTGTGGGGATATCATCGCACAGTACCAAGATTGGCATCAGTACGTGACTGAGTAACATCAAGTGGAGGTTGCTGAGTTGGTCTTTCCCCAAACTCCAAATTCATAGTTTCTTGTCTTGTTAGGATGTATCTAGCCTATTTTGTCTCACATGGGTAAATGCGCAAAATGTATATTTGTAAATATGTTGTAACTGAAATTCCAAGTGTCAGTAGTGGAATGTGAACAATCACTATGTAATCTAAAGAGTTATTTGTAAATAATTTGAAGAGTCATGAGGGTAGTCAAAGAGTCATAAAGGGGAATGTCAAGGGTCACCCCACCCTTTGTTATAAATAGAACCTCTTAACTCATAGACTGGACTTTTGAGAGCCAAGTGTTTTGCTAGGCATTGCTTAGAGAAGGCTTGGAGAGTATTGTGACGAGACTTTCCTTCTCTATAGCATAGAGTGAGTACATCTCTTTGGAGGAGTAAGCGGTGTTGACTATAATATTCCACTATTGGGGCTAGTGGCTATCATGTATGTATGGATGGAATGTTCATTTAATATATAACGGAGGCATCACATTTTCATGCATGTGTTTTTATTGTAGTTGGACTATTCTAGTTGCTTTATCAGTGTGTGTTATTTAACTTATGCATTTGTGTATGTACTATATCATATGCAGTTGTATGAATCTTGTTGCAGACATGTTGTTGGATTAACCTATCACTTTGGTTTGTAGACTGTTCATCTTTCCAACTTGTGATGTCATTCCACTCGTGTGTTCCTTTCAGGCTGCATACTATTACAAGTTTCTAAGGGACACACTTCCTTTTTCCCTCCATGTGTTAGAACCCCCATGCATCTCACTTGACTCACTGCAAGATCATAACTTGCTTTCGAACAAGTTATCACACTTATCTCTGCACGCTAATGTGGTCAAGGCACTACTTTACTACCCACTGCTGGGACTCCTGCTCCAAACAGCCTGAGGTCTAGTTGGGACTTCTTACCATGGATATCCCTTGACATGTTGGCAGGTCCAACATCGTCAACATTTCTGGAACTAGAAGGAGAGCCAAATGACAAGCTGAGTGCTCAAAGTCTATTTTGAATCTCTGCACATCATTCATGACTTACATTAAAATCTCAACTCCGGCATGTTTTTCCCATGCACATATTTTTTAAGTGTCGGAGGATGTCATAAATGACTTGTCGCGAATCAAGTATGATGGTGAAGATAAAGTACCATTGTTAAGACATGAAATTTCATTCTTAGGCTTCTGTGAGAGGAATGAAGTCCCCTCGAACAACATTGCTTGTGGGTTGTTCGCTTACACGTTCGAAGGGCATGTTGACAAATGGTGTCACACATTGCCCACAACCTCTATTCATTCGTATGATCACATGATCGGACAATTAATATGTGCTTTCTATCGTTATGACTGCAAAGCATTCAATAAAAAAATTATAAAATTACAAAAATCACCTGATGAATCTATTGCACCATTTTTGGGGCCGCTTCTGTAATCTCGATTTTCAAATCCCTGAAGATGAAATTGATTGGAAATTTCTCAAGGAAAGATTTCAATATCTTCTTCACATGTAATAAAATCCACATGATTTGGAATCATTCGAACCCCTCCAAGAATACCTCGGTGTTAGAGCTTTCAAATCTAAGACAAACAAGGTTCTTATCACAAGTGTTCCCCCATCCTCTTCTCATCAAACAACTCTAACTCCACAGGACGAGGTGGTAGAAGTTGCGAACCCATCTATTGAACTATCACATCCTCCCACCCCACCTGCTCTCGATATCCATGCAGATTTGGAATGCAACCCTGATGGTTGTCACATGGTATTGTCTTCTCAATATCCGTCTTCTGGTTCCTTTGATCCTTTAGATTGTACTGTGTTGTGTTCACCCATTGCGGACTCAACCTTTTTTTTTCACGAGGATCAAGTTGTTGAAAGAGTTGGTGTTGAGCAGCCAACTTGCACTGTCATTTTTTATGAGTATGTGTGGGAATCTAAAGAATAATTCGCGGTGAAGGATGACCTCCTTCCATCTGCACCTCATCCATTATTTCCTGACATCTTTTTCTATTCTTCCTTTTCAGACTTTTCTTGTGAAAATTCATTCTCGGATGCTTCTACTTCTGCTCATTCATAGGACACACAAGATGTCACTCCATCATTTTATTGTGGAGAGGACAAATATTTATTTCTGAATCCACCTAATCTGTCATCTTTTCTTTTTGGAAATTCAGCGGGTGAAAAAATTTGTTTCTTGTCAAATGATTCATCAGATCATGAGGATGTCGATGCTCATCTCCAATTTTCTGATCATGGCTGTCATGATCTCTTCACTCACTCATTCAATCATGATGTTGATTCACTTTTTGTTGATCTTTCCAAGTCATCGGTCTTTGATGATCTACCTGCTAATGAATTTGAAACCCCTCAAGCTGTCGAGGAACTTCAACCTGAGATCATGGTTATGTCAGGTTCTCATATTCTTGAGGTCAGTTCCGCTCCTAATCAGAAATTTGTTGAAACACCCAAGACTCCTCATCACTCTCTTGTTTTCATTAAAAACCAATCTGATCCATAGATTTCACATCCCCCACCAGCATCATACGATCCTATTGCTCATGCATTGGAGGAGTCATACGTAGAAAGTCATGTTGCTAAGCAAAATTTTTCTTCTTTCTGCATGTTTTCTCGTTTGTCCATATAAAAAGAGTGTGCATGTTTGTCATCTATGCATAGTGTGATGCTTCACTATGGTACATCTGCAAAGTGTTTGTCTTGCGACTTTACTCCTTTATTTTTTGTGGACACATTCAAACTTCAAGCATGTTGGTCTTCATTGTTTTATCTTTCATGCTTGTTGTTTCACCTAAATATCTTTCTTGTCAACCATGGCTTCACCAACATGGGCCAACCAATGCACTGGTGACTACATTGGAAGTATCACTTCACATGAGTAGGCCCATGCATTGTGTAGCTTAGGAATAAGAGTACTGTTTTCTTTCTTGTTTTCTCTGCTTTTGTGTTTTTCTTTACTTACTTGATTTTCTTTCATTTTAGTTATGTCCTTTTCTTACTTGTCTATTTGTATATTTATGCACCCATAGGATTAGCTTGATATGAAACCACATTTGGCTCTTGAGACAAGCAGGGTGAAATACAAGAGGACTTGTACAACTATCAACATTTGGTTATCAGCCTATCCCCTCTCTTTATGAATATATTTTGTTTCTTTAGTCGATGATACCTTGATTGAAAATACGTTTTGTTTAGAGTGAGTATTGGTGAAAACACAACACTTGCACTTTTAACTAGTAGCACCTACTCTAATTGGTTTTCTATATTCGGGTAACCCTTGTCGACTTAGTCAAGTAGAGTGAGGTGAGGGGGAAAACCTTAAAACATATGTCAGAGGTATATATAACATCCTTCTCTGAAGGGACAACCTCTTCTGCTCTCAATAAATCGGGATCCGTCTTCCACCTCATGAAACAAATAAGTGTCTATACACAGTTCTCTGAAAAAAATAAATGAAAATGAAAAATAAAATAAAGGAAAAAGAAGAGAAAGGCTTCTTGTTGTTGGGTGCTAAAAGGTGTCTTTTAAAACTCCTAATTTCCTCACATTAATTATCAACCTGGGCAAGTCCTTTTATTCCAAGAGTGTACACAATATGTGCAAGCGATAAATCCATAGAGTAATGCTTTAAGATAATCAATTAAATTCAATACAAGAGTAAACAGATCAAACCATAAATCTCAAGTTTGTAACTTTTAAGGGAAATATTACATCCAAGCATCAATACTTAATCTTCAACTGAAATCATATCAAATCTGAAGCAAGCAATTCAATTGAAAATATCATCAATCGAGAGCATAGTAGCATTAACCAATCTCTTTTAACTAACTCTATATGAATCACACTCTATCTCAATTAAGCAATTCGAATGGAAATGATGTCAACCGAGAGTTTAGTAGTATTAGCCAATCTCTTTCAGCTAATTCTATACTAATCATACACTTATCGTAATCAACGAGAATCAATGTCTTAACTGATAATTAATTCAATCTGTAGTGAGCATAAATGAAATCAAATGACAAAGTCGCGAAGTACATGAGATCAGAATAAAGGAAAGTAAACTAATTGCAATGTAAACTCACAAGAAATCAGAAGATATCAAACATAATAAACTCGCAGGAACAGAATAACCTTACAGGAAATGGAAAAGTATTAAACAGGGAATAGTAGTAAGATCCGCCAGATATTGGGCCCTAGCCACTAGTGAATACTGTCGAGCTACTTCAGAATATCCAAATGACTAGCAACGCAAATTATATATTAATCATCAAATTCACTCCTCATTGCAATACGATCTATCCTTCAGAATAACATTCTATATATTGAAATTACAATTGAGGTCCCAAGTGAAAATTCTAAATCTCTCCATTATCCCCTCTCCTCTTATCCTATCCTATCCTATCTCTAATTATCCCCTTCTTTGATTTCTGTTTTCATTTAAATCCACAGAGAGCAAAGAAAAGTTACAACATAGATTATTATAAAATGATTCCCATAACAAAATTGGATTGTTCACAAAAAATTTATCAGTAAGATCATATATGAAATATCTTTCCATCATCATTCAATGGGAACAGGTCAAATTTGGTATTGCAACTGAGGTAATTTGGAAACCCGGCGTAGTAGTGAATCTGAGAAAATCGTCTTCAGATAACCTTCCATTTCTCTTAATATGGACCGAATTTGTGAAAACTGCTCATTATAAAACTAATTCGGTCTGTTCTGAACAAAACCCGTGTTTTGGATTTTTCATATTCTTCTTCATTTGCCTGAAACATCCAATGAAAAACTGTCACTTCTTATTCCAGCGAATTTCTGAGTTGAAATATTTAATGATGAGCTAGAGATCAAATCTGCAATCTTGAAAATATCTTGGAGGCTAAAATGGTGAGTGATGTTACAATAAATTTATTAATAAACTATCATTGGTAAAAACATGCATAATAATAATCAATTTATTAAAAATAAAGGAGAAGAAATAGTGTTTAAAAATAAAGGAGAAGAAATAATATTTATCCATAAGAGCATAAATAATTATAAAATGGAATTATATGATAAATCATGATAAATGACATGATAAAGAAGGGTAGAAATGGATGAAATAGGTGTTAAAAAGTGATAATAATAATGACATATTAGTGGCCCAACACCTGTGCGAATAGGTGAAACAAGTAACTCTGTCGGGGTACTTTCTATGCTTGTTGGTAATGGAGCAATGCTTGTGTTCTTGAAGTTACTCCACCGAGGTACCATCCAGGCCTAATGGTAGTGGAGAAACACCAAAGATTAAACTAAAACTCTAACAGTCTATATTACTTGTGCACCAATAAACGAATCATCCCCAATCGAAAAAACTTAGTTGACTTGGCTTGGTATGTGTGTTGAACAATCAAGAGAATGGAAAAGACTACATCTTTAACTCAAGCTAGTGAGGAAGCCATGATGATCAAAGAATCGAACAATACTTCCGAAGAAGTTAGACTCACTTTACATGAGAAAAGGTCCATATAAAGAGTTGGAGTTCTACCAGTGTGTCACCAATGTTGTAGTGGCTACAATCACCCTCCATAATTTTTCCTTCACTTCATTTCAGAGCCTCCCTACTAAAACCTCAGCAGCTTTTCTTACACTGCCTAGGTACTTGTGCTTTCATTGAGTTTTATCTTTCACTTTACAACTTGTGTTTTCTTACTTGCTTTGTCGTCTAACCACAAGATGACCCCATGACTTGGTTTCAAACCAACTTTAACACTATCTTGATTATTTGTGCAATCCTTGAGGGAAGCCAGCCTTGCTCTCAAGAAATGTGCAGTGCAACCCAATAGTGAGCTTCGGCTCTAGAATTGTGCAAAACCAACTAGTAGCTTGTCTTCAATTGGGAAACTACACAGAGTGGTCCAATCTAAGAAGTGATCCTTCAGCTCCATAATTCTACAGATCCAAATGATAGCCTACCTTTAGCTGTGAAATTGCGTAGAGCCTGAGAGGGAGCCTAAAGCCACTCAACCCAGAAATCGCATAGAACCTACTTGCTCCAAAATTGCTCAATGCATGAACCAAAGAATTGTCTGGTCCTTCCCAGAACTACGCAATCTTTTTGGGCAGTGCATGGCAAATTTTCAAAAAAGAAAGATGCTAAGAGTGAAAGCATCCCTAGGAAATAGGGATCTATTATTAGTTTCCTGAAGGTGACACATTTCCATCTTTATAAGTTTCGTCCAAGTTGTATAAGAATTTTTTAGAAGAAATCACATTGAAGATTTTGGTCGACGTGTTTCGAACCAGTGAGTGTGGTTCATCTTCAGGACAAGATGAAGAACATATCTAGGAAGAGGGTTAAATAGATAAATAAGTCAACCTAACTAGAAGATAACGACTATATTTAACTGGGGGAGATAACAACTATAATTGACTCGGGGAGGGAAAGATGGGATTTTTTTTTTTTTTACTCATTTAAATGATAATAAAAGATTAAAGGAATTTTACTAGCCATTATGTTATGTTCAATTAATATGTTATATTTATATTATAAACATTTAAATGTATAAGGTAAAGGTATCTAAATATGTAATATGATTATCAAAAATATATTTATTCTTATTTGATTATGTTAGACTTAATTTATATGATAATCAAAGAAAAATAATAACCAATTTATATGTTATATTCAATATATTAATAAATAATATATATATTTTATATATTTAGTATATAAATATAATATAGTAACTAATATTTATATATAAATATGTGTAGAATGGTTATTTATGTAATAATAGATTATTAGATATAATTAAAATTAATTATTTATAACAATCTAAATATATGATATGGATCACAGAAGCTTAAACTCGAATTTCTTCCAAGTGTTGTTGTTTTCCTTAATCTCAAGCATACGCGTCATGAACTCCATTTTTCTCAACTCTATGTAATGGAAACCTTTAGAGTTCACTTATACATTCAATCATCAAGCTCTAGCTTTCCTAGGAGATCAAGGATCCTTTGGAGCATTGTCATCGCTTTTTGGGGTGATTTTTTCTTTTATCGCCTTTTCCTCCTTTTTCATTCACTTTCGTCTATTTATATTGTGAGAGTGATGTTTCATTCATTTTGTTGAACTACTGCTGGCATTTTAACTTGTTTTAGCTTGTAGAAGTGTTGTTTCAAGTTATAGATTTCCTTTCTCAAGTGTCGCATGAGTTTTCTCGTTTTGCACCAACGGTCGTTGTTGCAGTGACTCCCTTCACATGTTTTGTGTTCCTTCAATTTCATCGATTTCAGCACTTGTTTCACATGCATACATCTACATTTTTTCAAGTATGCACTCATCCTCACATCATCCTTTAGATCTTCTTGTTTTCACACTCCCCATGGGTAAATTTGGGCTCCCCTTTCCCAGATCTCACATCTCACTACATGCATTATGAAATCTAGGAGCTCAAGACCTCTACCTTTGCTTCTAGAATTGTGTAGAGCCTATCCTAGGTTGGCTCCAATTGTGCACTTTGTAATTCCTAGAGTCAATCTCCTAGCTTGGTCACTGAGACTGCGCAATGCATAGTCTCTCGCAGGTCCTGTCCCAGACTAAACTGTGCATTGCACAGTTCCAGTCATCAAGATTCCACACTGATTGTTGGGATTGCGTAATGCATATATCCCATAGTCATTCAGTCACCCCTTGTTAGTCAAAACTATGCATTTTCTCTAATCATATGCTTTGGTTGTTGCTTGAGCATGTTGGAACATTATATTTGTAAGAGATAATGTTTACTTTACATGAGTGTCCTTTTCTGTCCCACAGGTACCACACTCGTGAAGCGATTATCTCCAACAGTCATTGTACCATGGCACTAAAGAGAGTTGTTTCAAGAGTGACCACTGAAAGAAGTACCAGGGAAGCAGTTGAGCAAGTGCCAGTTTACTTGCCAATATATGCATATGCCCAACTATTTACAGAAAATGAGTCAACACTAACATGGCAACAAGACTAGCAGTAGTGGAAGAAGGAAGCAATCTAGTATAGCATTAGGGAAAGAGGAAATTTCTGACATAACATAGGGAGGACAAAGCTAGAGAGCAAAAGCGGATTCAATTGTCATGTAGGAAGCTTTGATAGCATAAGCAAAAGGAAGCAAAGGACATAAACAACATAGAAGAGGAAGAGAGAAAAGGAGATCTTGTAGGTAGCATAACTAAGATTTCAACAAGTAGAATAAGAATAAAATGAGGAAGGGGAGTTGAGGAGGAAAGAACAGGAAGAGACGCAAAAACATGAAGAAGAATGAAGGAAAGGTGCAATGATAGATCAAACAATGCCCATATAGGTTGATGAGCTAGAACAGCCAGCAGCTGAGGAAGAGAGTGAAAAAATTCATATTCCCTCACCAATGCTAAACACAAGAACCAATTCTGGTTGGAGATCAATAGGTACATGGAGAATCTAAAGCGAGAGGCCACAAAGGATGACTTGGAGCTAAGTGCACCAAAAATGTAGAAGCACATTAGTGGTCCTATCGTGGTCTACACCATTATGCACATGCTTCAAGACAAGTTGGACACAGGTTCCAATACCATATACTCGGATTCTATGGAGGCAAGAGTATGCTACCAGGAAGAAATCATCAAGTAGTTTTGGGAAATCATCGCATAATACCAATATTGGCATCAGTACGTGACCGAGTAACATCAAGTGGAGGTTTTAGATTTGGTCTTTCCCCAAACTCCAAATTCATAATGTCTTGTCTTGTTAGGTTGTTTCTAGACTATTTTGTCTCACATGGGTACATGTGCAAAATATATATTTGTAAACATGTTGTAAGTGAAATTCCAAGTGTCATTAGTGGAATTTGAACAGCCACTGTGTAATGTAAAGAGTTAATTGTAAAGAAGTTGAAGAGCCATGAGGGTAGTCAAAGAGTCACAAAGGAGAATGTCAAGGGTCATGCCACCCTTTGTTATAACTATAACCTCATAACTCATAGATCGGGATTTTGGGAGTCAAGATTTTGGCTAGGCATTGATTAGAGAAGGCTTGGAGAGTATTGTGATGAGCCCTGGCTTCTCTACAACGTAGAGTGAGTACATATCTTTGGAGGAGTAGGTGATGTTGACTATCATGTTCCACTATTGGGGCTAGTGGCTATCATTGGTGTATGTATGGATGGAACTTTCACTTAATATATAATAGAGCCAACATGTTTTCATGCATATGTTGTTATTGTAGTTGGACTATTATGGCTTCTTTAGAAATGTATGTTATTTAACTTACACATTTGTGTATGAACTATTTCATATGAAATTGTATGAATCTTGTTAGAGACGTGTTGTTGGATTAACCTGTCACTTTGGTTTGTGGATGATTTCGCTTTCCATCTTGTGATGTCATTCCACTCGTGTGTTCCTTTTAAGCTGCGTACTATTGAAAGCTTCTAAGGGACACACTTCCTTTTCCCCTCCGTTTGTTAGGACCCCGGTGCATCTCACTTGACTCACTGCAAGGTCATACAATTGCTTCCGACAAAGTTATCACACTTACTTATGTATGCTACCGAGGTCAGGGCACTACTTTACTACCCAATGCTGGGACTCCTACCCCAAACCATCTGAGGTCTAGTTGGGACTTCTTACTAGGGAGATCCCTTGACATGTTGGCACGTCCAACACCATCAACATAATAGAATTACAATTTAATTCCTAAGTTAATTCGAGGACAAATTAAATTATGCTTTCTTGTCACTATTTTTAACACTCACTCTCAACAAGAAAGGGATTATCTGCTACCCTGATCCTACTTGTGTGAAACTCAAATTTTCATATTGACAAGGCCTTTGTCAAAATATTTGCATCCTACACGTATGGGAATGTATTCCAACAACATGATTCTCCTATGCACACAATCTTGAAGATGATGATACCGGATATCAATATGCCTGGACCGGTCATGAAAAACTAGATTTTAAGAGAATTTGATACAACTCTAATTGTCACAGTAAATCATTGTTGGATCCATTTGCTAATCAAACAAACCAACCAAAATCTTCCTCATCGAGATAGCCTCATAAGTTGCTTGAAAAGCAGCCATGTAGTTTGGTTTTATTGAACTGAGTTCAACTAATATCTGCTTCCTGTTGTACCAAGAAATAACTGCAGACCCAATACTGAAGATCCCACCTAATGTGCTCTTTCTATCGGATGGACTCCCTTCCCAATATACATTTTTGAAGCCTTGAAGCTTCACTCCCTCTGTCCATTTGTACCAAATACCAAACTGAGTTGTGCCTCTGAGGTATCTCAACACATGTTTGGTTGCCTTCCAGTATAGTTTGGTTGGCTTAACCATAGCTTGAATAAGTTAGTTAACTGCATAACACATATTCGGTCGTGTGTTCACAAAATATATTAGTGAACCTAGAAGCTTCCTATAAATAGTAGCCTCCACTACTTCACTGGAAGTAGCATCCTCCTTCCTCAAGTTACCAACTAGAGGAGTCTCCATGGGTTTACTACTCTCCATGTGGAACTTCTTCAGTATCTCATTGTCACACTTTCCCCGAGAGAGAAAAAATTCCTCATCTCCTTTCCATACTTCCATACCTAGAAAGTAGTGCATGAACCTGAAGTCCTTCATCTCAAACTCTCTTACAAGATCCTATTTACAAATCTTGATCAACTTATCATCACCTATCAAAATCAAATCGTCGGCATCTAAACAACAATCAACAATTTACCTTTAACCATAATATGGTAAAAGTTCTCATTTGCTTCACTTTTGGTGAAGCCCAACTCAGTGAAATAGTTATCAATCCTAGTGTACCAAGAATTAGGTGCTTGTTCCAGTCCATATAGTGCTTGCTTGAGTCTGCACACATGCGACTCTCTATTGAAAGTCTCAGATCCTTTAGGATGCTCAATACACACCTTTTCCTCAATCACGTCATTGAGGAATGTTGTATTTACATAAATCTGATGTATCTTCCATCCCATATGCGCTAACAATGCTAGAATGGATCTGATTGATGAGTACCTTGCAATAGGATCAAAAGTATCATCTCAATCAATTCCCTCCACCTGAGAGAACCCTCTGGCAAAAAACATGGCCTTGTGTTTCTCCATACTACCATCAGTCACATTCTTTACCTTGTAAATCCATGTAGACCTCATTGCTGACTTGTTTGCTAGCCTTGGGACCACTTCCCAAACACTATTCCTGATAACGTAATAATACTCAACCATGGCATCAACCCAAACGGTTGTTGCACTTCTTCCTAAAAAGAGGATGGCTCAATCTCTACACTCCCACTAATTAGAGCCATGTAGCCATTGTACCTCTCTTGTACCTCCTCTATCTGCATTGTGATGTGGGTGCTCCCACATTCTCTCTAACATCATGAAATAACCTATCATCCTCTTTTGTGTACTTTCT
This sequence comes from Pinus tabuliformis, assembly GCA_031772625.1. Classification (NCBI taxonomy): domain Eukaryota; kingdom Viridiplantae; phylum Streptophyta; class Pinopsida; order Pinales; family Pinaceae; genus Pinus; species Pinus tabuliformis. The sequence continues at coordinate 728,957,458 of CM062806.1, read as the reverse complement.
CCCATCTCTAGAAGACTTTGCATGAGTGGGTGTTGGTGAGTTCCAGTATTGAAGCAATAATGCTACAACTCTTGGGACTCCCTTCTTTACTTTTATCAACCCAGTAGTTTGTAACAAACTTGGAAGCGACGGTGTTGTATGCACAAGTACTAGCTCTTGCCGCAGCTGTCACTTGGTCAGCTGGCACAAGTCTGCTAGGAGCTTAAGCCAACTTCTATGAGCTCTGAGAAGAAGCTTTTTAACTGATGGACGAAAGCTAACTCAAAGAAGACTGATCTACTTGCAAAAGGAAACTGGAAAGCTGAAAGGAAACATAAACCCTAGCAAACCCTAATTTTACCAACTAGCCCTCCTGATGCAAGGAAGAGGATGCAAGCTACTGAAAGAGATGCCATTGACTTCTAGGAAGGTAAATACATGTATCTAAGCTACTTCTACAGTAACATCTGAAAAAAAAATCTTTTTGTACTTTTGAATAAGTTGTCAGAATTATCATGCATGCGATTTGACTGTTTTGACTGTGCAAAGGTGGATTGGTGAGAGGAAATGCTTGGAGGAGGTCAGGAAGGTTTAGAGAGGGCCTAAAGGGTCCCTAACACCCTTCCAGAGAGTTTCACAGAGTTTGTCTATCAAGAAACCTCATTCGTGAGCCTCTACAGGAACTCTGCAGGGGTTCTACAGGATGTCTGTAATTTTCTACAAGATGTCTGTAATTTTCTACAGGTTGTTCAGAGATGGGATTTTGGAGGATCGATGGAGAGAAAAAGGTGCAGGAGGGAGTATGGAGGTAGGATAAGGGTTTGAGGTGGTCCAGGACTTGGTGGATGGAGTTGAGGAAAGATGTAGATGGATGGATTTGTTCAAGGAGGACTGAAGCAATGTTACACAAAAATTAGGGTTATGTGAGCAAATGGAAAACGTGAGGCAAGAATCCAAATTAGGGGATGGAGCAGATGGGATTGATGGAGTATGGGAAGATAGAGAAATGGTATAGGTGCTCTGCAAGTTGTTTTTCCAACTGAACCAACGAAGACTTGTAAAATTTGAGACCTAGTTACGTTGACCTAATCTGATCTAGCTAACAGTAAAGAGAATGAACAGAAGTTTTATTTGCAAGGAAACCATGTATATTAACTATGCAACGAAGCATTCAAGAATCTAAACATGTAACCAACTTCTGCAAATGAAAATCAAACACTAATGATTGCATGGAAAAGCAAAGTCAGTGTTTTTGTGGGCAGCAAGGTCACCTTGATCCTAGCTCCTGATCCCACTGAGGGAGAGGTGAAATCAGAGGTGTTTGATGGCCCTTTTTTGAAGCTTTTCCCTGTTAATAACCTATCAACTCAATTTGAACATCAAAACTCTCTCTAATCATCAACAGTGACCTAGTTAATCAACAAGATTTAATCTACTTAACAGAAATGATTTTGCAAATACATAAAGAACAAATAACAATACATAAAGGAGGCCTTAGCACTCGGGTTGGGCCCAACCCCAAGAGCTACAGGCTCCTATAAAGGACTCAGATCTGATGCCAAGTAAAGCTGCTTCTCATTACTCAAAAATAATAATCACAAGAAAGTTATACATCAGTAGCTACAAGAAAACAAGCTGAGCAAAGGACAACACTATAGTGCAAATACCAACAGTTCCAAAAGTAAACTACGAAGGCTGTGGCCTTCCTATTTATACACTACGAAGGGCCTAGCAGCCCTCCTAAATTCAAGGGACTCGGTTGTTCCAACTGCTAGTAAATAGTCACTCTTCCCAAAGCTACCCGGCTGCCTTTAGAATTCGTTTTGGTGGCCTATTGAGCTCGACGGAGTTGAGGGTGGAGATTTCGAGGAAGGGCCATTTAATGCCAAAGACAACCTTCCTACGAATCCTCACCTCAAGCTTGGTTGTCACCTGGGCCATAATTGCTTGGTTTTGCTCCAAAATTTGTCCAAAAAACCTGAAATGACCACGTATTAGCCTCCTTGGTAGAGTGACCACCCTTATTCATTCAAATAACATAAACATACTAAAAAACATGCATAATCTATGAAAAATGGAGGATTGAACAAGGACAATTAGGAAAAATGAGCCCAATAAGTTACCCAATTCGGGGCTCATCATCACCCCGCTGCTAAATGGGTTGCTCATCCTCTGAGCAACTAGTCCAGCTCATCATCCTTTATGTCTTTGATCGCCTCCCTCACGTCCTAGGCCTCTGCGGTGATATCTTCTTCTCGGTCGTGGAATCCTGCTTTCCTTTCCACTTCCTCCCATTGTATACCTTCCTCCTCTTCCTTAACTCCTTCTAGCAATCCCAAAAGCAAAGGAGGACTGAATTTCAGGCCAATCCAATTGGCCTGCAAATTCTGCATCAACTATTTGTAGAGAGGTACCCTTGCCAAGGCTTCCCTCATCCTAGTGGGAGAGTGGTATTCCTTTATCTTCAAGCTGTGAGGCAATGTGTTCCACCGCCTTGTGCAGACATGCAGGTAGTTTTCTGCCAACAGTCTCTCCATGTCCTCAAAGTGGGTGATAGCTTGAGCCTGTTGCTCAATGTATTCCGGTAGATCCTGAGGGCTGTTGGCCAAGTGCTAGTGGGCGCTTATCACTGCTGAGGGGTCATCCGGCTCTACTCTGATCATGAGTGGCTCACTGATCTCTCTGCCTATGATACTACAGACCTCTGCTGCTCTCTTCTCCTCATGACTCACCAAAGAGTCCATGGCCATAATTTGGACATCTCCTATCACCATGTTGGGATCCCATGCATTCATGTTCGGAAGGGCGAAGTTGTGCAAGTAGAACTCTGATAATTTGGCCCTGTCCTCTGATGAACTACTGCTACATAGAACTGCAAATTGATGATAATTTTGGAATGGGGTGATGCTCCTTTGGGCCAAGGTATTGATCTGAAACTGTAACCACTGATCCTTGAGGTATAGGGCATAGGATTTGGCAGGCTGCCTACTCTGTAGAGCTTCCATTGCCCAGCTGGCCATGCAGCCTAGTTGGGCCTCCTTTTCTTGTACCTGCTGTTTCAGAGACTGTATCTCCAAGCCTGCTTGCAATTCTTTTTCCTGTAGTTGTCGATTCAGTGTCTCAATTTCGGCCTGCATCCCTTCTCTTCTCTGTTGTTCACCAGGGATATCTTTGGCTGTTGTGGGCTCCTCCTGTTGCTGTTGTTCTCCCAAGATGTGAGGCCTGTCTTCCTTCCTCTATCCCTGTAACTGTAGCTGCTGTCTAAGCAGCTCATTTTCTTCCTGTAGCTTGACCCGCTGGCTACTCTCCACATGTCGTACCATAGCCAATTCCCTTCTTGCCTCTTTGAGTTGTTCCTCCAAAGGACCTATATCTGCCACACCCTTGGACTTAGAGATTTTCATCCAAGTGTGGGTCCTCACTCTCTCTTCTTCTAGCGCAAGGAAAAGTGGCACTGTGAATTTTTGAGGAATGATCTTTCCGGCCTATAAGAAGTTATAGTAGGAGCCCAAGCTGGGCTGGGGGCTAGGTTCCACAATGTTCTCCACCTTTTCTTCCTCCTGTGGTGATTTAGCTGCCTCACTTTCCATTGCTTCGGTCTCCTTTAGCCTAGCCAGTGTTTCCTATAGAATAGTCTCAGCATCCTGTAGAGAGGCCTTTGTGTCCAACATTTTCATTCTTTCTCTCCAGGTGGATGTCTTCGGGCTTCCCCGTTCATAAGTGATGGATGCCTTGGAGGGAGACCTCTCCTTTTGTGTGGTAGGGGTGTCTACAATTGTGATTGGTTCTTTTGATGGTGGCTAGGATCTGCCAGTCTTAATCCTCACGCTCCTTCTTGCCTTAAAATACATGGAAGGCTCCCTCTTTCACTTCCCCTTCTGCTTAGGATATGTGCTTAGGTGGCCAGCACAGCTGCTGCCTCCCTAGCTAAGATCTCAAGTGATTTTTCCTTCTGTTGCCCTTTTTCCAGACTTCCCGTAGAAATTCCTGTGCTGACTGTTTTCTGGCTTCCTGTAGAAACAGTTTTCTGGCTTCCTGTAGAAACAGTCTTCACTGTTTTGGCCTGCTTGGCTGGGGGTGCCTTCTCTTTTAATTTTGCTATGGTTTCCTTGGGTGTGCCCTCACTTGCTTGGACTTTTTCAGTCCTCTCTGCCCTGATTTGCAACCATTTCTCCCTTGGCGTTTGTGCCTTTATTCCACCCATAGTTTTGGGCTTAACAGCTTGGCCTTTCTGTTGTTTCTCTTGTTTCTCTTCTTGCTCTTTCTGTGGTGGTCTATCCTGGGTTTCCTTACCCTTGGCTTTCTCTTCTGCCTCAATGTGCTCCCTTTCCTCACTGCTGGATGAAGTGAGTTCCTCGGCCAGAATTCGGATATCATCATCCTTGGACATATTGCAGAAAATCTCCCAGGAGAGAGGGACAGTATAGGTATGGAGGGCATCTTCTACTAGAAGCTTGATAAGCCCATGATGAGCCAGCTGGTCCAGTGTCCCTTCCTTCAATTTTGTGCCACACTCCATTAATGATTGTAGGAGGAAATATGGGATGCTTAACTTTTGTTCTGTGGGTAAATCCATCTTATGCCTGAGTTCAGTTAGCAACCGGAAGTGATAACCATATACAATACTGAACCGCCCCTCACAGGTAATGTATTTCATGATCTGAAGGCTGACCTCGCTCCAAAATGGATGTAGGCTGGCTCTCCAGACCCCATTTTTATCCTCTGAAAACTGTTCCTCTGGTAGGAAGAATTCCTTTTTGGCTTTTTGGCCCAATGCCCTCTCCTCTTTGCTCTAGGGTATCCCCAATGGCAGATCAGTGACGCGACTAATGAGTTGTGGGGTAAGTTTTAAGGTCAACCCTTTGAAATTTACAGTGGCCAGTATCTTGGATTTAGGCTGCAGGGACATTAAGAAATCTTCTATTACCTCATCATCATGACCTTGGATTCTGTCACAGAAGGTCATCCAATTGGCATGGGTAAATAGGTCTACCACCTCGGGAGTTTCTCACAATTTCCTGGAATCTGAGGGTTCCTTTCTGATAAACCCTCCTGGTATAGTGAGAATGGTCTGTTTTGGCTTGTGTTCTGATTAGAAGGGGAATTCTGTGTATGGTTTCCTCCTTTGATCCTCAGGACAGGGTTTCTCAGATGTTTGTATCTCACTTTGCACCAATTCCCTCATTATAATGTTGTTGCTACCCAAAAATTGACTATCAAAAGGGAATTAGGCTCTCACAGACAGAGTGCAAAGCTTAATTTTCACACCAACCACATACAAGTCACATTCTTCATGCACAGGTTAGCCCTTATAGTGGTTTATCGTTTCTACAGGAGGAATTTGTTAACAGGAGCCGTGGAGGAGAATGTGATGCAGAACCAACTGAAAAAAAAAAAAATTGTGTATCACACAGGCAAACTACTATTCTTGACCCACAGGCAGATTTTCTTCTAATTCTCCTACTCCAGATAGTTTAATTCACCACCTTTCGAAATATCATGCATGGGAATGGTGTTTTCGGGCCTACCTCTCTTCCAATTTCGACGCAGAAAGTCCAGGTTTTTCTGCTCTGGGAGGCTATGCCGCGTTTCCTGTAGAGCTCCTTCCTGTAGAGAGCTTTTCCGGCTTTTGGAGGGTATCACGGTGCTTCTGAACGAGCTTGGGATGCGGGAGGATTTTGAAACGGGCCGAGAAGCTCGGGCTAATGAACTGCAGAGGAGGAGGATGCGTACTTTGCTGAAAAACGGTTGCAAGTGTAAATGACAGTGGTTAATGTGAGTTCTCTGGCCGAACGATTTTGAATTACGGCGCAATTCATGGTGAGGGGGTGAGGTGTCCAAGCCGATCCGTTAGCCAACATCACGGCCATCATTCTTCAGCGTGTCTTTGACCGCCATTTCCTTTCTCTGCCATTACCCACCGTCATCACTGCCAATCCGCCGATTCTCCCCGACTGGACACTTCCCACATGTCGGCTCTTCATCCCTTTGGTGGATTCGAGTGTAACCGAGCTTGTTCGGATCCCACGAGGCCATTCGACTGACTGTGGGTGGCCAGTTGACTAGCCACCAAATTCGTTCAATCCGCACCATTTCACAGACATGCAGTTTTCAGAGTATAGTCTATGCAATTTGACGAATAATGTTAGACACTTACCTGTGTGGCCGTGGACGTGTTCTGTAGGCTTCGAGATGTGGAACGATGGCTTTGCTTACTGCTGCTTCGTGCACAAGTGCTGGAACTCCTTCGTTCATTGGCTGATGCTATATGCAAGGCTTCGGGACCCGATCCTCTAGTTGTGAACGTTGCATGCACGGCTCTGTCTTTTCTCAGCTATTGAGGAGGTGTTCACGTCCAAGTGGAGCTTGTTCCATGTCTCCTGTGTCAATTTCAACTGTTATTGACTCCATAGTATGTGCTCCAGACGGATCAGCTGCTACAGGATTCCTGTAGGACATCCTGTAGCTGCTTCTCCTCCTGGGATGCATGCTTAAACGAGCAAGGTTGTATTCATGGATGAAGGGTCCTGATGGAGCTTTGATAGGTAGAGTGTGCAAGCCTTTGTGTACTTGATTTGTCACTTGGGAAAAAAAATTCAATCTGAGGAAAACAGGACTCTTTGCATGACTGTGCAGGAATACAAGACCAGATAGTTGTAATGGCGGTGGAAAGAGATGAAACTAGTGATGGATGGAAGAGAGGGGTGGCTGCAGGCCTCATCAATAGACTTCAAGCTTTAAATCCCTTTCTAGAATCGATTTTGGCCTGCCCGAAGGCTTTACAGGATGTTTCCTGTAGAAATGCAGAACTTCCTGTAGAAAGCCCCAAAACTTCCTGTAGAAAGCTTAGAACTTCCTGTAGGAGGTTGAATCTCGACCCGAATGTGTTCAAATCCTGGAAAAAGTGAGTGGCCATGGAGGGGGTGTCTGTGAGGATGTCTGGTAGCTTGGTATGGACCCCTGTCCTCGTTTTGCGCGACCTTCTTTATCTGCACTGTATTCCCTGCAACCTGCAATAATTCCAGAGATTAGACCTGTTTCTTTTTCTTCTTCTCTTTTTTCTTTTTCTTTTTTCTTTTTTTCTTTTTGAGAGACAGCAGGGGTGCCTCCATGAGGTTTTCACCCCCACTATCTACCTTGGGCGCCTCAGAGAGGTTTTCGCCCAAGGATCTTTTTTATTCCATTTCTTTATTTTCTGAGAGACAGCTGGGGCGCCTCCATGAGGTTTTCACCCTCACTGTCTGCCCTGGGCGCCTCAGAGAGGTTTTCACCCAGGGATCTTTTTATTCCCTTTTTTTTTTGATGATCAAGGTGTGGCTGGAATAGAGGCAGAACCCTGCTCTACTACCAGCACTAATTTTTCCACAGTTTCAATGAACTCCTGCCTCGAAAGGGGTTTCTTGTAGATTTTCAATCGATGCCCATTGACAAGCATGGGGATGGCTTCTTCATCAATGGTCCTGATAAGGACTGAACCATTTTCATTGCATTTCTCCACTGTATATGGTCCTAACCATCTTGTCCTCAGCTTTCCTTTGAAATCCTTGTATCTTGAGTCATACAGCAGCGCCCAATCTCCCGGCTGGAATTGCTTTTCATTAAGGTGTCGGTCATTCCATATCTTCCTTTGGAGTTGAACTACTTCTGAGTGGAGGAGGACCTGCATTCTGTGTTCATCTAATCCATTCAGCTGCAATAATCTTTCACGTTGAGCATGACTGAGATCTAGGTCTAGCTGAGCTGCCACCCTTAATGTATTGTACTCGAACTCTATGGACATCAAAGCTTTCTTCCAATAGACCAGCTCATAAGGTGTGAAACCTGTTGTAGTCTTCCAAGTGGTGTTGTAGGCCCAGGTGGCCTCAACCAGGCGATCTGCCCAATCCTTTCTGCTGCTGCTCACAACCTTAGTCAAAATCCATTCCAATGCTCTATTAGGGACTTCCACCTGCCCATTTGCTTGGGGATGATATGGGGTGGAAGTCCTGTGCTTGATCTTGTGATGAGCGAGCAAATCTTCAATCAGGTTGGAGGTGAACTGGCTTCCTTGATCGGTGACTAACTCTCTTGGATAGCCAAACTTGTAGAAGATATTTTCCCTTAAAAACTCAGCCACCTTTTCTTTTGTTGCTGCTTTGATTGCCTTTGTTTCTGCCCACTTTGTCAGATAGTCCGTGAACACAATGATGTAAGCCCTCTGCTTTGAAGGAGGGTTGATAGGACCCAAAAAGTCCATGCCCCACTTCTCAAATGGCTCGAAGGTCACTTGAGGTTGGAGAGGCATTTCATCCCTTGGATTTGGTTTCCCCATCCTCTGACATCGGTCAAACTGGCTGATGTATCTTCTAACATCTTGATGAAGAGTAGGCCAATAGTAGCCTGCCTGTAGAATTTTGAAGGTAGTACTTTTTGTTGCAAAGTGGCCCCCACAAGGTTTGTCATGACAGGTTAGGAGGATGTCAAAGACTTCCTCCTCCCTAACACAACGCCTCAAGATCTGATCTGGGCCAAGTTTGAACAGGTTGCCCCCGATCCAAGTGAACGGGGCACTCTTCCTTATAATTATGCTCTTCTCCTTTAAGGATAGATGCGGAGGGAACTGTGCTGAGACCAAGTAATTTGCTATATCAGCAAACCATGGAGAGAGTACTGAGATAGCAAATAGATGTTCATCTTGCATCTAGTCATCCACTGTTCCTTCTTCATCTACAGGCAAATCCAATCTAGACAAGAAGTCAGCAACAACATTTTCCTTACCTGGCTTGTCAACAATAGTCAAATCAAATTGCTGCAACAAAAGTAACCATCTAATAGTACAAGCATTGACATCAGGCTTATTCATTAAATATCTAATCGCAGCATGATCAGTGTGTACAAATGTTTGATAACCAGTGATGTAGTGTCTGAACTTGTTTAGGGAATGGACTACAGCCAAGAACTCTTTCTCGGTTACAGTATAGTTCATTTCTTCCTTGGACAGGTTTTTGATGACGAAGTATATGGCATATGGCACTTTCTCCTCAACTTGTCCTAAGGCTGCCCCTATGGCTTTGTTCGAGGCATCAGTGTGGATATGGAAAGGTAGGGCCCAGTTTGGACCTCTTAAGATCGGGGCGGACACCAGCTTATCTTTCAACTCATCCAGTGCCCCTTGACAGTTGTCAGTCCATTTAAACTCAACATCTTTCCCTAAGAGGCCAAACAATGGCGAGGCTAGCTTACTGAAGTCTTTAATGAATCTTCAATAATATCCTGCTAAGCCTAGGAAACTCCGAACATCTCTTACCTTTTGAGGAGGTGGGACCTTTTGGATGATAGCAATATTATTAGGATCCACCTGTAATCCTTGCCGAGAAATGGTATGACCTAGCACGGTCCCTTCAGTCATCAGGAATTCACATTTTTCGAGACTGAGGGACAGGTTCATCTCAATGCACTTGGTTAGAACTTTTCCCAAATTAGTCAATGCTTCTTGGAAGTTGGACCCATAAGGAGTAAAGTCATCCATATAGATTTCTACCGAATCATAGACCAACTCAGAAAAGATGATCAATACAGCTCTCTGGAAAGTGGCAAGAGCGTTGCATAGCCCAAAGGGAAGGACTTGGTAGGCAAAGGTACCACATGGACAAGTGAAGGTGGTTTTATCTTGGTCTTCCGGGCTTATTTGGATCTGGTTATACCCGCTGAACCCATCTAGGAAAGAGAAGAACTTCTTCCTTGCCAGTCCATCCAACACTTGATCTATGAAAGGCAAAGGGAAATGGTATTTCTTGTTGGCTTTGTTAATTTCTCGGTAATCTACACAAATTCTCCACTTCCTGTTCTTCTTGGGCACAAGCACTAGAGGTGAGACCCACTCACTATCGGAGATAGGGTAGATGAATCCTACATCCAACAATTTTTGCAATTCTTCTTTGACAATGTCTTTAAGGGCTGGATTCATTCTCCTCAGAGGCTACCTGACTGGTTTACAATATTCTTTAATGTAAATGTGATGGGTACAGACCGAAGGATGGACTCCTTTCATCTCCTTATAGCTCCAAGCGAAAGCATCTAAATGATTGTTCAGTAAGCTACACAGCTCCTTCTCCTGGGAGGGAGATAGGGAGGAGCTGATCTTTAAAGTTCTTTTGGGACCAAACTCCACATTCTTAACTCTGGGAGAGGTTGGATCAGTCACACAGAGGTCCACTAAGGTGCTGGCTTGGGTATCTTCCACCAATTCCTCTAAGGACAGTGCACTGGGAGGTGGATTTTGAATCAAAGTCTCAATCAAATCATCCTCGGTTTAAGGGCCTCCCCTGGTGGTTTCTACTGTGCATAATGGTGCACAGTAGACCTCATCCTCATCTCCTTCTTCCAACCAGAGTGGTAATTCATGTTCTAGCAGAGGTTGGGCAGGAGGATATAGGACTAGCTGCTTGGACATAGGCCCATTCTTGATGGTCATGCTTCCAGCTCGACAACTGATGTAAGCATCCGCAGTGGCTAACCAAGGCCTTCCCAAAATGAGGGGGTATCCAGTGAGCTTTGCCTTTGGCTGAAGGACCAAGAAGTCCACAGGGTACTCCCAAGAGTCAACAGAGACCAAGACATCTTCCACAATCCCTTTGGGAGTCACGGTGGAGCGATCTGCCAACTGCAGGACTGTCGAGGTCTTCCTTAAGGAACTCTGAGGGTTGAGTTTGAGTATGGTGTCCCTAGTCATCACATTAATGGCAGCCCCTAGATCAAACAAGGTATGGGGGATTATGGTGCCATTGATGTGGACATCAACTACAGGACTCCCAGGGTCCAAATACTTTGGATAGATTACTTGCCCCAACATTAGATTGGACAGTTGTCCAATGACATTGATAGTCGAGGCATCTCTTTCGCCTGCCTGGGTGCCTGAAACACTTCTCCTTAATCAATTTGTTGTATATTGGTACATCTTTGATGGCCTGGAGAAGTGGTATTTTCACACACAACTGTTTCAGTTCTCCCTGAAGTTCAGTCTCCTCTGGGTTTGGTTGTGTGGTTACTGTTAGTCACTCAGGAAAGGGTGGAATGGCTTTGGGTTCACTTTCCTATTTCTCTTCCTCTTCCTCTGGGGGAGGAGGTTGGCGATCTGGAAGGGTCTTCCCGGATCGCAGGTTGATCTCCTGGATCTCCACAGCATAGGTAGAACATGTTGTCTCCCCAGTGTATACCTGTTGGGCTTGTCAGTTGTTGGGGTTCGGGTTCGGTTGAGCAGGCATCTGGGGTTGTCTTAGAGGAGCAGGAGGTAATGGTTGTGGCTGAGCCGGTGTTGGAGGTAGAATGGTGGGAGGAGAGTTGTATTGGAGCCTCCACCCCAGTTGAGGTGCATTCCACTGAAGTTGTGGCTGGACATGTGAGTGAAACAAATTAGCAGTGGGTTGAGTATGGTATTGAGGTGGATAAGACCACGGAGGAGGTGCAGACCAGGAAGGATGAGCAGGGGGACCCCAAGAAGGCATGTGAGCAAATTGGTTGGGGCTATAATAAGCTTGGGATGTCCCTTGCATCCCCTTCTGGTAAGGTCTGGGTCCATGCGGCCTCCTTTGGTTGAGGAAGTAGAGAGGTTCAGTGGGTGCCTCAGTCCCTTGGTATATGGCTTTGAATCCAGGTAAGGTTGGGCATTGGTTTGTGGGGTGGTTTTCCTCACAAACGAAACATACCTCTATTGAGTGCAATGGACACTCATTCTTAGGGTGCTTCCTCATACATCTAGGACAAAAAATGGCTAAAGCCCTCTCAGCTTCCTCTTTCTTTTGTTGGATTCGGAAGGTATCGAGTTGCATGGAAATGGTCTGTCTCATCTCACTTTTGAGGTCTTCCATCTGATTAGCAAACTCATGCTTGGAGAAGGTAGTACTAGCTGAAAGTGGATTCCCCCGACAATGGTGCCAAAAAGAGTCGTGAGTTCCAGTATTGCAGCAATACTGTTGCAACTCCTGGGACTCCCTTCTTTACTTTTATCAACCCGGTAGTTCGTAACAAACTTGGAAGCGACGGTGCTTTATGCACAAGTACTAGCTCTTGTTGCAGCTGTCACTTGGTTAGCTGGCACAAGTCTGCTAGGAGCTTAAGCCAACTTCTATGAGCTCTGAGAAGAATCTTTTTAACTGATGGACGAAAGCTAACTCAAAGAAGACTGATCTACTTGCAGAAGGAAACTGGAAAGCTGAAAGGAAACATAAACCCTAACAAACCCTAATTTTACCAGCTAGCCCTACTGGTGCAAGGAAGAGGATGCAAGCTATTGAAATAGATGCCACTGACTTCTAGGAAGGTAAATACATGTATCTAAGCTACTTCTACAGTAACATCTGAAAAAACATCTTTTTGTATTTTTGAATAAGTTGCCAGAATTATCATGCATGCGATTTGACTGTTTTTACTGTGCAGAGGTGGATTGATGAGAGGAAATGCTTAGAGGAGGTCGGGAAGATTCAAAGAGGGCCTAAGGGGTCCCTAACACCCTTCCAGAGAGTTTCACAGAGTTTGGCTATCAAGAAACCTCATTCGTGAGCCTCTATAGGAAGTCTGCAGGGGTTCTACAGGATGTCTGTAATTTTCTACAGGTTGTTCAGAGATGGGATTTTGGAGGATGGATGGAGAGAGAAAGGTGCAGGAGGGAGTATGGAGGTAGGATAAGAGTTTGAGGTGGTCTAGGACTTGGTGGAAGGAGTTGAGGAGAGATGTAGATGGCTGGATTTGTTCAAGGAGGACTGAAGCAATGTTGCACAAAAATTAGGGTTATGTGAGCAAATGGAAAATGTGAGGCAAGAATTCGAATTAGGGGATGGAGCAGATGGGATTGATGGAGTATGGGCAGATAGATAAATGGTATAGGTGCTCCGCAAGTTGTTTTTCCAGCTGAACCAACGAAGACTTGTAAAATCTGAGACCTAGTTACGTTGACCTAACCTGATCTAGCTAACAGTAAAGAGAATGAACAGAAGTTTTATTTGCAAGGAAACCATTTATATTAACTATAAAACGAAGCATTCAAGAATCTGAACATGTAACCAACTTCTGCAAATGAAAATCAAACACTAATGATTGCATGGCAAAGCAAAGTCAGTGTTTTTGTGGGCAGCAAGGTCACCTTGATCCCAGCTCCTAATCCCACTGAGGGAGAGGTGAAATCAGAGGTGTTTGATGGCCCTTTTCTGAAGCTTTTCCTTGTTAATAACCTATCAACTCTATCTGAACATCAAAAGTCTCTCTAATCATCAACAGTGACCTATTTAATCAGCAAGATTTAATCTACTTAACAGAAATGATTTTGCAAATACATAAAGAACAAATAACAATACATAAAGGAGGCCTTAGCACTCGGGTTGGGCCCAACCCCAAGAGCTGCAGGCTCCTATAAAGGACTCAGATCTAATGCCAAGTAAAGCTGCTTCTCATTACTCAAAAATAATCATCACAAGAAATTTATACAGCAGTAGCTACAAGAAAACAAGTTGAGCAAAGGACAACACTATAGTGAAAATACCAACAGTGCCAAAAGTAAACTACGAAGGCTGAGGCCTTCCTATTTATACACTACGAGGGGCCTAGCAGCCCTCCTAAATTCAAGGGACTCAGCTGTTCCAACTGCTAGTAAACAGTCACTCTTCCCAAAGCTGCTTAGTTGCCTTTACAATTCATTTTGGTGGCCTATTGAGCTCGGAGTTGAGGGTGGAGATTTCGAGGAAGGGCCATTTAATGCCAAAGAAAAGCTTCCTACGAATCCTCACCTCAAGCTTGGTTGTCACCTGGGCCATAATTGTTTGGTTTTGCTCCAAAATTTGTCCAAAAAACCTGAAATGACCATGTATTAGCCTCCTTGGTAGAGTGACCACCCTTATTCGTTCAAATAACATAAACATACTAAAAAACATGCATAATCTATGAAAAATGGAGGATTGAACAAGGAAAATTAGGCAAAATGAGCCCAATAAGTTACCCAATTCAGGGATCATCAGGTGTTTCCACTCATTTCTCCTCTGCATGTGGTTGCTTCACATCATTCAGAGGTTCCTCCTTTGGAGCTAAAATCTCCTCAACCGCATGTAGTTGAAGCTCCCTCTTAAGGGAACACCTCATGGCATTATCTTCATTGAACTTCACATCTCTGTGAACCACTGTCACCCTATTGATTGGTAGGTACACATGATAGTTATGAGGTGTATCAGTTTACCCCACAAATATGCCCAACTCAGCTATTCGCTCTAGCTTTTTCCATGCATATTTCATAACGTGGTAGTAGACTGATGAACCAAAGATCCTAAAGTGTGCCACATCTAGATTCTTCCCTGAAAAATCCTCTTCAAGTGTAGTCATCCCGATAATTTGATGAGGGATTATGTTCTATAAATAAATAGTTGTGTTGCATGCTTCAACCCACAAGTGTAATGTTAGGGCCTGATCATGTAACATTTCCCATGTGTCTCCCACAATACTTCTTTTCTTTTTTTTCAGCCACCCCATCCTGTTGTGGGTTATGAGGTGCTATCAACTCTCATTTGAATGCCTTTTAATGCACATAATTTTTTGAACTCATTCGACACATGCTCTCCACCGTTATCGCTTCTAAGAGCTTTAAATTTCCTGCTAGTATCGTTATCAACCAGTGCTTTAAATTCACAAAACTTAGTGAACATATGATCTTTCTTCTGCATTAAGAAAATCCATCACTTATGAGAAAAACAATCAACAAATATTACATAATACCTATTCTTGGCAATGGATGATGTTGAGAATGGTCCAAACACATATGAGTGAACTCAATCAAGGATCAACTATGCTCGATTGTCTTTTTCATGAAATGAAGCTTTGTGTACTTCCCCAATGTACACCTTTTTCATGTGTCTTGTTTCTATAGTTTACCCTTGGGAAGACCTACAGATATTTTTTGCAATATCTTCAAAGAGCCATGGTGCAAGTGACCCAATCTCCTGTGCCACAACTCACCGATGTCTCGGCTCTACACCTTCTCTACTTTAGTTCTCAAAGTATCACACCTCCAACCTTTAGAGGTTCTTACCTCGAACCCCTATCCACTTCACCTATCCTGTGGCTATGTGACGAAGGAACGCCTTTCCCTTACTACATGTCACATCATAGCCTCTATCCTTCAAAATGGCAACATAAACCAAGTTCTTCTTCAAACACGGAGCATACATAACATCTCTCAAAAAGACGAGAGAACTAGACTCCCTCTAAAAGGTAACTATATCGATGTTGGTTGTGTTATACCTCCCATCCTCACTCATATTGATATGCATCTGGAGATCCTTCTCCTCCAAGTTACTGTAGAGATCTTTGTTAATGGTCATATGGAATGAAGCTCCACTATCCAGGTACCACACACTACCCATCATCGATGACACCATACAAGCGATGAGGGTAAAATCTAGTTCGAACTGTGAAGCAAGAGCTTCACCTGCCACTCCTCCTAAGGGATTCTTACCAGCCTTCTTGTGTGGACACTTTGTGGCAAAGTGTCCCATCTCGTGATAGTGAAAACACTTTATTTTTGACATGTCCTTCTTCTTTCTGCCACAACAAGAATCTAATTTGGAATGGGATGACTGCCCCTTCCCTTTCTTTGCCTTACCAGCTAAGGAAAAATTCTCCTCATCATCATGATTTGATGAGGATCCGTCTCTGGTGTTCCATCGAATCTCTTCCTGTACCAAGTCGGACCACAATCGCTCCCACTCTGGTAGCTTCTCCCTCCCATTAACTGAGTCCTGGTAACTGTGCCAGCTCTTGGGAAGTCCTAGAAGTGCTAGGCTCACCAGATCATCTTTAGCAATAGTAATCCCGACACTTCCAAGCTCATCCTGGCATTGGGTGAATTTTATAAAGTAATTCGGAATTGAGTCACCCTTCTCCATATTGATCCTTCTAACTTTCTCCTTTAGTGCCAGCTTCCTATGGTCACTACTATTTTGAAACAGGTCCATCAATTCCTTCCACTTTGCAAATGGAGTTTCCTTATTGTGGATATTCGAGACAATATGATCTCGAACTTGTTCTAGTATAATCCTGCTCACCTTTGCCACACACTTTCTCCATTCAGCCATATCTTTAGCATTCGATGCTAGAGGCTTTGTAATATAATGATCTATGAATTCCTTTAGCCTATTGTCTTCCAACACTACCTCCATCTTGTCCTTCTAAGCTATGTAATTTGAGCTGCCCTCCAGGGCATACTAAAGTCTCAAACCATAGAATGACATCCTATTGACTCTGAAGTATGAACTGTGCATTCAATTTCACCTACACAACAAGCTCATATTCTTCTCTTCTATAATGTCTTTAGCTCTGATACCATGTAGATATTTACTTGTAGATTCAAAATTCTTATGTAATATGCTAAAAAAAAAGACTTGAATCTACTCTACTAATCAGTGGAAACAAAAATTGATCAATGAAAACACTAAGCAGAAAAGGAAGAATTTTAATCACACATAACACAATATTTCTATGGGGAAATAAAATGCTCAAGTCCTTGACTATGTATATTGCATTAACCATAATATATAAGAAGAAAATAAAATGCTTGTTCAACCCGAAAATTCTCTGCACAAGTACAATCTATCTCTCTACTTCACAAACCAACTCAAGCCAACACTTAGCCAATTTTGTTTCTTACCAGGAACTTAGATCCTTATGCAATTCTTGAGAGAATTAGCTCATATTTAATTGGAAAAATACCTCACTACAACTGTTCAATCCATCATAGGCCTTCTACTAATTACATGCACCATCTGTACAACTCGGAAAATTACACAATTGATAGTACACTACCCCTGGACTCTAATGTCAACTAGGTATTTCTTAGAACTGACATGCATGAGTTTTTTATGAGTGAATAATCAGTTAACTGGTGTAGCATTGAAGCTTCTCCCCACTACTAGACCTCCTACTAGTTCCTCCAACTGTTTAAACTAGTTCAACTAACTATAACTCAATTAGACTGATTTAATTAATTACAACTCAAAATAACTCAACATGGGCCCCTAAAATTTTGGAATCACTCTACATGACTCTAGATAGACTTCCAACTCAAATTTATTGAGACAACTAAGTCAAATTAACTTATTTAACTATTACAAGTTGCTGTGAGAATATAATTACAATTTAATTCCTAATTTAATTCAAGGACAAATTAAATTAGGATTTCTTGTTGCTACTTCTAACACTCCCTCTCCACAACAAAGGGATTATCTTCTACCCGAATCCTACCTCTATGAAACTTGAATTTTCATCTTGACAAGGCCTTTGACAAAATATATGCATCATGCTCCTCTGTAGCAATTTATTCCAACAACATGATTCTCCTCTACACACAATCTCGAAGATGATGATACAAGATATCAATATGCCTGGACTAATCATGAAAAACTAGATTTTCAAAGAGTTTGATACAACTCTGACTATCATATTAAATCACTTTTAAATCCATCTACTGACCAAAAAAACCAATTAGAACCTTCCTCATCCAGATAGCCTCACAAGATGCTTGACTAGCAGCCATGTACTTTGTTTTTGTCGAACTAAGTGAAATTGATCTCTGCTTCCTGTTATACCAAGAAACAAACATTGACACAATAATGAAGATCCATCTTGATGTGCACTTCCTATAATATGGACTCCCTACCCAATCTGCATCTGTGAAGCCTTGAAGCTTCACTCCCTCTGTCCTTTTGTACCAAAGACCAAACTGAGTGGTGCCTCTGAGGTATCTCAACACATGTTTAGTTTCCTTCCAATACATTTTGGTTGGCTTAAGCATATCCTAACTAAGATATTTAACTGCATAACACATGTTCAGTTGTGTGTTCACCAAATACATTAGTGAACCCATAAGCTACCTATAAATAGTAGCCTCCACTACTTCACTGGAAGTAGCATCCTCCTGCCTCCAATTACCAACTAGAGGAGTCTCCATGGGTTTAATGCTCTCTATATGGAACTTCTTCCGTATGTCATTGGAATATTTTCCCTGAGATACAACAATTCCTCATCTCCTTGCCATAATTCCATACCCAGAAAGTAGTGCTTGAGCCCCAAGTCCTTCATTTCAAACTATCTTGCAAGATCCTCTTTGCAAGACTTGATCAATTTATCATAACATATCAAAATCAAATTTTCAACATATAAAATAATAGTCAATAATTTACCTTCAAACATAATATGGTAAAGATTCACATCTTCTTCACATTTGGTGAAGCCCAACCCAGTGAAATAGCTATCGATACTAGTGTACCAAGCACGAGTTGCTTGTTTCATTCCATACAACGCTCACTTGAGTCTGAACACATGTGACTCCCTATTGAAGGTCTCAAATCCTTCAAGCTATCTACACCTCTTCATTAATCATGTCATTGAGGAATGTTGTATTTACATCCATATGATGTATCTAGATCCCATATGCACTAACAGTGGTATAATGGATCTAATTGACGAGTACATTGCTACAGGACAAAAAATCTCATCGTAATCAATTCCCTCCACCTTAGAGAATCCTCTGGACACAAACCTAGCCTTATGCTTCTCCACACTACCATTAGCTACTTGATTTACCTTATAAAGCCATTTGGAACTCACCACTGACTTGTCTATTGGTCTTGGGACCACTTCCCAAACATTGTTCCTGATAATGGAGTCATACTCCTCAACCATGGAATCAACCCAAACTGGTTGCTGCACTGCTTCCTCAAAAGAGGATGGCTCAATCTCTACACTCCTGCTCATCAGAGCCATGTAGCTAGTGTACCTCTCTGGTGACCTCCTCTACCTGTGCTGTGATGTGGGTGCTCCCACATTATCTCTAGCATCATGCAATAACTTGTCAGCCTCTCTAGTGTGCTTTCTCCCATCTCTGGAAGACTCTACATGAGTGGGTGTTTCCACTCCCTACTCCTCTGCATGTGGCTACTCCACATCATCCTGAGGTTCCTCCTTTGGAGCTAAAATCTCCTCAACCACATGTAGCTAAAGCTCCCTCTCAAGGGAACATCTCATGGCCTTCTCTTCATTGAACTTCACATCTATGTGAACCACTATCATCCTACAGGTTTGCAGGTACACCAGATAGTTGTGAGGTGTATCAGTGTACACCACAAATATGCCCAACTTAGTTGTTGTCTCTAGATTTTTTTGTTCATCTATGGTAACATGGAAGTATATTGATGAACCAAAGATCCTAAGGTGTGCCACACCTGGTTTCTTCCCTAAAAAATCCTCTTCTGGTGTAGTCATCCTGAGAATTTGATGAGGGCTTATGTTTTGTAAATAAATAGCTATGTTGCATGCTTCATCCCACAAGTGTAATGGTAGGCCCTGATCATGCAACAATGCCCATGCCAATCCCACAATACTTATGTTCTTCCTTCCATCCACCCCATTCTATTGTGGGTTATGAGGTTCTATCAACTCCCATCGAATGCCTTCAGATGTACATAATTTTTTGAACTCATTCAACACATACTCTCCACCGTTATCACTTCTCATAGCTTTAACTTTCATGCCATTATCTTTCTCAACTAGTGCTTTAAATTCACAAAACTTAGCGAATGTATGATGTTTCTTTTGCATGAATAAAAGCCAACACTTATGAGAAAAATAATAAAAAAATATTACATAATACATGTGCTTGTCCGTGGATGATGTTGAGAACAATCCACACACATCTGAGTGAACTCGATCAAGGATCACCTATGCTAGAATGTCTTTGTCATGAAAGGTATTTTTGGCGTACTTCCCCAATGTACACCATTTGCATGTGTCTCTTTGATCTAGTGTACCCTTGGGAAGACCTATAGAAATTTTTTGCAAGATCTTCAAAGCACCATGGTGCAAGTGACCTAATCTCTTTTTCCACAACTCACCGATGTTTCGGATTTGCACCTTCTCTGCTCTAGTGCTCAAAGCAGCGCAATCTTCTACCTCGGACTTGTAGAGCTTATTTGCTCGAACCCCTATCTACTTCAACTATATTGTGTCTGTGTGATGAAGGAACACCTTTCCGTTAGTAAATATCACATCATAGCCTCTACCCTCCAACATCAAAACATAAACCAAGTTCTTTTTCAAACCTAGAACATACATAACATCTATCAAAGTGAGGGTAGAACCAGAATCCCTCTAAAAGGTAATTATACTGATGTTGGTTGCGCTATACCTTCCATCATCACCCATCTCTATGTGCATCTAGAGATCCTTCTCCTCCAAGTAATTGAAGAGATATTTGTTACTGATCATATGGAATGAAGCTCCACTATCCAAGTACCACACACTACCCATCATCAATGACACCCTACAAGTGATGAGGGTAAAATCTAGTTCAAACTATGAAGAAAGAGCTTCACTTGCTGCTCCTCCTGAGGGATTCTTACATACGTTCTTATGTTGACACTTTTTGGCAAAGTGTCCCATCTTGTGATAGTGAAAACACTTGATTTTAGACATTTCCTTCTTCTTTCCGCCCTAACAAGAATCTGATTTGGAATGGGATGACTTCCCCTTCCCATTATTTTCCTTACCATCCAAGGCATAATTATCCTCATCATCATGCTTTTAAAAGGATCCATCTCTAGTGTTCTTCCAAATCTCTTCCTGTACCAAGTCAGACCAAAATTGCTCCCTCTAGTAGCTTCTCCCTCCCATAAACTGAGTCCTAGTAAATATGCCAGATCTTGGGAAGTCCTAGAAGTGCTAGGCTCACTAGATCATCTTCAACAATATTAATCCCGACAATTCCAAGCTCATCTTGACATTGGGTGAACTTGGTCAAGTACTTCGTAATCGAGTATCCCTTCTCCATCTTGATCTTTCTAAGTTTGTCCTTTAGTGCCAGCTTCCTATGGTCACTACTATTTTTAAACAGGTTTGTCAATGCCTTCCACATTGCAAGTGGAGTTTCCTTGCCATGTAGATTCAAGGCAATATGATATTGAACTCCTTATAGGATAATCCTTCTTGCCTTTGCCACAGACTTTCTTCATTCAGTCGTATCTTTAGCATCCGTTGCTAGAGGCTTTGGAATATCATAATCTATGAATTCCTTCAACTCGTTGTATTCCAACACTGGCTCCATCTTGTCCTTCCAAGATATGTAATTCGAGTTGTCCTCTAGGGCATACTCAAGTCTCAAAACATAGAATGACATCTTTCTGAATCTGAAGTATGAACTGCAAATTCAATTTCATGTCCACAACAAACTCATATTATCCTCTTCTATAATGTCTTCAACTTTGATATCATGTATATTTTTACTTGTAGATTCAAAGTGCTTATGTAATATGCTAAAACAAAAGACTTGAATCTACTCTACTCATCAGTGGAAACAAAAATTGATCAATGAAAACACTAAGCAGAAAAGGAAGAATTTCAATCGCACATAACAAAATATTTCTCTAGGGAAAGAAACTGCTCAAAACCCTGACTATCTATATTGCATTAACCAGAATATCTGAGAAGGAAATACAATGCTTGTTCAACCCTAACAACCTCTGCACAAGTACAATCTATCTATCTACTTCACAAACCAGCTCAAGCCAACACTTCGCTAATTTTGTTTCCTACCAAGGCCCTACTTCCTTGCGCAATTCTTGAGAGAATTAACCCATATTTAATTGGAAAAATCCCTCACCACAACTGCATAATCCATCATAGGACTTATATTTATTGCATACACCATCTGTACAACTCACAAAATTATCAAAATGATATTACATTGCGCATGAACTCTAATCTCAACTAGTTCTTTCTCAAAACTGACATACATGAGTTATTTATGAGTGAATCATCGGTTAACTAGTGGAGAAATGAAGGTGCATTGAAGTTGCTCCCCACTACTAGACCTCCTACTAGTTCCTCCAACTATTTGAACTAGTTTAACTTACTATAACTCAGTTAGAACGAGTTAATTAATTACAACTCAAAAGAACTCAACATGGGCCCCTAAAATTTTGGAATCACTCTACATGACTCTAGATAGACTTCCAACTCAAATTTATTGAGCCAAATAAGTCAAATTAACTTAGTTCACTGTTAAGAGTTGCTATGATAATAGAATTACAATTTAATTCCTAATTTAATTCAAGGAAAAATTAAATTAGGATTTCTTGTTGCTATTTTTCACACTATGATGGTCAACAATGGACAATCATGGTCAACCATGGTTAGCCATGGTCAATCATGGTTAACCATGTTTTATAAAATCAAGCATGGTCAACCATGGTCGAGCGTTGCATTGTGACAAATATTGTCTCAATATGAAAATCAACCATGGTCATCCATGGTCCAATGTCGCACTATGACAAAGATTGTCTCTATATGAATATAAATCATGGTCAAGCATGGTTGACCATGGTCCAACGTTGCATTATGACAAGGATTGTCTCAACATAGAAACAAACCATGGTCAACCATGTTTATTTTAGGTTTTATAATATTTATTGGGGGTTTATATACTTTGGGTTTATAATTTTCATCCTTTAGGTTTATAATATCAATCCCTTAGGTTTATTAATTTAAAGGTTCATATTCCTAGGGTTTAATATTATTCACTAAGGTTTATAGTCCCTTGGACTTTTAGTATTAATCCCTAGGGTTTTTAATATCAATCATGGTCAATCATGGTCAACCATATGTTATAAAATCAACAATGGTCAACCGTGATCAAATGTCTCATTGTGGCAAAGATTGTCTTAATATTAAAATCAATCATTGTTTCAACCATTGTCCAACATCGCATTATGACAAACAATGTCTCAATATGATAATCATGAGAAACTATGGTCAATCATGGTTAATCATGGTCAACCATGGTCAATCATGGTCAACCTTGGTCAACCCATGTTCAACCATGTTTTGTAAAATCAAACATGGTTATCCATGGTTAATCATGGTCAACCATGTTCGAACGTCGAATTGTGACAAAAATTGTCTTGATATGAAAATAAACCATGGTTAAATATTGTCAACCATGGTCCAACATTGTGTTGTGACAAGGATTGTCTCAATACGAAAATCAACCATGGTCAACCATGTTTATTTTATTGTTTATAATATTTATCTTAGGGTTTATATAGCTTGAGTTTATAATATTAATCCCTTCAGTTTAATATTTTTCCCTTGGGTTCATAATCCCTTGGGATTTTAGTATTGATCCCTTGGGTTTATTATTCCCTTAGGTTTATAATATCAATCCCTTGGGTTTATAATAACAATCAAGGTCAACCATTGTCAATCATAGCCAACAATGGTCAACCATGGTCAACCATGGTCAACCCTGGTCGAATGTTGCATTATGACAATGATTGTCTCAATATGAAAATCAACCATGGTCAACCTTAGGCCAACTTAGCATTGTGACAAAGATTGTATCGATATGCAAATAAATCATGGTCAAGCATGGTTAAGCATGGTCCAATGTCACATTGTGACAAGGATTGTCTCAATATGGAAAATAACCATGGTCAACCATGTTTATTTTAGGGTTCATATACCTTGGGTTTACAATATTTATACCTTGGGTTTACAATATTTATACCTTGGGTTTATTACTCCCTTGGGTTTATAATATCAATTTCTAGGGTTTATTAATCTAAGGGTTCATATTCCTAGGGTTAATATTATTCTGTTAGGTATATAATCCCTTGGGTTTTTACTATTAATCCCTATGGTTTATTATTCCTTTGGGTTTATAATATCAATTATGGTCAAACATGTTTTATAAATTCAATCATGTTCAACCATGGTCCAACATCACATTGTGACAAATATTGTCTCAATATGAGAATCTACCATGGTCAACCATGGTCCAATGTTGCATTGTGACAAAGATTTTGTCGATTCCATGGCCAAGCATGCTCCAACATCATAAACCATGGTCATAATGATTAATCAATATCTCTACAGTGAACCATGATCAACGATGCTTAATCACACTTGAATATGGTCAATCATAGTCAATGTCTTTATGGTCAACCACAGTCAGCCATGGTCAGCCATGATCAATGATGGTCAACCATGATTAACCATAGTTGAATTTCATCAAACATGATCAACCTTGATTAAAATCTCTTCCATCATGATCAACTATGATGGTCAACCATGGACAATCTTGTTCAACCATGGTCAGCCATGGTCAATCATGGCCAACCATGTTTTATAAAATCAAACATGATCTACCATGGTCAAACATCTCATTGTGACAAACATTGTCTCGATATGAAAATCAACCATGGTCAACCATGGTACATTGTCACATTATGACAAAGATTGTCTCGATATGAAAATCAATCATATTCCTAGGGTTTAATATTATTCCCTTAGGTTTATAATCCCTTGGGTTTTTAGTATTATTCCCTAGGGTTTATTATTCCATTATGTTTATAATATCAATAATGGTCAACCATATTTTATAAATTCAATCATGTTTAACCATGGTCAAATGTCCCATTGTGACGAATATTGACTCAATATGAAAATAATCCATGGTTAACCATGGTCAACCATGTTTATTTTAGTGTTTATAATATTTATCTATATACCTTAGGTTTATGATATTAATCACTTGGGTTTAATATTATTCAACCATGGTCAGTGATGGTCAGTGATATTTTATAAAACCAATTGTGGTCTATCATGGATAATACTGGTCAACCATGGTCCAATGTCATATTTTGACAAAGACTTTATCAATATGAAAATCAATGATTGTCTCAACCATGGTCCAGCACCACATTATGACAAAGTTTGTTTCAATATGATAATCATCGTCACTCATGGTCAATAATGGTCAACAATGTATTATAAAATCAAACATGGTCATCCATGGTCAGTCATGGTCAACCATGGTCGAATGTCACATTGTACAAAGAATTTGTTGATATGAAAATCAACCATGGTCCAATGTTAGATTGTGATAAGATTTTTCTCAATATGAAAATTAACCATGGTCAACCATGCTTATCTTGGTGTTTATAATATTTATCTTAGGGTTTATATACCTCGGGTTTAAAACATGGTCCCTTGTTGTTGCAGAGTTTTTGGAGCACAAGCATACCAAAAGACAACCCCTTAGCAGTGGATTGTTTCCTGCAAAGGATCACTGTCAAAATCAGTGTTGTTAGTGGACAAACTAAAATAAACACAACATTGTAAACAATGGAAACAATGCATACATAAACAAAAACTAAACAAAGTGGTGTATAAACAAAACAATGCTCAAATGGAGCAAACAAATCAATAATATATGGAAAAATCTCCCTTTATTGATAGCTAGTGGTAGAGGTTGAACATAATAGATGACTCTTAGACACTTGAAGAGAATTATTTGAGCTATGGAGCTCAACAATCCTCAACAAAGGGGGTTTCTTTCCTCAATCTCTTTACAACTTTCTACTCTCTATGAAAAAAGTATGAAGACTCTCCAATGGTGGATTCCTATTCTGTCACTAATATGTTGGGTTGCTTAGAATCAATATGACCAACATGTTAGTGCTCTTCACTTCCTTGGCTTAAAAAATGCTGGTGGTTTACTCAAACAAAAATCTGGCCAGCATAACAATGTATCATGTTTTGGTTCTCCCATGGCCTATTTATATAAAAAAATTGAATCTGTCTTCCCTCTCTTGGTACATGTATGATAAAGACATATGAGTAGGACAAGATGATTCCTTTGAGGGTTGCATATCTCCAAGACAACTCAAATTTGGTTGTACTGGACTAAAATCATGTTAGAGAGTCGGCCCCAAGTGTGTTTAATGGTCCCATATCGCTAATTCATCCTTTTCTTCAACCGCACAGCTTTTGGAGGTTATCCCGTGTACGCACATTTATCGAAGAAATAAACGCATGGCCTTAATTATTTTTCCTTTGTAAACATTGGACCTTAGGATAACTTTGATTTTTTTAAGTTCATAATGTTTCAGCTGGAAAATGTACACCTGTGCATTCTACTGGACACTTTTAGTGCCTTTTGGATTGTACTAACAGGTGTATGATTTTTTGGTGTTAACAATTGCCCCCTGATGTATGAGGTTAGGAGGAACCGTATAGCCGAAATACATTACATTTTCTTTTCTGATGGAGAGTCTGATCGACTTTTTGAGAGAGAGGATAGCTTGTTGCGGAGATGAGTAGAGAAAAACCCCTTGACTGAGTATCAATGGTAACCATGATCTGGTGAAAATTTACAATAGCAAATGTGTCTATATGAGGCGGGCACGTCCCATGATCGTTATGATGGCTAATCAAACTTGATTACAATATGGAAAATTACCAATGGTGGTCTAGTCAACATTGTGGTTGTTGATGTGCTGATATCTAACGATGATAATTGTTGACACCCTCAAGGGTATTTTCTGGTCCAATAGGCATAATATGGTTCCCTTATGCATAAGTAAGGTGAATAAATGCTAAATGGGATGCTATGGTATGCATAGGTCTTCGGCTGTGGGTACCTCCCTCATATCATAATGTAAGAACTGTTGAATGAGGTGCTAAGTGATGCAGGGGTCTTCAACTAAATGGATGAAATTGCGACAATAACTAAGTACGACACCACCTTGACATGAATGCTTGATTTGGTGTTGAATGTCAAGGAGACCAATGAAATCAATGGGTGATATTGGTTCCCACTGTGCCACTAGGGGATACCCCCTTTTATGGGGAAGAGTATCCAAAGTACTACCTCTTTCTTGGAATACATTTGTTGAAGTCGACAGGAAAAGGGATGTTAACCGCTCGACATGGTGAGTCAGGAAATCAATGTGATATATGAACAAGTTGTAATAACTTAGGGTGGATAGGTATTATAGCGATGTTGTTGATATAGGGGGATATGGTTATCTATCCTGAGGTGGAAGCTTGATGTGCCAATGGCGGAAGGCAAAACATGTTTGCTGATGGTGATGGTACTGGAGTCAATGGGAGTACCAGGATGGGGGTGAGAAATTTTTAAAAAGTGTGCAAAAATGTGATGTGTTTTTATAGTGATATGTAAGTTGTGACCAAAGGTGACTAGGGACTACTATGAGGCGTAGGTCATGAATTGTAAGCATAAAATGTGGATGAGAGATTTTCTTTTTTTTTTGAGAAAATCTTTATGCACTTGCCAAAAGAATATGAAGGTGGTTTGGATGTACAACCATAAAGATGAGTGCCCCATAATGACGGTGACCTGCATAGAGGTGTGGTGTGTCGGCTGAGGGTGGGGGGCTCATTGCTTGTTCTCCGTGTTGGTTTGGTGAGGCGGGTGATGTGACACAAATGGTCTATGCTATATAGATGAATGATAGGCCAAATGTAGGACGCGAGAGTGCATCCATTTAGTACCCATGATGGCCCAGGAAATGGGGTGTATGCAAAATGAGTGTAGCATAATGAGGCTAAAATTTAAGATACGTAAGTGAGATGGTTCCCAAGATGGAGTGATGGGGTCATGGCTCCTCTGAGTGAAGAGGGGCCTACAAAGATGAAGGGAGCCATCAACGGGGGTTCTATCACACAATGTGGATGTTTATGATATGCAAAGATGAGATGGTGATAAACATGGTTGAGATTATGGACCTTATGGTGAATTGTGGAGAAATGATGTCTAGATATGAAAAGCTTTGGGGAAGCCTATCATGTTGAGTGGAGAATGATACCTGCTATGTTGTTTGCTTAGTGGGTCGTCGGTTGAAGTGGATCATGCGTGATGTTCCCGTAATGGATACAACCAATACCCCAAGTGAAAGAATTGTTCAAGACACACATATATAATGAATTCTATCAATTTAGAGAGCTGGAGAAGTACCTGATATGAGTTTCTGAGGCACGACGGGCCAAAAAATAATGTTTTTCATTTACAGAATGGAGGGTTCCATGATGAAGATGGCATGGTATTGATCTTTGCATCTCTTTTGGTTTTCCCAATGGATGTCCCAGGCTTTTGTAATGGACCCCAAGAGATGGTGAAAAGGGCAATAGATAAGGCTAAGGGGATTAAATATCACTCATTTTCATTGTTGAGCTGTGGAGTTCAGGAAGCATCCTTGGAGCTTTTCTTATTGTTGCGGTCAACCTAAGTACCCGGGATTCATGCAGAGAGAGACAAGTAAGATCTTGTGCCCTAGGCTTTGTGAATTTGGTAGTTTCTAGGTTAGGCAAGTCATACAAGGGTCACTTGTATGACCTTTTAGTGTTAACCTATGATGACTGCATGGGAAACTCATCACGATTTCTGTGGTCACCATGCAATCCTTGGGGTTTTATGCATGACCCTGCGTAAAGTGCCTGTTCAGACATGTGTTTCACACATTTGAGGGAGGTAATGCTATGGTGATCTCTAGTGGGGTCCACTGTGGCTTACCCAGTGGTTCGTGCGTTGGGTGCGCATATGTTTTGAAAATAGGTGCATGCACTTTGCGCTTATTTTGGAAACATGAAGATGTACCTTGCACTTGTTTCTGAAATAGGCACGTGGTGGGGAAAAATTATTAAATTTTGCCCCTTTCTTCTTTTTGAGAACCTGGGGGGGTTTATTTTTTGACTTGTGGTATCCTGGGTGGTAGGGTTATCTGGCAAGAGAGAGATTGGTTGAGTCTCCAGACCATTGTGGTGTAGGATCCTGCAGTGAGTCAGCTGCTAGTTCAATGGGAGATTCTGAAGTTCCTTCAGAACCCTCTGTTGAGGTCACAGGATTGGTTCCCACAGTTTTTGTTACGATGCTAGGATCTGGACCATCATATGATGGTCATCCAACTGCATGGGCTACCAATATCAGTTCATACTAATATCTACTTTGTCACAAGTTTGATACCTCAGGGGGAGGTGTTGTCCTATCCACTGCTTGTGGGACACATGGATATTCAACACTAGTACGAGCTAGAGTGGGAGGGTCACTGTGGCCCAAGCCCCTATGATGAGGGTTGCATTAAGATTGCATTAGTTTTAGACTTAGTTGAGCGAGAAGCACTAGCTATGATTGTTAGACTGGTGGGGTCGGCGTCTCCCTACCAGTGTTTGAGGCCCCACATAGTAGTTTTATATCAACTATAGGTAGGGCACTTCTCTGATTATGCCCATTCACTGCATGAGGGGATGCTATCACAGTTGATGCAGGTGGGGTATGGGACCTTGAGGAGTTGTTTCTATGGGAGTGTGCTTCGCAACATACTCTATGAGGGGATGGCTATGCTTCACCATGTTCTTGCAGTGCCGACAGGGCTTGTTAGGGACCCACGCACGCGCCGTTGGGGAGGGGCGATGCCAAGAACTAGTGGTGGAGTGGTGGGGCATTATTGGAGCGTCATGGTAGAGGATTGGTTTAACTCCAATCCTCAGCTAATTTTGGAGTTTCCATATCATAGGGTAGACTTCATAGGAGATCCAGATATGGGGCTTCCTCAGGGTGTTGCCTGGGAACCAACAGGTATAGTTTGTTTTATACATTTGTATACATATGTGTGCTTTCATGTATGGTTGTTTATTTATGATGATGTTTACACTATGCTTTGTTTACTTGCAAATGCGGGGCCGTGGTAGTGTCCATTGGCCTATTTGGTTGGCCATGATCTGAAATACTTGAGTGTTACAAGGGTTTCCCCTGTTCTACAGCGATCAAGGGTAGCGAGGCCATCAGGGCTATGAAAGATATGGATATTGATTGAGTTGCTCAGAGGATGAGCAACACTTTCAGTAGGTGGTGATGATGAGTCTCATCATTCGGTAACAATATGGACCTTAATTCACCTCCTAGCTTAGTCAAATCAACTCTTCTCACAATTTATTACATGTTATGATTATGTTTTTTTAATGAGATGAGTCAAAGTGAGATATTATGCCTAGTGGACTAATGTGCATTGAATGTAGGTTTGTGAGAGAAAATCAGGGAATTTTGGCAACATTAAAGGTTGAAACTCGAATGGGACAAGGAAGAGAGATTATAGGACATAAATCCTCCTCATTTACTCCTCCCTTATTCGAATATTCCTCCATCAATCACACTAGCTTAGAGTACAAGCAGCCAAATCATGAAGATCAAAAGGCAGTCGAGCAAGTGATAGTCAAAGAGTAAGTTCATTTCGAGTTTGGGAGCTGAGCCTCCCTAGATTTAAGGAAGTCCTTGGAGACTTCAGTTGTATAAATAAAGAGGCCTAGAGCCTCATTAGAATTCAAATTTTTATTGTTAAAACACTAGTTATTTTTGAGCTCGAGACTTGTGGAAGACATTATTATGTAATTTTCTGTTTTGATAATGAGAATGAGATTTTTCTTGATCCAGAATTGAGTTAACTCAGAGGGCTGAAGCTCTTCATTTAGGGCCCCACCCTAGCACCAGAGGCTCCTCTTCTTGTATCTGTATGCTTAGATTAATTTCATATATTCATGGTTAAATTGTCCTTAGAAGTATTTCATTGCAAGTAGTGTAGATTTGATTAGTTTGTTTATTACTTTGCTTCCATTTGTGCTTTACTTCAGTAATAGGTTAGAAGGGAAAAAAGGAGCATCAAAAAGCTATCAATAGGTGTCTTGGCCTCACCTCTTTCTTCAAGGATCATGATTTGAGGAAAGTACCCCTATGCAGCCCCAAAAAGATAGAATTCTACTTTCTCCTAGAATTTAGAGCTTACTATACTTGAAACAACATTTGGATTAGTTTGCAAGTGTGGGATTTAATTATTATTTCTTCCATCTTTAGTCTTACAGTAGATCTCATCAATGATTTCATCTTATTCTGCGAATTTTCCTCATGCATGAAGTAGACAACTAGCTCATTAAGCTTCGTTTTTCTAGCTTATTGAAATTCTTCTTGTTTACATGACTTTTGGGAAAATATCAATGTTTGATGTAGTGCAGGTGTTTCAGAAGCAAAGAGAGATCTCATAGTCAACAACCTCCTCCCAACTTCATCCATCCATGATCATTCCTTGCTTTCACTAAGATCCTCACCAATTTCATCATTTTTCAAGGAAACTTCTCCAAGCATGTTGAGAAAATCCAACCATCTCCCAACCTTGGTTTTGAGTTCTGAGTGATCCTAGGCATTTTCTCACTCCATTCCACCCACCAACCACCTTTCTTAAGCCTTCCATCACCTTCAACACCCATCGTTTTTCTCTTGGCTATATCCTGTAGAAATACAGGGAATCTTGTAGGTTTTTAGGACATCCTGTAGTGCTCTGTTTTAAGGTTGAATTGAGGGAAAACCTCTAGGAATCCACACAAAGCCACCTAAGGGTCTCCCAAACCTTCCAACCATCCACTAACATCCCTAAGCCACCTGCCACTTCACCAAAAGAGATTAGCTTTCACACTTGTTTTTGCATAAAAGGAACAAAAGAAAAAAACAGATTTATTTCAGTGATTTACATGCACAGTAGTAATGTCTGATGTTTTGAACTTCCATGCTTAGGACAGTAGAATTTCATACATGTTCGCTTAGTATTCTTGTAAAGCATAGCTTCTCAGCAGTTAGTTAGGAAATGATGTGTTTTTAGCATTGGATTTCAGTCTTGTTCCTTACTACAATAGACCAGCTTTCTCTTAGAGTAAATTTCTCTTTCCCTCATTAGTAATCAAGCTTTTTCTGAATGCATAGAAGTCTGGCTTGACAAACCCTAGTGGTCTCTCTCCAGCTGAACAATGAAAAAGGAAGAACCATCACTTTTACTTGTGTATACAGCACTGTCACCTCTAAGTTTGTACGAATCCCGGGTTGATAAAGTAATGTTGGTAGCCCCAGGAGTTGCAACATTCTTGTTGCAATACTGTTGCTCACCACCACTCCACCATGATTTACCAGGAAACCCATCTTTGAAGGGGTTTGGCCTCCCCTGATAGATTTGAGCTACTATGGATTTAAGTTGTATAATCTCTAACCCATGTCCCAATTGGGCCATCTCCTTACACCACTCAACCACCTCAACCTCCTCCTCTTCAGTCATAACTGTAACAGGCCCTCTACGCTTCGTATTAGTCAACCCATTTATCCAATAATGTATGTTAGAAGCAACAATACCATGCTTTTTTGCAGAGGCATGGATTGAATGTCCCTTAAACTTGATGTCATCAATTGCAGCTAGCATGTCTTGCTTTTTCCAGCCTCTGATGGCACTGATTTTCTTTGTTAAACTTGCACCTTGCACTGTGGTTGAAAGCAGCTCTGTGGTTGATGGTACGATAGCATGATCTGCCACCATAGTGTCCTTTTCAACGAAATTACTAGGTGCATTAGGAGCATTCGCATCACCCCTCCTATCCTCATTTGATGAACTAGATCGCAGTTGGGCCCCCCTCGCCCCTCGCCTCCTCCTATTCCTTGTCTGATCTGCAATAGAAACTCTTGGCATGGCTACAACAACTTGCAAATTTACCACCAAATTCTGATTTTAAAATACTGTATTAGAAAACAAGGAAATTCGTTGGCCTTTGCAATCAATGAGCAACAACAATCAGTGCTTTATCTATATATTTTAACTGAATACATCTCAGATCTAAAAATCATTATTGGAAGGGCTTAAACTTCTTTATTTGATTCTTAGATGATTTTTATGAGTTATTAGGGAGAGCTATTCGTTTTTATTTTTGTAACAAGTTTGACATAACACAATTTCTTTAACCCAACCATTTTTCTATGTCCTCAAATGATTGTTCTTGGTGTTCATTTTTTTCTTGCCATTCATTTTATTCCTAGTTGGTGAAAATATGGGTTATCAGGAAGAGTTATTCCTATTTCTTTTTGTAACAACTTTGACATAACATAGTTTATTCAACCCAACTAGCTTTCTGTGTCCTCAAATCATTGTTCTTGTCATTCATTTTGTTCTTGGAATTCATTTAATTCCTAGTTGGTAAAAATATAAGTTATCAAGGCTTAAGTTTATCCAGAACTTTTACAGACCTTAACGAAGATAATATAGCATATTCTCAAAGCTATTACAGTTTGGGTTTTCCACACCTAATGGTGCACTATATGCTTTCAATGTTGCCCCCACCGTGGTGTAATTCAACCTCAAATAATATTTGGTTTAGTTATATTATGCCTTATCTCTGGTTTTTAAATCTATTGGCTCAATAGTTGTTATATGTGTTGCAATGTTTGGTTTGCTTGATACTTATTTTGATTTTAGATCTACCTCAGGCACATCTATTTTTAGTTTTGTCATTATTCACTCATTGTTATACTGTTGGAGGCATCTAATCTCAACGAGCATTAATATAGGTAAGAAATTATCCTTGCTGTTGACTGCATAGGGGCAACAACTCACACTCAATTTTCTATGTGTCAATCAATTTTGATTCTTTACTGATTTATGGGTTTTTTGGAAACATACAACACCTAGGGGGACCCCCTTGAGACTAGAAAAGAGAATTTTTAAACCAGTGGGTATGTTATTCATTTAGAAATGCTTCTCTAACTAGATAATGAATCTACCTGACATCAGAATTTTCCCTTTGAAAGGATATTCTTTGCTATTATAGTAGTCTGATATTGAGTTGCAGGGGTCGAATTTGAGGTTATAGTCGCAATGAAATTGGTTTCTAAATCAAGGGGTATGTTATTCATATATAAATTCTTCTCGATCTTGTGATCTATTTAACAAGTGATATTGGTTGTAATGGTTTTAATTTACCCATGTTTCTCAACAAAAATAACATTATTCATTATTCAACAAAAATGATAACATTATTCAACAAAAACATACCTGTATGTCTCTAGCAACTGATGAATAGAATGAATGTAACATTGTGCACACACTCTGTTTGTATGTCTCTAGCAGCTGATGAATAGAATGAATGTAACAGTGTGCACACACTCAGTTTGTATGTTTCCAACAACTTCTGAATAGAATGAATGTAACAGTGTTTGAACACTTTGATTGCATGTCTCCAATAGCTGATGAGTAGAATGAATGTTTGAAATGAAAATGAGTAAGAGTTGATGTTTTATAGTTTTTTCATATAGAATTTAATTGGTAGGGAAGATTGGCATGGATTGCCATCTCCCAAATTCAAATGTGTGGTCTGGATTGATTTGTACATGATCAAATGGTTGATAATCTTTGATGGTTGATCCATGTGCTTCAATGTTTTTAATACCTGAATTGAAAAGGTTGGTGTGTTTAATACTTTATTTTAAAGGGTTGGTGTCATTTATTGCATCCTCTGAACTAATTCCTGAATTGATTGTTGTCATTTATTGTCTTTAATCCTGAATTGAATGTTGTTATTTATTGTCTTCAATAGGTTAAATGGTTAACACACGTGTACATATGGTTGACACACATTTTTCCTATTCTTGTGTAGGTATTATCGAACAACGAGATGTGTTGCTCCAGTGGAAATCTGTAGGTGATTGTTTGATGGGATATGTGTACACTTGAATAGAATTCAATGGAATGTTTTGTAGTGCATTTTGACTTGTTTGGTAATTCAAAGCTAGAGATATTTGAGACATTATGTCTTTTCAACATGTGATGTTAAGGTTTGGTATTTGACCCTTGTTGGCCCATTTTGGACTAAATTATATAACTTAATATAAACTATTTATGTGTATATTTTTGATGATTTATGAATATTTTTTGATGGATGTGTGGGAGAGTACTATAACTAGTATTGGTCCGTGCACAACAATAGAAGGGTCTCCCCTAGCCTCCATACAATGGATGATGTAATTTGTGGTCCTAGCAAGGAGGTCACACCACAACAACAATAGGCGTCTCTCCCCTATTCCAAAACGCATCTAACCTTCTCAATCTAATCCTGAAAAAGGAAAACCAACAAAATAATATTGCTTCACGAATGTCATGTCATGTCAGTATCATATGGGAGACAATCTCGACACAATATCTAATAGTTTGTACAAAATATTAGGGTTGGCCAGTAATGAAGCATGTTTCAAGCAATGGACCACACATTGTGGTCATAAACTATGCACATAGTTTAATGAGGCTTCAAATCTGTCTTGAGAACAATAAAAATTTTAGCAGAATTTTGTTAAAATCTAATGAATGAAATTTCAACAGATGAGATTTTTTGGAAATCCACGTTACTATTCTCAAATTTAAAATTTCAAATACCTATGAATTTTTTAGTGTTAAATTCATTTCCACCATCAAAACAAAATTCAAACATTCCGATCAGTCAAACTTAAAAAAAAGATACCCAAGTTTTTTTTTTCTTTGGGATCATCTCGGAACCGCGGTAGACAATGCCTAAACCGTGTGGGGTCTCTATTGAAAACAAAAACCGTGGGTGGTTCATTGTTGACGAACTTTGTAGATGCCACGTGGTGGATGCCTCGTGTGGATTCATTGTTGACCAACTTCGTCGATGCCACGCGGAGGATGCTTTCCCTAAATTAGAGGCACACATGATGGATTTTTTGTGAAGTGAGTCATAACGCATTTTTTTTGTTCGGTCTGAACATAGTAGTTTACGAGTGAAGCCAGTGATTTTTCCTTGATGTCGTCCATTTTGAACCTTAAAACCATGGTTTTCCGAATTTTAAATTGGCTATGATAAAGAAAATGAAAAAAAAGACAAGAAAATGAGCGGTGACCATTGGCGGCCATGCACCGTACTCCTTTGCGGACCCTTAGTGGAATACTCTCCATGACCCCATTACCATTATCAACAATCTTGTAGGACCCCACGTTCACACAATTAACGTTGTCTGGAGTTAATCTTCTAAATTTAAACAATGTCCTTTCGTGGCAAATCCTTGTACATGGACTGTGATTTGTAATTATATCGAAAGGTATCCCACGTACAACAACAGGCAGTGGTTTTTAGCCTGATAAAGGAATGTTCTGTTAGGGATGGAATTTGATTTACCCGTGAAATTAGGTTTTTTTTTTTTAAACAATTTTCTTCATTACAGTTGCAAAGACAAGTTATAGAGGCGTGAAAGTAGCGCATTTGATGGATTATTTCAATTTGAAATTCCTAACTCATCACAAAGCCTGGAATTCGATATGTTTCCATTTTCAAATTTTATATGACAGCCTAGTTGAAATGTATTTCAATTCAAATTATAAACTATTTTTATCTAAGTAATATTTATATAAATCATCAAAATTTTCCAGATTACCTGTATTAGCATGAAATAGATAACTGTCCTTAAAAAAACACTCTGAAATATTTTTTAACATCTTGTAATATAAAGCATTACTCAAGAAATTTAAGGGTCGTTAACAACAACTATTTATAGTTTAAGATTTTTATAACTTTTATTTGTTTAGTTTGATCGATTAAATATTATTAATGAATTTAGAATATTTATCTTTAGGTCTTGAATATTACAATTTTGAAATTTCAAAAACAAATACTTATAATTTTTTAAGAAATGGAATTCCTCAGCGAAAATTTAACAATAGATTAGTAATCCTATAATTTTGATGTAATTTGAAAGTGAACTTCTAAAACAAATCACACTATATC
This sequence comes from Pinus tabuliformis, assembly GCA_031772625.1. Classification (NCBI taxonomy): domain Eukaryota; kingdom Viridiplantae; phylum Streptophyta; class Pinopsida; order Pinales; family Pinaceae; genus Pinus; species Pinus tabuliformis. The sequence continues at coordinate 728,921,023 of CM062806.1, read as the reverse complement.
ATGGCAATTCATATAGTAACTTTTTTTTTTTTTTTAATAAACTTGATAAGAGATTCGTAAGGATCGTTCGATGGTGAAATCGACATGAAAGTTTGTTGCCACGAAAAAGGACTTAAGTTCCATCCGAATGGTCAGAGTTTCCTAAGTCGCAAACTCTTGTTTTCAAAATCATATTTCATCATCTAAGGGAACGTTGCAAACAAATAGATTGCGTCGAAAATTTGGGAAGTGTCTATTGAATATAACACAAAGTGACATTTTTGTAAAATGCATGTTGGGAAAATTAAATCACAATGAAAGTTTGATATAAATAATGAATTATAAAAAAAATTAGAAGTGTCCAATATAATAGGACAGAGTAGCATTTACAATAAGAAGTGGTTAGATAAATTTATTGTTAAATTAAAAATTTATTTATATGAAATATCAAAATAAATAAAAATAATAAATAGAAATATAACAGAGTGGCATTTACAATAAAAAGTGGTTAGATAAAATTTTTACATATAAAATATTAAAATAATATAATAAATATAAGAAAATAAATAGAAATATAAAAACAATTAAAATTCTTATAACAGAATATATTGATCTAGTTATAAAAATGCCAATACCAATGATATATCGTAAGTTTGAAATCCAGTGAATATAAAACTTCAAAAACTAAGTGATGAGTTCAGTTTATTAACAACCATTCAGATATGCATATAAATTATTTGGTTGGTAAATCAGGCGTTACAAGGTTGAGGCAATAAGGCTTTTGGAAGCGAAAAGAATACTTCAACTACCAAATTTGGTTGCGAAGCAGTGGCATCCAATATTTGCGAGTTTTATGGAACCCAATATCCAGCCAAGTATGGACTCAATAATCTCAAGGATGTTCTGTTCGCGAGTGTTATGGGACCCAATATCTAGCCAAGTATGGACTCAATAATAACAACGCCGAAGGATCTTCTGTTCGCTAATGACATCATCATTCAGGAATGATTTGAGCACGGTATCTAGCGCGGTATGGACTCAACACTGATAACACACTTGCGGATGTTATGTTCGCTAACGACAAGCATCATTAAACAACTATTCGACCACAATGAGGCCTATGACGAATATGATCACCGAAAAAATGTAAATCAGATTCAACATTTACTAAAACATTAATTGCAGTTATGATCGTTATCGCTCAAGCCACCAACATAAAAGGGTTTGGTTATTCAGGGTCCTAACAGTTGTGCTCTCTGCTTGTCACATGATGAAGACATCAATCATCTGTTTATTCTTTGTCCTTTAGTACACTGGGTTTGGTACAGGGAGCTTAATACACTGCAAATTCAATCAGATGGGGATAGGTCGAATATTGTTACTTATTTTGGTCGGTGGACTAAGGATTACCAGCAGCACCATACTTTGCTTCATTTTTTTTTTCGTTCTCGGAGGCATCTCTAGAGAGCCAGGAACGTCCTTATTTTCTTTCGAGCAGGTGTACACTGACATTGGGGGGACCTGCAGTAGGATCACATCCTACTACTAAGAATTTTATTCTTCGTCTTTTCCTGGTGCTTCAAAATCATTTATCTTTTTATGAATTTATGGTCTGCTTTCCCTGTGGGTTCTTTTGATGGTGCATTTTTTTCTGTCTCTGTGGCAGTGGCATGGCCATTTATTTGGGGCCAGAGATTCTCCTCAGATTTTATTGGTCCAGTGGTTCAGGGACCAATACCAAGAGGGAACTCCCTGCACTTTGGGGTTTCTGTGCAAACTAGCTTGGCCCCAGAGAAAATGTTGTTTTTGGAGATTCCAAACTTATTATTGATTGAACCAAAAGAAAATTGCAATCTGAAATCCCTGCACTCTCCAATTAGAAACAAAGAATCAGAATTATCACTAATCTTTTCAGTAAATTATCCATATCCCACATCTATAGGTATCAAAATGGTGAGGCCGAGTCTCTATCCAAAACTGGATGTAGGGCTGTTCTTGGAAAAATTTATTTTCAATCTTTCGTCCATGGTGTACTACAGGAAACTGAACAATTAGGCACTACTGTATGAGACACGTTACTGTTTGAGACGTGAGTTTTCTTTTTTTAGTATTTTCCGCATTACTTTTGCTCTTTTGTAACTCAAAATGTTATTAAGCATTATATTTTGCAGTAGATTCTCATATGACTTCTTCAGACATGTCCAAAATTGCATTTCAGATATGTCCAAAATGTCATGACATGTTGCTCATATTAATGTACTTCCTTACCCATCTTAATGAAAAGGTTGATTTAAAACAACGCAGAGAACACATGAATTAGAACCTGAAGTAGAAGTGTCAGGAACATCCTGCGAAGCATTTTAGTTCTAATAAAACTAAAATTTTGGGAAAGCAATACTTCTCACACTTTGAGACATCTAAGTATTACATTGTGATCTTTCAAAGGGTTTCGCTTAAGACGATTTACACATAACAATCCGCGACGTTTGGAAGTATGGATAATATTTCCCCAATTTATACATTGAAATAGTTATTAGAAACCAATGTATGTTTAGAAAAAAAATCGCTTTTATCTTTTACACTACAACAAAAATCTCATTCAAAAATTGACTGATTTGATCCTCGAATCGGTTCAAACTATCAAGATCTCAAATACAAACATGCACTATTAAATAAGGAATTTGGAAGTATACGTAGATTGGAGCACTTGAATATTGGAAGTTATGAAGTCCTCGATGGAATTTGGAATATTTGCAGCATTCACTAATTTCTGGGAGGCTTTACACGTTTCCAACGTCCAGGCGGTAACGTTTTCAACCTGACGCACCCAGATAAATCAATAAGTTCGAGGTTCTGTAATTTCCCAAAGGAACTTGGCAGCTTCTGTAAATTGGAGCACTCAGACAAATCGAGATGTTCGAGGTTCGTTAAGTTTACAAATGAATCTGGCAGTGACTCCATATTTGAGCATTTCCTTAACACCAAGAATTTCAGAGACTTCAGATGACAGAGTTCATCCAGAAAAGTTTTGAGATTAGCTTCCTCCACATGTTCATTCCGGCGCAGCACAAGTTTTTCGAGATCTTTTAGCTTTCCAATTGACTTTGGAATCTTTGAAAGAGGAGCATCAATAATCAACTCTCTCAACAGCAGAGGTGCCTGCAATGTTCACATTTACAAAGTGTTTTTGACCCCCTCGATTTGTCTTTGTCTTTTGTGCATACTGGTATTTGAAGACGGAAAAATGGAGGGGAACCATTTTTACAATATAACAAAAACGAAAATAGGATAGATATATTGCCAAAGAATCGCATACCTGATCATATTCATCTGGCCACAGTGTGTCCAATTTGCTCCCGTTTATTTCTAAAACACGTAACTTCTGTAGTGGAATCCAGGCAGGTAGGGAGGTGCACGGGCATGAATCCCAGGAGAGCCATACTAGCCGTGGTGAGAGACGCAGTAGCTGTGGTGACTGCACACCACTGAATATGCTTTCCACATAATCGCCTTTAGCCCTAAGCAGCTGCAACCTACCCATATTACTTAACCAAACATTGATCTGCAGCGCAGCAAGGGTTTTGAACAATTGTGGATCAGGCCATTCGGAGCCATGTTGGTGAACCATGTCGATTCCACGCACCTAAAGCATGATTGACATTCTTAAGTTCAAAAAATGAAAACTTACAGACAATCTTGATAATACAACACTATTACGCAATTCAGTCAAGAGCTTCAGAATACGTACACGAAAATTGTCGAGCAGATTTTGAGGAAGGTCCTCAGTTCCACGCCAAAGCCGATGCGGAGATTCTTTCTCTCCAATATCTCTGCCCAGGTCTCTCAGGTGGTCGTGCATTCTTATGCGATTTTCGCTGTCCACCTCTATTAGATACCTGTTCTGTAGTTTACGAAGACCCCACCATCCGTTCCAGCCAGATCCGCCCCAGATTCTTATGGCAGTATCGCTGTCTTCTCCCATGAAGAAACAGGCAATGTCTAGGAACATCTGTTTCTCTTCATTATCGAGACTATCGTAACTAATTTTAAGCCGGCTTCTTATATCATCGGGGAGTATATTGGAGATTTTGTTTAAGTGTGCTACCCAAAACTCCATTTCATCTTCCCCATGAAGTAACGCGCCAATTACTTCAAGAGATAAGGGCAATCCCTGGCAGACATCCAAAAACTTTTGAACCACTTTTTCAAATCCTTTTCTAGGATTAGGCTGGCCGAAGGCATGAGAGCAGAAGAGCTCTTGGGAGTATTGTGGATCGAGGCCATTTAACTCGTAAATAAACGACTTTTCAATCCCCGAGTTTATAAGAACATCCTTATTGCGAGATGTAATTAAAACTAAGCTATCTGGACTAAGCTTATCTTTCAATGGTTCAAATAATGCATACAGCTGGTTAATGTGATCCACATTATCTAAAATTAGGAGAGCAAGAGGAGATGCGAGATAGGTTTTGATCTTATCTATACCAGTTTTAATGTCGTCTATTTGCTCAATATGTCGAGCCAATTCCTTAAGAATTTTTCCCTGCGAGAATTCAACAGTTTTCCCACTGACATCTGATAAATAGCAAGCTCGGTCATACTTTAATTGCCGACGGTTAAAGATTTCGTTTGCGAGGGTGGTTTTGCCAACGCCGCCCGGCCCTACAATTCCTATAACCCTAGTCTCGCTGCTTTGCTGCTGCAATGACACTGCCTTTTCAAAATCTTCTATTTTTTGATCCAAACCAATTGGATATTTCGCCACATGGACTGGTCGTTTAACGTTTTTTAACACACTTTCCACGATCCGTTGGATGGGCTGATGCTGGTCACTGAAAAATATTGACAGTTCAATTACTCGTCAGAGATGCTTACAACATAAAATGTTATAGACCTAAGAATCCAACGAATTAATGTTAAGACAAAGCCTCACCCATTATAATTCTCCAGTTCAAAACCGCTTATGCCTGCAGCCTGAGAAAGAGCCTGCCTCCATTCTTCTACAGTTTCGGGTTGGTAACGTGGCTGGTCGAATGTTGTCTTCTCCTCGAGCTTGAGCAGATGTTGAGCATACTGTCCTTCAGGCTTGTCCTTCACCCACCGAAGATATGAAGGCTTGACACCGCCGCAGAAGACCGGAATAATGGTTGCCCCAGACCGCAACATGAGTACGAGCTCGTTCAGGCACCAGCTCGATTCGGCATAGTTTTGAGAGAAAATCGCTAAATGAACGGATGCATTTTGAATAGCACCTTTGATTTGATGAGTTAAGGCGTCTCCTTCTTGCAATTCCTGCTGGTCCAGGAACACTTTCAAACCGCATCCGCGAAGGCGATTGTAAAGATTGGTGGCCAAAGTTTTCTTGCAATCAGGCCCACGGTGATTTATAAACACGTCATATACATAGGAGTTGTTGTGGGCATATGGGATTGATGCAGAGGTGGAGGGGCACGAGGATGGAGATGGCAGGTTATGGTTTTCCATGGATCGGGTAGCAAAAACGTAAGATGAAGATGTAAGTAAAAGATCAGAAATGCGCACTCAACCTCAATATCTTCTAATTCCTTCTGCTGTGGAAGATCTCAAAACTGCAATGTGGCTACCTGCTCGCACAGCCTGTGAAAGCCCCTCTATCAGTTTCAATGCGTGCAAATCGATCGTTGAAATCAAAACATCAATTCTTCCTTCAAAGATAAATGAATTTCGAGAATGGTTATTTCCCAACGAAATCACGCGTCTTGCTACCGACCACGCGTTGACTACATGTGCGCTTAGGTCATTGGAGGTCATTTAAAGAGTAGTTTAAATGCTATAGAGTACATGTGCGCTTATGTCATTGGAGCTCATTTAAAGAGTAGTTTAAATGCCACAGAAGTTTTGTTTTATTAATTAATTAATTAATTATATAATATAATATAATATAATATGAAATGATATGGAAAATTTATTAGGAGTCGTCTAAAAGGAATTGTAAGGATGGTCAAAGGTGGTCGGAATCCGGGAATTTTTTTTTCAAAAAATCTTGTAGTAGTAGTGTTTGAATCTTGTTTTTGATGGTGGAAATGGATTCAGCACCATAAAAAACGTTTAGGACACCTAAAATTTTGAAGTTTAATAACTATAACATAGATTTACAAAAATCCTTGCCGGATTTTCTCTAAACATGACCAGAATTTCCATAACTTTCCAGGCAACTCCTCCGCTTTGTTAGACTACGCGAATTTATTATAACTTAGTTGTCAAATCAATGATAGGATAGTTGTAATATACTTTTTTTTTATATGGTCAAATTGGTTATGATATTTTCCCATGGTATCAACCCATGGTATTTGCATTCAGTTTTCGAGGGAAAATAATAAAATAAGGTTCTAGAGAGTCGATCAAGCCTAGCCATTTGGATCATTCCGATTTATCTATCCTATTGTGTTTTCTTGAGAACTTGGGGTGGCTAGTTCCAGTTTTGATCTCGAGAAGAAAACCTCGTGGTGAGTTCCAATTTTGATCTCGAAGTGAAAACCCTGTGGTGAGTTCCACTTTTGATCCCGAGACGAAAACCCCATGGTGAATTTGTCTAGTGGATACAGCTTGAGTGGGCCTAATGGTTAAAAGCATGTGTTTCTTCCTAAGAGGTCACAGGTTCAAAACCAGAGGGGGTAGAATATGTATGCCTCCGTAGACTTAGCGATGAAATCCTTGCACGAAGGTGGGTCCCTTGTCCCTCAAACAATGGGTGTCATACACCAATTTGGTGTTTGACTTGGACGTGACCTTAAAATTGGATAATAATAATAATAATCAAGGGTCCACAATTGAACTTCAGTGTCTTAGATCAACATTTTAATGAGCAGTCGTGCATGCCATTTGCAGGAGCTCCAATTTTATTGTATGGGCGTGTATTTTGTTTTCAGCCAATAATATAAATAAAAGGGATGAATTTCTAGATCATGTATGTGTTCTTATTCTTTATGAAATTTTGTTTTAAATCAGAACACTAAGATGTTCTAGATCTATCTGATTTTTTATTGTTTGGAGTCTTGCACTGGTATCTGAGTTGTGCATCCAACTAGCTTGAGGGTCTATGGCAGAATAATTTTAATACCAATCAAGGGTTCCAAGAGAGACTAATTTTTTGTGATCTACTGTAATCACCCTAGCTAGTTATCTATCAATTTCGGTGGCTTATTCACATTCACCTTAGTTGATTTTTGCATAAAAATTTCCATATCCATCAATCAGTTTATTTGTGCCTTAACGTAGAAGATTTTACAGATTTTGCATGCTTACTGAGTAGATATATTTATCAAGGGTTGAGACCTATTGCCCCTTTCAGAGATCAAGTTTATTTTCAATCCAAGAGGTTGAGATCTATCATTCACTTCAAAGATTAAGCTTATTCGAGTACAGATCTGTGGCAACTCGTAATGGTTTAAGAGTTGAGATTTTTATCTTGTAGATTGAAGTTTTGTGGAGGTCAATTTCAGGTCTGAGGTTAGCTAAATAGTTCAAAAACCTTAAACACCTTAGAGCTCAAATATTAACACAGAAGTTGGAGAATTAGTTAGATCAGCCTCAAATATTAGAGTCAAAATCCCTCATTTGTGAGCAATATTCCAGATTAAAAAAGGGGAGGCCAAGACCTGAGCATTCAGGGAGACTCACCTCCGAAGAAATAAAAATTGTTGAAATGTTCTAAGCCGTTGGTTTGGTCGACTGGTTAATTGGGTTAAATAAGAGGTGCGACTGGTGCAATTTGCAAAGCCAGAGTGCAGAGATGATGTGATACATAAGTAGAAGGTATGATTTGTATCTGTTGCATCAAGAACTCCAAATAATTTCGCAGGAAGCCGAGTTTTGTGGTTATTGGCATAACCATTATATAGTTGAATACAATGTTCGTAGGAGCTATATTGACTCACTGTATGCGCTAGGGATCTTAATCCTTGCGTTAAGACAGAGTTTGGAGAGCCTCATTGAAGTGATTCATCCACCTCCACAAAGTTTAATTTAAAGACATTCACCTCCATCTTGCCCTGACCAAACATTTGTGAATGAGCGATTTCCCTGTTTCCGCCCTTGAAGTAAGCTTTCTTGGTGGAACTGCTTCCTGCGGATGATCTCCCACCATAAACCTTGACCTGGAATTGGACTTTACCAAGTGCTGGATCCAGTTGGCGTCAGTTCGATTAGTCAGCATGAGTTCGATTGGCATTCTATTCATACAATTTTACTATGCTAGCCACCCAAAATGAATGGTTAAGTCAATATCCCCACCACAAATTGGAATCAGCATTGCAAAATAATTCCAGTCCCACTGGTACCGAATTGAATGCCAGGTTTGAGAATCGAGCGAGAAGCATTTGATCTAGCCTGGAGTCGTGCCTTTCATTGCCAGTTTACTCTTCATTTTAAAGGTCGTAAGACAAATAAGTCATTTCTTCATGCGCAACATTGGGTAAACAAAGCCCTCCATACAGTTTGTGGGACAAGGGTCCACCTTCGCACAACGATGCAACATTGGGTAAACAAAGCCTTCCATACAGTTTGTGGGACAAGGGTCCACCTCCGCACAACGATTTGACTGCTAAGTCTACGAAGGCATACATACTCTACCCCCCTCTGGTTTTGAACTTATGACCTCTTAGGAGGAAACACATGCTCTTAACCATTAGGCCCACTCAAGGAAACACATGCTCTTTTAATCTTAATATCTACCTCAATATGAACCATGGCATAGATTCTTGTTGAGGCAGTGATGCTGGAGTACTTGGTGCAAAGTCAATCGTCTCTGCATACAGTCGGAAGGGCCATAAAGAGTGCAAAGGGCCATACATACACCAAGATTTGAAGTCATCTTATGAAGCAGCATCAAGAGGAGGGAGTTGGAGTAAAGCCAACCGTTTTACAAACCCTGTTCAATTTCCCTATGGAGGTTAAAGATTAAAGTCCATTATAGATCGATTTCTTAAAGGGTGTAAATCGATTTTATTGAAGAGAGCTTAGGAGAGAGAAGGAAATTTTAGCCATAATGTTGTCACTTTATTTTTGGAAATGCATTAGGTATCTACTTGGTAATATATCAACTGGTCCTCTAGGCTACAATACTTTTGTAGATCAAAAATGGCAACAAATTATAGATCAAAAGCAAGAGAAGAACAATAGGCCTTTCTCTCGGAAGGACCATGTTATCCTTTAGTAGTCAAAGGATATCCGAAAGGAAGATGTAAAAAGCAAGCCTCTCTTTGAACTTGGTTCCAAATTTCCATATACAAAGTCGGGGGATGTACTCTTACGGTTGGACACATTAGATATAGCTTTGTCCCTGATAAAGAAATCAGATTGGAAAAGGTCAAGTTGGGCCTTCGAGCCTGTTTTTAGTTGCTGCAAAAAAATAAAAATTAGTTGTCCAAAGTGCAAAAGGGAAGTGAATTTTGAAGCCATATTACAAGCCACCTAAGCTCTCAAAACTAAATCATATGCTCTCCATTGGATAGTTCTCAGAATAAGCTTTCCAATGGTATGTGGAAGTCCAAAAATGGATTCCTAGATCACAAGTTAGAGCAGATTGAAGCTACCCTTTGAAAGCCATAAAAAGAAAGAGAAAAGAACCAAGGCTAAGGCTCATCGCAAATCGCAATCAGAGTTTTCTAAAGCAGCAGCAGGGGAGGGCAGTGAAAGCAACGATCAACGATCACCGATATCGCACATCGCAAATCGTTGATTATAGGTCCAAGGCATGACCTAATGGTGATGGAGGTCCAAGGCACGGTCTATTAGTGATCGGAGGTCCTAGCAGTGATGAGGCAATCAGAGGGCAGTGAAATCAGCTATTAGCGATCATCGATATCGCAAATCGCAAATCAGAGTTTCAAGGTAGAGTTTATCGCAAATCGGAGGTCCTGGCAGTGACCACACAATCAAAGGTTCATTGTGAATCAGTATATCAGCGATCGCAAGTATCAAAGGGTGTAACCAAATATGACATCATGAAATTGCCAAAGGCCGATAACATTAAAATCACTGAGATCTGGCCTCTAGTGTCAAAGCGTCAGGGAGGGCCAATTATGATTAACAAAGGAAATAAGTTGCAAAACCAAAGAAGGATGGGCCTTTTCTCTCTCCTCCGACAGGCCATGTGGCAAAATACTATTGGTCCTGATACAACCCACGTGGTGGCTGATGTCATCATGACATGGCAGTACGAAGATGACGTGGCGAGTACATAAGACATGTGGTAGTATGGAGGACATGTGGCATGCATATTTGGCAATTTTAAGGGTCATAAGGGGCCAAAACAAGGTGACACGTGTCACCACTCACAAGGTGACATGTGGCAAAGGATGATGTCATCTCGAAGATCGCTGATTGGATGATGAGGAAAATTGTTGTATTAAGTTTAAACCTTCAATTTCAAAACTCTGATTGAAGGGCTCCGATACAGGGGCTGGCACATAGTCATAAGGAGTCAAAGAACCAAGGGCTAAGAAGCAGGGGGCGATTGCATATCACAATCGCAAGAGTTAGGAGGGTACAACCAAATACAACTTTATAGAAATTCCAGATATCCATGCTCCGATCTCGCAAAAGAGGCCTAGTCTCATATATCGACGTATTACATATTGGGACTAGTGACAATGCAATGTAACAAATAAAAAGGCCCCTAGATAGGAGTTTAAAGGCTCTACCGCCTTAGGGATAAGCACCTGGTCATAGCCCCTGATCATATGAAGAGATTACAGAAAGGGGCTAAAAAAAGGGAGCCAAAGATCCCAAAACTCGCCTGTTTTATAATGTTTTTAAGTACAAAGGGCCAATATTGAGAACCCTCGATTCAATGTTAAGGCATTATCACTGGGCATATCATGACTTTGATAGCATGATACATGAAGTTAAAGAGACGGATGAGTCGGTAGCTGTGTTCAGAATCTGTTATGGCCATTATGGGTGATCGCTCCCAGTTCCTGAAAAAGAGAAGAAGTGAAATTGTTAAAGTGAAAGCAATGGAAACCGACCGAGCATCAAGAGAGGCACATTGAAGCAGAGACGTGACCTGAGTAGAGGCCATAACAAGAATGGTGTGGAGATATTTTCCACCCCTCATCATTCAATTTTTCCTTCTTATTTTATTATGCGATTTTTGTATTTCAAGAAAGGGATTAGATCTTGATTGTAATCATTTGGCCGAACAGAGCTCTCACACATTGAGATAGCTAGTCTGTGAGACAGTTGGAGCTCTAGCTAAGATATTTTTGTAACTGTATTGCAAGCTCCCTCTTTCCTTATAAAAAGAGGGAAGAAACACTTAACAAAGGTCTTAGAATTCTACACCTAATGGTCTAAATTTTGCGATTCCACTTTTGGTTCTACTTGCTTGTTCATGAGGGACTTGAGCAATATCTGGCTTAATGTTAATGCACTGGTATGTTGGACTCATATTGGATTAATGAAACTATTTAGTGATTCCAATCAAAGTAATGCACAATATTTTTTCCTCTCTATAAATCTCATTTTCATATATGTTTTCATCTTCTACTAAAATTGTATAATGAAGTTGTCAGTCTCATGCTTTCATGGTTGTATATTTTGCTACTAAATAGATAACAGTACCTATGGTAATTACAAATTTACTTGTGTTATTCGATTAACCTGCAGTACATGTATGAGCACAAATTTACTTACGTTGTTTAGTGATAAGTGTACTCATGATGTATATATTTTGGGACCTTAATTAGCGCTCCATTATTTCTATCATCCCATCTCTTCTACCTTCCATCCTTCTTGCTAGAACAATGTTTCTTAGGATTTTGTCTTGTTTACGACCCTATGCATCTATTTCCCTCCATTCTTTCTTCTTCTTCATTTTACTATAACTTCAATTTTAAGTTGTTCATTGTTGTGTGTCGGCCACCATAACAAGACATTTCTCTTTGAGGTTGCCCTGATTTAACCCCTACACATTTGGATCCATTTATTGGCGTGAGTTTACCTTACTAAAGGGTTATTGAACCAAGCCCCTTTTATTATCTTTTTAACTACGTGACAATTGGAGTGCAACAGAAACCCCACTGATAATCTTTCATGCACTCCTCTATATAAGATGTCCTAAGCACCGATCTACAATGAACCTAGAGGGTGTCTCTAGGAAGCTTTATATATCCCCTGAAGTAGTTGTGCTACAGGTGCTAGAAAAAGTGAAAACATCTTTCTGGTGTTGTTGCTAGGGAACGAATTAGACTATTTTTCCATGGGTAAGAAAAATATTTACATTCCCTTTGTTAGGTGACCAAGGGAAGTGTGGGTTGACGATCTCTCACCTTGGCGAATCCACTATCTGAATTTCATTATAAACACCCTAGTAACTCCACTGTACATATCTCTCTTTGATCATCCTGACTTTCAAGCAGCCTCATGCTCACTGGATGCCCAGGAAGGTTTTCAAAATGACCATTCCTGAATTCCTGGCCATCCAATTTTCCCCACTAGATTTTTCTTCTATTGTTGATTATCCCAATCATGTCCCTCTGTTTCATGAATGAAATACCTATTTGCCTAGATTCAGGGGAAACACATATAGAAGGCGTGACCAACACCTCAAAGATTTTCATGAATGCATGGAACAACACGGTATTTTTCTTGAAGATGTACAAATAAAATTGTTCATGTATTATTTAGATGAGGATGCCAAAGTTTGGTACAAAACCATACCTCATGGCAACATATCTTCCTTAAATATTTTTCATATAGCATCCAATCATTATTGCAAAAGTCTATATCCACTGAATGCTTTGTTTGAAGATTGATGAACACATTTTAATGTTGAAAATATTCTGGAGGTTAATGATCTTGTTGAAGATGTTTTTGAGACTCCATTCCACGAAGATATCTACTCAAATCAAGAAGTAGTGCCCAATGATCAAGAAAGAAAAGTAGGAAACATCATAGAGCTACAAATAAACCCTCAGAGATCTTATTCAGCCAAATTTGATAATCCTCCTTATGATGAGTATGACTCTTATGGGAATTCGAGCGATGCAAAACTACAATAGTCCCAGTCATGGGAAGATGCACAAGAAGAAGAGGCCCACCGAGAGGTTAATAAAGAGGCTCCAATTCACAATGCACATCCTTAGCCTGGAGAATAAGTTCAAGAACCTCCTCTGATTTATTATTCACATTATTCAAGAGGAGGATGAGATGGTTGTGGAGTTTCAAAAGGAATTGTGTACCAACAAGTGGGGAGAAATCTCCCAACAAAATTTGATTCAAGAAGAGTCCACAATTGAAGGACCAAGCAGAGTCCGTGAATGCCTATTACAGAAAGGTTCCATTCTAGAATTATCAGTAGATTCTCCAATCTATGAATATTATAATCAGACAATGAAGAATCTATTGTAGATTCCAAGATGGTTGACCTGTTGACTAATGGGTAGCAAAAGATCAGCAACAAGTTTTTCTTGAAAAATATAAAGTTTAGGAGTTGAACAATATTTGTAGATGCCATGACCAAGAAGATATTGGTTTGAATACCGTTCATGAAAATAATGTAGCTACAAATGTCTCTTTTCAGTTCTATGACCTTGTAGTTGATTATGGACACATTCTTAGCTCAACAACAGAGGTTATTTCTGGAGTATGCATCAAGTTCTTTGTTTGAATATTTTTCATGGTGCATGCTTATTTTAATTTTTAAATTTCAGCAACAGGGAGGTGTTAGGTCCAATACTCAAATGACGACCTGGCTCCATTGGAGGGTTGAACTCACTTAAATGAATTGAGCCATGTACATAAGTAGGAGTGTATATAAATAATATCACTAGTTGAGAATTTCCTTTCCAGTTGGTAGAATTTATTCTTATGCATTTTAGTTTGATGAGGAAAGGACTCTCCATGAATAAAGTCCCGTCGATCTTTTCCAGTTGTATAGATTAATTATATTTCTAACTCCATGCCTAATGGTGAAGTCTACTGGTATGGAGGTTCTCAGCACCTTGCTAGCAAGGCACTGTTCCCAATTGGAGCCAATGTTGTCACTTGCTGCAAAATTTGTTTTTCAGTTGTCCAAAGTGAAAAATAAAAGTGAAGTTTGAAGCCATATTCCAAGCCACAAAATATATCAAAACTAAATTATACCCTCTCCATTGGATAATGCTCGAAATAATATTTCCAATGGTATGTGGAAGTCCAAAAATGGACTCTTGGATCAGACGTTAGAGAAGATTGAAGCTACCCTTCGCAAGCTAAAAAACAAAGCGAAAAGGACCAAGCATAAGGCTCATCGCAAATCACAATTAGAATTTTTTGAAGTAGCAACAGGGACAGAAGTGAAATCAGTGATCAACGATCGCCGATATCGCATATCACAAATTGGGGATCGCAGGTCCTGTTATCACATAGAACTTTAAACATTTGTATATATAGTCTTTTGTCCAAGTTTAATGTCAAAAGGTGGTGTCAAAATGTTGTTATTCTATGTTTCTTACTTAGGGTTGGAATTTTAAAGGGGTTTGATGTAAAATGTGTTCTAATCTTATGGGTCATCCTCCGCCATCATGTTTTCATAAGTCATGTCTTGTCTCATTCATATCACCAATCCTTTCCATAATTTCGCAGCGCAGCCTCCTATTGGTCAGTTTTGCAGCGTATTTCCGTAATTTTGCAGCGCAGTTTCTTATTGGTCAATTTCGCTGCATAATCATGGTTTAGCCATTCCGCAGCGTGTCACCATCAAGCCGTTTCGCAGCACATTTTGACAATTCAAAACTAGCCGCGCTGCGAAATCGCGGATTCCTGCGTTTTGCAGCAGATATTTTTCAGAGGGTCATGTCAGTTGTTGAGTCATCGTTCCCGTCCGTTCATGTCAGTTGGCGGACCTCCCAAATACTCATAAACCATCACTCCACCAATAGGTTTGTAGGCATGCACATTAATATTATTCAAATTGGTTTTGCTGTGCATAGATTTTGCATGATGATCTTAAATGCTGCGTAAACGGCCATCCTGGGTAATGAGATATTTGAATTGCAAGCGAGCTTGAGTGAAAAAGAACTGAAACATCAGTTTAGTTGGAGCTGTTGGTAATTGACTGTGCGGAAATTTCAAAGGCAAATGGAGAGGAAGGGGCATAGGTCTGGGAAATGTCAAAGAACAGAGGCTGAAGGTTTGGACCTCGCACTAAGAGATGAAGGTGTGAAGAAAGCCTTCAAGGATGCCGGCTGTTGGAATTTTTGTGAGAAGTTGCAGGGTGGCCATGCTCAGGTAACAAAGGATTTTGCCTTAAATTTCACCGGTTTGAATTCTAAAGTTGCTATGCTAGAGGTTCAAGTGTCCCCTGAGGCCATTGCTGCTGTAACTGAGATTCCAAGGGGGGGAGAAGAGTGGTTTAAGAACTTTAAATTTGATTTGAACCCCTGCAAAGAATTTCTTAAAGAGGCATATGTGAATGAGGATTTAACAAAGGCAGTGCCTAGAAGCTATGTTAAGGAGCACTATGCTCTTCTTCTCACATGTATTCAAAAGTATTTAACCTGTGAGGGTAGATATAACAAGGTTTACTCCTATCACTTTAAGTTGTTGTTGCATTTTACTGGTAAAGCATCCATAGATATTCCATTTTACCTGTTTCGTAGTCTCAGCAAAATGTGTGATAAAGTGCAATTAAGAAAGGATGACTGTGAAACATCATTATTTCACCATGGTTTGGTAAAACTGTTAGTGCTGGATGGTCTTCAGAAAATTGGTAGAGATTGGAACTCTTTTATCTTCATGGCTGGTTTCCAGAGTAAAACAGGGCTTACTCCACAGCCGGTTAGAGAAAGAGAAAAATCAGTTGATGAAGAGCCCACAATAGCCCAGCTTCGAAAGGAAGCAAAGGATAAAAAGAAGGCCAAGTCACAGTTGAAGAAATCAGTGAAGCCACTGATTATTAAAGAGCAGCCTCAGCCATCATCAAAAGAGAAAACTAAGCATGAGAAAGTTGTACCTGGACCAAGTGAATCTAAAACAGTGTCTAGAGCTAGGACAAGGAGTCAAGTAAGTAAAGATAAGGGCAAAGCATTGGCTGTTGAGGAAATCCCTACATCTAAAGCCAGCTTGAGTGATTTGCTTGAGGCCATTGAGTTTGAGCAGGTGGAGCCAGTGCATATTGAACCAATGCACATAGATTTAACTCAATCATCACCGGAAAGCACTAAGAAATCTAAATCTTCAAAGAGACTGAGGTTTGAAGAGCCCGGTGATGAATTTGTCCTCAAGCCAAGAAGACCTGTTACAAGAAGACAAGTAAGGGAATCCTCTAAACTACCTAGAACAGAGGAAGTTGAAAAATTGTCTAGAGCAGAGGTGGCAGAGAAAAGCAAGCAAAAGCACTCCAATAGAATAGTCATTATTTCCCAAGGAGGTAATGTTATAGCCATAAAGGACCAGCTGGAGGCAGAAAGGATTGAAATTGATAAGGTGAAGAAAGCCACTAGGGAGGTTGCAGTCAGATATGCAAACTATCGGAAAGCTGTGTTAAAGGGGAGTAAAAACCTAGTAAGCCAGGTGGATTCAGTAGCTGATGTCTACACATGGACGGTTCCAGCTCTCAAACAGGCCCAATGCATCAGAAAAATAAACATGTGTTTAAAGGCCGAGAACAAAGCCATGAAGAGGAGGATTAAAGAATTGGAATCACAGCTAGGTCAGTGGAAGAAGGTGGAAGAATTAAAGGCTCAGCTAGATCAATTAGCTGATAAATAAAGTTGCTGCTCAAAGAGAGGTATTGTTCTAAGTTTTGTAAAATTTTGGCTTAGTTTCATTATTTTAAAGGCATCTAGACCCCTGCCATATATAAAGGAGTTTTAGCCATTGGAGGTATAAGCAGTGAAAAACTCAGAGCAAATACAAGCTGTATAAACAAAAAACAGCGGTTTCGTAGCGCGCTACGAAACTGCTGTAGGTGCTGTTTTTGAACGAAAACAAACAGTTTGATGGGAGGATCAGATATTTGCCAAAGGAAACACCTAAGGAACATTAAGAAGACCACATGAAGTTAACATAAGCCATTCAAATGATGACAGGTGTGCCTCTTTTGTAAAGTGAAGTGTTTTTGTCTCAAGTTAAAGTTTTCATCATAAAGGCACTTTATGTTCAGTTATTAGGGTTTGGAAGGAGGTGCATACGAGGAGTATTGTTTTGGCTTGCACACCTGTTCATCAACTAAGCCTCCAGCGCATCTGGTATCATGATGGTGCTCTTCATTTTTGGGGTGTTAAAGAGTTGGAAACATGCTGCTACATTTTCAAATAGGTGATGGAAGACAGAGACCGGAAAAACAGGGGTTTGTCTCCTAACATTATTGAACCATCAACGCATCCAGCATCCAAAGCTAGCATGGAACATTGAATCCTCCTCTCAGCTATCTCGGCCAAACTGAAAGGAGACAGGTGTCAAGGAGCAAGAAAGAATCATTCTACGAGGAGGATATAATTAGAGCTTTAGTTTAATTAGGACTATTTAAAATTCCAGTTTAGCACTTGTTGTATTTAATGAGTCAGTTAAATAGCAGATAAGGGTAATTAGTAGCAGTCATCGAGCTCCCCTCATGCTGGAGGAGGAAGCTCAAAGTAGTTAAGGAGATGTTTCTATATATAGAGAAAATTTTGATGTAATGGGGGTTGGATGTTTTGGAGAAAACAGAGTTTATTTTGGCTTGTGTAAAAACTTATTTCAGTAATACAAATGACTGCTTTTTCTTCTCAGGATTCACACAGTGTTTCAAATGCTCAAGATATATGTGGTTTTGTTTTATCTTTTATGTTTTACAGCTGTATAAATACACAATCACTCAGAATTCACATTGTTGCTCTGACTTCCTGTGTGTATTTGTAAGTTGAGGTTTCTATGAGAGGTATTTTGAGTGTTTAAACATTACATGCCCTGACTTCTATGAATGAGTAGTTTTATAGTTTGCTGAAATGATGATTAACTCCATGAGCCCAATGGAAGTCTTTGTAATGTCTGTCCAGCCAACATATGTGTTAAATTTACTTT
Organism: Pinus tabuliformis; assembly: GCA_031772625.1. Lineage (NCBI taxonomy): Eukaryota > Viridiplantae > Streptophyta > Pinopsida > Pinales > Pinaceae > Pinus > Pinus tabuliformis. The sequence goes on along the minus strand of CM062806.1, from coordinate 728,903,017 downwards.
GCAAGAGTTAGCCATCTCATCAATATTTAAAATCAATAACCCTTTGAGAGAGCCCTCTCAGGCTAAGGAGGCTAAGCCTTAGTCAAAAGTCTGGTTTGAAATAGTTACACAGAGTCTAACTGATCAGCAGCCTTTCAGTGCTTGATTTTGTGATAACAGGTCCAAGGCACGACCTATCGACGATCGGAGGTCCAAGGCATGGTCTATCGGTGATAAGAGGTCCTGGCAGCAATAAGGCAATAAAAGGGAAATGAAATCAGCGATCAACAATCACCAATATCTCAAATCAAAGTTTCAAGGTATAGTCTATCACAAATCAGAGGTACAGGCAGCGACAAGGCAATCAGAGGTTTGGGGTGAACCGGCATATCGACGATCGCAAGTATCAGAGGGTGCAACCAAATATGATGTCATGAAACCACCAAAGGCCGATAACATTAAAATCACCGAGATCCAGGCCTCTAGTGTCAAAGTTTTGGGGAGGGCTGATTGCGATTAACAAAGGAAATGAGTTGCAAAACTAGAGAAGGGCGGGCCTTTTCTCTCTCCTCCAACAGGCCACACAGTGGAATAATGTTGGTCTGGATAAACCCATGTGGTGGCTGATGTCATCATGACGTGGTAGTACAAAGATGACATTTCAAGTACAAGGGACACGTCACAGTACGAAGGACATGTGGCAGGAAAATTTGGCATTTTTAGGGGTCATAAGGGGCCAAAACAAGGTGACACATGTCAACACTCACAAGGTGACATGTGGCAAAGGATGATGTCATCTCACAAATCGACGATCGGAGGACAATGAAAATCATTGTATTAAGTTTAAACCTATGATTTCAAAACTTCGATTGAAGGGATCTCATACAGGGGTTGGTACACGATCATAAGGAGTTAGAGAACCAAGGGCTAAGAAGTAGGGGGTGATCACATATTACAATCATAAGAGTTAGGAGGGAACAACCAAATAAAATTTTATAGAAATTCCTGATCTCTGAGCTTCGATGCCACAAAAGAGGCCCAGGCGCATATATAGTATAGTCCTACGTATTATGTATTGGGATCGTTGACAATGAAATGTAACAAAGAAAAAGGCCCCTGGATAGGAGTTTAAAGGCTCTAGCACCTTAGAGCTAAGCACTTGGTCATAGCCCCCGGTCATATGAAGAGAATTGCAGAAAGGGGCTAAAACAAAGGGAGCCAAAGATCCTGGAACTCGCCTATTTTATAATGTTTTTAAGTACAAAGGGCCAATAACGAGAACCCCCGATTCAGTGTTAAGGTAGTATTACTGGGAATATCATGGCTCCGATAACATGATACAGGAAGTTAAAGGGATGGATGAGTTGGTAGCTATTTTCAGAATTTGTTATGGCCATTATGGGTGATCGCTCCCAGTTCGTGAAAGAGAATAAGTGAAATTGTTAAGGTGAGAGTGACATAAATCGACCGAGCAACAAGAGAGGCACATTAAGGCAGAGACGTGGCCTGAGCAGAGGCCATAACAGGAATGGAGTGGAGATATTTTCCACCCCTCATCATTCAATTTTTCCTTTTTATTTTATTCTGCTATTGTTGTATTTCAAGAAAGGGATCAAATCCCAATTGTAATCATTTGGGCCAACAGATCTCTTGCACACCGAGACAACTAGTCTATGAGACAATTGGAGCTCTAGCTGAGATATTTTTGTAACTTTATTCCAATCTCCCCCTCTCCTTATAAAAAGAGGTAAGAAACACTTAACAAAGGTTCCAGAATTTTGCACCTAAGGGCCTGAATTCTACGATTCCACTTTTGTTTCTACTTGCCTGTTCATGGGGGACTTGAGCGATATCTGGCTGAATGTAAATGGAATGATATGTTGGAATCATATTGGATTAATGAAGCTATTTTTTGATTCCAATAAGAGTAATGCACAATATATTTTCCCCTCTGTAAATCTCATTTTCATAAATGTTTTCATCTTTTACTGAAATTATGTAATGAAGCTACTATTCTCATGCTTTCATGGTTGTATAATTTTTTGCTAAATAGAGAACAATACATATATTAATTACAAATTTACTTGTGTTATTTGATTAAGCTACAGTACTTATATGAGCACAGATTTACTTACGTTGTTTAGTGATAAGCGTACACATGATGTATAGATTTTGGGAAATTAATTTGTGCTCCACTGTTTCTGTCATTCCATCTCTTCTACCTTCCATACTTCTGTTGCAACATTACTGCTTTGGATTTTGTCTTGTTTACATCCCTATGCATCTATTTCCCTCCTTTATTTCTTCCCCTTCATTTTACTACAACTTCATTTTTAAGTTGTTCATTATTGTGTGTCGACCACCATAACAAGACATTTCTCTTTGAGGTTGGCCCGATTTACCCCCTACACATTTGGATCCATGTATTGGCATGAGTTTACCTTACTGAAGGAATATTGAACTAAGCCCCCTTTATTATCTTTTTAACTACATGACAATTGGAGTGCAACAGAAACCCAACTGATAATATTTCATGCACTTCTCTATCTAAGATGTCCTAGGCACTAGTCTACAATCAACCCAGAGGCTGTCTCTAGGAAGATTTCTAAATCCCCTGAAATACTTGTGCTATAGGTGCTAGAAAAAGCGACATCATCTTTGTGGTGTCGTTGCCATGGAACAAATTAGAATAGTTTTCCCTGGGTACGAGAAATCTTTACATTCCATCTATTAGGTGATCAAGGGAAGTGTGGGTTGAAGATCTCTCACCTTGGTGACTCCACTATTTAAATTTCATTATAAACACCTTGTCGACTCCACTTTCCATATCTCTATTTGATTATCATGACTATCAAGTAGCCTCATGCTCACTTTGATTTTAAGCAACATAAAACTTTCCCTCCCTTTGAACCTAAGATCACTTGCCTAGGAAGGTTTTCAAAATGACCATTCCTGAATTCTTGGCCAACAAATTTGCCCCACTGGATTTTTCTTCTATTGCTAGTGATCCCATTCATGTCCCTCTGTTTCATGAATGGAATACCTATTTGCCTAGATTCAGTGGAAACACATATAGAAGGCTTGACCAACACCTCAAATATTTTCATCAATGCGTGGAACAACATGGTATTTTTCTTGAAGATGTACAAATGAAATTATTCATGTATTCTTTAGACGAGGATGCTAGAGTTTGGTACAACACCATACCTCATGTAAACATATATTCCTTAAATAGTTTTCATATAGAAATCAATCATTATTGCAAAAGACTATATCCATTGAATGCTCTGATTGAAGATTGTTTCCACATTTTAATGTTGAGAATATTCCTGATATTAATGATCCTGCTGAAGATGTTTATGAGACTCCATTCCAAGAATATTTCTACTCACATCAAGAAGCAGTGGTCAGTGATCAAGAAAGTAAAAAGGGAAACATCATCGAGCTACAAATAAACCATCAGAGATATTATTGAGCCAAATTTGATGATCCTCTTACTTTTGTTGAGTATGAATCCAATGGGAAGTCGAGCGATGTAGAACTACAACATTCCTAGTCATGGGAAGATGCACAAGAAGAAGAGGCCCAGAAGAAGGTTAATAAAGAGGCTCTAGTTCATGCACATCCTTCACCTAGAGAAAAATTTCAAGAACCTCCTCCGATTTATGATTCACATTATTTAGAGGAGGATGAGATGGCTGTGGAGGTTCAAAAGGAATTGTGTACCAGCGAGTGGGGAGAAACCTCCCAATAATTTTTTTTCGAGAAGAGCCCAAAGTTGAAGGACCAAGCAGAGTCTGCAACTTCCTATTGCAGAAAGGTTCCTTCCAGGATTTCTCAGTAGATTCTCTAATATATGACTCTTATAGTTTAGATAATGAAGAATCTATTGCAGATTTCCAAGAGGGTTGGCCCATTGTCAAATGGGTTGGAAAAGATCAGTAACAAGTTTATCTTGAAAAATCTAAAGTTTAGGAGTTGAATAATATTTGTAGTTGCCCTGACCAAGAAGATATTGGTCAGCGGTCTGTTCATGAAAATAAGGCAGTTGCAAATGTTTCTTGTCATTTCTATGACCCTGTAGCTGATTACAAGACCACATTCTTAGGTCAGCAAAAGAGGTTATTTCTGGGGTATGCATAAAGTTCTTTGTTTGAATGTTTTTCATGGTGCATGCTTATTTTAATTTTTAAATTTCAACAAGAAGGAGGCATTAGGTCCAGTACCCAAATGTTGGCTTGGATCCATTGGAGGGTTGAACTCACTTAAGTGAATTGAGCCTTGCACATAAGTAGGAGTGTATATAAATAAGATCATTAATTGAGAATTTACTTTCTAGTTGGTAGAATTTATTCTTCTGCATTTTAGTTTGATGAGGAAAGGACCCTCCACGAATAAAATCCCATGGAGATTTTCTGGTTGTATAGATTCATTATATTTTTAACTCCATGCCTAATGGTCAAGGCTATTGGTCTACAAGTTCTCAACACCTTGCCAACAAGGCATTGCCTGTAGTTGGAGCTAATGTTGTTACACACTACAAAATTCATTTTTCAGTTGGCCAAAGTGCAAAAGAGTAGTGAAGTTTGAAGCCATCTTCCAAGCTGCAAAAGATCTCGAAACTAAATTAGGCCCTCTTGGAATAAGCTTTCCAATGGTATGTGGAAGTCCAAAAATGAACTCCTGGATCAAAAGTTAGATCATATTGAAGCTACCCTTTGAAATCCAGAAAAACAAAGAGAAAAGAAGTAAGGGTAAGGCTCATCGCAAATTGCAATCAGAATTTTCTGAAGCAACAACAGGGGAGGGGAGTGAAATCATCGATCAACGATCAATGATATCGCAAATCACAAATTGATGATCGGAGGTCCAAGGCATGGCCTATCGAGGATTAGAGGTCCAAGGCATGGTCTATCGGTGATCAGAGGTCCTGATAACGATGAGGCAATTAGAGGGTAGTGAAATTGGCGATCAATGATCACCGATATCACAAATCGTAGTTTCAAGGTACATTCTATCGCAAATCGGAGGTATAGGTAGCGACGAGGCAATCATAGGTTCAGGGTGAATTGGCATATTAGTGATTGCAAGTATTGGAGGGTGCAACCAAATACAGTGTAATGAAACAGGCGCCGATAACATTAAAATCGTTGAGATCCGGACCTCTAGTGTCAAAGCACCAAGGGGGTCCAATTGTGATTAACAAAGGAAATTAGTTGCAAAACCAAAGAAGGGCGAGCCTTTCCTCTCTCCTCCAACATGCCATTCGACAAAATACTATTGGCTCGGATTAACCCATGTGGTGGCTTACATCATAATGATGTGGCAGTACGGAGATGACATGGTGAGTATGAAGGACACGTGGCATGTTGATTTGGAATTTTTAGGGGCCATAAGGGGCCAAAACAGGGTGACACGTGTAACCACTCACAAGGTGACATGTGGCAAAGTATGACATCATCTTACAGATCCGAAATCAGAGGATGAGGAAAATCATTGTATTAAGTCTAAACCTCAGATTTCAAAATTACGATTGAAGGGCTCCGATACAGGGGCTGACATGCATCATAAGGAGTCAAAGAACCAAGGGCTAAGAAGCAGGGGGCCATCACATATCACAATTGCAAGAGTTAGGAGGGTACAACCAAATAAATGTTATAGAAATTCCCGATCTCCGAGCTCCGATGCCGCATAAGAGGCCCAGGTGCATATATAGTATAGCCCTACATATTATGTATTGGGATTAGCGACAATGAAATGTAACAAAGAAAAAGGGCTTGGACAAGAGTTTAAAGTCTCTAGTGCCTTAGGGCTAAGCACTTGGTCATAGCCCCCAGTCATATGAAGAGAATTACAAAAAGGGGATAAAACGAAGGGAGCCAAAGAATCCGGAACTCACCTGTTTTATAATGTTTCTAAGTATAAAGGGCCAATAACGAGAACCCCCAATTCAACATTAAGGAAATATTATTGGGCATATCATGGCTCTAATAGCATGATAGAGGAAGTGAAAGGGATGGATGAGTTAGTAGTTGTGTTCAGAATATGTTATGGCCATTATGGGTGATCACTCCCGGTTTCTAAAAGAGAAGAAGCAAAACTGTTAAGGTGAAAGCGATGGAAACCGACCAAGCAACAAGAGAGGAACTTTGAGACAGATACATGGCATGAGAAGAGGCCATAACAGGGATGGTGTCGAGATATTTTTTGCCCCTCATCATTCAGTTTTTCCTTTTTATTTTATTCTGCAATTGTTGTATTTCAAGAAAGGGATCAAATCCTGATTGTAGTCATTTGGGCCAATAGAGCTCTCGCACGCCGAGACAACTGGAGCTTTAGCTGAGATATTTTTTTAATTGTATTCCAAGCTCCTCCTGTCCTTATAAAAAGAGGGAAGAAACACTTCAAAAAGGTTCCAAAATTATGCACCTAAGGGTATGAATTTTGCAATTCCACTTTTGGTTCTACTTGCTTATTCATGAGGGACTTGAGCGATGTCTAACTGAATGTAAATGGACTGGTATGTTGGACTCATATTGGATTAGTGAAACTATTTGGTGATTCTAATCAAAGTAATGCGTGGTATGTTTCCCCTCTGTCAACCTCATTTTCATATGTGTTTTCATATTCTGCTGAAATTGTGTAATGAAGTTGTCGGTCTCATGCTTTCATGGTTGTATATTTGGGTTCTAAATAGAGAACAATACCTGTGGTAATACAAATTTACTTGTGTTATTCAATAACCTACAATACCTGTAGTAATTACAAATTTACTTGTGTTATTCGATTAACCTGCAGTACATGTATGAGCACAAATTTACTTACGTCATTTAGTGATAAGTGTACTTGTGATGTATAGATTTTGGGACCTTAATTAGTGCTCCACTGTTTCTGTCATTCCATCTCTTCTACCTTCCATCCTTCTACTGGAACATTGTTGCTTAGGATTATGTATTTTTTACCACCCTATGCATGTATTTCCCTCCTTTCTTTCTTCCTCTTTATTTTACGAAAACATCATTTTTAAGTTGTTCATTGTTGTGTGTCACCCACGAGAACAAGGAATTTCTCTTTGAGGTGGCCCTAATTTACCCCCTACACATTTGGATCCATGTATTGGCGTGAGTTTACCTTACTGAAGGGCTATTGAACCAAGCCCTTTTTATTATTTTTTTAACTACGTGACAATTGGAGTGCAACATAAACCCCACTGATAATATTTCATGCTCTCCTCTATCTAATATACCCTAGGAACTGGTCTACAATCAACCCAGAGGTTGTCTCTAGGAAGCTTTCTATATCTCCTGAAGCACTTGTGCTATAGGTGCTAGAAAAAGTAACAATAGAGCCATCAATGTTTGCTTTGATACAACCCATGTTCATGGAGCATCCTTCTGAAAAGGTTAGACTCACAGTTTCCTCATTCCTTAGCAGGACCATAGATTTAACATTGCCACTACCACGCTACAACAATGATATCACGTGGGAAATATTGCAATTGATAGTGGAAGCCATTTAAGGGTTGAACAACATGATGCATCCTACTTTTCAGAACTCATGGAAGAGTTAAGATTTGAAAAATTCATGTTGAATCTAGAATGTGAAGACTTGATCTTTTAGGTGTTTCAAAACTTTTACACCACCATTACATCATGTCATCCATAAAATATCAAAACAAGCATACAAAAGATTATGTCCTTGTTTTTAGAATGAGATGATGACATCTACAAGATCCTACGATCCAAGTTGTTGACCATTTGGAGAAAGGGACTAATTCTATCACCAGCTATCTATGATCTAGTGGCGAATTTGGTCATGTAAAATATAAAATTGCTGAGAAGGGTGTTGACTAAGAAGGATCTTAAAAGGATTGATGGGGGAAGCAAGAACACAGGTAGTAAAATTTGCAGCAAAAATGAACTAAGGAGGAGAGGACTATGCTTTATTTTCAAGGGTCATTGGGCTCTTGTGATCCTTGTGGATATTGGTGGCCACTTGCCTATTCCACTTGGACCCCCACCATTGTTTCTTTTAGTTTTTCAGTTTCCTTAATTGTAGCACAATTTACTATTTTTGGCAGTTTTTCGAGTCCTGAACTTATGGAGCCTTTTGGGGCCATAAACGACGTTTTTTTTTGGAAAATGGCCTCAACTGACGTTTTTTTGGAAAATCACAGGGGGTGAATATGAGTTTTCAACTCATTATTCACTATTAGTAGTTGTAGTCCTTGGATAGATCTTTCTAACGAGGTATTGTGTGCCTCAAACGAAGATCGTATGCCAAAGTTATGACCCCATGAAATTGATGTACCAATTTACACCAATGGGGCCCATAGTTTGGCGTTTCATCTCCTAGGGTTAGATTTTGGTTGTTTTGGGGTTTTTTATTATTTCTCAATAATAAATAGGCCTTCAAGCCTCACTGTGACATAATTCAGAGGCATATAACTCCACATCTCTTCTCAAAGATAAGTTACCATCGTTCGAGCTAGTTTATTTCCATTCTATATGTAAGCATATTTCAGTTCTTCAATATTAATGAAATGAAGTTGTATTTTTGCTAAATCTCCATGTTTATGGTTATATCTGTAATTTTTTGCATTCTTGTTTAAAATTGGATCAGTGGTATCAAAGCATTTTTCTCTTTCTTGATCATTCTTTGCATGTCCCCAGCGAGGTCGGGTATAAGGAGTTAGGGTTTGATTTGGTTGAACCTTTGCAAGATTAGCCTCGTAAACCCCGCCAACCACCCATGGGGGAATAAAAGAAAGATGAGGGAGTAGGAGATCCTATCAAAATATTGCTCAAGGAGACCCTTGAGAAACAAAGGAATGTGATGATTGATAACTTTGCCCAGATCCTTCAGCGGTTGCCCACTAGCAGTGCATCCACAACCAATAACCACTTTGGAGGTGCCACTCCTTTTAAGGTACAAGTAAACTTTGACACTCCCAAATTTGAGGGCCAAATAGATGCAAACGCTATATATAAATGGTTAAATATGCTAGAAGGATATTTTTTTGTTCATGATTTTTCCAGCTTCGAAAATATTACTTTTTCTCTTCTCAAAGCCTCCCCCCATGTCAAGGATTGGTGGGAAACCTAATGTGAGAATAAGGATGAAAGTACGCCCTCACTGTTTTCAACCAAACTCACTTGGAATTCATTCTGAGATGCCAACAAGGAGTAGTACTACCCTTTCGGGAGTTATGTGGATATATACATAGAGTGGACCATGCTGTGGTAGGGAAGGGATCAAGATGTGCTAGATTTTACCAATGTTTTTCATAGCCTTCACATGAAGTTGGGTATCAAGGATTCTGAGAAACATTTCGTACTCAAGTACCGCAAATTCCTACACAAGTACATCCAGGATGAGATGGAGTTTTTGGACATCTCCTCGCTCGACACGACATACTGATACATTGTCAAGATTGAGAAGAAGCTTAAACAGAAAAAGTGAGACTTTGGATTTTTGAATCCAGTGCCCCAAAATTGTAGGACAAAGGACAAAGCCAAAGCAGGGTGCCCTAGGACAACCCGCCGCAAAGAACAACACCGTGAAGTTGAAGAAGGACACCGGAAAGTGGTGTGAGTTCCATAAGATCTCCACTCACAACAAAAGTGAGTGTCAGGACAAGTAGCCACTGGTGGCCGAGATGAAGACTTCTGAATCAGATGCATGTTCTGACTCTGAGTTAGAACCTGACAAGGGGAATGAAAAAGGGAAGCAGATTATCGATGTGGAGCCCAACGCCATCATTTCAACAACAAAGATCTAGAAGGAGTAACCCAAAGATCCAGTGGAGGAGGAGCGCCTCTTCGATTCCCAAATGTGGGCAAAGGGTTCCCCGCTATAGTTCATTATCGACAACAGGAGCCAAAAGAACATCATTTCAAAAGAGGTCGTGAAGTGACTAGGCTTACCAACCACAACACACCCACAACCATACACCATTGGGTGGCTTCACCAAGGACAAGATCTTCATGTCACCCAACAGTGTCGCCTTCCATAAAACATCAAGTCCTTCATGGATGAGGTATTATGTGACATTGCTCGTCTTGATGATTGTGATTTATTATTAGGCCAAACATACTTATGGAAGTGGTATGTTGTGTATGAGTCAAGGCCTTGCACTATTATTGTTAACTTGGGAGATAAGTTGTACATGATACCAGAGGTAGCACCGCCTACTGCCATCTCTTTGGTTACTGCAAAGCAATGTAGTAAGCTCATTTCCAAAACCGATAAATTTGTTTTCCTGATGATACACCCTCAGGGAAAGAATAAGATGGTGGCCACAACCTTCAGACAGGGACCCTTCGCATGATAACAACGTATGGACAAGGTCATGGAGGAGTACGAGGACATCTTCACCTCCCCCGAAGGGGTGCCTCTGCATTGCCAGGTGCTTTGTTCTGTAGAACGACAAAATCAAGAGGCAAATTCAGGAGTTGTTGTAGAAAGGTCACATCCAGCTGAGTTCATCACCCTGTGGGAGCCCGATCATGTTGGTACAGAAGAAGCACGATACTTGGAGACTCTGTATTGACTATCGGGCATTGAACAAGATCACTGTTCGGAATAGGTAACCGATCACACATATTGATAACCTTCTAGACCAACTCAAGGGGGCCAAATATTTTAGCAAGATGAACTTGAAGTCCATATATCACCAAGTACTAATGGAACCATCCGATGTGTGGAAGACTGCCTTCAAAGCTAGGGAGGACCTTTTCAAATGGCTGATTATGCCTTTTGGGTTGATGAATGATCCTGCAACCTTCATGAGGCTAATGGATGATATCCTGTGACCATTCACCAACTCATTTGTATTAGTATACTTGGATGACATCCTTATCTTAAACCATAGTTGGGAAGAGCACATCCACCACATCCGACAAGTTCTCCAAACACTGCGACAACATAGGTTGTGTGCCAATTTAGAGAAATGCACTGTTGGCTTAGGGGGTCCTGACTTAGGTTCAAAGTTAGATGTGCTAGCCAACAAATCCCCACTACTGGCCCTTTCAACAACAACCCATGTAGCACAAGTTGCAGTCTCACCTGAAGTAGTATGGTGGGACGCTGGAACCAAGTTTCCACATGCAGAGATCAGTGTGACGTGTTTTAGCAGCTTAGATCTGCCTTCACACAGATTGATAAGCCTCTAAGCCTCAGTACTACAACTCTATCTAAACAGCCTTTGGACCTTTGCAAAGTTCCACGATTGCTCTTTGCGGACCCTTAACAACCAGTTTATCTACCTACGTGCACCTGAAAAAATCCCTAGAGTAGATTTCATGCAGATATACTTAAGTTATTTAGAAAACATAACAAAAATTATCACAACCTTCACGAAAGTACTTAACATGCCTTGCGTACATCTACTATGACTTATTCAAGTGAATTGCACATCATTAGATTGATATTTCATAAATAAAATATTCATTCATAGCATATATCATAAACAGAAGTAAAACATAACTAAACATATATACACAGGAATTCCTCAATAATCTTCTTTATTAATCTTTGTTCAGCTTTACAGACTCAAACTACCCTGCGCACTTAACTGCAAGGGTTCACGCACTCAACTGTAGACTCTACCTAGGCCTCTGTGCACTTAGCTATAGAGCCTTTCTCTCCTATCTGACCCACTTCTCTTCACTATCTCTTTCTTCTTACTTACCCATTACATCTGCTTAGACATGCCTTAGATTCTCTAAGACAAACCTATTTATAGATTTTTACATACTATCCCATGATCCGAGAACCATGGGTGGATCTCAAAACCAACTTAGCTTTTACATAAAAAGGGGCTAAAACCCCTTTGACTCCTAACCATCTACGCACTATGCATCCACAAATCACAGAGACTTTACATTACTTACAAAAATTACATCAAATCTTGGGTTCTTTCAAACCCAAAACTGACCCAGGGGACCCCATCCCAATAAGCCCCCAACACAATGATCGCGACTCACCCTCGAGTCACTCAGTTGGCACTGCGATCTTACTATGAATATCCCCCATCTCCACCTAAAATACTGAAACTTCGGAATCACTCTGAGTGGTTGCCTGCTTGACCTCCTCAACTAGATTCTCTATAGCTGGTCCTTCTGCGGCCAACCTCATTGTCTGTTGCATTTGCTCAAGCACTTCAACTTATCCTGGATGGTTGTTGTTATCTCAAAATCAGACCCTGATAGGTTGCTGATTAGGTAGACTTTAAGTAACTATTTCAAACCTACTTTAGGCTGAGGCTTAGCCTCCTCAACCTGAGAGGTCTCTCTCACAAGATTAAAGATTTTTATTACAAGTAAGATGGCTAACTCTATGAAACAAAATGAAGGAATGTAAGTGGTGGAAACACAATTAGAAATTATCCATTGGGCTTATGGAGTCAAAATAGTTTCAGTATAACATTGATATCAACCTTACATAGAAGTCAGGGCATCCAGAATTCAACACATTTAGAACACACCAGAAACATATAGGACCACCTAGTTTATAAATGTATGAAGGAAATTAGAGCAAAATCAGTGATTTCTAAGTAATCACACATTCATACCATTGCAAATACTGAGAAGAGGACAATACAATACATTCTGAACATTGAATTCCTTCTGATTCCTGAGAAGCAAAGCCAATACTGTATTACTAAACAGAGTCTTACATAAAGCACAATATTCAAGTTTCTCTGAAATTTTCCAACCCTTTGTACATCAGATGTTCTGCTATATATAGAGCTCTTTACATAACTGAGATTCCTCCTCTAGCATGAGGGGAACTCGAATTCTTCCTATTATGACACCTATTAACACTTTAAACTAACTATTAAATGCAACTAACTGCTAACTGGAAGTTCTAGAGACCTAAGACAATTAGGAGTATAACTCCACATCATGTTGGTAATAGCATTTATTACAATCAAAACTCGTTCTCTGACAAATGGTCTCCTTCAGTTTAGCTTTGGTGGATGTTTGAAACTCCTTGCTGGCCCTTAATGTCTCATCTCTTTACTGCTCTTGGAAAGTAGGAAACTGCCCTATTTTTCTGCTTTTGGTCTCCTCAAGGATATTCGAAATCAATTATCCATGCTGTTATTCTTTGATTACACAAAAATGTATTGGATTGCCATGTTCTTCATGTACTGTAGACCTTTCCCACATACATGTGTGAAGACAAAACCTCTTCAAAGCTGTTTGAAATATCATGAACAATACTAGCTATGATCATTTTTATAACAAATAGCTTAGAGTTCATATATATCTTTCCTCCACTTGTTTTGCCCTTGCTGGATGCTTGCACTTTGTAAATGATCCTTTTCTGAAATTCCCTTTCAAAAAGATTTCCCCTTGGTCACTCAAAATTGGTCGACCGAGTTATGATATGCAGCTACAGCAGTTTCGTAGCGCGCTACGAAACTGCTGTGCATTAGGCATCATCTACAGCAGTTTCGTAGCGCGCTACGAAACTACTGTGTAATCACAAAAACACAGTTTTAATGCCAAAATTTGACTGTCTTGAGCTTTCTTTTCTTGAATTGTCTTTTTCATCTGCCCTGAAACTGTTCAAAACTGAATGCAGAGCTACTATTCTTCAAGGAAAACTTCAAAAAGGTAAACTATCAAAATTTAGGACTTAACCTTACTTGCTGTGTGATTTTTCTTGGCTAAGGAAGTCCTTCTCACTGGCTTAGTTGTATCTTCAAATCTTCGATTTGCCTCTTTCATAATTTTGATCCCAGTGCTCAGTCTTGTATTGATTTTTCTGATGTATTTTGCTTCCTTTATTGCAGGGACTAACCAGGTGTAGTATTGAGCATGACAGTCGACCACCTCGGGTATTGAAATCGTTTTGTCTTCCCGCAGAGCCTCCATTTTATTAAAATGAGCTTCCTTGATTGCGTGTTTCCTTGAGGCTTTCTTCAGTTTGGCAATTTCAAGATTTGCTAATTCCAATTTATTTTTTAACTCTTGAACACCACATTCCTCTTGAGAGATAGCTGCTTTACCTTTATCCTTTTTATGCAGCTGAGATGATGTTTCTAATGAAGTCACGGGTCCTTCATGAGATTTTTCTATCTCCTCTGTTTCACTTGCTTTTGGTAGTGTCTCTTGTACCTGCTTTGAACACCTCATGACAGGTCTTCTTGGCTTAAAGACAAATTTAGCAACCTAATCATCAAATTTGAGCTTTTTCGAGGCTTTGATCTTTTGGGTTTTGTCTTTACCTGATTCTATCAAATCTGCTCGAACCAGAGGAGATTCTTCAATATCGATAGCTTACAGCGAGTCATTTAGACTTCCCTTTGAAACCGGGCTTTCCTCAGTAACCACGGTCTTGCATTTTTCTTTAGCTAACTGGCTCCTGGTTATTCTTCTCTGGACTACTTCACCTATAGATAGTTCATGTACACCCTCTTTGATCTGATTTTTCTCTTTCTGAGATTGTTGGGGTGTGTCCTGAATTACCAGTGGTCTGGTGGGCTCCTTTACATGTTTCCTAGCCTTCAACTTTACAAATCTCCTGGATCTTGTTTCTGCACGATGACCAACTGCTGGTGGAGAATTTTTCGCAGCCTGAGGACTGAGACCAGTCTCATTCTTGAAGCCGGACATAAACATGAACGTGGACCAGTCCCTGTCTACTCTCTGGAGCTCATGCAAAATGATCAACTTGACTAAGCCATGATGAAACAATGAGGTCTCACAGGCTTCCTTCTTTAACTGAACCTTGTCACACATTTTTCCTAGGCTACGAAACAAGTAGAAAGGCAAATCAAGTGATATCTTCTTAGTAAAATGAAGCAGAAGCTTGAAGTGGTAAGAATACACCTTATGATACCTACCTTCGTAGGTGAAGTACCTCTGTATGCAGGTAAGTAGATTAGCATATGAATCTTTGACAAAACTCTTGGGCACTAATTTGTTGAAGTCCGAATCAATGAACTCTAGCTTTAGAAATTCCTTACATGGAGTCATATTAAATTTGAAATTTTTAAACCATCTTTCTTGTCCCCTTGGGATTTCAGTGACTACAGATATAACCTCTGGAGAGATGGGTAATTCGAGCATCCCAACTTTCGAACTCAATCCTGTGAAATTAAAAGCAAATTCCCTAGTGACTTGCGTATGACCTCCTTGAAGTTTCTCGCAAAATCTCCAGCAGCCAACCTACTTGAATGCGCATTCAACTCCACTGTTCTTTAGGATAATATCTAAGCCTTCAGGTTCATTCCTCAAATACCTACCTGACCTGTGCTCCTTTCTTTCTGTAGACCCCTCCATGGAATTTCAGCGGAATGAAAATTTGAAAGATTCGCACTGCCCCAAATTTTTGATCATTGCCTCTCTTGAAAGCTGCCTCGCTTGAAAACTACTTCGCTTGATCTTCAAGGAATTCAAATTGAACACTTGACAATTTGTTCCTCACGCATGAACCCAAACACAAATCATGACTGTGAATACTTGGCTCTTCTTGAAACTTGCAACCTGAGCGTACCAAGGCACCTAATGACTCTAATGATGAGAAGGAATGGCTGCATGTGATAGGCATGGTTCAAGGACTGACACATGGTGATGAAACATTAACAAATTTTGATGAAAGAGACAACTAGACAAGATCTGGCAGGAATCTCCGATTTCGTAGCGCAGCCAGTGTAAATTCTATGTTTTGCGCTATGAAATCTCCTAGTTATGAATCCCTATTTTCATAGTGCACATAGTGTATTTTTGTGAGTTTGCGCTACGAAAACTCCTAGTTGATTTCGTAGCACATGTAATTTTTGAAACAACCTTAACACATGACACTTTGAATAAATGTGGGACCAATGGTGGGTAAAACAAGATTGTTGACCATATTTAACAAAGGGAACAAGACTCTATCCTATGTTTTAGACTCAAATAAAACAATAGAAATGACTTGACCAAGACTGACTTACAACTTTGAAACCATACAAATTGTCCAAAATTCTTTTGAAATTTTTTCAGTGATAACAGTGGCTCCACTTGTGATAGTGTGCCCTTGTGGTACACTAAGAACTCGTAGGTCTAGTGCTTTATGATCACTCTAGGAGAAAGAAATCTATATCTACTGAAAAATGCTCAGTCAACCTACCCTGAGCTTATTTGCACATTCCTACCTACCCTATCAGCTGCAATCTCCACTTGTAGCTCAAGGAACATGAAACTTCCAATGAAGCCAGTCGTCGATCTGATCTGACACTTCAGTCTCTTGACTATGCTTGAAGCAAAAATAAACTAGATACTAAAATACCCAAGGCAGCATGAGGTGTAATTGTCCTTCAAGATGAAAATATAACTGGAAGCCTGAACAGTAAATCTTTTCCATGTAGTCAGCTATAGGGTCAAAAAACACATGGTTAGTTTGATGATTCTCATAACATTCTATATCTTCAAACAACTGATCCTCAGCTACACAACATTTATTTGATATGTTATCCAATTGCTTTTCTGAATGATTCCCACAAACAATGTAATTTTCCTCATTATTATGATCATTCTTTGATGTAAGCTGCTGCAAGGAATTACAAAAATGAACAACCTTTTCCTCTGCCCGAGGGTTATAAAAAATTTCTTCCAGCGTTTCTTCTTGGTGTTTGTAATCATTTTCATACTCTTTATGATCAAAATACTAGCAAGTTTGCTGCATCTTCTCATTCATATCAGAGGATATAACATGGTTTTCATAAGTAAACCCCTGCTGATTTTCATGTTGCATTTCATGGGATTTTATACTTTCTTCTTGGTGTTGAAATGTATTGTTATGAAGAGCCTCTAAAATTTCTTCATCCATAAATTCATCATCATCATAACAATCCAAATATTGAATAAAACTTGCAGAATGTTTACAACAATCTTGGACCAGCAACAAGGAGGGATGACACTCTTTATACATCTCATAGAATTCATTATGAAAATTAGCAAGTGAACATATTGAACCATTTTCCAAACTTTTATACCAAGACCATGATTTTCCTTCTAAAGTGGTCATAAACATCTTCATGAGACAATCTTTAGGGAAATGAACCTTAAGACTGCATACATGCATATGGAACCTAACTAAATGAAGAGCAGCATTGTCCTTCTTTTCATCTTTGAATATTGGAAGATCATCTAACCAATCAACCTTTGGCATAGGATTTGGAAAACAATGGATATGAGACCAATTCATAGGGGCATACCTGGAATTCATTTGCAGTGGAACTCATCTTGAAACTTCATCAAGCTACTGATCTTCTAGCAGTGGAGTCACCTTCCAATTTGTTATTTGATGTGTGGAGTCACCAAGGTAGTTTTGCAGCCTCAAAAAGATGTCTGAGCTCCTGCTACCTTTAGAAGTTTAGCTTATTGATTTTGGGAATGAATAGACTTCAGGCTCCCAGTAGATGCACCAAAATGTTATCTCAAAATCAGACCCTGATAGGCTGCTGATTAGGTAGACTTTAAGTAACTATTTCAAACCTACTTTAGGCTGAAGCTTAGCCTCCTCAACCTGAGAGGGCTCTCTCACAAGATTAAATATTTTGGTTACGAATAAGATGGCTAACTCTATGAAACAAAATGAAGGAATGTAAGTGGTGGAAACACAATTAGAAATTATCCATTGGGCTTATGGAGTCAAAATAGTTTTAGTATAACAATGATATCAGCCTTACATAGAAGTCAGGGCATCCAGAATTCAACACATTTAGAACACACCAGAAACATATAGGACCACCCAGTTTATAAATGTATGAAGGAAATTAGAGCACAATCAGCGACTTCTAAGTAATCACACATTCATACCATTGCAAATACTGAGAAGAGGACAATACAATACATTCTGAACATTGAATTCCTTCTGATTCCTGAGAAGCAAAGCCAATACTGTATTACTAAAACAGAGTCTTACATAAAGCACAATATTCCATCGTGCACCAAAGTAAGTAGCGGACATATGCAAATTGTGTTAATGGGGGTACGATGGTAATGTGGCACCCATAACATGTTTAGCAATCATGATTGCTCAACACTACGGACCCATTCCCCCGTCTCCAACACTATAACACTTGTTTCTTCATAATACACTTGCTTCATGAATTTGTCCATCACTAAGTGTGGGAACTTAGCATGGTGCACGAGGTCCCACTCCTCCATATTCAATAATGGGACTTGCACGAGCCGCGGAACCTCAAAAGGCACCTGCTCAGGTAGTAAGGGCATGGAGTTGATGAATTTCTTTGAGTCTGGGTCTTTAGTAATCTTCACCTTTCCCTTTCATGGAAGGATATACCTAGAGAGCTTTGTTATAGGCTTTGCACCTTCGGCGTCGATATCCTCTGTTCCCTGGCCTTCTTCTACCTCCAGGTCTACAATATTCTGCTTATCCTTTGCTGGCAACCTATCTTTCTTCTGGGCAGGCATTACAACATGCTTCCTTGGGAAGTGCATATCTGCACTGGCTTTTTCTGCTTTTCCTTGGCTGCAGATTGCTTTTCTGTTGGGACAGGTTGTTTGTCTTTCGCCATGGATTTCTTTGGCCTTGGTGACCATGGCACCATGGGCATCATAGGCATAGCTTCAACACTGGATACTTCTGGTGCTTGAGCGTTAGATACAACGTTTTCTGAACTCAAAGCTTCTGCAGGGTTGGTGGTAGTCATCATATCCATACATAATTCAATGGCTTCACTTGAAACGTTTGTATGAGTGAAGAATTCGACCCAAAATGCTTGACTCATGAGTGATAGACAACAAATTTCAAAAAAAACTCTAAGGGTGAAAATTGTTCTTTGTTGGACCGACACACATAATTTATAGGGGATTTTGAATTCAAATCAGGCCATTCCCCCAAATTCTGACAATTAATGTTGTTTTGGCAACATATCTTCAAATATTTTGGCCTTAAATGCTGCCAGCCCTCTCCTCTTAACCTTCTTCACACTATCAAGTCATGAATAGTGACTCCAACGGTCACTTTTCTATTTTGTTGTGTGACACCTACATCTATGGCACAACCACCTGCAACTTCACCACTTTCCACCCAGCCTACCTACTATGTAGTCCTTTGACCTTGACAGTGTAGTTTATAGTCCTGCGCTCCCTTGCAACTGCCTGGAGTACTAAGACTATCCTATCGCCATATAGTCATTGCGAAGGATCCCCTATATACAACTTTAATCGACTTCCATTCACCCTTCCTGGAAAAGGTTCTCCATTCAGCTTCACGAGCTGAACTGCGCCTCCATTTGTAATTTCTTTTAACATATGGCCCTAGCCAATGCATTTGAAATTTCCCCGGAAACTTAGTGAACTTACTGTCATATAACAAGATAAGATCTTTTACCTTGAATGTACGAAGCTTGATGTGACAATTGTGTCAGGATTTTTCACATTCCTTCTGAACTTGCTTATGGAATCTAGCCAAGAATCGGTCCTCTTCAAGCTCCATCAGTTGCGCGATCCATTCCTCCAAGGCTTCACAATATACCATACCTGTGAGTGTTGCTATGCATATACTAGGCACAATATATTCCATAGGCATCACAACTTCTACACCATAGACCAATCTGATCAGTGTTTGTCCTGTTAGCTTCTTGCAAGTAGTCTGATATGCCCATAGTACTGCAGGTACGTCCTCATCCCAATCATTTCAATGAGTGTTGCAGACCATCATTAGTGCGTTCTCCAAAATCTTGTTGAATGCTTCAATAGTTCCATTGGCCCGTGGGTGATATGATGTACTCTTCTAATGGTAGACCTGTAATTCCTCTGTCAGCGCATTGATTGTTTCATTTAGAAAGTGCGTACCTTTGTCGCTCATCAACACTTTCGGCCAGCCGAATCTAGTTAAGACATACTCGAACAAAATTTTGGCTACCATAGCTCATGTACAAACCTTAACCGGATGTGCTTCTTCCCATCTGGTTAGATATTCTGTCGCGGTGATAATATAGCATGCCCCAGTTTTCTTCCCTGGGGGTTGAATTGGCCCCACAAAATCAACTCCCCATTTTTCAAATGGCTACAATGATACTTGAGGTTGTAATGGAAATTCATCACTCTGTGATGGTCTACCAGTTCGCTGACATGCTTCGCATGCCTTACAATATGCTTTGGAGTCCCTATGGAGCATTGGCCACCATAGCCTTGAGCGCAAAATATTCTGTGAAGTCGCCTTTCCTACATAATGTCCTCCCGTAGCCCCTCCATGGGCTTTAGCGAGAATGTTATTTCTCTCAAAATTTGGCACATATCTTCGCAATATTTCATCAGTGCCCATCTTATACAAATGTCCCGCAATCACTAAAATGTATGCCACACGCACTACTAGTTCCTTCTTTTTCTCACTTGTATACCCTTCTGGTGCCATCCCCGTAGTCAAAAAGTGAATAATATCTAAAAAATGATTGTCCTCTACGGGCACTGTGAAGAGTTGTGTGTCTGGAAACCCTTCCTCCAAATTACTAGGCTCTTGTCCCGTTTTGATCCGCGAGAGATGGTCAGGTCCTGCATTCAACCTCCCTGGCTTCACAATGACCTCAAAGTCATACTCCTGGAATAGTAGCAACCATCTATAGATCTTCCCCCCCAACATAGGTTTATTAACAAGGTATTTTGAAGCAGAATGATCTATGTACATCTTAAAATTCCCTCCTAACAGATAGTGCATGAACTTCTCTAGTGTGTATACCATGGCCAATCCTTCGTGCTCCATCGTTGAGTAATTCTTCTTAGCCTTTAATAATTTCCTACTCGCGAAGGCTATAGGGTGGTCCATCTCTCCTTCACCAGCTTGCGTTAACACTGCACCCAACGCAATGCAATAGGCATCAACGTGTACGTGAAATTCCTTCTTCCAATCTGGGAATACCAAGATCGGCGCGGTGACCATATTTTTTTTCAAAAGATCTAAGCTACGTGGACATTCTTCGTCCCAACAAAATGTTGCGTCCTTCTTCAAAAACTTCTTCATAGGCATGGTAACTTGAGCATAGGCTTTAATAAATTTTCTAGAATATCCAGTATGTCCCAGCATCGTGCGCAACTAATTAACATTTCTCGGGACCTCCAGATTCACTCTCACCGTGATCTTTGCAGGGTCCACCATTAAAGCTTGCTTGCACACTACGTGACCCAACAAAATTCTAGAGGGAACACAAAAGAGGCATTTCTTCAAATTCAGCGTGATATGGTATCTACGACATGTATCCAACATCAGGCACAGACTTGCTACATGGCGCTTTACTAAGCCGAATATTGTCCAGTCATCAAAGTATTCTTCCAAGAACTTATGAATGAATTCCTTGAATGTCGCAATGACTACACGAGAAAAATAAACACACGCATCATTAAGCTTTCACAGATCCACACAAATCCATATTTCTCCCTTCTGCTTCTTCTCCCGAACCACCATTTGGCTCACCCATTCAAATTCTTGCACCAGTTCTATGATGCCTTCTTCTAGCATCTTATCCAACTCCAAGCGAATCTTTTCCTTATACTTAGGATTCAGGCAATACAACCTCCTCTTAAAAGGCTTCACATGCGGCTTTAGAGAGAGTTTCATAACACCCAAATCTCCTATGATTCCCTTCAATTCCGAAAACTTGGTAGGGAACAAATCTTGATATTTGCGGAGTAACTCAACAACTTTATCCATTGTAGCATCATCCCAGTAATATCCAATCTTTGCAAATTGTGGTTCTGCATTAGTCCCAATGTTTACTTCCTTTGTTTTCAATGGTGCGGTGATCTCCAAGTTGTCTATCCGCGGGCCCTCAACTTTGCGATGCCCTTCTGCCTTTGGAATATTAATATTTCTAGGATCTTCATCCTCCTCTTCCACAGTCACATTATAACATTCCAGCGCATGGTGCAGTTGGATGCCCCAATCTAGCTAGACTCATTCCAGAGGTTCTTGTGACATTCTGAAGATAACTTCCTTAATCTCCTGCAGAGCTTCATCAATGCTTTCGAAACCATCATCAAAAATGAAGGTCAATAAGAACCCTTCTCCTAATATATCCCACTCTGCAGTACCATGGCAGAGCTTCGTCTCCAAATACTAGTTCATGGGAATTGTATCTAAAGTATGGGAAAATAAGTGTACCCACTCCAACTGCGGCTCTGTTCCATAAGCTTTAGTCCATTTTTCTAGGTGAAAGTGTGGATCATCTCTCCTATCATATTTCTCAGTTAATCGAGTGTTAGGTCATCCAAATCGCAACCTCATCATCCTTCTATAATCCTACCTTCCATCAACTCTATCCTTGTGCATACCGCACCATTGTGCAGGCATAGCGCGCAGTGCCAAATCTATTGCTTGGAAGTGGTGATTCTCAAGGACTTCACGCTCAAACGCATCTGAAAAGTTATCCACACAAGTTAAACCATCGTGATAAGGTAGTTTCCTTACCTCTGATGAAATGAAGTGTAACAATTTAGTCATCATGTTCAACATAGTGTAGATAATTCATGCAAAAGATTCTTCTAGTGCTCCAACTCCTCATTTGAATTAGAGGTACAGGAACTCTCCTGGTCCCATGCAATCCATCCTTCAGCCGTTGGATTGATCCAGTCCTGGTCTCACACTTTTATTTTATAGATTTGATCCAGTTCATATTCACTTTCTTCTTAATCGTAGACTCATTCGGTGTAGCGCACTCCTTCTGCAGAGTCCAACGACACTACAACCCGAAGTGACTTCCTTTCGAATGACATTGTCCTCTTATTCAAGTTGATGACCCCATTCATGTCGATGACCCAATCAATTCTAAGGAGTGCAGGGATGGGTTACTATCATCAACAATACCTATCACTTCAAAGTCAGCCATTTCACTTGCACCTTCGATATCAACAATTACCCCATATAATCATCCCATGGGGATGATCTTCTACTAGTTTGTCATTCTGAGATGGATTGGAGACCATTGCAGTGCATGCCTCCCCATTCTTTCACATGTTTGCTTTGGCAAAATGTTTGCATCAGACCCCATATCCAAGATGGCTCAGTCCATCTCATAATCTCCTGTTGGGTAGTGGAGGCCCCACGTAACGGTTTTGGGGCTCAAAGCCCACAATTTTTGTAATAGTATGGTAAAGGCTCCGCAAAGTGCACAAAGCATGAATTTTAAAGAGTCAATTCAAAGGGTTGTCCGCCTGAAAACAATGTAAGAAAATAAAAAGTGAGTCGGCCTACCCATGGTCCACGGACCATGGGGATGTATAAATAGAGTAAGGCTCTAAGGTTAGAGCTCAGTTTTTGGTTTTAGATCTTGAATGTTATGGGTTTATGAAGGAAATATTCTCTCTACGTCTGTAAGTCCGAGCCGAGGGTGTTAGTAGGTGGATAGAGGCTCTGCAACTGTGTGCGCGGACCCCTGCAACTGAGTGTGTAGGGTAAGAAGTGGATTGTACTAAAGCAAAGACAATAATAAAGATAAGTTGGTTATGAAAGATTGCGGATTTGGCTATATTCTGGTTTATGCATCTGTTATGATTTATATGTTTCTGTTCGGAATTTATGATTATGTATGATTGTGTGCACTGGTTATTATTGTTAAATTTTTGGTTAAATACCTTAAGCATAATATTTGATCTATAATATACTCAGTAATAATAAGGATTAAGAAGCGCGGTGGGGCGAACCTACGGGAAGCCCGACAATAGTGTAGAGTGGCGCGAATGCGCAGATCAGTTCTCGACCCTTCCAAACCACATCAAGACATCCCAACGGTGTGGAGACCTGGTTCCAGCACCCTCCCCTACTACCTCGGGTGAGACTTCAGTCTGCGCTCCGCAGATTGTTGCCGAAAGGGCCGGTAGTGCAGGATTTGTTTGGTTAATAACTCTTCTGAACCTGGTTTGGTTCCCAACAAGCCAACAAATGGTTCCGTTTCTAGGACTAGGATCTACCTAAGGGATGTCTAATTCGGAACACTGGAACCCTACGAAGAAAGAGATTGAAGATTGGTTGGAGTAGAAAATACATGAGTTCATGGTACAGGAAAACAAAAACCCACAAATATTTGAAGAGAGGTGGCTGGATTGCTACATATATACGGAGATTGAAGAGATCTTCTTCGCGACCTTCTCATTAGAGCTGTACGAGTGGATCGTGAGGCTAGCTGATAGTGTGGGAAGGTGCAGACTTGATCAACCAATAGTGTGGACTCCCGAGTTGGTGCATAATTTAGAGGCATCTAAAGATAAAATCGCATGGGCAGTAGATCATTGGCTGGACCGGATAATAGGAGGGTTTATCACTGAGTTTGCGATAGACACAACCGTGAGTTATAGCGAACTGGAAAGGTGTTTTCTCTAGGGACCAAGGGGTAAGTACATCAAATCACTGAATACCTGGATTAAAATGTTATGTGAAAAACGGGTTATGTGAATCCATTGATGTCTAGGGTAACGCGGAGAGGAAGAGGCTACCGAGGGTCCGAAGGATTGGAGAACAGTCCCATGATTTCATTGTCGCAAGAAAGCGATAACTCACTGGGTTCTCTCCAAGAAGAACGGTCCGATTGATTAAGCAATGCATTCCACTATTACCACTTCCATCCACGCCCCCACCAACTTCACCTACATCAACCCCATCTTCACCCACCCGACCTTAACCACCATCGAAGGTTGAAATGGCAAGTGTGATCAAGTTTCCTGTATTTAGAGGCATAGGGAATGAGGAACCAGATCAATTCTGGTTCGTGGTAAAGGCAGTATGGGAAGCCCAAGGTGTTACTAATGATAACATAAAAAAAGCTACTCTGGTGAGCGCGCTGCAGGATTGCGCATTGATGTGGTATATAAAGTACTCTAGCGATCACCCAAATGCGGGAATAGTGGTGATCTAGGATGCATTGAACAAAGAATTTAGCCAGCTGAAATTAGAGACGCAGTCGATCATTGGGTTCAAAGAAATCATGATGCTGCTAGGTGAAACCCCGTGGGATCTGGATCAGAGATTGAAGAGTACGATCCATGAGGCTAACATGACGTTGACAGATGCGCAGCACCGCATGTGGTTTGTGTCTCTGACACCACATCTGAGGACGATGCTGTCACAGCAAAAGATCTCAACCCAAGTTGAAGCATTAGAGATAGCGATGAGGTTGCATGAAACTCCCATACAGGATCTAGGGTTGGGAGTTCAGCAAATCCATGTGCAACTGCAAAACCTATGCTTAATAATGCAAAGTTTGAAGCAAGATAGGGTGCCCCGATTGGAGGCATGTAAAGAAGTATGGTGTATCAAATGCAAAGGCCAAGGTCACGACAAGGATCACTACCCCATATTCACGAACTATCTGGCAGGAGGAGGGCCGATGCCATTAAGACTAGAGGTACAAGCCGGGGCAAGTGCGGCGCCCGCACTTTGGTGCGCGATTTGTCAAGTAGGAGGAAAGCACACAACATACAACTGTCACCTATTGCAGAAGTATACCCAGACCCCGTAGCAGCTGTATTGCAACTTCTGTAGATCAGTGGGTCACGACGAGTGAACGTGTCGAAGCTACGAGCTAATGATGGAGAGGACCCCAACCTATAGAATGCAGACTGAGACGCGGGGTTTCAACCCAGCCGCGGGGCCACATGGTGGATTCCAAGGACGTGGACAAGGGAGAGGAGGAATGGGACCTAGACAAGGGTGCGGACAGCTGATCTGTTATAATTGCAAAGGGCCGGGGCACTATGTTCGTGACCGTACTAACCCAATGAGAATATCTTGTTTGTACTATGAGCAGTTTGACCATGAAATGGTATATTATCCAACGTTGATTGCCCAAATGCGCGAAAAGGGGGTACTACAGCCTACTCCAACTCAAAATATACAAATGATGAGGTTTGAACCGCACGAAGAGGACTGCAGCATAAACATGGTATTGAGGAGCGACACAACTATAGGGGGAGATGTGAGGAAACAACCTATAGAAGTTGTGAAGGGTTGTGATTCTCCTACAAAGGAACCTAACTTTGAGATGGAACAAGTGAAGGGGACATCTAAGGAAGCTAAGAAGGGCTTCATGGAAGACTCTACTCTAGGTAGTAGGGATCCAATTGAGCTGGGGATGGATCCCTCTATGTTTAGTACCTTTTTAGAGACATGTATGAAGCTGCTATGTGACAATAAGGCAATTAAGGGATTACAAGAGCTGATCACTAGGTGCGCAGGATTAGGGGAATTGTGCGTAGTCCGGAAACTTTGAAAGCATGCTTTGCGCACTGGGCGGGAAATGCGAATGACGGCACAAATTGGTGAGTATGATATGGATCAGGTCATCCTAGATTTGGGGTTGGATGCGAATGTATTGCCCAAGCAAACATGGGAACGCATGGGCAGGCCCGCACTAATGTGGTCTCCTATTCAACTACAGATGGCCAATCAACAAAATATCTTACCGGTGGGAAGATTGCAAGGGGTGATAGTGGACATTGAAGGCATAAGTACGTAGACAGACTTTGAGGTAATAGAAATTGTTGATGATAGTAATCCATATCCTACGCTTCTAGGAATAGATTGGGCCATGAACATGAATGGTGTCGTCAACTTAAAAAGATGAAAGATGAGATTTAAGAAAAAGTCACTTCGTGTTATAGTTCTACTGGACCCAGTTGAAGGAGTGTGCTACACCGAACCGGTGTGCGACGAGGATAGTGACGATGAACTAGACTGCATCTACCAGATAATAGCACAAGGCTAGGATTGCATGAATCCCACAGAGGACGAGAGAGTCTCATGGCAGTGCGATAGTTCCTATACATTGGATTCAGATGGGGAGATAGAATGATCACAAAACTGATTGCATGAAGTCACAACTCTCAACTGTAACATGATGATTAAGTCACTGCGATACGTGACAACCCAGGTAAGGAGCTGACCAGTGGAGGATGGCGCAACAAATGGGGAGGACTTCGTCAATCTCTATGGAACTTCAATCGTAGAGAAGAAATGGTAGGGCACACCGGAAGGAGTGCTACGCGTGACAATCACACTAGTATGGCTTGCACTTAGAAATATGAGGTGTAATGGGTGCAAAGGTAGAAGGCAAATGCGTGTACGAGTTGGAGGATCCCTGCAGTGACCGCAGCTAGGGAAGTCATGGTGAAGTGGTTCGAGCACCCATCTATGATGGAGGGTACGACTGTATGCTGTAAAACCATCGTCCCAACGGCATCTGGGCATGACAGGGTTTCGTTGGGCCAATAAGGCCATAAACAAAATAGGGCGTGCAAAGATAACTCTACCTGCGGTCAGACGTGATGAAACCTGGAAAGTGAAGGAAATTTCCCTAACCACTGCCCCTGCATTTCAAACTGAAGGAGAGGAATTGGACAAAGTGATCTAGCAATTGCAGGAAGCCATTCAATGAGACAACTTGAGACTTTGCAAACTTGAGGAAGAGGGGGCAAGGCTACGAAGGAAAAGCGCGAGGCAGGACGAAGAAATTGGCAAAATAAAAATCGGAGTCGCACAAACGGGCCGCGCGAATGTGAGAATAAGGGGACCGAACCTGGCCGGCCCTCCTACATTAAAATAATGAGCTATAACACTGTTATCATGGTTGTGACCGCACCCTACAGAACGAGGGAGCACAGAACACGCCGCAGTATTAGACTCAAAGGTACACGAAGGGTGCCCGCAGCCTGGGCTAGCAGGAAAGAGGAAGTCTCACCCAAGGGGTGCGACCACCTGAATATCTATAGGAGGCCTAGTCTTAGTGCTCCATGTGGTTGGAAGAGGGCACAGGACTATAAAGAAGTCTGTAGGGAGGTTGCGTGGTTCGGACATGGCGCGCAGGACCAGTAGAAAGCATTGAACACGTCCGCGTACCAGGGACTACACTGCCACATGGGAAGGATGGAAGGTGACTATTGCAGATACTTTTCATGACATGATGTCCCATTCAAGACACTGGGGAGCAGGCAGAGGGCCATTAAGACATCGAGATAAAGGGATTTTCTGCCATAATCACATTAATGAGCCACGAATGAGGAGCACAGCCGAATTTGAAGTCGAGAAGGGGTATAAAGCACAGGTGGATTGTTACCACACACCCTTTGGCCCCTTGCATAGGAAGCTGTTTTATGTTCAAATAGAGAGGCGCAGGATCAATGAGGTAGTCATAAAAGGAAGCTCATGGTTTTAAGAATTGCCAAAGGAAATATAGGAGTCCCTACTCAGGTCGATATCCACAACCAAGGACGTTATGCAGAGCCCTTTGTCATAGATGGGAGGGACAATTGAAGTCCCTAAATCGCCCCAGATGCCGCAAACCAAGAAGAACCCACAGGTAGTAGGACTCGTCCGGATGTCTCTGCGGAATCCACAATTCAGAAAATTGTCGATGGAGGAATAGGGCAAAACCGTTATTATTGAGAGAGATGAAGAGGAAGAGGATCCCTCAACCGTTGTCAAAGAAATAGAACCAGAAGAAGATATGGAAGAAGATATCTAGCCAGTACGGGCTCCAGCAAAGCGACCTAAGTATGCTGCTCCAAGGAAAGGGAGGGCCAAGGTACCTAAAGATTTGGATGCCATTGACAGCACACTCGTCACCCCATCTCTCCCTAAACGGGTTCTGTTTGAAGGATCGGCGACCGGCCACATCCCTACTATGAAATTTGAAGACTGGGACCTTACAGATACTGAGAAGTTTCCCCATTTCGAAATTAGCGAACTGATGGAGCAAAGCACGGAGGGGGCTGTTACGACACTATAGCTGCAGGAATGGCTACGGAAGGTGGAGGAAGCTGGGCTACTCTGTCTCCTGTCAATTCCACATTTTCATTGGCCCCCCATTACAATGTTGGTCATTAGGTAACTACTCTACCTGGTACACGATGGGTACTTATGGATAGACAAACTCGTTCCTATCATGTCATAACTCATTCATAAGATCTCTCAGCTTCCCTATGAAGGAAGGGACCCCACAGAAATAGTTGGTATGAGTGGCGATTTGACGATGACAGAATCCCTAAAAAAGAAGTACAAATTAGAGAAAAAGTAGAGAGGGTATGCTATTGTTAGTATTTAGGACAAAGGGGTCCGCATTGCTACCTAGTTGCTGGCAGGAAAAGTGATGAGGAAATGCCGAGGTAGTGAGGTCCCAACAATGGTTTTTGCGTTAGCTGAACAATGCGCAGAAAGGGAACAATTGAATTGGGCACAGTTCCTCTGTGACGAATTCCTGACCAACTGCAGAGAGGCCTGGGAGGAGGGTAAGGCCTTCCACTATGCGTGGCTGCTTTTATGCATCCTATTAGTTACAAGTGAATTACCCAAAGATATTCAGTTTCCTTTCCTGGACCAGGATTTGCCAGAGGCTGCAAAATACACATCGCTCTAGGCAACGAAGGACGCTGCAAGAATCCAAGAAGTCAAGATTTTCTGGATACTAATGGACACGAGCATACGAAAGTGGATCAACCTGTAGAAATTTGAATAACATAACACTTATTCACAGAGATTATCCTGATTATACACTATTTGTGGAATACATGCATAATACATAACCTCCTCTACCATTGATCATCAATTTGCAGAATTCAGAAACAATCGCATGCGCACATTGAAACATCAATCACACATATCAACACAGTATGTAATGGGGAAAGCATACAGCTGAAAACCCCCGACTATCTGTATATTATAATGATAGAGAACATGTAACAATACATAGTACAATACTCCTCACAAGTACTCAGTACTATCTCCACATGCTACACACAAACTAGCTCAGATCTGAACAAGTCACGGGTTCAAATCTCCTCCACTATTTGCCTGCCTCTACTGCGCAATCCAAGTTGAGAATGGGTCTAAAAATGGATGTGAACCAAGTTTGAATTCCCTTGGTTTGTACTGCGCAATCCTCATTGGCAATCTCAATCAATGATTCTGCAAATCTCATGCACAACTATAGTCACAACTGATAGTAGTCTCACCCTTTCACTCACCTCTAACACTTGTCTCCACTGAACTGCCCATGCACTGAGTTAACTGATGTATTCTTTAGTTGATTTATGAGTTAATAATTAGTTAATTAATTAATAATTAATTCACATCACTCATCACTAGTGTATTTGGTAGTTAGACTAAATACAACTAGTTCAACTAAGTCAAACTGAACACAACTCCATCAACTCCTCAATCAACTCCACCAAACTCAATCACTTGAGTTCTAACTGAAGTCCATCACGCAATAGCTCAACTAACCCATAGGAAAAGTGTATTTCCTTCTGGCAGTTGCATGTGCCACATTCGTAGCTCGAACTAAAGTGCTGCAAGAGGATAAGATAATGTTTATAGTCCAAATATTATTAAGAGCTAATAATATTCGACTTTTCTATTTTTGACTGGTAGTCTAAAAATAGACTCAGCCCATATGTCTAAAAATAGAGGTCCATCTATTTTTACCAACATGACCAATCATCCATAAATAGCATCCTGCAACTCATAGACCATGATCCATATGTCTAAAAATAGACTTTGCGCCAAAAATAGCCTGCGGGCCCACTTAGTGAAGGCGACTTCTTTTCACTAAGCTCCATCATCTTGTTGCATTTTCAACACTCCCTCTCAACAAGATATGGATTATCTACAACACCTATCCTGCCTCTGTGGTATTCGAATTTGCTCCTGGTTAGCGCCTTCGTCAAGATATCAGCATCCTGATCCTCCATGGGAATGTATGAAGGTAACGTGATTCTCCACTGCACACAATATCTGATATGATGGTACCTGATGTCGATATGCTTGGATCTATCATGAAATACTGGATTAGCCGAGAGTTTAATGCAACTCTGGTTATCACAATAAATCATAGTAGGCTCCAAGTGTGACCCGAACAACCCGACCAGGATCTTCCTCATCCATATAGCCTTGCATGTAGCCAAACGTGCTGCCATATACTCGGCCTCTGCTGAACTAAGTGCCACGGATCTCTGCTTCCTGCTGTACCAAGAAACTATTGTCGACTCGATACTGAAGATCCCTCCAGATGTGCTCTTTCTGTCCGTTGGGCTCCCTGCCCAATCTGCATCCGTGAAGCCACATAGCTTCACCTCATCCTCTTGTCTGTACCACAATCCATATCCCGATGTGCCTCTGAGATAACACAATACATGCTTACCTGCCTTCTAGAAGAGCTTGGTTGGCTTAACCATAGCTTGTGAAAGCTAGTTAACAGCATAGCATATATCGGGTCGTGTATTGACCAGATACATAAGCGACCCCACCAACTGTCGATAAACATTGGCATCCACTACCTCCGCTGAAGTAGCATCCTCCTTCCTCCAACCTCCAGGAAGAGGAGTATCAACAGGTTTGCAGCCATGGATGTTGAACTTCTCCAGTATCTCCTAGGCATACTTACCCTGAGAAACAAATAGTCCATCACTGCGCTACCAAATTTCCAATCCCAGGAAATAATGAAGGAGGCCCAAGTCCTTCATCTCAAACTCTCTAGGAAGATCCTCCTTGCATGAAAGTATCAACAGCTCATCCTTAGGAACTAATAGCTCCTCATCTGCATGCAAGTGTGGCTCCCTCTCAAGCGAACACTTCATGGCTTTCTCCTCCTGAAATTTGATATCCCGTTGCACAACAGTCTTGCGACTGTCTGGCAAATACACACGATAGTTGTGGGGCGTATTAGTGTACCCCACAAATATCCCAACCTCTGCGGTCAGCTCCAGCTTCTTCCTGGCATCCTTCGTCACATGCATGTAAACAGGAGAACCAAAAATCCTCAAATGGGAAATATCAGGCCTTTTACCAGAATAAGCCTCCTCGGGTGTACTCATGCCAAGTATCTTGTGAGGACAACGGTTCTGCACATATACTACAGTATTGTATGCCTCCACCCACAAGTGAAGGGGTAGGCCCTGATCATGCAAAATTTCCCATGTAGCACCCATGATCGTTCTATTCTTCCGCTCAACAACCCCGTTCTGCTGTGGGTTATGGGGAGCTATGAGCTCTCTTCGAATCCCTTCTGTGCTGCAGAAGTCCTTGAACTCGCCAAAGATGAATTCACCACCATTGTAGCTTCTAAGAGCCTTCACCTTCTTCCTCGATTCCTTCTTGACCAGTGCTTTGAACTCACAGAACTTTGAGTATGTCTCGCTCTTCTTCTACATGAAGAAGATCCAGCACTTTCGAGAGAAATCATCAACAAAGATCACATAGTACTTGTGCTTTGCTGTCGAAGCTACTGAGAAAGGTCCACACACGTCTGTGTGAATTCTCTCAAGGATCATCGTGGCGTGACTATCCTTCTCGTGAAAGGTGGCTTTCAAACATTTTCCCAAAGTACACCCCTTGCACTGATCTGACTGCGCAAGAGTGCCTTTAGGAAGCCTAGTAGAAATCTGCTACAGTATCTTCAAGGCTCCATGGTGAAGGTGGCCCAATCTCCGGTGCCACAACTCGCCATCATCTCGGCTCACCAATCCTTCTACTTTACATGCCATTGCTGCGCAGCCATCTACATGCAATTGATAAAGGTTCTTGACTCGAACCCCTATCTTCCGGGTTTCTCTAGTTGTCTTACTGCGCAGGAAAGCCTTTCCCTCGCTGAAGACATCATCTTATCCCTTGTCTTCTAACATCGCCATAGAGATAAGATTCTTCTTCAATCCTAGAACATGCATCAGTTCCTTCAATATGAAGGGTTTACCAGACTCCCTCTCAAAGGAAATGGTACTGATACCGGTCGCACTGTATCTACCATCGTTGCCCATCTCGATGTGCACTCCAAGATCTTTCTCATCCAGATCAGAAAACAAATCTCGATCTCCTGTCATGTGAAAAGACGCACCACTGTCCAAGAACCCTACCGATCCCATCACACTTGATACCAAGCATGCGATCAGTGAAAAATCTAGCTCAAATTGTGAGGCTAAGGCCTCTCCTGCTGCAGATCCAGCAGCTTGCTTATTTTTCTTCTTCTGCGGACAATTTGTGGCATAATTTCCATGCTGGTGACAGTGAAAGCACTTCACCTTTGACATGTCCTGCTTCTTGCCTTTCGCACCGAAATGAGAAGCTTTCTTGTTCTTCCCCTTCTTTGCTTTGGCAGCCAAAGCGCAATTTTCTTCATCAGATGCCTTTAATGAAGATCCGTCCCTGGTATTCCGCCTGATCTCCTCTTGCGCAAGATCAGACCAAAGTCTCTCCCATCTTGGCAATTTCTCCCGACCATTGATAGAGTCCTGATAGGAATGCCAACTCTTTGGAAGACCAAGGAGAGCCAAGCTCACCAAGTCCTCATCATCGACAGTCACCCCCACATTTCCCAGCTCATCCCGAAATTGGGTGAACTTCGTGAGATACTTGGGTATACTGTCTCCATTCTCACACTTAATGTTTCTGAGTTTATCCTTGGGTGCCAACTTCCTCTGGTCACTCTTGCTTTGGAATAAATCTGTCAACACTTTCCACATCAAGTATGGAGAAGCCTTTCCATGCAAGTTGGATATAATGTGATCCTTCACGCCCTCCAACAGAATCCTTCGACACTTTGTTGTCTTCTTTTGCCAAGCCTCAACTTGAGCAACATCAGTAGGCTTTGGGACCTCAGCATCTATGAACTCCTTCAACCCATTGTCATCTAACACCCCCTCCATCCTGTCTTTCCATGCAATATAATTTGAGCTGCCTTCAAGGGCATACTCCAATCGCAATCCGTTGAAAGACATTTCAACTTCGACACCAAGAAAACACTGCTGCAAATTTGAATTCCACCCTCTCAAAACTCAACCACTTCTGATCTAAAATTCATGAGAACAAAGTATTTCTCGTACAGAGATTGACTGTATGGGAATTTACCGGATATCTCACCTTCCAAAAGAAGGATGAATCCAGAAGCTACCTAGCCCGATTACAGACTCTGCCTGAAGAAATAAAATGTAATCACTTTCTGAATAATAGATCTGATGATCAACTTCGCTCTGATACTTGTAGAACTTTTTCTACAAATTAGCTAGCTCCGATACCATGTAGAAATTTGAATAATTTAACACTTATTCACAGAGATTATCCTGATTATACACTATTTGTGGAATACGTGCATAATACATAACCTCCTCTACCATTGATCATCAATTTGCGGAATTCAGAAACAATCGCATGCGCACATTGAAACATCAATCACACATATCAACACAGTATGTAATGGGAAAAGCATACAGCTGAAAACCCCCGACTATCTGTATATTATAACGATAGAGAACATGTAACAATACATAGTACAATACTCCTCACAAGTACTCAATACTATCTCCACATGCTACACATAAACTAGCTCAGATCTGAACAAGTCACGGGTTCAAATCTCCTCCACTGTTTGCCTGCCTCTACTGCGCAATCCAAGTTGAGAATGGGTCTGAAAATGGATGTGAACCAAGTTCGAATTCCCTTGGTTTGTACTATGCAATCCTCATTGGCAATCTCAATCAATGATTCTGTAAATCTTATGCACAACTATAGTCACAACTGATAGTAGTCTCACCCTTTCACTCACCTCTAACACTTGTATCCACTGAACTATCCATGCACTGAGTTAACTGATGTATTCTTTAGTTGATTTATGAGTTAATAATTAGTGAAGTAATTAATAATTAATTCACATCACTCATCACTAGTGTATTTGGCAGTTAGACTAAATACAACTAGTTCAACTAAGTCAAACTGAACACAACTCCATCAACTCCTCAAGCAACTCTACCAAACTCAATCACTTGAGTTCTAACTAAAGTCCATCATGCAATAGCACAACTAACCCATAGGAAAAGCGTATTTCCTTCTGGCAGTTGCATGTGCCACATCCGTAGCTCGAACTGAAGTGCTGCAAGAGGATAAGATAATGTTTATAGTCCAAATATTATTAAGAGCTAATAATATTCGACTTTTCTATTTTTTGACTGGCAGTCTAAAAATAGACTCTGCCCATATGTCTAAAAATAGAGGTCCATATATTTTTACCAACATGACCAATCATCCATAAATAGCATCCTGCAACTCACAGACCATGATCCATATGTCTAAAAATAGACTTTGCGCCAAAAATAGCCTGCGGGCCCACTTAGTGAAGGCGACTTCTTTTCACTAAGCTCCATCATCTTGTTGCATTTTCAACACAACCAACAACCCCGTCTATCTACCGAGGTATATGAAAGTGTGAAGAATGTAGCCGATTTTAAGGCGGATATGCACCATGTATACATCCAGGCATGCAAGGATCCATAGCAGACGTGGACCACACTTCCCTTCATTGCCATCAACGAGACTGTTTTTGTAGTGCTCGATACCTGACCACTAGAGTGGTGTGGACCAGATGCGGTAGGGCGCGATGAGACCACCATCCAAAAAAAAAAGGCTGAGGCCAAGCACTTAGCATAGCAGAAGAGGAACAAACAGCATGGTGCGGAAGTACAGCTGGCCTGGGAGGTAGCGCAGACTTCTATAGGCAAAGCGACAGCAAGAGGGGATGCTACGACAAAGGAGAAAAGCAGCCCGAATATGACCACATAGCCAAGCACAGATACAAGGATGGAAGGTGTGGTACCAACCACCACCGGTTTGCCCTTAAAATGACTGCAGCCAATAGAACGGTCAAAGTCATGGAAGAATACCAAGGCGTCTAAGTTGGATGGGGAACTTATCACATTGACTGAAGGTGACCTATGTGACATAAGGGATACAGTTTGCAAAGTCACCCAGAGGTGCTTGACGAGGCCATGACAGAGCAGCAGACTGTGTTGGGGGTGCTTAGCATGTAATTGCAGGAACTCGGAGCATGGGCCTCATAGCCGGGAATCATCACTACCCATGGAGCTACGAGTATGTCAGCAACTGAGCAGCTACTACAAGCCAAAATGGCTAATACTATCACACTCCTCGCAGGAGCATTGATAGTAGAAAATGTGGCAGACAGAGCTATGGTAGGCCAGCTTATGGGGCTTGGATTAAATTTGGCTGCCCTCCCACGCGAGAGATTATACCAACTCTAGGACCGCACAATGACAGAGCTCCGCACTAGGGAAGGACGTGCGGTACAGGTACTCAGTGAGCAGGGAATTAACATCGAGCAGTTGAGCCTCCAACGTGATGAAGAAGTAGCACAAAATCAGTAGTTGGAGCAAATTGTGGGGGAAGCATGTTGTCATGCCCCTGAGCTCGAGATTGCGGCAGATTTACCTGTCGGCATACGGATCCACAAGTTGGCCAGTGGGTTCCACGAAGCAAAGGAAGAAGCAGCGAGGATCCAGTTGGCCCTCAACTTGCAAATTGCAGAACTGAAACTGAAATCACAGCCCTCTACACCACCGAAGATCACAAAGCAGAGGAAAGGCATCATTCAATCGGGGCTGGAAACAATAGTATGTGCCATGGAGGAGTGCACCGACTGACTAGATTAGTCACTTATTATGGTCACTTCACTGAAGGAATACCCAACCTTACAGCGGTTGGAAACAAAAGCAAGGGAGTTACAACAAGCCTATGATAATGTTAGGGGGACCATGCAGATGGTTGCTATTATGCAGCGATTGGTCAAAATGAGGGAGGCCCAGGTTCTCAAAGCACAAGTAGATGCCACTCGGTAGAAGGAAGCAGTGCTTAAAGAATGCATCCAACCTTGGCTTGACGAGGCATTCGCGGTCTCCACCCACATGGAGGGAAAGTTAGCACACATGTAGGCAATATACAAATCTAGACAAGCTCTTGAAACTGATACTGATGAATTGGTGGCTTGCATAGAATGGGTACAGTAGATGGCGGAATATTTTGTTGCAAGTGTAAGCAAACTGCAGAAGTTGCTAAATGACCTTCACGTGAATATTGCTGCACTAGCCTAGTGACTTGGGATGAGTCACGATGATTGTGTTGGGGGCCTGTTGGGTAGCGAAGGCCCCACGTAATGATTTTGGGGCTCAAAGACCACAATTTTGGTAATAATATGGTAAAGGCTACGCAAAGTGCGTAAAGAATGAATTGTAAAGAGTCAAGTGAAAGGTTTGTTTGCCCGAAAATAATGTAAGAAAATAGAAAGTGATTTGGCCTGCCCATGGTCCGTGGACCATGGGGATGTATAAATAGTGTAAGGCTCTAAGGTTAGAGGTCAGTTTTTGGTTTTAGATCTTGAATGTTATGGCTTCATGAATGCAATATTCTCTTTGAGTTTGTAAGTCCGAGTTGAGGGTGTTAGTAGGTGGATAGAGGCTCTGCAGCTGTGTGCACAGAGGCCTAGTAGAGTCTGCATCTATGTGTGCGGACCCCTGTAGCTGAGTGCACAGGGTAAGATGTGGATTGTACTGAAGCAAAGACAATAATAAAGATAAGTTGGTTCTGAAATATTGCGGATCTAGCTATATTCTGGTTTATGCATCTGTTATGATTTATATGTTTCTGTTCAGAATTTATGCTTATGTATGATTGCATGCACTGGTTATTATTGTTAAATGTTTGCTTAAAGACCTTAAGAATTAGATATGACCTATAATATACTCAGTAATAATAAGGATTAAGAAGTGAGGTGGGGCGAACCTATGCGGAAGCCTGACAATAGTGCAGAGTGGCGCGAAGGCGTAGATCAGTTCGTGACCCTTTCAAACCACATCGAGACATTCGAAGGGTGCAGAAACCTATTTCCAGTACCCTCGCCTACTACCTTGAGTGAGACTTTAGTCTGAGCTCCACAGACTGTTGCCGAAAGGGCCAATAGTGCGGGATTTGTTTGGCTAATAACTCTTCTGAACCTGGGTCAGGCCCCAACAAGCCAACTTCTCCTATATGTGTGGTGAGCCTTATGTTTGCCACTTTTTCTGACTACGCGGTGCCCATCAAGGACCTTCTCCTTGCTAGAACATTTGTTTATCAATTCTTGCAGTCCCTCCATGGCTTTGCTATTGCGTAACAATTTTATTCATGTTTCCAAAAGCGTAGTAAGAAAAAATGGATCAACCTATGTA
The DNA here is from genome assembly GCA_031772625.1 of Pinus tabuliformis. Classification (NCBI taxonomy): domain Eukaryota; kingdom Viridiplantae; phylum Streptophyta; class Pinopsida; order Pinales; family Pinaceae; genus Pinus; species Pinus tabuliformis. The sequence continues at coordinate 728,865,053 of CM062806.1, read as the reverse complement.
GGCGCACTGGTGCCTTGCATCTTGTCATAACTTTCTGAGGTGGATGCCTCAGCTAAGATTTTCTTGGCTTCCATAAAAGTTTCCTTGGCATGCTCTAGATCAAAACCAACTTCCTTTTCTAGGGATTTTCGAACCCAACTATCCTCTTCAGGGTTTTTTCTCTTATCATTGCCAGTCGTTATTCCACCCCTCAACACTATATTCATGCTTTGATCCTCTTCGTGGGGTTCAACTCTCATCATCTATAAATTCTACGTAGGTTGCTGAGGCTACGCCTTTTTCTCCTGCATCTTCACTATTAGCACCGGGCATTCTTCTATGGTATGATCAAACTGGCTGCAATATTGACATGACAGGCACGTCTGATTTTGACAGTCTCGGGCATAGTGCCCTGGCATTCCACAGTTGTAACAGATGAGTTGACCACGACCTCTACCAGATCCTCCTCCTCCTCAGTCTTGTCCTCATCCCTGATATCCTCTGCGCGCTCCTTCGGCTACCTGCTTTGGAGGTCAGGTTTCTGCTTGCATCCAATAGGTAGGTGTTCTTTCCATCATAAGCTCATAGATGTGACAGTGGCGTTCATCATGGCCAACTGATTTGTAGAAGTTACAGAGAAGTTGCTGCGGTGCCTGGATGAACTTTTGAAGTAAATGAAATTTATTTGTTACATGTCTAGCAACCTGACAAATAGCGCACCATAGTGCAACCCTTGCACTTGGCCCTGCTGAAGCTTCTGGCCTTAGGGGAATTGGCCCCCCTCCTATGATATATTTTGCGAATACAAGACAGTGGTCCTTATCGTGCCCCTATCCCTTACACTATAGATACCAGACTTCCGTGCACACCTATGGTTTAGTCTCCTTGTCTTTCTTCAAACTCTGCAATTTTAAGCAGAGGCTTTGCAACTGGGAGAAAATCTATTGTACCCCTAAGGTTGCACCCTGAATGGGCATTGCATGCAACCTCATCGTAATTTCCAAGGCTTCTGCCTGAGTTCCTATCTTCTATTATGACAGAAAAATCCTCAGGTGGGGCAGAAGTGAAGCTATAAACCACTCGCGATGCTGACCATCTGTCATCTGCATGTTAGCTTCTCGAATCACACATTTTAGCCTTTGATTTGATTGCCAAGCTGTCTCATCAACCCTCATCATGATTTCCTTCAATACAACTACCAACTGCAAGTCAGACTTAGTCTTACTAAACTCCTTTTTAAATCAGCCTTAGTATCTACTAGTGATGTCAGAGGATTATCAACATAGTACTTAATATACCAAGTTAGCGCGCCATCCTGCAGAGTCGTAACTAGTTGTACCTTCTTTATATTGTCATCAGTAATCTGCTGCGTGGTCCACACAACATTCACAACAAACCAAAATTGCTTCGCATCTTCACTCCCAATGCCCTTGAAAATCGACAGCTTCAATGTGCTTGACATGTTGGATGTCGGTGGTGGAGGTGTGGGCGAAGGTGTATGCAGTGGAGGTGGAGATAGAGGCAGAGTGGATGGGTGATGTGTCCACAGGAAACCTTGTCTTATCAGCTAGACAACACTTTGTGGTGAGGCCTGTGCCGCTCCCTCATCGTTGCTCAAAGGAGGTTCAATCAACGGGCTATATTCTGGACCTGATTTCTCTCGATCTCTAAAGAGTTTTCCACTTCGCGTGGTTTTGAACATCAAGGAAATAGCATAAACCAATTTTCACATAACATCATTTTAATCTAGGTATTGAAAGATCTTAAATACTTACCTCACGGTCCTTTGAAAAACCTTCACTCCGCTTCGTTGTAGCTGACTGAGGTATCAACTACAAATTCGGTGACAAATCCTCCTATAATTTGATCGAGCCAGTGATCGACAACCCACGTGATCTTGTGTTTAGAGGATTTTAATTGTCATACTAGTTCTGCAGTCCACACTATTTGATCGTCAAGCTTCCACCTCCCTTGAACCTTTCCCAACTTAGCTAACCACTCATATAATTCGATCAGGAAGGTGCAAAAGAAAATTTTGTGTATCTCTGTATACAAATATCTATTCAACCACTGCTCCTTTGACATACCTAGATTCCTGTTTTTTGGCATCATGAATTCATGAATTGTTCTATCCAGCCACTTTTCAATTTCATTCTTCATCAAGTTCCAGTGATGTGACATCCCACATCTCCTTCAAGCAGATCCTGGTCCCGATAATGTAACCATTTGTTGGCATAGGGGGTCCTGACCCAGGTTCAGAGTTAGTTGTGCCAACAAACAAAGCCCTACACTACTGGCCTTTTCAAAAAAGCCTTACGTCGCACAGGTTGTAGTCTCACCCAAAGAAGTATGGGGGGATGTGATGTCCTTTAGCACCTCAGATCTGACTTTACACAGATCGATAAGCCCCTAGGGCTTGATACTATGACTTTGTCTAAGAAACCTTTATACCTTTGTGAAGTTCCAGGATTGGTCTTTGAGGACCCTTAACAGTCAATGTATATACTTACGCACACCCGAAAACATCCCTTGAGTAGTGTTCACGCAAATCTACTTAATTTATTTAGAAAACATAACAGATATTATCACAGTCTTCACAAAAGTACTTAACATGCCTTTCATACATCTATTATGACTTATTCTAAGTGACTCGTGCATCATTAGATTGATATTTCATAAATGCAATATTCATTCATAGCATATATCGTAAATAGAAGTACAATAGAACTAAACATATATACACAAGAATTCCTCAATAATATTCTTTATTGATATTTTTTCAGCTTTACAGACTCAAACTACCCTGTGCACTCAGTTGTGGGGGTCCACGTACTCAGCTGCAGACTCTACCTAGGCCTCTGCGCACTCAGTTGCAGAGCCTTTCTCTCTTATCTGACCCACCTCTATGTGCTATCTCTTTCTCCTTACTGACCCATTACATCTACCTAGACATGCCTTAGACTCTTTAAGACACAATGTTGGCTTGATGGGCCCTAACCTAGGTTCAACGTTAGTCAGCCAAGAAAATCAATACACAACTAGCCCTTTCGGCATCAGCCTGCAGAGCGCAGACTGAAGTCTCATCCGAAGCAGTATGGGGGGATGCAGGAACCATGTTTCCACACCCTAAGATGGTTTTGATGTTGTTTTTATACCTTAAACTCTGCCTTCATGCAGATGGATAAGTGCTTAGGGCTTATCGATGTACTTCTTTATTCATCTTTTAGAAACTCCACAAAGGTTTGCAATCGTACTTCGTGTAACCCTGATAGGTGATTTAGGCACTTACGCACCTTTGTAACTACTTTACTATATAATTTCTCGAATTATCTTAAGTGTTCGCCAACTGTTCCATGCAATTAAGATTATCTTAGCATAAACATATATCTCTGCTTGCGTTCATATAACAAAGGAAAACATATATATTTGCGCATCAATTTAGTAATAAAACCTAAACCCAATGCTTGACATAACATAATCACATGCAATTGACAAGAGTAAAATACAAAGTAATTTCAGAATAATTCTCTTTATTGATGATTCAGACTTCCAGTACAAACTCTAACTACCCTGCGCACACAGTTGCAGGGTTCCGCACACTCAGTTGCATACTTCTACCTTAGGCCTCTGTGCCCTCAGTTCGAGAGCCTCTTTCCTATGCTAAGACCCTCATTCTTAGTTCTTCACAGACTCCACAATGACTCCAACTATCAAATTACTACTGAACTACGTTAGACTCTTCTAAGATGCCCTTTTTATACACTCCCATGGTCCACGGACCAAGGGCGGGTCTCTAAAGCCGAAACAAACTATCTAAACTAACGGTGGAAACCCTTTTTGACTCTTGATATCTTCATGCTCCATGACCACAAAATGCGGATACTTTACATTCCTTTATACAAAATTCGGGCTTTCTGCCCCAAAAATTGGGCTCTTAACCCCAAAATTGACCCCAGGGGACCTGTTCCCAACACACACCTATTTATAGATATTTACATACAATCCCATGGTCTGCAGACCATGGGTGGATCTCAAAACCGACTCAACTTTTACATAAACAAGGGGATAAAACCCCTTTGACTCCTAACCATCTATGCGCTCCACATCCATAAATTGTAGAGACTTTACATTACTTATAAAAATTACATCAAAACCTAGGTTATTGTAACCCCAAAACTGACCAGGGGACCCCATCCCAACATGCACTTTGGCATGACCCAAGTTAAGTATATGGTATACATTATTAATGAACGGAGGGTGAATGTGGATCCAGCCAAGATCCAAGTCATTTAGGATTAGCCATCCTCCACCACTCTAACAGAGGTCCGCAAGTTTCTGGGTCTTGTTAATTTCTACTGTAGGTTCGTGTTGGGATTCTCTCATATCAATTGGCTCTTGAGTCAAGTCACCAAGGGAGGAGCGAAAGAAAAAATATTTTATCCTGAATCTCAGAAAAGGTCATTCGCAGAGTTGAAACATTGCCTCTGCTATGCACCAGTGTTCACATTACTGAACTTGAAAGAATCATTTGAGATCGAGACAGATGCCTCTAACTATGCTATTGGGGCAGTCCTTACTCAACATGGGCATCCAATGGCATATCACAATGAGATGTTGAAAATGGTAACAAGAAATGCTAAAAATAGAAATGCTAAAAATAGCATTTCTATAAATAGTAGTTTAGGTCTCAGTGTTGGACATAGCAAGAAGGAATGAAAAGATGGAAGTGCTAAAAATAAAATTGCTATAAATATCATTTCTGGATTGATTCCAATTTTAGTTAGTCTCTGAACTAAAATTGAGAAGTAAAATTCAAATTTGATCTTAGCAACTATTTGTAAAATAATTAATTAATTCATCTTGAGTTAATTAGTTGAGGAAGATCAAACATGAAGTCTATGTGAAGACATGCAACAATTTTTCCATTGATTGAGGAATTTATCCCTTAGTTAAGGAGATGAGGATGGGTTGTACTTTGAGTTGTAATTAGTTAGCTCAGTTAACTGAGTTAAATCCAGTTAGATTAGTTAATGCTTGCATGCATGTAACTACTGCACTTCAGATAATTGAATATTCTCTCATAATTAACCAATGCATGTCAGTTCAGTCAGAGACCCAGTTGAGATTAGAGGATGGGACAATGTACTATCAGTTGGAGGAATTTTCCTATATAGGAAACTCATCCATGCAGAAGGAATTATCTCCTTCAGGATTGCATAGTTATTTCTGAGCCAAGTGAGTAGTGTGAGGTGGGAATTCACACAGGTGGTAGCATTGGACCCCAGGAAAAACTGCGCAAGGAAATAGGAGGTTTGGAGGGCAGAGTAGAAGGTTTTTGAGAAGCCTTTGACTATCTATGAGCAGTAGAGGGATTGTACTGAGAGCTGGATAGCTTCTGAGATAAGGCTTTGTGTAATCCAGACTATTTTCCACTTGTATGATAATACAGAGATAGGGGTTTTAGGCTGAGGCTTTCCCTAGAGTATTCTTCTGTGTTATGTGTGATTGATTTCTCATTCTCTGTTATATGTGTTCTGAATTGATCTTGCTCAAATTGATTAAGCTTCCGCAAAGTTTGTTGTAGAAGTAGATCTTGTATTTTTCTTTAGTACATTGAATTATCTATTGATCTACAGTGGGAATTTCTACATGGTATCAGAGCATAGGTGATCAAAGCGAAGAACAATATACAAGAAGGGAGAAGTTCGAAGTTTGAAATTCTTGGATATAGAAATTGAGTTCTTATCACATCTCAATTTCACCAATGGCATTCAACGGTTTGAGACTCGAGTATGCCCTTGATGGCAGCTCAAATTATATAGCATGGAAGGATCGCATGGAAGCAGTAATAGAGGACAACAGGTTCACAGACTTCATTGATCAAGAAGTCCCCAAACCTGCAACAGCTAATGCCCAAGAATTGGCAGAATGGAAGAAATGTGTGGCTAGAGCAAGGAGAATCCTCCTGGAGGGAGTTTGAGAGCACATTGTATCGAGCCTCCATGGTAAGGAGACACCGTATTCAATGTGGAAAACATTGAAGGATCTATATCAAAACAACAACGATCAAAGGAAGCTGGCACTGAAAGACAAGCTTTGAAAAATCAAGTGTGAAAAGGGTGACATGATCTCTATGTATCTGACCAAGCTCACCCCCTGCAGGGATGAGCTTGGAAGTGTAGGGATCACGACAACCAATGATGACATGGTGAGTCTTGCTCTCCTCGGTCTTCCTAAGAGATGGCATAGCTACCAAGACTCGGTAAATGGAAGAGATAAACTGCCAAATTGGTGTTATCGAGAAAACTAGTGTCCATTCAGAGCTACTAGTCCCACTAAGACGGGTAGCTATCTAACAAACAAAAAATTTAAAGTCACTTGTGTTTTCCTTTATGAGAGATACATGAGAGAGAAGCAGAGAGTACCAACCTCAGTCTTTTGTTAGTCTCCTTGCTTGTTTCCTCTCTCCCTTGATAGAGCTTTCGCCACTCCTTTCTCACGTGTCCCGCTTCAAAGAACACCTATAGAGTCAAAGTAGAAAAATACCATCAAAGCATAGAGATATATAACCATAAACAATATAGGATTAGATGTATATTAACCATACAAATGCATCCACCAATACAAGATTCAGAAATATACAAATATATGGAGGAAAACTCAAATAGTTTTATTGATAGAAGTAGTAGAAGAGAGGATTACAACCAAGCTTTCTAATCTAGTGCCATCCTCCCGCATGAAAGCCCTCTTCACCTCATGAAAAGCTAGATCACCCAACAATACAATGTTTCACAGAGAAACCAACAGAACTTCCTTACAAAATACAAAATTCCAACCTCTGGATCTCTATGATGAGGGATCCATATATAGATATTTGTAGGTGGGTGAGTCAGCTTTTGGGACTTTTATTAGTGTCATTTCACTGATGTTTCTTGGTTCCACTTGGATATTTCATGATCTCTTACTCATCCTTGGGTGAATTCAGAGAGGCAAGTGCCAAATGAGTAGTTTCTAGAAGATTCTCTGGGTTTCCACCTAGCAAACTGCCTCTTCCATTTGTCTGCTCTCGCTCATCACACCCTATAGAAGGGCTTTTTAGTATGCATCGCACCCTTTACATGTGACAGGTGAGATGCATCGCACCCTCAGCATGGAGCAGTTTGTATGGTTCAGTTTTGACCAGTTCTGAGCAGTTTTTCAAGGAGAACTTCTGGGAAATGATGTAATCAATTGACCTTGTTCCTTTAGGGTATGAAACAACACTTTTAGGGTCTTAGAAGCCCTTGGTTTATGGACATATGTGATTGGGGTACTAGTGCCCAAATATGTCTATAACAGTTGCCCCCTAAAGCATGAGGTCGTAAATCCTCTGATGTCGGGTGAAATGCTTTATCATGAGGATCCGAGGTTTTTCGAACTGGAAGGTGACATATAATAAGATACAATACAATACATTATCTTCATAATATTTTCATGATCTAGCTGAGGCAGGAATTCCCATGCTCAGCTTTATAAATTCATTCTCATGTACATAGGACAGACAATCGTCTGTGTGGCAGACTGATGATTCTGGTAGAGCCATCATCCCTTAGCTTGGATGATTATCTGTGCAGTTATAGAGTACATTTGATGTCTTTATTTTCCTGAATATATTGCAGCCCGGATGGATGAAACTAGATACGGGGTCTTCAAACTCGTTCAATCTTCACCCGAAGTACAAGTCGATCCATGTGAAAAGATGTTCTGATGTCGAACATGGAAAGACATCGCCTGATTACCAGCCAATAATGTAAGCTGTTAACAGGCGTGAGAGGAATCATCGATAATGATAATGACCCTCAAGGTACTGCAGTACAATTCACATGGTGTGAATACATGAGTCGATGTTGAACACCACGTAAAATCTTTCGGTCGAAGGCCATTGATGTGAACCTGTCGCCGGAAGTGAGAAACTTACCATTGAGGCATGCAAGCTTCAAAGTACTAAAAGGGTTGTTCCTAGGTCAACTTCTTGGATAATGAGCTGATTTAGACAAGAAGTGACCCATCATAGGAGGGCCTTAATAAATCCCACATCTACAACACGGAACAGAGCAAATGATTTTGTGGAGGTGAAAACGATCTGATGATACAAGGATCAAGGTGGTGGTCATGAAAGAATGAAGCGTGAAGGTATTGCAGCGGATGAGATGTTAGCTGGGTTGGTGAATTCTCTGAGCGACTTCTCTTGAACATATTGGTGACACTGAAATGGATTGGTAGTGTTAACCCCAAGATGGATGGTATGGAGGACCAATGGTGATATGACTGGTGAACGGAATAACCCAACCCGACTCAATCATGGTGATGGAGTGAAAGTGTCATGTTCAAGAGCGACCTGCTACCAATGAAGTTATTCAAGTTTTCTTCCCATTTTTCCCCAGTCATTGCTAACCAGTACCTCTTTATTTTTGTCAAGCTTGAGGAGGATAACATATGCTTATTCTATAATTTTCCCTTTGGGCAAACTTGTCGCTATGTTTTAGCAAGCCTAGCGACAGTGAAACGCACTCTTGTCTGCAATGGACAAGTTTTTCACTATTGATTTAACGAGTTTATTGACAAAGATAACTCGGTCCTTTTCAATTTTAGAGAGTCTGAAAGGAGACAGAAAGGAAACTCCAGTAATCCTTTTTCATAGTATAATCCCTTAAGTCCGAAAAAGTATAAAATAATACGAAATGGATGACTTTTCCGATCACTTTAACGAGCCAAAAAAGAAAAGCGCTCGATATTTTTGTGTAATGATCCCTCGGGTTCAAAAAGATTAAAATATAGAGGAGGGATGGCACTTCCAATCACTTTAACGAGCTAGAGAGGCCAATTGTTTGGCAATCTTTTTATATTTTATGAGTCTAAAAAGAGCTTAAAAGAGACTCGTCTTTGACGAATGAGTGATATTTTCGAGTAGCAGTTGGTTCCAGGTATGGTTTGGAACTTTTCAATCATGGCAGTGTAAAGAAGATGGCTAACAGAATCACTCATCGTAGCTGTTCCTGAAAAGGGTCAACAATCAAGTGGAGGTGGATGATTGGCTAAAAAGTGGAGGTGATGGTAAGAACACGACCAAGGCTCAAAAGCTAATAGCAATGCAATCACAAAGCTTATTTACCGAAAGTGGGTTCATTTTTTTATGATCTTGAACTTCGTGTAAACCTGCTCATGCCAGTCATATAATAAGGATGTTTCTCATCAGTAGGTTCATTTTTTAGGGAGCTTGCCCCATGCGCAACTTTTCTCCAGAGCCTTTTGTATGCAAGCTAGGAACGACCAACCTATGAGTTTAAAGGGTTGAGAGCCTACAAACTAAGAAAATAAGCCTACAAACTAAGAAAATAAAAGGTCAATTTTCACTTGCAAGCAAAAGGTTTGCATGCCCCCAGGTATAAAGTAGAGTTTCCAGGTTACCATATGGAAGTTCTTGCATTTGCAAGATTGTTTTGTCTACATTTGCAGACAAAACACTTCCTTGGCTCTGTCCATCGAAATAGACAAAGGTGAAAGGGCTGAATCCACTTCCAATCACATAACCTTTGATGAGGGAATCCTATTCTAGTCTAATCCCATTTTCCTAAATGGACGGGTGTGTCAGACTAGTCATATATCCTACACGGAAACCTACCTTATATCTAGGGTTTTCCTGCCAAAGTAGACCAGGGCGCATGCCCCCTGGGTTTAGTCACATTCACCGAATCACTCGCACTCATCAGGTGGATTGATTGGAGGTTGATGAGACATTCCTTGTGCAAAAAGACCAGTTAGGGATGGTACTTGACTAGTAGCTATGTTTGAACCGGGGAATGAAAGCTGGTCTATGAGCTAGACCACTCTACCTTCATGCGGGAAACACATCACTCGAAAGAGTGAGGAAACAATAGCTCCCATGCTATAAATGTAGTCATGCCCAAGGAGTAGATTGTAATCTAATGGCCCTTGGACTACCATCACATTCAGATAAACGGTTTTCCTTCTCAAAGTTATAGGAAAATTTGGAAGGATCCCTAACGGTTGACTGGTTCCTTTGTTGAAGCCTAACAGATTTCGAATCTCAAGCAGAAACGATGGTGAACCAAGCACTCTCCAAGTAGTTGAGGAAAGGATACTCATGGACGCCGCTTCATCTATGATAGTACTAGCCATGATCATTCTGTAAGCTTGTACTATGATTCGGAATGGTACATTAGACGGTAGGCGGGGCCTCCTTAGTAGATTCCAATCGAAGGAAACAACTAGATTGCTTGGAGAAGGGACCGAATAGATGGCCGGACGAATCTCTGATGAACTTCCTTCCTGCGGTAAAGGAACGGGTAGATTTCCCCCATGTTCATCGGATTCTGTGTTAACAAAAAGAATTTGAACGGTGTCATTCTCATTCTCTTTGGTGACTGTATCATCTGAAGATGGACCTTCTGAAGACAAGACTGGGTCGACTGTCATCTTGACGTGTTGACTTTGGTCCGGTGTGCACTCAGAGGGTTTATCTTCAATGATAGATGCTTTGACCAACAACAAAGGTGTGTCAATCAGATTTTCAACTAGTGATGGACTCGGCAAGAGTTTCTTGTATCTAGGAGGAAGTCACTGCTGTGAAACAGGATGGTTATCCAAGACCCTTTTAGCTTCGTCCAAGAAAGGACAAAGGTGGAGGACATGATCGCCTTCACACAGTCTACAAGGAAATTTAGATCTTGCTTTCTATCCATTGACTTCATTTTCACTAGTTGACGGTGTGCTCTCAACATGGTCGTCAGAGGTTGAAGACACCGGATTGTGCAAGCGGGGAGACTAGTCCCTTCAGATCCATGGGATGCAAGGAAAATCTCGATGATAATGGTATCCTTTGCTAATGACACATGGAGATTTAGGTTTGGATGGTGCAGTGTGTGTATTTTCACTAGACGATGCATGGTTGCCCCCTTTTGTCATTGGATTATTCTTCTTCTTCTCCTTCCCTTTCTTCTTCTTCTTCTCAGTTACTTGGTTTTTAGCATTACTAGCTTCACCAAGCGAAGAGGAATAAGGAGAGGGAGAAACAAACGAAGTAGAAGGTTGGGGGGTAACTCTAGTATCATATGGTTGCTGATTTGATTGTTCAGGAATTATGGTGTTTTGAACAACATAGGTTGAGAAAAGCCAAATAGGCAGGCCAATTGTGACTCCTGGAAGGGACAATGTAGCCATATGTGGAGCACGAACATCTCCCCAGAAGATAAAGGACTAGGATTCCCCCCAAGGGGAAATCCTCGATTGGTGGACTCCATTTTCTCAACCTAAAACCGAGGGAACAGTGATGTTATTCCGAATTAAATGAATTTTATGACGCTTTGACACAAATTTCTTTTTCAATTTTTAATAGTCGAGAAAAAGTTGAAGATGACTCTATTCGCCTTTGATTTTTAATGAGCTTGAAGTGACAAGTGCTCAAATGGACCTTCTCTTTTAAGGAGTCTGAAGAGGAACGAAAGTGACTACTCTAGAAATCTAGACAGAGGGATTACCAAACCAATCACAAAACTACAGAAGACGTTTTACGTATGGCAGTCAATCTTCCCGAATGCTATGTTCAGTGCATTGCGATCAATAGGCCGGCAGACACGATTTCCTAAGGATAAAGGATATAGCCTATTGTGGTCTCCCAATATATACTTGACGGTACATGGGAGCACAAGTCCGCACTGGCACTTGTTGTATCCAAGAGGATGAATCACCCAACCTACGATGAAAAACGATAGTTACCAGGCTTTACGACATCAGAATATGTCTCTAGCCTAGACTTCTAGATGTTGTGTGTTAGGTTCCAAAGCGTTTTTATGTTCATTGAGGTTTATTTTATAGTTGATCTTTCTTAAGAAGTTTGCCTTTAAGGTTCACCGCGTAATGTAGATATACAATTCCTAAATATGCAATCTAAGATGATAAACAATCGTTTACTTTCTTTTAGCAATGAAAATCCTAGCTACTAAGGAAAGAGAAGTAAAATTCTTTCAACATAGAGCAGAGAGCACACACTAAAATGCACTGTCCTAAATCAATTTCCACATGCAGTCTAAATGCAAATGCACATGCATGTATTTGTTTTTCAGTTTCCTTAATGTGTGAATGAAAAAAGTAAAACTAAGTACAAATTTGAATTAATTTTCTTCAAAGCGACACTTCAGCAATTTGTTTTCAAAAAACGAAAGGAAGATTTAGACGACACTTTCAATTTCGACTTGAAAACTGCTTTCAACACTTCAAAGAATTGATGATTCAAATCAAATACAATGGCAAAAGTGTAATTGACTATCTAAAAGAGGAATACTTTACGACACTCTTTTCTTTGACTGAAAACGACACTTGCAACACTTTCAAGTCAAAAGACAACAGTTCGATTAAGCTACTGTTTGCAAAGGAGAACAGTAAATGATAAAAAATACATAAAAAAACATTCACAATTATTTATCAATGGAGGTTGAATAATGCAAAGGAAGGGAGTTTCAACAGTGATATACTGATCATAGATAGCAAAAATACTGAATAAAGTTGAAGACAATGAAGAAAAAACCAAAATCTAGAGGCAGAAACAGTCTCACTCAATCATCACACCTGTAACACAGGGAAACAGGGATCCATGTCACCTACAACACACGGGAGGTGCGATGAATCGAAACTGCCAATGAGAGACAGTGCGATGGTCCAAGGATGAGACTGAGCTTGGTTTTCACTCACAGTTTGCAGCTAAGTTCAGGGATTTAGGCTAAGCTAATGATAGAGAGTAAACACAAAGTACAAGGGCTGAGCTATTGAGGTTATTGAGCTACCACCAGGGCTCTTAGGATGTTTGCAAGTCAGTTGTTCAGTTCATAAAAAAACCTGGAGATTGACTGAAGCAGCATTGATCTACTTTGCACTTGCATAGCAAATGCAATTCGAAGGCTAGTTGGCTTAACTTCAGGCTCCATCTGTAGTTTATAAAGCAAACAAATTGAAACAAACAAAGAAACTATTCGCTCCCTAGCGTAGTTGCCATTTTGTTATCGAGAAAACTAGTGTCCATTCATAGCTGCTAGTCCCACTAAGATGGGTAGCAATGTTAGAAACAAACAATTTAAAGTCACTTGTGTTTTCCTTTATGAGAGATAGATGAGAGAGAAGCACTCAGTCTTTCACTAGTCTCCTTGCTTGTTTCCTCTCTCCATTGATAGAGCTTTCGATACTCCTTTCTCACTTGTCTTGCATCAAAGAATACCTATAGAGTAAAGGCAACAAAATACATCAAAGCATAGAGATATATAACCATAAATAATATAGGATCAGATGTATATTAACCATACAAATGCATACACCAATACAAGATTCATAAATATACAAATATATGGAGGAAAACACAAATAGCTTTATTGATAGAAGTAGTAGAAGAGAGGATTACAACCAAGCTATCTGATCCAGCACCATCCTCCCAGCATGAAAGCCCTCTTCACCTAATGAAAAGTTAGATCACCCAACAATACAATGTTTCACAGAGAAACCAACAACACTTCCTTACAAAATATAAAATTCCACCCTTTGGATCTCTAGGATGAGGGATCCATATATAGATATTTGCAGGTGCGTGAGTTAGCTTCTAGGATTTTGATTAGTGTCATTTCACTGATAGTTCTTGGTTCCACTTGGAGATTTCATGATCTCTTACTCATCCCTGGGTGAATTCAGAGAGGCAAGTGTCAAATGAGTAGTTTCTAGAAGATTCTCTGGGTTTCCACCTAACAAACTGCCTCTGCCATTTGTCTGATCTCACTCATCACATCCTACAGAAGGGATTTTTAGTATGCATTTCACTCTTTACATGTGATAGGTGAGATGCATCGCACCCTCAGCATGGAGCAGTCTGTATGGTCTAGTTTTGACCAGTTTTGAGCAGTTTTTCAGGGAGAACTTCTGGGAAATGATGTAATTAGTTGACCTTGTTCCTTTAGGGTATGAAACAACACTTTTAGGGTATTAGAAGCTCTTGGTTTATGGACATATTTGATTGGGGTTTCAGTGCCCAAATATGTCTATAACAATTGGGAACGACTTTGGTCGGATCTGATGCAGGAGGAGATAAGGAGAAGCACCAGAGATGGTTCTTCATCCATGGAGGATGAAGAAAATTGCGCCTTAGTGAGTAAGGCAAAGAAAGGGAAGGAGAAGTATTCCCATCCCGAATCAAGTTCTTCCCATGGTGGGAAGAAGTTTGACAAATCGAAAGTGTGATGCTTTCATTATCATGAGGTGGGCCATTTTGCTACGAATTGTCCACTGAAGAAATCCAAGAAGGGATACTTGGAAGGATCAGATGGTGAGGCACTGGCCTCATAGTTCAAGTTGGGTTTCACACTCATCGCATGCATGGTTTCATCCATGGTGGGATGTGGTTGGGTTCTTGACAGTGGAACTTCTTTCCACATGATGGGCAATAAGAGTTTGTTCAGTACCTTGGAGGAGAAAGATCTCCAGATACTCATCGAGATGGGTAATGAGGAAAAGTATAGTGTCTCGGGTGTAGGCACTGTTTATTTTTAGAGGGAGCATGGAGCTTGCATTACCTTGAAATATGTCAAGTATGTGCCAGGACTGAGGAAAAACTTGGTATCGATTGCGATGCTGGAAGACAAAGGCTATGATGTAGTCTTCAATAAGGGAAAGGTTTTCCTTAGACACATCACCACTAGACAGCTGAAGCAGATCGGTTCATGAGTCAAGAACCTATATGCTCTTGAGGTTCAATATGCATGCAAAGCCTTGAGGAGCAAGGTAACTATTGGAGACTTGGTGGTTGAGAGGGAGAGTACACTACCTCTCAACATGCAGCGCCAGAAGAAGTCTCAGACAATTGTAGAGGAGCCACAATTGGTGAAGCCGCTTCAGGAGGTTATGGAGCAGCCAAAACTAGAGAAGCCGAGAGGAGATCAAGTGAACACATCCACTCATGCAAAGACCTCCAGTAGGGCGAAATTTCAAGCCAAGTGGGCAGAGGGATCACATGTAGAAATACCTCCAAGTGTGAGGTGGGGCGATGTGAAGATATAGTCTCATGAAGGCTGAAATAGGGGTAGGATCCTTGGGGTACCCAACCTATTGTATTAGACCTTGCTACGAGAGCCTCGACGAGGATTAGTAGGACTAGCTTAGTGGGTAGAGATAGATGCGGATGGAGCAGCAGAGAGAGCTACAATGTAGGAGTCCCAAGACTGTGTAGAGCTATCAGGCTACAACAATGCGAGAGGCACAGGAGTGTTGCACCAATGCATGATGGCACAAAGAGGTGTGCAATGGTGTGAGATGCATGGAGTGTTGCAGCAACTCAAAGGTTAGAGAGGGAGCACTTGTCAACGACAGAGGGAGCTTCAACATCAAAGGGTGTTTCTAGCCCAACAGAGAGGTCAGTCGGGAGTTTTTTTGTTTCTAGACTTGCTGGAGCAATAACACTTGGGTGAAGTGTTGCATGCAAAACATTCCAAAGGTTCAGGATTGAGTTTGAGTTGAATGTCTTTCTTGTTGAGAGGGAGTGTTGAAAATGGCAACAAGAAATGCTAAAAATAGCATTGCTATAAATAGCAGTTCAGGTCCCAGTGTTGGACATAGAAAGAAGGAATAAAAAAATGGAAGTGCTAAAAATAGCATTGTCATAAATAGAATTTCAGGATTGATTCCAATTTTAGTTAGTCCCTGAACTAAAATTGAGAAGTAAAATTCGAATTTGATCTTAGCAACTGTTTGTAAAATAATTAATTAATTCATCTTGAGTTAATTAGTTGAGGAAAATCAAACGTGAAGTCTATGTGAAGACATGCAATAGTTTCTCCATTGATTGAGGAATTTATCCCTTAGTTAAGGAGATGAGGATGGGTTGTACTTTGAGTTGTAATTAGTTAGCTCAGTTAACTAAGTTAAGTCCAGTTAGATTAGTTCCAACAGTTGGAGGAAATGATTGTGAGTTAGATTAGTTAATGCTTGCATGCATGTAACTACTGCACTTCAGATAATTGAATATTCTCTCATAATTAACCAATGTATGTCAGTTCAGCTAGAGACCTAGTTGAGATCAGAGGATGGGACAATGTACTATGAGTTGGAGGAATTTTCCTATATAGGAAACTCATCCATGTAGAAGGAGTTATCTCCTTCAAGATTGCACAGTTATTTTCGAGCCAAGTGAGCAGTGTGAGGTGGGAATTCACACAGGTGGCGGCATTGGACACCAGGAAAAACTGGGCAAGGAAATAGGAGGCTTGGAGGGTAGAGGAGAAGGTTTTTGAGAAGCCTTTGACTGTCTATGAGCAACAGAGGGATTGTACTGAGAGCCAGATAGCTTTTGAGCTAAGGCTTTGTGTAAACTAAACTATTTTCCACTTGTATGATAATACAAAGATAGGTATTTTAGGCTGAGGCTTTCCCTAGAGTATTCTTCTATGTTATGTGTGATTGATTTCTCATTCTTTGTTATATGTGTTCTAAATTGATCTTGCTCAAATTGATTAAGCTTCCACAAAGTTTGTTGTATAAGTAGATCTTGTATTTTGCTTTAGTACATTGCATTATCTGTTGATCTTCAGTGGGAATTTCTACATGAGACACTTTCAAACACAGTAAAAAACTATCCCACTTATGAGAAAGAGATGTATTTCATTGTGCAGGTCTGCCGACAATGGAAGCATTAAATTTTGGGGAAGGAAATAATCATCCACACAGACCACTGACCCTTGCAGTTCATACAGATGCAAGGGAAGTTCCGGAATGATCGCCATCAGAAGTGGTCCACATACCTACAAAATTTCCATTTTAATATCAATGACAAGTAGGGAAGCACCAATAATGTTGTAAACTACCTCATTCAACCACCGATCATGGTGTTAACCATCGTGCTCAAATCTTGTGGGCACGATACTTTTGATTGGCCAATTCTATACAAAAGCGACCCAGAATTCGGCCACACATACAAGATTCTCATGGACGGTCAGCAAGTGCCATATTTTCACCTCCAGGATTCACTATTATGCCACTTGGGACACCCTTGTGTTCCTTCAAACGAGCATGCCAAGATGATTTGGGAAGCGCACTACAATCTAGTCGTTGGGAATTTCAGGGTTGAGAAAATAATGGTAGTACTGTAGAAGTATTTCTATTGGCCAAATCTTCGACAAGATGTTGGGAAGTACATCAAATCCTACACTACCTATGCCATTGCCAAATTGACCGTCAAGAAGCAAGGTCTCTATACTTCACTTCCTACCCCTAGTCGACCTTGGGAATCCATCTCCATGGATTACATGTTGGGCCTTCCTTCTACTAAGCATGGAAATGACTGTGTTTTTGTGGTCATCGAAATATTCTCAAAGATGGCCATTATGGTAGCCTGCAAGAAGAATATCATAGTAGAAGCACTACTAAACTCTTCTTTGAACAAGTGTGGATACACTTCTGGATCCCATAGTCTATCAACTTAGATCGAGACAACGTGTTCCTCGGTGCATTTTGGTCTAGTCTCAGGTCGATGCTAGACACCAATCTCAATAAGTCCACAACTTTCAATCCCTAACCCGATGGCTAGGTAGAGGTCATCAACAGGATGATTGTACACATTTTGCACATGTACAACTCAAAGCATCCATGCAAATGGGATGAGATCCTCCCCTATGTCTATCAGAGCTATAAATGGGCTCTCCACAACTCGACTGAACACAAACCTTTTCAGGTGGGCTTGGGATTCCAACCATTATGTCCCATTGATGCAGCCATACAATTTGCAACTACTCAAGCAGATTTGGTCCATGTCCAATCCGAAGCCGACAAGGAAAACAACTTCATTGAGCAAATTCAACTCATTCGTCAACAAGTCCATGACATATTGGACAAAGCCAGTGCTAAGTACAAGCAGTGACATGATTAGCATCGAGTGCCACAAAATTTCGAGGTGGGCGACAAAGTTTGGCTACACTTGTAGAAGGAGCACCTCATTGGGCCCCATCGTAAGCTTCACCCACTCTGATATGGGCCATACACCATCACCAATGTAGTAGGGACAATGAATTCAAGCTTAGTGTTCCACCATTCCTTGGTCTGCACCCAGTGTTCAATGTGGACCACCTTCGGCCCTACTTTCACCGTTTTTGGACACATTCGACATTATAGAACAACTCAGACCAACAAAGTTAAATCTAGACTAGATGGAACAAGCCATAACTGATCGGATCATGGACACACAAATCAAGAACACTCGACAGCGAAGGATCCAACTATATTGAGTTAGCAAAGCAGGCCAACTCCTTCACCAGGGAAAGTGGCTCACCAGGGACCAAGTTCAACAGATATTTCCTCATCTCATAGAGGAATTAAACACAACAGGGATCGTTTTTTCCTAAGCAGCAAGGAATGATCCAGGCGGATATTGGTGACCACTTGCCTATTCCACTTGGACCCCAACTATTGTTTCTTTCAGTTTTTCAGTTTCCTTAATTGTAACACAATTTACTACTTTTGGTAGTTTGGAATTCAACTAGATATTCGTTATCAACAATTGTAGTCCTCAGATAGATCTTTATAATGACGTATCATGTGCATCAAATGGAGTTCGTAGCCAAAGTTACAACCCCGGGAAATTGATGTACCAATTTACCCCAACGGGGCCCATAGTTTGGTGTTTCTTCTCCTAGGGTTAGGTTTATAGATTTTCTGGGGTTTTCCATTGTTTCTCAATAATAAATATGCCTTCAAGCCTCATTGTAATAGAGCTTAGAGGCATGTAGCCACTTCATCTCTTCTTAGAGATAAGTTACTGATGAGTCTCGGTATTGCAAGAAGAATGCTACCACTCCTAAGGCTACCAAATTTAATTATCAACCCAAGGTTCGTACAAACTTAAGAGGTATCAGCACTATATGTGTAGCATACAATGTATCCTTCCTTTGATGTCATGATGTAATGGAGTGCATGTAATGAAATCAAATCCTAAAATAATTGCAGAAAATTAAATGCTCGAAATGGAAACCTTAACCTATTGCAAGAAAGAAAATACAAGGAAAGAAACCTATTCTAATTACATAAAGCAAATATCATGAACTAAATGTCAACCGTTACATTTCAAAGATTTTATATCCATTAACAGAGTTCATTAGATGTGGCAATCAAGAAAATCATCATTGTATTATCGAATTCATAAATTTGTCCATTAACACAATTTGCTGAGATATTTTGCATGGGTAAAGAGAAAATTCCTAAGTGGTATTTAGTATCCCCTAATCACTACTTTAGAGCCTAGGGGTCTTGATTCAACCCTAATATACCAAAATCAATACTTTTGAGCAAATCTGGGCAAGTATATACACGTTGAAGAGTACTACAGGAAACTGCAAGATGTTACAAATTTGCTACAGGAAGTTATAATTCATCGAATGACCAAGAAAATCAATCCAAATTTGATGGGACAATTTTTTCTTTTACTAGGATGTCTTAGGTATCCATTCCAATTGGAATCACTCAAAAAGACCTCTGTTAATCCATGTTAAAACATGGCAGAAAATTACTAGTATAAAATCTAGACATTCGAGAACTAGTGAGCTAGTAAATCTATCAAATGCCTAATGTAATCAAGTGAAAATGTTGGGTTGTGTTATATTCTTTCCAAGACTAGCCCAGATAGTTAACTAGGGGGTTGGGGGGGCAGAGCCCCCCCTTCATTGTGGCGATTGCATAGCGGGGGGGCAGTGTTACAGGTGGTTTGAGGGGTGCGGGTAGCTCCCCTCTATGGGGTTCGGGGCAGCGCCCCAGGAATTTTTTTTTGGACCCTATATTAGGTTTGGCAGACCTACCTATGGTTTTGCGCATGATTGTTTCACATGGTTTTGGACGCGATGGTTTTTTGTCCATGGTTTTGGACACGATGGTTTTCGATCCATGGTATTGGATGCTTCGGCATGTATAAATATGTATTATAGCATTGAAAGGAACATAATGAAAAATCAAGCTAGTATTCCCAGTTTTGGGATCCAGGGGAAAATATCTATGTATATGTGTTTTATGTGTTACTCTCTCGCATTGTTTATTTTCTGTGTTTTAGAATTCGTATGCAGGTAATTTCTGTACGGGGCTAAAACCTACATTTGGTATCAGAGCTGTTTTGGCTTCAAGGGGATGCCTTTGTTGCTGAGGGGTTTCGCTTGGGCCTATGGTAGACCCTGTTCAATGGGAGATCTGCGGGATCGATTCTAGTGGTGAAAGAATATGGCGAGCAGTGGAAAGATAGAGATCAAGAAATTTAATGGTCAGAGTTTTGAGTTATGGAAACTTAAGATGGAGGATCTATTGGTGGATAAAGATTAGTGGGTCATGGTAGATCTAGGTACTAAACCAACGGGAGTGTTCGATGAAGAATGGAAGAAGTTGGATCAAAAGGCTAAGAGCACAATACGATTGTGTGTCTCAGATTTAGTATTGCTTAATGTATCAGGGGAAGCTATGACGAAGGCTTTGTGGGACAAGTTAGGGACTTTGTACGAATCTAAGTCTCTAGTGAATAAAATGTTCCTATGTAAAAGGTTGTATAAACTGAGGATGAAAGATGAAGACTCGGTGACGTAACATCTGAACACATTTAATACTGTGGTAAGTCAGTTATTATTTGTTGATATTAAAATTTCATATGAAGATAAGCGCATCAGTTTGTTGTGTTCTCTACAAGATTCATGGGATAGTATGGTTATTGCAATAGGTAGCAATGCAACTGCCTTGCAGTTTGATGAAATAGTCTCATCCTTGCTGACGGAGGAGATGAGACGTAAAAATATGGAGAGCTAGAATGATGATGCCTTATCTGTACGAGGACGGTCCCAGAACAGAAACAAAAATAAGTCATCGAGTGGGAGATCTAAACGTAGAGGGAGATCTAAATCTCCAGGAAAACATGTAAAGGTGGTGTGATGGAAATGCGGAAAGGAAGGGCACTACAAAAAGGATTGTAAACCTAAAGCTCCTTACAAAGGAAAGGGATCTGATGATGCTCCTTCTGCAGAGGTCAAAACCACCTCAGATGAAGGTGGGGATGTGTACTTGGCTTCTTCAAGTACAAATGTAGATCATGAGGCATGGTTGATTGACTCAGGTACATCCCTTCACTTCACTCCCCATAGGGAGTGGTTCTGCGAGTATGAGAAATATGATGGTGGTGATGTCTTCTTGGGGGATGACAGGAAGGCTAGAATCATTGGTCGTGGAAAATTAAAGTTGAAATTTCAAGGTGGAAGGGTTAGAACACTTCCAGGTGTTCTGCATATTCTTGCATTGGCTAGAAATCTGATTTCCATAAGCAAGATGATGCAGGTGTAAAAACAATGTTTGAGAAGGATACTTGCAAAATGGTTCAGGGAGCACTAGTATTGATGCAAGGAGTTTGGATTGGAACTCTGTACAAGCTGCAAGGTAGCATTGTTATTGATGGGTGCAACAGTTCTGTGGTTCTTGAAAGTGGAGCAGAAAATCTAGTGGTCTCTGGAGAGAAGACCATGCTATGGCATCAAAGGCTTGGACATATTGGAGAGAGGGCCTTTGAATACTTCATGGTAAAGGTATGGTAGAAGAGTGGAGAGTTTTGCAACAAGGAATTTGAAGAATTTTGTAAGAAGTGTGGTACATCATGACAGAAGACTAATACCTACACACCTAAGAAAAATGGAGTTGCAGAAATAATGAACAAGACATTGATGGAAAGGCAAAGAAGCATGATCAGTGGTGCCGAGTTAGGACAGAAATTCTAGGCAGAGGCAGTGGAGACAGCATGTTACTTGATCAACAGATCACCTTCATCAGTGTTGGAGGATAAGACTCCACAAGAGGTATGGACTAGTAAGAAACCCTCTCTTTCACATCTGAGGGTATTTGGATGTGATGCATATGTACATATTCCAAAGATGAAAAGAACCAAGTTGGATAGTAAATCTAAACAGTGCATCTTTATTGGGTATAAGGATGGTTTAAAGGGTTATAAGATTTGGAGCCTAGTAACAAGGAAGGTTTTGTATATCCAAGATGTGGTGTTTAGAGAGGTGAAAGATGTTATTAAACATGAAGTCCAACCAAAGGACTCCAGAGTAGAGGAGGAATCAGAAGATGAAGAGCCACAAACTCTGGTTGTGAGAAGATTAGTTTGAGAAAGAAGGCAGCAAGAAAGGTATAGTCCATCTACTTTCTGTTCAAATTTTTCTTTATCTGTTATTGATGATGATGATCCCAAAACTGTGAAGGAATAAATAGATTAAGAGGATGGAAAACTCTAGAAAGAGGCCATGGTTGATGAAATGGAATCTTTGCACAAAAATGAGGCTTGGGATCTAGTGGAGTTTCCGGTTGGAAGGAAACCCATTGGTAGCAAATGGGTGTTCAAAAAGAAGACAAATGTAGAAGGAAAGGTGGAGAAATACATAGCTCATTTGGTAGCAAAAGGTTATTCCCAGGTGACAGGAATTGATTTTGGTGATATTTTTTCTCCTATTTCCAAGGTAGCTTCTATTATATTACTTTTATCTATTGCTCCTACTTTTGATTTTGAGGTAGAACAGATGGAGGTGAACACAACATTTCTTCATGGGGATCTGGAAGAGGAGATCTATATGAAGCAACCTGAAGGTTTTGCGGTGAAGGGTAAGAAAGAAATGGTATGCAAGTTGAATAAGTCTTTGTATGGGCTAAAACAATCACCAAGGATGTGGTATCAGAAATTTGATACATTTATACGGGGACATGACTTCACTAGAAGAAAAGAAGATCACTATGTGTAGTTTAAATTAATTTGCGACTGTGTTATTTATCTGGTCTTATATGTGGATGATATGTTGCTAGTTGGAAATGAAAAAGAAATTATCCAGGATTTGAAGACCCAATTGTACTCCAATTTCGACATGAAAGATCTTGGAGCTACAAACTATATTTTGGGCATGGAAATTAAAAGAAACCAGGCAAAGAGGAAGCTCTGGTTAAACTAGAGTAAGTATGTCGAGACAATACTGCAGAGGTTTAATATGCATGATAGTAAACCGGTGAAGGTTCCTATTCCTATAGGTGTGAGGTTATCTACTGAACAATGTCCCAAGACATAAGAAGAGGAAGAGGACATGTCCCGTGTTCCATATGCAAGTGCAGTCGGTAGCCTGATATATTCAACGGTCTTTACTAGACCAGACATTGCACATGTAGTGGGAGTATTAAGCAGGCTTATGTCAAAACCAGGGAAGGAGCACTGGAAAACAACGAAGCGGGTTTTCAGGTATTTGTGTGGCACTAATGATTATGGTTTGTGCTACCAAGGAAGACAAGAATTGGATAGAGTGTTGGATATTCGTGGCTTTGTTGATGCAAACTAGGCTGGAGATCTGGATGAGAGAAGATCTACAAGTGGGTATGTGTTTAACCTATTTGGAGGTGCAGTCAGTTGGATGAGTAAGAAAAAATCTGTAGTGGTACTATCAACTACAGAGGCAAAATACATGGTAGCCACTCATGCAAGCAAGAAAGTAGCTTGGTTGCAGAGATTGTGTGCAAGTATGGGGTTAGTACAGGGATCTATAAGGATAGATTGTGACAACCAAAGTGCAATTTTCTTGGCAAAGAACCCTGCATATCATTCAAATACAAAGCACATTGATGTTCAGTATCACTTTGTGAGGGATCTGATAAAAGACAAAAAGGTGTTGCTAGTAAAGGTGGACACTTTGAAGAATATTGCAGATGCATTGACAAAATCTATGAGCTCTGAGAAGTTCTCTTGGTGTAGAGAAACAATGGGCATTGCAGGGCTGGATAAATGAATAAGCTCTCTTGTGGCCCCATGTGGAAAGAAAACAATAAGTGGGATAATGTTGGGCTATGTTATATTCTTTCCACGACTAGCCCATGTAGTTAACCAGGGGGTTAGAGGGGGGATGGAGCCCCCCCTTCATTGCGTTGATTGCACAAAGGGGGGTTCATAGGGGGTTTGAGGGGTGCGGGTAGCCCCGCTCTATAGGGTCCAAGGCAACGCCCCAGAAAATTTTGTTTTTGGACCTTATATTAGGTTGGGCGGACCTACCTATGGTTTTGTGCATGATTTTCGTACATGGTTTTGGACGTGATGGTTTTCAATCCACGGTTTTGGACGTGATGGTTTTCAATCCACGGTTTTGGACCCAATGGTTTTCGGTCCATGGTATTGGATGCTTCGGCATGTATAAATATCTATTGTAACATTGAAAGGAACATAATAAAAAATCAAGTTGGTAGTCCCAGTTTTGGGATCCAGGGGAAAATCGGTGTGTATATGTGTTTGATGTGTTATGCTCTCGCATTGTTTATTTTATGTGTTTTAGAATTCGTATGCAGGTAATTTCTGTAAGGGGTTAAAACCCACAGAAAATAAAATGAGGTAATTTTTTTAATAACTAGAATTTTTTTGTGATATAATGCAAGTGGAACCAACTTGATTGGAGCTCGTTAGGATGCTCTAAAAAATAGCAGAAATTTACTGTTATTTGCCACAAAGACTTCGAGAAATCTAGATTTGGAAATACGCAAACTAATCCAAGTAGCTCAATGCTTACTATGACCTTCCAAAGCTTTTCCAAGGAATAAATGATGCTTGTGATCCTATAAAAGAACTTAGATCAACCATTTAACCGAATCCTATAAGAAGAAACCATTAATACTAAATGGAGAAATAGAAAGAAACAAGAATAAGAGATGCATGTGAATAAGAAGTGAAAAGAAGAAAATAAAATGATACAAAAGGGATATGAGGCTCCTAGGATGGCCAAGCCCAAGGAAAATCAGAGGCCTATGGAGGAGACAAAGACTTAGAAGCTAAACATGGCACCAATCTTCATTATTTACATCAATAGAATTACAACCCTGCAAGAAATGACAATCGAGATGCAAAAATACAAGTTATCTCTACAAGAAGACTAATAAAATCCCACCCGTAGAGGAAAATTCGACTTGGTACTTCTAAAAATTGATTAGGAATCATTCCCCATGAAAGGAGTAAGCTTTCTCCACAAAAATCCCTTGATTACTGGATCTGGTTCCCAATACTAAGAATCTGCATTAAATGGTAGGGAACACATTCCTTGATTTTATCAATCATTGGAGCTCCACAATCTGTCCCATAATTCCATAATATCTTGTTGATTTATTATTTAATATTGATCCTCCTCTAGTAGGGATAGTGTCACTAAATTATCTCCTCCCCAAAATCTTCATAATTTGCCTAATATTCTCAAAATATTCCACAAAAATAAATAATAATAGGCATAAATATACAATTATTCATAAAACTTAATGAACATATTATAGTTAAAAATACATTATATAATGTAAAAGCAAAGGTTTAATGCACTGAAGGATGGTTAGGTGGGCCTTAATTTATGTTTAATTTAGAGGCACGGGCTTTAATTTATGTCTAATTTAGAGGCCCATCATACCTCTTGCTGAAAGTGTTGCTCAACCTCTGAGCAACTTAGTGACTTAATTGTGCCTCATTCATGGTCCTGGTGGCCTTTCTCTCTTGTGCATTCCTCAGTCCTTTCTCTTAAGAGTCTTGGCTGTAAGTTTTGCAAGAACAAGCCCCAAAATTTAGTTCTTCTTTTCATGATTGTTTAACAATATTTCAAGAAGAAAAACATAACTTTCCTCTTTGCAAGTGAACTCTATTGGCTTGTAGATCAACTGCATTGATATCCTCTCTCATGAAACCTTCATTCCATTTTCACTCATTTTTCCAAAACTACTTGCGCATAGAAAAAATCACAATGTTTCTTGAGACCATTAGCCTACCTTCTTCCCCTTATTCAAGATGGGTTCTTGAATATTTTTTAGTTTGGCAAGGTCTTCCACATCCTTTTCCAACCATCTGCTACCTTGTTCCACCATTTGGACACCTCCAAAACCTTGAAAATTCCTTTAGATGAGAACTAAGACATCTTGTAGTAATTCTAGTAAAAACTACAAGAAACCCTGTTAAAACTACATGAAGCCCTGTTAAAACTACAAGAAACCCTTTTAAGCTATAAGAAACCTTGTTTAAACCCGTTCTGAGGAGAAATGATAGTCTAAGCCTAGGGTAGACCCTCAACTTGAATTTCATGCCTTTATCCTATTTCTATAACATCTTTTAGGCCTCATACAAAATCTATAAAGATATTAGAGACCTCTTGAAAAGCCTCTTTTCATCATTGCAGTTTGAGTTATGTTTTGATGGTGAATGCCTTATTACCTCTTGTTATCTTCTTCTCTTTTGTGGCCTAGATGATTTCCTAATGCCCTTGAAGTTATTTGTTTTTATTAGGTCTCTCTTATGCACTGGCATTTTGGGTTTTAGCACAATTTGTTCCTTTCTTCCTTCTTGTAGCAACATTCTACCTTCCTGTATCAATCATTCATTCTTCCCTCAGGGTCTTCTAACTGTATGGGAATGATGAGAAATGATGTAGATGGGTTGGAGGATGATGCCAGGGCTCAGAGGGAGTAGTATAGGTTTTTCAAATGGAGAGGACGATTTGTTTGTTTTTTCAAGAATTTTTCAGTGTGAGACAAAGTGTACGGTTTTTTCTTGAAAAATATTAACTTTTTTCCTATGAAATGGGATGGATGAATGATGGGTAGATAGTGGATATGAAGTGGATGGAGGGCTTTGATTTCTTTGGTGACTTGGTCTTTGCACAAATTTCCTCTTTTAACTACTATCACATTCCTCAAAATCATCACCCTTCCTCTTATAACTATTATCCCCATTCCTCGAAATCATCACCCTTCATAATTTGGCTTTTCCACATTGCATTAGTGACTGAGTGAGCTACAAATGACTAGTTCAAGGCAGTCAAAACTGCTTATCCATCTTTAGCTTATAAAACCTCATCTCTCATGCATTAACAATAAATTTCTTTCTATAATATGCTCAAGATAAGAGGTCAAGAATATTACATACATGTACTTACCTGATGGTTGTTGGAGAGACATGCATGCTTATACTGAGTTGATGATTGATCCATGGTCCTCTAGAGGTGATAATTTATTTGTTCTTTTCTACATAGGACTTCATTGCTTGGTAATTCTAAACCTCTGTCTTCCATTTAACATGAGTTCACTACCCTAGTCAAATTTTACCTTCTTGGAGTGACGGTTTTGTTCATGGGAGGTGTTCACCTTCCCTATACCTTATTCCACCATTATACACCTTTCCCACACTCCATCCTACCTTTCTTTCCATCTCCTAAGCTTTCAGCCTGTTTCCTATAGTAAAACAAGACATCCTGTAGTAGTAATATAGGAAACAACAGATTTGTATTGTTTCATCCATATCTCCAAAATGGTAGAATGGATTGACCTGAAATTTTCAGAGCATGCTGTCATCATCCTTATGCACCTCCCCATAAAAACATTTTGGCCAATGGATACACACATCTCGAAAAAAAATTAAAAATGGCTGAAACTGATAGAGGTCGATTTCTTGAAGACCATGCACTGGAATTTTTTGAAATTGATTGGGCATGTTACCATCATCCATATGCATCTCCCCATGAAACATTCTTTTTAAATGGATGCACGAAGACCGAGAAAATTAAAAAATGGTTGTAGGTGATGGAGGCCAATTTCTTGAAAATTGTGCATTGGAATTTGCTAAAATCACTTAAGAATGTTACCATCATCCATATGCATCTCCACTTGAAATAGATTGGAAAATGGATGCATGATTTTCAAGAGATGACAAAAATAAATTTGTGTTCTATGTATTTCTGTTTCCTCTAGTAAAACAGAGCCTTCCTGTAGTATTTTAGGACAAGAAGGAAAATGAGTGGTAAAACCTTGGGAATGATGAGTGGATGGTGGAAATAGATGAGGGTGATGGATTTTCATGGCCTTGGTCCTTTTGGTGCATCTGAGCAAAGGAGGAGAAAGTTCAAGTTTGAATTCCTTTGACTAGAATTTTGACCAATTTTTCTTTTCTTTGGTGCCAAATTTATTTTGTTGCTTGCAGATGTTGGAGAGCACCTACATTTATCAAAGAGATACATGGAGAAAAGGTTTTTTATTTTTTTATTTTTTTCTTCTAGACCTACTAGCTACCTCAATGAAATTTTCAACTCGTAGGTCTGCATAGGCACCTCAAAGGAGGTTTCACCTAAGATATTTTCTTTTTCCCTTTTTTTCTTTTATTTTTTTTTCCCAACCCATTGACCACCTCAAGGAGGTTTTCAATCAATGAGCCAATCTAAGGCTCCTCAAAGGAGGTTTTCACTTGAGATTTTTTTTTTTTTTCTCTTTTTTTTTTTTTTTCTTTTCCTATCCTACTCTACTTGAAAAAACAATATCATTTTAAAGTGTAGGAATACATCCAATGAAGCCAAGTGCACATCAAAATGCCAGATAAACTGATGTGTAGGCTTGAAATGTATTCTTTGACATGTACCTAGATGTAAGAGACTGAATGCTTTGAATTTGATGATATCAAGCATAGTTGAAGAAGAGAGTATTGCTGCAACTTAGTGACTATCTGGAACCATATTTCAATATAGAGATGATGCCCCTAGTCCACCTCCTAATTTGGATAATCTTAGACATTTGTTTCTTCCATAAAATTCAAAGCATCCTCTTTTTGTTGATTTTTCTCTTGAACATATGGAGGATTTGATGGTAACCATGAGGGAGCTTTCTCAATCTTTGATTTTGATGTCTTCTCTTCATCAAATTCAACTCATGATCCTTTGGTATTCTCATTTGAATCTTCTTCTTTTGGATGTGGTTCTTCAATGATATTAAGAGAATCTCTTTTTTTTCAATACTCTTCCTGAGTTATGGTGAATAGCATTTAGCTCAAGAGGAGATGTTTGGAAGCATTGTACCTCAACATTATAAGTGGGCTGAGCTACTTCATTGTGTGGGTTTGGAAATGGTGGTATAGGTAGTTGCATGGGAGTGGATATTTGAGATGGATGTCGTTGGGGTTGTGGTTGTGGTGGAGGTGGATGGCAGGGATAACATGGAGTTGGGTATGGAGGATATTGAGGAAAATATTGAGGATATTTTGGATGGCTCCCATAAATTCCTTTCCGACCTTATTGCCAAGATTGGTTTTGGGGTTGAGATGGCCAATGTTGCCAAGGAAAGGGTGTGTTCCAATTACTTTGAGGTGGATATGCATAACCTTGAAATTGTGAATTAGGCTCTTGCATCATACTAGGTCAATTAGGCTTCCATGGTCATGTTGGAGGTAAATAACATAGTTGCTTTGGTGATTGACTTGCTCCATTTCCCTCTTGGTAAACTTCCTTCAACCTTGGTAATGATGGAAAATATTGATCATCTTGTGATTCTGCATCAACAACACAAATATCAGCATATTCATTTTCTTCTTCTTGTGTTCTTAACATTTCTACTTGTTTGGTTAGATTGCTAAGAATTTCTGTTTCAAAGTCATCAAACAAATTTCCAAGTTTAGTTTGAATTACCAATCTTGATGTTGATTTACTTACTCTTTCCCTTCCTCTTGATATGTGTTTGAATGTTTCACAAATTTCTTCAAATGATAATTTATATACATCACCTCTACTCATGAGATCAAGGACATCAATCCACTCATCCCTAATTTTTCTAAGAGGGTTTTTAGTGTGTCAGATCCTAAATGATGTAGTTTTTCCCTCTTAACATTATACATGAACCTCTCTATTAAATCCTCTAGGCTCTCATCTTCTTTTCGATTCATTATAAAGATTTCTTCTTTAAGATCATGATCTTTATATTTTTCTAGAAATATCTTTTGCATCTTACTCCATGATCTTATTGAAATAGTCCCTAAACTCATGAACGATTTAAGAGCTTTATCCTTCAATGGTACTGGAAACATTCTCAATTTTTGAGTGTTTAATAATTAACCATAAGATCTACAAACAATTTAAAACTAAAAGAGAAAGGTTTCTAGATCCTCTAAACTCATACTATGGAAGTTTGGTAGAAAATATTGAGGGATGTTATTCATATGCACACTGATCTTAGTATCTTGAATGGGAAATCCAATATGATCAAATGGGGGTTGGTGTTGGAGAAATATATTTTTGCTTTTATATATAGAAAAATTGAATTAGAATGCTAATGCAATGCAGTATTCCTAATGCAATTTTTGTTTTTTCATAAAGTAAAAAAAAAATGAATAAAATAGGGAAGAAAACAATGCACACTTTGACACTTCCCCTGCAACAACACCAAAAAGTGATGAATATCGGTATTGCAACAAGAATGTTGTCACTCCCAAGGCTACCAACTTTAATTATCATCCTATCATTCGTACAAAATTAAGAGGTATCAAAACTAGATGTGAAGCATAAAATGTGTCTTTCCTTTGATGTCATGATGTAATGGAGTGAATTTTATGAAATCAAATCCTAAACTAATTGCAGAAAATGAAATGCTCAAAATGGAAACCTTAACCTATTGCAAGAAAGAAAATACAAGGAAAGAAACCTATTCCAATTGAATAAAGTAAACATCATGAACTAAATTTCAAATATTACATTCCAAAGAGTTTAGATCCATTAACAGAGTTCATTAGATGTGGCAATCAAGAAAATCATCATTGTATTATCGAATTCGTAAATTTGTCCATTAACACAAATTGCTGAAATGTTTTGCATGGGTAAAGAGATAAGTCCTAAGTGATATTTAGTATTCCCTAATCATTTATTTAGAGCCTAGGGGTCTTGATTCGACCCTAAGGGACCAAAACCATTTTTTTTTTTTATCAAGTATGGGCAATCATATACACGCTAGTAGAGTACTACAGGAAACTACAAGATGTTACAGATTTACTACGGGATGTTATAATTCATCGAAGGACCAAGTAAATCAAATACAAATTTGATGGGAATTTTTTTTTTTATTGAATAGTATGTCCTAGGTCTCCATTCCAAGTGGAATCACTCAAAAATACCTATGTTAACCCATGCTAAAAAATGACAGAAAATTACTGGTCTAAAATCTTGAAATTCGAGAACTAGTGAGCTAGTAAATCTATCAAATGCCTAACCTAATCAAGTGAAAATGAAATGGGGTAATTGTTCTTATTAACTATGATGATTTTGTGGGATAATGCAAGTGGAACTAACTCAATTGAAGCTCATCAGTATTCTTTGAAAAGTAGGAGAAATTTATTGTTATTTGCCACAAAAGACTTCCAAAAATATGGATTTGGGAATAAACAAACTAACGCAAGTATATCAATGATTACTATGACCTTCCAAAGATTTTCCAAGGATGAAATAATTTTTTTGATCTTGAAAAATAACTTACATCAACCATTTAACCCAATCCTATAACAAGAAATCATTAATACTAAATGCAAAAATAGAAAAGAACAAGAACAAGAGATGCATGCGAATAAGAACTGAAAAGAAGAAAAGAAAATGATATAAAAGGGATTTGAGGCTCCTACGATTTCCAAGCCCAAGGAAACTTAGAGAGCTATGGAGGAGACCAAGACCTATAAGTTGAACATGGCACCAATCTTCATTATTTCCATCAATACAATTACAACCCTGCAAGAAATGGCAATGGAGCTTCAAAAATACGAGTTCTCTCCACAATAAGACTAATAAAAATCCACCCCTAGAGGAAAATTCAACTTGGTACTTATAAAAAATGATTATGATTCATTACCCATGAAAGGAGGAAGCTTTTCCCACCAAAATCCCTTGATTAGTAGATTTGGTTCCCAATACTAGGAGTCTGCATTAAATGACATGGAACACATTCCTAGATTTTCTTAATCATTAGAGGTCGAAAATCTGTGCTATAATTCCATAATATCTTGTTGATTTATTATTTAATATTGATACTCCTTTAGTAGGGATAAAGTCCCTAAATTATCTCCTCCTCCAAATCTTTATAATCTACCCAATATTCTCACAATATTCCACAAAAATAAATAATATAAGGCACAAATATGCAATTATTCATAAACCTTCCTAATGAGCATATTAAAGTTAAAAATACATTATCTAATGCAAAAAGAGAGGTTTAATGTGCTGAAGGATGGTCATATGGGCCTTAGTTTATGTTTAATTTAGAGGCACGAGCCTTAATTTATGTCTAATTTAGAGGCCTATCAGCTACCATCCCCCGAGCTAGTTTATTTCCATTCTGTATGTTAGAATATTTTTTTATTTGATATTAATGAAATGAAGTTTTATTTCTACTGCATCTCTATGTTTATGGTTATATCTGTAATTTGTTGCATTCCTGTTTAAATTGAGATCATCTTGATCATTCATGTCCAGGTAACAGAAAAGAGGCAATAAGAACAAAACAAGAGGAGATTTCTTTAGATCATGGGAGTTCATCTGTGGTTGGGTTCATCAGTTTTCAGGAGATCCCCCATGAAGGATCTGAGCAGTCAAGTACAGATGGTGAGAAACAACACAATGTTTTTAAGAGATACTTTCATGACAAGCCGATGATAACCAATGAACTTGACAATGTACATGAGGAAAGGAAGGAAGTAATTCCTCCTAACTATGTGGTATACTCTTGTGAAATTGAGTCCATATATATCCAAGCGGACACCCATAAAGAGTATGAGCAATAAAGTGTAGATAACAACCCACCAATACATCTATGTTCGATAATTGGAGAGGATGAACAACATATTGTCTTCACAGATGGAGGAGGCTAGGGAAATTTGAGTGAAGAGCCAGCAATAGTGAACTAGGAAGATGAGCAAGACCATGAGGAGCAGCATGATTGACATAATGTGAAAAATAAACCATTACGAGAGAGCCAGCAAAAAGCTCAAATTGAATTTGTGTTCGTTGGGCATCTGGTCCACACAGATATAGAGACATTCAGCAAGGCATCCGAATTTCTGGCAGAGGAATTTTGGGAAACGATCATGCATTTTAAGAAAGATATTATGATGTTGAAGTAGAGAGTCACGGTAGTATGAGGCAATACCTTATAGGAGAATAGGAAAATTAAATATCTCATAAGAGTATGTGTCAAATCAACGGCCAAGTTGTCTAGTGTTGAGGAGTGACTCAAGTCCCTCACAAGGCATCAAGAGGAGTATAGTGGGGAGTTCCAAATCAACCCTCTATATGAGTACATAGATAAGGCTTGCAACACTAGCAACCCACCTCTACACATTGGATCGTGTTGAGTGACTGGTAGGGAAACATGAGTGGGACATCGAGAAACATTAGCATAGTAGATTTGTTCCATGTATTCATCCTTCCCACAACATGGATTGGTGAGAGATTATGAGTTGGTACTCTATTGATGGGATGATTCTAAGGAGGACACTCTTAGCCAAGGGCATATCACAACATGGGCTCTTAGGCACAGTTAGTGATGGAGGAATGAGGTAGTATCATAACCCACAGGTCCCAGGACTTAGGTGGCATTGGGATCTAGGTAAATCTATTGAGGGAAAGATTAGTCAGAGGATTGTTTGGGATCCAGGTATCGAAGGATCCATTCAAGATCATTTAGCATGGAGGCATGGGATAACACACTGGTTTGTAGGGGATCCTGGTATCAATGTATGAATGCTTCTGTTGTGGATAAAAGTGTATTGCTTGAGGGAAAACAATATTTGGACAGGATGATTTGTAATATCCCCTTTCTTGATATGGTCAAATTGAATGAGATCTGCCCATGATATTTACTGTGGTATTTTCCCATCATATCAACCCATCGTATTTTCCTTCAATTTTTGAGGGAAAATAATAAAATAAGGTTCTAGAGAGTCTATCAATCCTTTAAAAGGAGACAAAATCTAGGCATTTGGATCATTCTGATTTATCTATCCTATTGTGTTTTCTTGAGAACTTAGCATGGGCAGTTCTAGTTTTGATCCCAGGACAAAAAACCAGTGGTGAATTTGTCTATTGGATCCATCCAGGGTCCACAATTGAGCTTTAGTTTCTTAAATCAGTATTTTAACGAGCAATTGTTGTTGGGACAAGGTCCCTTGTGCCCAAGTTTTGGGGCAAAAGGCCCAAGTCTTATTGTAAAAAGTGTAAAGTCTTCACAAAATGTGGTCGCCGAGCACGTAGATGGTAAAGTGTCATGAAGGGTTTTCCCCTTCTATTATGTAAGTTGTGTCAGCTTGTATAGACCTACCCATGGTCCATGGACCATGGGATTGTATAAAAAGTAGTCTTAGAGAGTCTAAGGGAAGTAACTAAGGAAGAATGAATGTAATGTGTCAATAGGAGAAAGAGTGAAAAAGTCTTAGTGTAGAAGAGATGATATGCAACTATGTGCGTAGAAGCCTAGAGTAGAGTTCGTAGCTGAGTGTGTGGACCCTTACAGCTGAGTGTGTAGGGAAGTCTTGAGTCTGTAAGAGGAGCTAAAATATTAATAAAGAGATTATTCTGGAAATATCTTTTTTTTATCTGTCTTCTCCAATTATGAATGAATGCGCTATTATGCTATGATGAATGATGGGTCTATGATTTAATACTGTGTTGATGCACAATTTTACATGATTTACATGGTCATATGAGCACAAGTTATAATAACTATTTACATGGAGAATATCTTGTTTCATGCTAATGTTATCAAACACTTAAGCCGATTTGGGTAAATACAGAATTAAGGGTAATTACAGAGGCACGTAAGTGGTTGATTCGCATGTTTAGGGTCTGTGAAAGATAGTCTGTTAAGATATGGTATGTTCTATGCTTATAACAGTTTACTTCTTTTTCTTATTATATTCCATATATTAGCAATCACATGTACATAAATTAAAGTGTAGATAGAACATTAAACGATCAACAGAAAAAAAGCCAAGACAAGAGACACAAGATGTGGCGTCTAGCCAGGGACAAACCCCACAATGTGTGGGGAAACCCTTTGATAAAATCTTCTTTTATCTTCAATAATTCAGCAGAGAGAAATAGTACAATAAATCTGATTTATATTAGTAGTAGCAAACCCTACATTAGCAGCATCAGCATTAGCGGCTTCATCATTAAACTAGGGCAGACGATATCTCACAAACCGACCGTCGGATCGGCTTGATTCCACCACCAAAAGTTGTAGCTTCCAGAGGAGGTTCAGATGAACCTACAACATAGTTCAGATGGGGAGATCTTCTGGTATACGTAGTTCAAACTTTACTTCTGTAGTTGCAGCTTCAGTTTCAATAGCTTCCTTCAAACTAGGGTAGTCGATATCTTGCAAACCATCCATCGGATTGACTTGATTCCACCACTAAAAGTTGCGGCTTTCAGAGGAGCTTCAAATAAACCTATAGTGCAATTTAGATGAGGAGATCTTCTAGTCCACGCGGGTCAAACTTTACTTCTGCAGCTGTAGTTTCAGTTTCAGCAGCTGTTGGCTTCACATGTGTGAGGGAGAGACCCTTTTCTGTGCAGTAGAGAAGAGACTCCTTTCTGCGCAGTAGAGAGAGATGTGTCATGAGATGAGTGAGTCCAAATGAGGAAAAGTCCTTCTATATTTATACACAACTTTGGTGTTTGAATAGATGCGACTGTTGGGCTTCTGAGCCTACATGAGTTGCAGGTCGGCTTGATAATAATTCCATAATAAAAATAAATTCATATCTCCATGAATACTTATCGGAATCGGATGATATTTATATCAATCCTAAACCTCTCGATGAGAGGAATCTAATAAAAATATTATCAACCATGAATAAGATGACCCACATGAATTTTTTCCCTAGTTTCCAATTTTAACACTCCCTCTCAACTAGGAAGAACTTTATCTACAATCTGTCTATCGGTCGTTACTATTCATCCATCAAATGCACTACCCTGTATAGCTTTACCCTTTCCCTACTCTGCTCTATTATGCCTATTCTACTTTGTCTTGTTCTGCCCTGTACTGATCTGTACGGCTTTCCTCTGTTATGCGCTGCTCTGCTTTGTTCTGTTCTGCTTTGCTTTTGTCCAAATTATGAAGAAGAAGAAATGATCGAGGACGTATCATACTAACTCAAAGTTAGTCTCAGAGCATGTGCCACTAGTCCCAGACCAGTCTCAACCAACCCGAAGTCAGCATCATAGTGAGTACGACTCCACTAGTCCCATACTAGTATCATCCTCCACTGACTCAAAGTTAGTCTCAGAGTGCGTACCACTGGTCCCAAACCAGTCTCAACTGACCCGAAGTCAGCTTCATAGTAAGTACCACTCCTACCACTAGTCCCAAACTAGTATCACAGTCTTAGAGAGTATACCACTGGTCCCAGACCAGTCTCAACCGACCCGAAGTCAGCGTCATAGTATGTACCACTCTCACTAGTCCCAGACCAGTACTGCACTGACACGAAGTCAGTCTTAGAGTATGTACCACTGGTCCCAGACTAGCCTCAACCAACCTGAAGTTAGTGTCATAGTATGGTACAATTCCTACCACTAGTCCCAGACCAGTATTGTAGTCTCAGAGAGAGTACCACTGGTCCCAGTCTAGTCTCAACCGACCCGAAGTCAACGTCATAGTATATACCACTCTCACTGATCCCAGACTAGTACTGCACTAGCACGAAGTTAGTCTCAGAGTATGTACCACTGGTCCCAGACCAGTCTCAACCGACCCAAAGTCAGTGTCATAGTATGGTACAACTCCTACCATTGGTCCCAGACCAGTATCATTGATCCCAGATAAATGGAGGTCATCTTAGCGTAGGGAGTGCGGTAGATACAACGATGCATCCATCGGTACTACTATGGTCCCTAACTTCATTTCCCTACTCATTGATCAGATGATAGGTACTTCCCATGAGTCCTAAACAGCATGGGTAGCATGCCTCGACAGGATAACTAATCAATCCTGTCCTCACAGGAGAACACATCAATCCTGCTACAATCACCATGGGGAACACATCAATCCAAGCCACCATGGAGAACACATCAATCCTGCTACAATCGCCATGGAGAACACATCAATCTAGGCCTCATAGGAGAACTAATCATCTTGCTACATAGGAGAGCAAATCATCCTGTCCCACAAGAGAGCGAATCATCTTGTCCCACAAGAGAGCGAATCATCTTGTTCCAGTGCACACCACCAGGGGAGGGTGAGTCACCCTATGGTCGTATGTTGCTCTAGTAAGAACCACAAGCCCTCAAAGTTACCAAATTTCAATGTATGCAACATGCAGGACCCTTATACAAGGGTTTCTTGACGACTCCAAGTTGTTTGGGAAAATCACAAATTAGATCTTTCCTCAGGGCTTTGACAAGGTGTATTGACCTGTACATCATCTTAATGTGATGGAGCCTCCTTGCTCATTGACTTACCATATCCCAGATGATGTCTGTCTGCTAGAGCAATCGATGAATATGGGATTCCTCAATAATCGAATCCCACCTCTGGTTGTTATAGAAAATCACAGTGGTATGTGTTCAAACAGCTCACTGAAGAGCTTCCCCAACTAGGCAGCTTCATACAAGTTCATACTCATAGATATGTATCCGGTCTCAGCGATGCTTATGGCAACTGACTTCTGCCTCTTGCTCATCCATTATATCGAAGTTGAATCCAAAGAGAAACAACACTAAAAGTGTTCCAGTGATCCTCCACACTACCTTCCTAATCAGCATTTGAATAATCATGCAGTTTCATATTTCTAGCAGTGTATATCAATCCATGAGAGATTGTGTCTTGAAGACACCTTAGAAGATTCTTGGCACCAATCTAGTGAGGCTCCACCAAATATGAGCTCACAATGCTAACTGTAAAACATATGTTCAGACGGAGGTTCACCAAGAACATCAATGCGAATGAGTTTTTGAAACTCAGAGGCATTTCCCAAATCTGGTCCAACATCACTACCATATAGCTTCTGAAAGTTAAGATCCTCGAGGTAGTCACATGCTTGCAGTCCACCATACCAAATCTTTTAAGAATCTTCACCACATATTTTCCTTGAGATAGGAAAATTTCCCTTGGCTTCTGCCACACTTCAAGTCCTTGGTTCTTCATTTCAAATTCAGAAGCCAACTCCCTCTTACATTTGTGAATGAGAGGGTATGCACCTGTTAGAAAGAGGTGATCCATGTACAACACCAGTCTGAGAGGCTTTTCATCTTCAACCTTAAGGTAAAGGTTAGGATCAGCTTCACTCCTAGTGAATCCTAGCTTCATCATGTAGTTATCGATCCTCTCATACCATGCTCAGGGTGCTTGCTTCAGCCCATAGAGAGCCTTCTTCAACCTGCATACATGAGATTTTCAATCATAAATCTCAGATCCTTCAGGTTGCTCCACATAGACCTCTTCTTTGATCGAATCGTGCAATAATGCGGTCTTGACATCCATCTGATGTAGGTTCCACCCTTGTGAAGCCACAATGGCCATGATCAAGTGGATGGTCGTATATCTAGCAACAGGTGCAAATGTCATAGTCTATACCTTCCTTCTGGGAGAAACCACGAGCAACAAAACTAGCCTTATACTTTTCTGTACTTCCATCTGCTGCATGCTTTATCTTGTAAATCCATTTGGAAGTAACAACTGTCTTGTCTTGGGGTCCGGGAACTACTTCCGAGACATCATTCTTCATAATAGACACATATTCTTCGGTCATAGCATCCTTCCATACTTGATGCTTGACAGCATCTGAGAATGATGAAGGCTCATTTTGTATGATCGTGCTCATGATGGTCAGGTATCCCTGATACTTATTAGGTTTCTTACTTTCATGGAAGGTTCCTCGGGGTGCAACATGTCCTTCGGCATCATCAAGTATCTACTTAAGCCATGAAGGCCTCTTCCTAGAAGAGGAAGGCTTAGGTGGATAAATAGGGTCCATGGGTTCCTCCACATCAGGCATTGTTACATCATCTACCCATAGAGACAGCTTCCACAATCGTATGGTTCTTCCTTTCCGCCACACCATTCTACTCAAGAGTATGTGGTGTAGTAGTCTCCCTCTTAATGCCAGCCTCAGATATGCCTGAGTGAACCAGCTATAATATATCGGAGGTCTTGCTTTGGCTTGAGGGGAATGGTCCCCTTTTGAGCTTTCCTTCAGCACATCCTGGACATACACCTTCTTTCTCTACTCGAAATTCGGGCATCCCTATCACCATTTGTCTTACACCAAGTAGAGCTTTATAATGAAGGGGGGAAAACCTCTGATGCCAAAGTACAAAATGAAGAGATGTGTCATAAGACATGACATCTAGTGGACTTCCATCGACCTGATTTAATGAATCAACACGAAACCCTAGAGTATAGGCATCTTTAACATTATTTTTCCATATACATTCCTAGCCATCGCTGAAGGTTACCTTGTAGCCTTTGTCTTCTATTTTCGAGATGGACACCAGGTTCTTTTTGTTACAAAATTATATATTATAGAGCAATGGAACACATAGAATATTGCATAAATATAAACACAGAAAATGCATAAAACCAGAGAGACAGAGATATACGTGGTTCACCCAATTTGGGCTATGTCCACCCCGAATAGCCAGTCCTTCCTTTCTATTATCTAGAAAAATGAAGAGACACAACCTGCAGCAGATCCACTGTAATATCCTTTGTTTTCTCTCACAGTCTCACCTCTCTATTTCTTTCTCAGAGAATACACATCTATATATCAGCCTCAATACAATGCCCTCATACAAAGAGAGGGGTTGCCTTCTAGGGCAAAAAACACTAAACTAAACATAATTTCTACCGTCATATCATCCACTTAATGAACAACCCAGATTGACTAGAAATTACTATACTTTTACAAGGCAATTTTACATCTGTTTTTAGCTTCGAGGGCGCTGCCCTCGAAACCCTCGCTAGGGGACCGCTGGTCCCCAGACCCCCCAGCTGGAGGGGATCGGCCCCCCTGAACCCCCATGGGGGGACAAGTCCCCCCTACACCCCCCCGTGTGGAGGGGTGTACAAACTTCCTGGGGTATACATCTGGCTGAAACAAAGACCTCTAAATAATCATGCTCCACACCCAACAATCTCCCACTTGGAGAATGATTGTAGCAACTCCACCGCTGCTTCATTTGTTGGACAATGACTCCTCTTTGGACCTGGCTATTTCTCATCTTCATCGTCATCCTTGAAGACCAATTGAAGTTGAGCATATTCTCAATTTCTCCCTGGTTACAACTTTTGTTAGCATATCTGTAGGATTCTGGCTAGTGTATCTTTTCCAGCTTCAACTCTCCATCTTCCAACACTGATCGTATGAAATGGTACTTTAGCTGTATGTGTTTAGTCCTAGAATGAAATGTTGAGTTTTTTGAAAGATGAATGGCACTTTGGCTATCACTGTATAACGTGCCCATATCATGCTCCTTACCCAATTCACCCATAGACCTTTGTAACCAAACCATTTCTTTACTAGCCTCTGTAACAGCAACATTGTTGTGGGGAAAAGTATCCGATGCGGATGACCCTCTCCCTACTCTAAAGGTGACAGTCTTTAGCAACAACTGAAAGTAAAGCTTTGATGATTTCCTTTATGAAAGTACAGAGAGAATGAAAAGAAGGCCAACCAACCTGGTGTCTTTCGCTTAGTCGATCCTTGTCCTCTCTCCTTGTCTCTTGTTCCTAGCTCCTTGCTCTCTTTTCCGGTCCAGCTACACACAGATCCTGTACAAAACAAGAGAGGAAACTACAAGATACATGTACTCATATCTGATGCATGGATTAGAGTGAATCAAATATACAAGTAAATACAATACATCAATGCAATACAAGTATATAGGAGAACATGCAAAACTTTATTGATAGAAGTAACAGGGTTCTGAGAAGGTTACAACCATTGATGGCTCCAATCCAGCAGCACCTCCCCAGCAGCAAGAACTCTCCTCTTCACCTCTAGTAAAACAATCACCCAATAGCTCTGATTGTAAACCAACAGCACTTCCTTGCTTTACACAAAATTCCAGCCTCCTTAGACCTCATAGAAGAGCTCTATATATAGGATAGAAGAAGAAAGGATGAGTCAGCTTGAGACTGACATAAAGCTGCCTTGTGTCCTCTCCCTCTTCAGTTAAACTTTAGTTCTTGAGTCCACTT
Source organism: Pinus tabuliformis (assembly GCA_031772625.1). Lineage (NCBI taxonomy): Eukaryota > Viridiplantae > Streptophyta > Pinopsida > Pinales > Pinaceae > Pinus > Pinus tabuliformis. Next base: position 728,823,998 of record CM062806.1, on the reverse strand, counting down.
GGAGATCCTTGCTTACACATGGAGATCAAGTACCTCTTACTCATCACAGGGCGAATCTCATGAACCAAGTGTCAGTTTGGAAGCTTCCTGGGCAATTGACACCTTGCAGAATGACTGTGCCACTTGGCCAATCTCGCCCAGCGCAGGTAGCCTTCATTGCTTTTGACTTTCAGCGCAGGTACAAGGAGGAGCAGTTGACATTCAGCGCAGTTGCTCAGTGGAGCAGTTGACATGATCCAAAAATAGCCTGTTTTGAGTGTTTTTCAGGTGGAGAACTGATGGGAAGTGTTGTGGTTTGCTGACCTTGTTCTTTTAGGGGTAAGAACAACATGTTTAGGGACTGAGGATCCCTGTAATTATTGACATTTCATGCTCCATGCTGCGAGGCACAAAAATGTCTATAACAGTTGCCCCCTAAAGTATGAGGCCGTTTATCGGGTGAAATGCTTTATCTAGAGGGTCCGAAGTTCATTCCAGTGCTGAGGAGGCGCCCTGTAATACAATACAATACAATACATTATTTTTCATTCTGTTTTCATGATCTAGCTGAGGCGGGTATTCCCATGCTCAGCTTTATAAATACATTTTGGTACATATAACAGACGATCGTCTGATGGTAGACTGATAATTTTCTGCTAAAATTATCATCCTTTGAGTAGGATGATCATCTGCTGCAATGATGTACATGACAAATGCTTTTATATTTCCTGAATATGTATCGCAGCCCGGATGGATGAAACTAGATCCGGGGTCTTCAAACTCGTTCGATCTTCACTCTAAGTACAAGTCGATCCATGTGAGAATTTCGCTGAAGTCGAACATGGAAAGACATCGCTTGATTACCGGTCAATGATGAAAACTGTTAACAAGCGCGAGAGGAATCACCGATAATGATAATGACCCTCAAGGTACTGCAGTACAATTCACGTGGCGTGAATAAAGGACTTGGCGTCGAACGCCACGCAAAATCTTCTGGTCGAAGGTCATTGATGTATACCTGTCGCCGGAAGTGAGAAACTTGCCATTGAGGCATGCAAGCTTCAAAGTACTGATGGGGTTGTTCCTAGATCAACTTCTTGGATAATGAGCTGAAGTCGACAAGAAGCGATCCGTCAAAGGAGGGCCTTAATGAATCCCACATCAATGACACGGAACGGAGCTAATGATTTTAGTGGAGGTGAAAACAAACTGTGACGTATGATTCAGGGTGGCGATCATGAATGGATGAAGGATAATGTATGGCAGTGGATGGGACACGGTTGACACTTTCAGAAAGACCCCTCTTGAACATATAACGACGCTAATGCGATGGATCGGTAGCATTACCCCAAATGTGGATGGTTTGGCGAGGACCATGGTGATGAGACCGGTGAATGAAACAACCCAACCCGATGTGGTACTGAAGAAAAGTGTCATGTTCAAGAGTGACTTGCTACCATTAAACTTTGATGTTCTCCCAATTTTTCCCCAGTCATTTCTGACCAGTACCTCTTTATTTTTGTCAAGCTTGAGGAGGATAACATATGCTTGTTCTATAACCTGCCCTTCGGGCAAGCCCATCGCTATGATTTAACGAGCTTAGCGATAGGGAAACTCGTTCTCGTCTAAAGACAAGTTTGTCGCTATTTAATCATTTTAACGAGTCTAACGACAATGAAAACTCGGTCCTTTTCATTTTTAGAGAGTCTGAAAAGGTACAGAAAGTTAACTCCATAATTCCTTTTTCATCATCTAATCCCTTAAGTCCGAAAAAGTATAAAACAATACAGAAGGGATGGGTATTCGGTACTTTTAACGAGCCGAACAAGACAAGCGCTCGATCTTTTTGTGCAATAATCCCTCAGGTCCAAAAAGATTAAAATCTAGAAGAGGGATAGCTCTTCCGGTCGTTTAACGAGCTGGAAGGCCAAAACTCGGCAAACTTTTCATATTTTACGAGTCAGTGAAAAGAGCTCAAAGAAGACTCGTCTTTTGAGGAACGAGTGATAAATAGGGATAGCAGCAGATTCCAGGTACAGGTTGGAATTTTCCAATCACGACAGTGTCACAAGGATGGCTAGGTGAAATCACTCTTCGCAGCTGTTTCTCAAAAGAGGTAAACACACAAATGGAAGTGAATGATCGGCCAAATGATGGTGGAGGTGACGGTGCACAAACACGACCAAGGCTTTTATGGCTGATGAATTTACGATCTCAGAAGGGTATTTACCGGTTCATTTTTTCTGAACGAGCTTGAACTCTAAAGGAAAGCCTGCTCATAAACTTATGTTTATTTTTTAACGAGCATGAACTATGCGCTAAAACTACTCGGATCTTGCGTTTATTTTTTAACGAGCATGAACTATGTGCTAAAACTGCTCGATATACCAGTCATAATAAGAACGCCTCCTATGAGATAACTATTTTTTAAGGAGCTTTATCTCACAAAGCTATGCTCCTATTTTGGCAAATTTTACCTTTGCCCCACAGGCTTTCTTCATGCAAGGTCGGAAACGGCTAATCCTACGAGTTTAAAGGGTTAGACCTACAGGTTTAAAGGGAGGACCTAAAAATTTTAAAAAATAAATAGTCGTCCCTTGCTTACATTCCAAAAGTTTGCATGCCCCCAGGTATAGGATAGAATTTCGAGGCTGCCCCTCCTCTCCCCTACCTCTGCTTTTCTTTGGGTGTTCACAGTTATTTGTCATCTTGCTAATCTAATGTTAACGATACTTGTCTTCTCGTTATTTTAAGGGGTCTTACGCAGTACTCAGGCTTCCCGTCGGCCCACTCTTAACAAACAGCTATTTGTGACAATAGAAGAACACTACTCAAAGACAAAACATTGGTATTATTGAGGGAGGCTTGCCTCTTTCTTATTATCCGAAGAGGGTTCTATTCGCTGCCGCAAATCAATCTCTTTCTTCGGCGGTGTCTATCATTGGGTTGTCCAAAGATGGTTACCCTCTGTCACAACAATATAGTCTCCTACTTTGTAGGCTGCCCCTGCTTATCCTTCAAAACATATGTTTTAATGGGCGAGGCTTGAATTCAAAGATGGTTACTATTCGTTGCGATAAGGGAATTCCTACTTGGGCATTGCCCACCTATTTAGACAAAGGTGAATGACTCTTTTGCCAAACACATAACTTTAACAAAAGAACACTATTCCAGAACAACCCCACTTCCTTCCACGGACGGGGTACGGACTAGTCATATTCTTCTGCGGAAATTCTTCCTTATACCTGGGGTTTCTTCTGCCCGAAGCAGACCAGGGTGCATGCCCCCTGGGTCCTAGTCTTTCTTTCCGAATCACTCGCATTCATCAGGAAGGAGGACTGGGGGTGGAGGCGTATCTTGAGTGAACAGACCATTTAGGATTGGTATTTGACTATTTGCGATGCGAGATCCCGGAAATGAAAGTTGGTCTACGAGCTTGACCATCCTTCCTTCGTGTGGAAAACACATTACTCTAAAGAGTGAGGAGACTATCGCTCCCATGCAATAAATATAGTCGCATCCAAGGAGTAGGTTATAATCCAAGGGTCCCTGAACGACCAACACGTTCATATTAACGGTCTTCCCTTTCAATGTAACAGGTACATTGGGGAGGATCCCTAATGGTCGACTGGTTCCTTTATCAAAACCTGAGAGATTTCTCAACTCAGGTAAAAGCGCTGGGGAACCCAGTGCTTTCCAAGCAATAGAGGAAAGGATACTCACAGATGCCCCTTCATCAATGATAGTACCAGCCATAATCATTCTATAGATCTGGACAATGATTCTGAATGGTATACTGGCTGGTAACCGGGGTCTGCCTAGTTGATTCCAATCAAAGGATACAACCAGGTTGCTTGGCGGTGGGACCGAATATACGGCCGGATATGACTCTGATGATGTTCCTTCCTGCGATAAAGGAATGGGCGCATTGCCCTGACGCTCATCGGAATCGGTGCTGATGAAAAGAACCTGGATGGTGTCATCCTTATTCTCTTCAGTGAGGGTTTCGCATGAAGATGACTCTTCGGCAACGGTGTCATTTGAAGACGGGTCTTCAATGACGGAGTCATTGGACGATAGAACCTCTGAAGGAAGAACCGGGTCAACTGCCGTTTCGACCTTTAGACTTTCGTCTGGTCTGGATTCAGTAGGTTCATTCTCAATGACCGACACTTCAGCTGACCACTTGAGCGGGTCAACTGGATTTTCAACTATCGAGGGATTAGGCGCGAGTTTTTGATATCCAGGAGGAAGTTGCAACGGTGAAACCGGGCAATCTTCCAAAACTCTCTTGGCCTCATCTAAGAATGGACATTTGTGGATGGCATGATTGCCTTCACACAATAGACAGGGTGATCTTGGTCCCCTTCTTCGTCCTTCACTCTCGTTAGTTGACGGAATGCAATCAACATGACAATCAGAGGTTGATGCTACCGAATTGTGCAACCTTGGGGACCAGTCCCTTAGTATCCGGGGAATACAAGGACAATCACGATGAAAGTGGGTCCCTTTGCAAATGACACATGGCGATTTAGGCCCGGTCGGTGCAGTGTGTGGGTTTTTGTCAGCTTTCTTCTGCTTGCCCCCAGTCGCCTTCGCCATAGGCTCCTTCTGCTTCTTTTCTCTCTTCTTCTTTTCCTTCTTCTCCTTGGGAGGCTGACTCTTGCCAGCTCTACCTTGTGAAGATGAGGGATCAGAGGAAGTATCGTAAGAAGTGGAAGGCTGGTGGGTAGTTCTAGATTGTTCTGACTGTTGATTCGACTGCTCAGGATTAGTGGCGATCTGGACTACATTAGTTGAAAAGAGCCATACAGGGAGGCCGATTGTCAATCCTGGAAGTGACAATGTAGCCATATGAGGCGCACCAACATCTCCCCAAGAGGAGAAGGGATTTGGACTTCCGCCAAGGTTACTTCCTTGGTTGGTGGGATCCATACTTTTCAACTGAAAGATCAACGTGGGAATAACAGGTGATTATGTTCCGCTTAAAATAAATTTTATTAACGACGCTTTTAGACACAAACTTGCTTTTTCATGTTTTAAGAGTCGAGAAAAAGCTAAAGATGACTCTAGTCGCCTTCGATGTATTAACGAGCCCGAAGTGACAAATGCTCGGTTGGACTTTTTCAGTTATAGAGTTTGAAAAAGGCCAAAAGAAACTGCTTTGGAGATCTAGGCAGAGGGTGTGCCAAACCTTTCGCGAAACCACAGAATACGTTTTACGGTACGGGTGGTCGATCTTCGTGAATGCTGTGTTCACTGCATCGCGATCAGTAGGGCGGTCGACACGGTTTCCTAAGGATAAAGGATAAAAGCCTATAGGGGTCTCCCAATATACGCGACGGTACGCGGGAGCACAAGTCCGTGTTAGTGCCACCGACTCTCAGGAGGAATCACCCACCTTCGTAGAGATCGACAGTCACTATGTTTAACGACGCCGGAACACGTCTCTACCTAGACCTCTAGATGTTTGCGTTATGTTACAAAGTGTTGTTATGTAAATTGAGTTTATTTTAATGTTGATCTTGCTTAACAGTTTGCCTTTCAGGGTCGCCACGAGATGTATATATACAACTTCCTATATGCAATCTAAGATGAGAAGCAAATCTTTTCAATCTTTCAACTTTGAAAACCTTAATCTACTGAGGGAAAAGAAAGACACAACTTTTTCCACAGATCATAGAACACACACTAAAATGCACATTTTCCTAAATCGTCAAACACACAGTCAAATGCAAAATGCACAATGCATGTATTTATTTTCGTTATCCTTAATGTTGATGTAAGACAGAAAGGAAACTGTTGTATAATTTTGAATCTAATTTCAAGTAGAAATAAACAAGCTTGTCCAAAATCAAAAAGACACCTTATGATCGACTTGTTTAAACACAGGAAATGTATAGATTCAAACCATAAAAATGAAAAACAAACAAACTCAAACAGCCATGAACAGTAATAAAACTAGCTCATAAGATCACAAAGACACTTTTACAGTTCAGGATCTAAGAGGTCACAGCTATACTGGTTCGCTTTTCACAATGGGAAACTGTAACTGAAGCAAGAAATACTGAAAGAACACTCACAGTTTCATCACACAACTGAGGCGGAATAATGTCAAGGAGAATGGTTTACAGCAAGTACAATGACCAGCAAGCAATCAGCAAAAAAATCAGTGAAAACAGGGCTCAGACACAAAGGGAAACCTCAGCAAGACACTGGCTAACTGGACCAGCGCAGGCTCTGGTCTGTCAGTTTGATTCTCAGCGTAGTTCCCGAAGGGAGTACCTGCGCTGAAATGCAGACTGCCTGTGGACAGCCTGCACTGAGACACGAGAGTTGCGTTTACAAGGAATTCCGGGTCATAAAAAGCTCAAAAATGCACTGTTTTTGCTGAAATAAAAAGCTATAGGTCAAGTACAGGCTAAGGGATGATCAAGAGGATGAAAAGCTATCACAAAGAGTAAAGAGTCTTTTGTAGATCAGCTCTTCAAATCATGAATCTGCTCAGAAAATGAGCAAGAGTAGCAGCCCCTCTACTTTGCTTTTGATATAGTCAAAAGCTTTTCGATTTGGTACTCTTTGGTTCGGGAAATGAATAGCAAAGATACTACAAATACCAACAAGATACTAGGCTTCCCCAGCGGAGTCGCCAGTTTGTTGTGGGGAAAAGTATCCGATGCGGATGACCCTATCCCTACTCTAAAGGTGACAGTCTTTAGCAACAACTGAAAGTAAAGCTTTGATGATTTCCTTTATGAAAGTACAGAGAGAATGAAAAGAAGGCCAACCAACCTGGTGTCTTTCGCTTAGTCGATCCTTGTCCTCTCTCCTTGTCTCTTGTTCCTAGCTCCTTGCTCTCTTTGCCGGTCCAGCTACACACAGATCCTGTACAAAACAAGAGAGGAAACTACAAGATACATGTACTCATAACTGATGCATGGATTAGAGTGAATCAAATATACAAGTAAATACAATACATCAATGCAATACAAGTATATAGGAGAACATGCAAAACTTTATTGATAGAAGTAACAGGGTTCTGAGAAGGTTACAACCATTGATGGCTCCAATCCAGCAGCACCTCCCCAGCAGCAAGAACTCTCCTCTTCACCTCTAGTAAAACAATCACCCAATAGCTCTGACTGTAAACCAACAGCACTTCCTTGCTTTACACAAAATTCCAGCCTCCTTAGACCTCATAGAAGAGCTCTATATATAGGATAGAAGAAGAAAGGATGAGTCAGCTTGAGACTGACATAAAGCTGCCTTGTGTCCTCTCCCTCTTCAGTTAAACTTCAGTTCTTGAGTCCACTTGGAGATCCTTGCTTACACATGGAGATCAAGTACCTCTTACTCATCACAGGGCGAATCTCATGAACCAAGTGTCAGTTTGGAAGCTTCCTGGGAAATTGACACCTTGCAGAATGACTGTGCCACTTGGCCAATCTCGCCCAGCGCAGGTAGCCTTCATTGCTTTTGACTTTCAGCGCAGGTACAAGGAGGAGCAGTTGACATTCAGCGCAGTTGCTCAGTGGAGCAGTTGACATGATCCAAAAATAGCCTGTTTTGAGTGTTTTTCAGGTGGAGAACTGATGGGAAGTGCTGTGGTTTGCTGACCTTGTTCTTTTAGGGGTAAGAACAACATGTTTAGGGACTGAGGATCCCTGTAATTATTGACATTTCATGCTCCATGCTGCGAGGCACAAAAATGTCTATAACAAACATACTTTGCTTCTGTTGTTGAAAGTACAACAACACTTTGGATTTTTGAAACCCAACTGGCAACTGTTCCACCTACAGTAAATACATATCCTGTAGTGCTCCTCCTGTTATTTCTATCACCTGCCATATTTGCATCAACATATCCCTGTAGAGAAATGTTTGAACCACCAAAGCATAATGCTTGATTTGTGGTACCTTTCAAATATCTGAGAATCCATTTCACTGCCATCCAATGTTCCTTTCTTGGATTGTTCATGTACCTGCTTACAACTCCCACTGCATGTGCAATATCAGGCCTTGTGCAGACCATTGCATACATTAAGCTTCCAACTGCTGATGCATATGGAACTTTAGACATATAATCCATGTCTTCTTGGGTCTTTGGGCACATTTCCTTACTAAATTTGAAATGGATAGCAAAAGGTGTACTAACTGGTTTTTCATTGTGCATATTAAATATTTTTAACACCTTTTGTATGTACTCATTCTGAGACAACGTTAAATTGTGGTTTTTCCTGTCTCTAGTTATTCTCATACCAAGGATTTGTTTTGTAGCTCCCAAATCCTTCATTGCAAATGAATTTTCCAATTTTCTTTTGAGCACATTTATTTCCTGCATGTTAGACCCTGCAACAAGCATGTCATCTACATATAATAACAATATAATATAGCTTCCATCATTATGCTTTTTCAGATAAACACAATGATTAGAGTGACATCTAGTATAACCTTGTTTAGACATAAACTTGTCAAATTTTAGATACCACTACTTTGGAGCCTGTTTTAAGCCATACAAGCTCTTCTTCAACCTGCACACTAGTTTTTCCTTCCCTTTTACCTCATATCCTTGTGGCTACTACATATATATCTCTTCCTCCAAATCCCCATGGAGAAAGGTGCATCTAACTGCTCAAGATGCAAATCTTCAACTGCTACTAGACTTAAAATAGTTCTGATTGAAGTCATTTTAACAAAAGGAGAAAATATTTCATCAAAATTAAACCTTTCTTCTGTGCAAACCCCTTCACCAAAAGTCTAGCTTTGTACCTCTGTTTTCCTCCATCTTCTTCCTTTAGCTTATAAACCCATTTATTCTGCAATGTAGTTTTACCTGCGGGCAACCTGACTAAGTCCCAAGTCTATTTATGCATTAAGGAGTCCATCTCTTCTTCCATGGCTAGCTCCCACTTCTTCCTGCTTTCAACCTGCATTGCTTCTTCATAACATTCGGGTTCACCAGAATCAGTCAACAATAAATAATATAATGAAGGAGAGTATCGTTCAAGGGGTATACTTATCCTGGTAGATCTTCTAACACCACTTTCAGGTGTTTGGGGTGCCTGTTGCTATTGTGGTAGTTGTTGTTGTTGTTGTGGTTGTGGATTATTATTATTTTCAGGCACCTTTACTTTTTTAGTGATCTCATCAAGAACTGTGTATTCCTTGTTTTCTTTTCTGTGTTTCTTTTCCTGCAACTAATTCTTATACAATACCTTTTAATTGAATATTACATCTCTGCTCCTAATGATTTTGTGATTTTCGTAATCATATAAGCGATAACCAAAATCATTAACACCATATCCAATAAAGTTACATTTCTTTGACTTTGCCTCAAGCTTTGTTCTATTTTCTTTATTAATATGGACAAAGGCCTCACAACCAAAAGGCTTTAAAAAAGAGTAGTTTACCTTTTTACCTATGCATGCTTCCTCTGGAACACCACCATCAAAGGAACTTGAAGGCCCTCTATTTATTACATAAACATCAGTATCTACAGAATCTGCCCAAAATTGTAAAGGCAATCCTGCATGCAATCTCATGCACCTTGCACGCTCCATGATTGTTCTATTCATCCTTTCTGACACACCATTTTCTTGTGGTGTTCTTGGAACTGTCTTCTCTCTACGAATTCCATGCTCTGAACAGTACCTATCAAACTCTTTGCTGCAATATTCAGCTCCATTGTTTGATCTAAGGCACTTCAATTTATTTTCTGTCTCAAAACCAAAGCCTTCCATTTCTTGAAAGTATCAAATACATAAAATTTATTCTTAATACAATAAATCAAAGTTTTTCTAGTTGCATCATCAATAAAAGTAACATAATAATGAGAGCCACCGAGGGATGATACCTGAGCAAGTCCCCATACATCTGTATGCACAAGCTCTAATTTTTCGTTCTTCTTTTCTTTCCCAACTCTGAGAAATATGACTCTCTTATGTTTTCCATAAATGCAATTCTCACAAAAGTCCAAATCAACATTCTTCAAACCTGGCAACAAATTCCTTGAGTGAAGAATCTTCATCCACTTCTCACTCATGTGTCCGAGCCTATGATGCCATAATGATGCATCTGCTCCTTTGGAAGTTAAAGCATTAACAGAGTTAGAAATACCATTGCATAAATACAATGTACCAACCTTTTCACCTTTTGCTATTACCAGGGCTCCTTTGGTGACCTTCCAAGCTTTATCTGTGAAAGTTGTCACACAACCTTCACCGCCTAACTGCCCTGTTGAAATCAGATTTTTCTTCAGATCTGGAACATGCCTTACCTCCTTTAGTAGCCATTGGTTTCCGTTCTACTGTTTTACAAGAACCTTACCCATTCCAACAATTTTACAGGGTTTATCATCACCCAAATGGACTTGTCCAAAATCTCCTCGAACATAGTCATGAAAGTATTTCTTATCAAGTGTGGCATGGAATGAGGCCCCTAAATCTACCACCCAGGAATCAGCGATATTTTCGAAAGAAAGAATCAAAGCATCTTGTAACACCTCACCTGTCACATTTGCTTCATGATTGTTTTCTTGCTGTGCATCTCCTTCTTTTCCCTTCTGAGATCTACAGTCTTTCTTTAGGTGTCCTTTCTTTCCACATTTCCAGCACACTATCCCCTATCTAGACTTGGATCTACCTTTCCTTGATTTACTGCGATATCTTGAGCTCTTTCCTCTTTCCATGTTTCTTCCCCTAGACTCTGCACTCAAAGCATTACTCGATGTCTCACCGGACCTTTTCCGTCGCATTTCCTCGCTAAGGATAGCAGTGACAACATCATCAAACTTTAAAGTACTAGATCCAGAAACAGAGTTACTAATGGCTATTACTAAACCATTCCAACTTTCTGGCAATGAGCACAAGAATAATAGAGCTCTAAATTCATCATCAAAGTTTACCCCTACAGAACTTAACTAACTTGTAACAGTATTAAAATCATTTAAATGGTCTGCAATGGATCCACCTTCCAACATCTTCATATTAATAACCATTTCATAAGAAATACCTTGTTTGAGGCTGAGGGTTTTTCATATAATTTCGCCAACACCTTAATCAAACCCTCTGTTGTTGTTTCCTTCGAAATGTTGAAGGCGACTGACATTGTGAGGCACAACCATACTGTTCCGAGTGCCTTTCTATCGAGAAGGTTCCATTCTTCATCTATCATACTCGTTGGCATCTTTGTTTTTCTGCCCAATGGTAGGTACAGGTCTTTCTGATACAGATAATCTTCCATTTTCATCTTCCACAGCGAGAAGTTTTGGCCATTAAATTTCTCAACCCTAAACTTACCATCTTCCGCCATTTCTCCCACTCGAACTAGGAACCCTTCTTTCCTATGAGTTTATTAGCCAAATAGACCTTCGGCTTTGATACCAGTTGTTAGAAAATTATATATTACAGAGCAATGGAACACATAGAATATTGCATAAATATAAACACAGAAAATGCATCAAACCAGAGAGACACAGATATACGTGGTTCACCCAGTTTGGGCTACGTCCTCCCCGAACAGCCAGTCCTTCCTTTCTATTATCCAGTAAAATGAAGAGACACAACCTACAACAGATCCGCTGTAATATCCTCTGTTTTCTCTCACAGTCTCACCTCTCTATTTCTCGCTCAGAGAATACACATCTATATATCAACCTCAATACAATGCCCTCATACAAAGGGAGGGGTTGCCTTCTAGGGAAAAAAAACCTAAACTAAACATAAGTTCTACCATCATATCATCCACTTAATGAATGGCCCAGATTAACTAGAAATTACTATACTTTTACAAGGAAATTTTACATCTATTTTTAGCTTCGGGGGCGCTGCCCCTGAAACCCCTGTCATGGGACTGCTAGCCCCCGAACCCCCCAGTCGAAGGGGATCGGCCCCCCCGAACACCTGCGGGGGGAACAAGTCCTCCCGCACCCCCCCACGTGGAGGGGTGTACAAACTTCCTGGGGTATACATCTGGCTGAAACAAAGACCTCTAAATAATCATGCTCCACACCCAACACTTTTTGAGGTCATGTGCATTTAATACATCCTGGAACTTCTAGCCTTCTTGAATGGTTGTCCTCTTCCTTGATTTCCAACATTCCTTTTACCTTTGCTATTGAATTTGTCATTCCTTCAATTACCATGAGAGGGATTTTTATCATCGTCATGGTAAGAGTCCTTTCTATCAAGGCATTCCCTTGCATAGTGACTTGCTTTATTGTAGATGTAACATCATCCTTTACTTCCTCCCTTAGGTCCAGCCTTTCCTTTTGATTTAGTCCTGGAATTCTTAGCATCAGAAGAAAAGCCAGCAGGAGGACCTTTAGGCATGGGAATTTCTTGCTCTTCTACCCTTGTTTCTTCTTGAATGCATCTAGCCATTAATTTCTCGAAACCAGGAATTACATTATTGTTCAGAAGACTAGTCTTGAACATGTACCATTCGGATGGTAATCATCCAAGAGTCATGAGGGCCATTTATCTGTCAGTAATAGTCTACCCAATAGATAGGAGATCGTTCATTGATTCTTAAGAAGTATGCTTGCATACTCTCATCTTTACCCTTATTAATTTCCTTCAGCTTATTTCTAAGAAACAAAACATGATTTGCATCATTAACTTTAAATAAACTCACCAGTCTATTGTAGATTTCCTTGGAGGTGCTCAGGTCAAAGATGTAGGCCACCAAGTGCTTGTCGATAGAGTCCCGGATGATCTTCGTTGTTTTGACTTCTCCATTTTCCATTTGTTCTAGGCAGAAGCAGATGCATTTGATGGAGGCTCAACAATATTTCCTCTTACATGGTCCAACACTTCTTGAACTTCTAGGGTTAGATCGATAGACATCTTCCATCCATGATAGTCAGCATTCTCACAGAGCTTGTCTTTGGTAGGAAAGAGTGTTGAGGACCTCATAGTTCTTTTAGGATAGCCTTGCCAATCTTCTCTTCGGTGATTGCTCTTGCTCTTGCTCGGGCTTTGTCTTCACCTAAGATCTGATACCATGTTAATTTATGGTATGTTCTATGCTTATAACAATTTACTTCTTTTTCTTATTGTATTCCATAGATTAGCAATCAAATGTACATTAAGTAAAGTGTAGATAGAACATTAAATGATCGACAAAAAACAAGCCAAGACAAGAGACACAAGATGTGGCAGCTAGCTAGGGACAAACCCCACAATGTGTGGGGAAACCCTTTGATCAAATCTTCTTTTATCTTCAATAATTCAACAGAGAGAAACAATACAATAAATCTGATTTATATCAGCAGTAGCAAACCCTAGATCAGCAGCATCAGCATTAGCGACTTCATCATCAAACTAGGGCAAACGATATCCTACAAACCGACCATTGGATCGGCTTGATTCCACCACCAAAAATTGTGGATGCCAAAGGAGGTTCAGATGAAAGTACAATGTAGTTTAGATGAGGAGATATTCTAGTCCACGCAGGTCAAACTTTACTTCTACAGTTGCAGCGTTAGTTTCAGCAGCTTCCTTCAAACTAGGGCAGTCAATATCTTGCAAACTATTTGTCGGATTGACTTGATTCCACCAACAAAAGTTGCAGATTTCAGAGGAGCTTCAGATGAATCTACAGTGTAGTTTATATGAGGAGATCTTCTCGTCCACGTAGGTAAAACTTTACTTCTGCAGTTGCAACTTCAGTTTCAGCAGCTTCTAGCTTCACATGTGTGAGGGAGAGACCCTTTTCTGTGCAATAGAGAAGAGACTCTTTTCTACACAATAGAGAGAGAGATTTGTGATGAGATGAGTGAGTCCAAATGAGGAAATTCCTTCTATATTTATACACAACGTTGGTGTTTGAATAGATGCGACTATTGGGCTTCCGAGTCTACATGAGTTGTAGGTCAGCTTGATAATAATTCCATAATCAAAATAAATTCATACCTCCATGAATACTTATTGGAATCAGATGATATTTATATCAGTCCTACACCTCTCGATGAGAGGAATCTAATAAAAATATTATTGGCCATGAATATGATGACCCACATAAATTTTTTCCCTAGTTTCCAATTTTAACATAGTCGTATACCTTTGCGGATGTAAAGAGTCTAATTAAGAGAAGTTATATCAATAATCCCTTAGGGCTTATCGATCTATACGAAGGCAGGTTTAGGGAATAAAATGACATCACACTCATCTCTGGGTGCGGAAACTTGGTTTCAGCATCCCCCCATTCTGCTTCGGGTGAGACTTTAGCTCGTGCTTCATGGGTCGATGCTGAAAGGGCTAGTAGTGTAGGGATTTGTTTGGAAAACTTACCTATGAACCTGGGTCAGGACCCACTGTGCCAACAAATGGTTCCATTACAAGGAGCGGGATCTGCATAAAGAGATGTGTGATTTCACATCATTGGAATCCAACAAACAAAGAAATTGAGGAGTGGTTGGACAGAAAGATCCAAAAATTCACAGCGCAAGAAAATAGAAATCCGTGAGTGAGGAAAGAACAGTGGTTGGACAGGTATCTATCCACAAAGATACATGAAATTTTCTTATGTTCCTTCCCAATCAAGCTATACGAGTGGATTGCTAAATTAGCGGATATACAGGGATAGTGGAGGCTTGACGGTCCAATAGTGTGGACACTATAGTTAGTGTGGAGATTGGAAGCCTCTAAAGATAAGATCATGCATGTTGTCGATCACTGGCTTGATCGTGTCATCAAAGGGTTTGTGACAGAGTTCGCAGTTGATACCTCGGTCAGCTACAGTGAAGCAGAGTGGTGCTTCTTCAAGGGACCGTGAGGTAATTATTTGAGATCTTTGAGTACTTGGATTAAGATGCACTTGTGTGAAAAGTAGGTTATGTAATTGCCTTGATGTTTTGAACTATACAAAGTGGAAATATCTTCAGGGATAGAGGAAGACTAGGCCCTGAATATAGCCCGTTGATTAAGCCTCCTCTAATTAACGATGAAGAAGCAACACAAGATTCTCCATAGAGAGTTGTCCAATTAATAAGGCAAGGGTTTCCGTGAATACCTCATCCACCCACACCACCTCCATCTTCAACTCCACTGCATACACCTTCACCCACACTGCCACCACCTCCAACCCCATTCAATATGGCAAATACAGTGAAGTTTCCCATTTTCAAGGGCTTGGGAAATGAGGACTCGAACCAGTTTTGGTTCATTGCAAAGGCTTTGTGGAAAGCTCAGAATATTACAGTTGATCAGATGAAGAAAGAAATGTTGGTTACTACTTTACAGGATCGCGCGCTAACATGGTACATTAATTACTACACCGATAACCCAAAGGCTACGTTGGAAGACATTCAGACTACGCTGAATAAGGAATTTAGTAGGCCCAAATCTAAAACACAATCAATCATTGGATTCAAGAAAATCATGGTGAAGCCGTGAGAGACATCCTAGGAGCTGGATCAGAGACTAAAATGCAAGATCTGCAAAGCTAACATGAATCTTATGAATGTGCACCACCTTGAATGGTTTGTGGCTTCGCTCTTGCCTCATTTCAGATTTGGTTTATCACAGCAAAATATTAGGACCCAGGCGTAAGCCTTGGAGATTGCGATGAGATTTCTGTTGGACCTCATAATTACTCTCTCTTTGACAACTTTTCTCACTTCTTTCTCTTGTTTCCCATAAAAGACATATCCCCATCACTGATAAATGATAGATTTTGTCTTAAGGAAGACATTAAATGATTGAAATGTTATAATTTCATGTTTTTTCTATTTGAAATAACTTTTTTCAAATTAGCTACGAAACACAGCTTATTCTATAGCTAACCATGTGTTCCATAGCTACTTCCATGGTTGAATAGGTTATAGGTGTCAAACGAAGAAACCGACCACATGGGCATCTCTGGAATCGCCTCGACATGGATCCTATCCTAGTCACCAAACCCAAATCGACAAAAAAGCCAGATCAAGACCACAGTCAAAGGTGGAGTCAAATGTATGAAACCCGAAAGCAATAGGACTCTTTGTCTACAATTTCGTGGTTAATTAATAAATCCAACATATTTGTTGAATCACTAACTCGGATCAGCCACCTGTGTCAACGGTTCTGTGTAACAAACTTATTCGAATTCAAGTCACCTATAGCTGATCAAACATTTATGCAGATTGGTTGTAATACGTGTAGACCACCTGTAGCTAATTTTCCTCAAAAGATAGTTATGAATGTTTTCTTTGAATACCAGTTGTACAAAACTGAGAGAAGTTCGAAGTTTTTGGATGTATTAATCTTAGACTTGCAGCTCTGTCATTTTGAACTTTTGTTCCTGTTTATAGTATAAAGCCGTGTGTTGACCAATGATCATTTGAAAGAGTATTTTCAACTAGTTAGCAACTCAACCCAGTCAGTTGCAGAGGGCCCCTGCACTGAAGGATGTGTTCTTTTCATTTGTTTTCTGTTCAATTTTAATTTCATCATTTGCTTTTAGCAATGTTTGTAACTTAGGTTGATTTCTTGTAGTTTGATTTCCTTTAGTTTTGATTAGTAGCATAATGTTAGAATTCAATTGTGCAGTCTTGTTTCTCCAATCCATTTCATAAAGGAAACGACTTTGTTTTTAAATAGAGTAAGGTTGAAAGAAATGAGGATGAATTGTTGAGTAGTTTACTCACTATTTTTGTTATTGATTTCCTAGTTCAGATTACCAACGCACTGCATGAATGAATGTTTTTGATCACCATTTCAAGCTGATATCCAACCTAAACTAAATGGTTAAACCTTCACTTTACACAAGGGTTGAAACCAATCAGTTACTTTCTGCATGTTTTATTTAGTTCTTTAGACCATCAAGTACAGAAAGTTGCTTATATTCCATCTCAAGAAAGCTATCCTTCAAAATTGAAGGTTTGGGTAACTAGAAGCACTTCAGTTAATTTCATTCTCTATATTTATTTCAACATGACTTACAACTTTACCTTCTAGTTTTAAGAATTAGATTCATGAATTAGGGTTAGATGACAAGATAGGACAGATGCTCTGTTTTTCCTTCTTTTAACTTAGATTTTGACTAGTTTTAAGCTCTTGGTTCACCTTTAGGAAATTTAGATTGGGTTTCTCATAGTTCAAATTATACATCATTAGGGATCAAAGAATAGAAACCCCCAAAATAATATAAAATACAAAACAACGAAGTAAGAAGGGTTAACTAGCACATACAGTGCACTACACTTCATTAGCTTCCAAGTCTCGGTTGATAATTTATGCAAAGCAATTTAGGATACTAAATTGACTAAACATTTTTGTGCCGTCATCGGGGAAGTGTAACTAGGTAACCTTATCTCTTACATTAAAACAAAAATGATATGCATAGAGAAAGAGATTCTAGGGGTAGATTTATAGCTAGAGGCAGGAGTTCAATTCCTACAACACCACCTACTCCACCAAGAACAATAAGAGATACACCTCCATCCCAAACTCATACTCCTAGCCATAGAACTCCTAAAATTCCAAGGGTAGAAATCCAATCCAAGAATCTCCTACTTCATCTACCGAAATAGTCCTAGAGGAGAAAAATCTTGTATCTCTAACAACAGGAATAGCCTTTTTCACCTCTACAGGGGAGCACATTTTAGTTGAAGAATTAGGAATATCTGGTGAGGAAGAAGAAGTAGAACCTCTCTCCCATATCCCATTAATAGAAGAACCAGAGGAGGAGGAAGTAACCTTGCAGGTTGAACCCTATACTGACCCTGAAGAAACTATAATGGCAGAAGAAGGAGAGGATGGAGAATTCACACTGTTTGGAGGAGGGGGTAGAGGAAATAATGGAGGAGGCAAGGGAAATAATGGAGGAGGCATAGGAAATATGGAAATAAATAATTCTTTTGGATTCCCTATAGTGGATGAAGAAACAAATGCCACAATGAAAAATATCTCACCTTCTGTCCTCCCAAACTTCCATGGGTTAAAAAGTGAGGATCCTGAAACATTTTTATTTGAGTTTGAAGTCTTGTGCAGAACCTATGATTATCTAGAAGACTCTCAAAAACTTAAGTTGTTCCCATCAACACTGAAAGGAGTTTCTTTGAAGTGGTTCATGGGGTTAGTCACTCAGTCCATTAGAACATGGAATGAAATGAAAAAGGTGTTTTGGATAGGTATTTGGATTATTGCATGCTTGCCAATCACAAAGATGAAGTGTTTAAAATGATGCAAAGAGGGGATGAAAATTTAGAGGATTTGATTGAGAGATTCAACTATAATTTGAAAAGAGCAAAGATGGACAATTTAGATGAAGATACCTTAAGAGCTCTTTTATTAAAAGCCATTAGAGATGAGTGGATAGATATCCTTAACATGATGGGGAAGGGAGATATCTCTCAACTCCCATTAAATGATATATGAGAATTATGTGTTCATCTCTCAAGAGGGAAATCCAAAACTGGGAAAGGTCCAATAGATCCTTCTCTTGTTAGAATAAAAAAATTTGCAACTGGATCAGTGAGTAGGGCATAAATTGGTAATATGATTGATGAATTCAAAACAGATATTCTAGGGAGTCTTAGTGAGCAAATAGAAACCCTTAAGTTGCAAAAAAAAACAAAAAACCAAGGCTGATGCTTTAGTTATTTTTCTGTCCAAAATGCAGAAAAAACATGCTCTAAGAGAATGCCCTTTAGATGCAAAAATTATAGAGACTTGTATGATTTTCTCAAAGAATCATGAAACCAAGGGTTGTCCTTCAATTCTAGGTCTTAAGGCTGTTTTTCAAGAAGAAACAGTTCCAAATTCAACAGAACCTCTTTGCTTTGTCTCTAGAAAACCTTGGCAAGGGCCACAAAATCAGGGATTTAACAATCAAATGTATCTTCAGCCCCCACCAAATTGGAATTCTTGGTAGCAACCTTGGCCTCAACCTCAATCTCAATCTCAACCTTGGGCACAAGGAGTACAAAATCCTTATGGGAGATTTTCTCAATATTATCAATATCCTCCATCATATCAGAATTATCCTCCCCCACACATTCCACAACAAAATTAGCAGCCACAACTTCAAAATCAGAACCCTCAACTTTCATTACCATTTCCACAACAAAACCAAAATCCTCAACTCTTACTACCATTTCAGCAGAGACCAAATCAACTACCTGCCCAACCATTACCAAACCCCAACAATAAAAATCCTCAGAATACTTACATGGTGGAAGGACAACAATTTCCAACTTATATGATCACTCCTCTAGATCTCAATGATGTTCAACTAAGATTTGGTAGGATATTAGAAAAGGAAAGACCTTCTATAGTTATTCAGGAACAAGACAATTCTGAGGAAGATTCTCTATAGCTTAATAAAAGTTTTGAGGGAATATCTCTCCAAAACCAAAATAATGAAAATGAAAAATAGAAAGAACCAGTGAACTCAACTGCTATCATTAAGCAACCAGTATCTACTTTTGTACCCCCTTTTCCTAAGAGATTACAAGTTGATAGAGGAGTAGAAAAGCAGATCATGTTGCCTAATTATGATTTTCTAGATGAATTAAAAAATGTCCGCACTAGAATTCCTTTGTTACAAGCCATTAAGGAGATTCCAATACTAGCTAAAACAATAAAGGAGTTGAGCATAAAGAAACTAGGAAGAAAAGAAAAAGAAACAAAAAGAATTCACCTTGTAGGAAAAGTAGCAGATATAATGATGGGAAAAATGGCCATACAAAAATATGTAGATCCAGGAAGTCCAATTATGGAAACACATATCAATGGAGTTGAAATTCCAAATACATTGATTGATTTAGGGGTAGCAATAAACATCACGAGCAAACAAACCATGGAACAACTCAAGTTTCCTAATCTTCTTTACACCCCTACATTACTGCAATTAGTGGACATATCTGTAATCAAACCAGATGGAGTGTTAGAAGATATTTCAGTATCCTTAGATTCTTGGGAATATCCTATTGATTTTATGATCTTAACCCCCAAGAAAAATCTAGGAGGACATCCACTCATATTAGGAAGACCTTAGCTGGCCACAACTGATGCTTTCATTAGTTGTAGATCTGGTGATATGTATATTTCTAAGGGGAATTCAACAAAGGAATTCACTCTATATCCTCCAACAAGAAAAATCACAGAAATAGATGACAAAGAATGGATTGATGATGAAAATGACATTCAACGTCTATTTACTATTTTAGATATTAGTGAAGATAGTCAAATCTTAAATAAAATGGAAAATTTTGAATCATCTCCAGAATATGAACATGATCAATTTCAAGAAAAATCCAATATTGAATATTTTTCATCTAGGCAGATGTCTCTTTATTCTATGGAAGAATTTGGTAGCTCTACAATTGAAATCTTTCCAGGGAGAACATTGAACATAAACAATAACTTGGAGAAATTACAATACGAGAAGCTAATCAAGACATTACAACAACATTCTGCTGCATATGCATGGGAATATACTGACATGAAAGGAATTAGTCCTAAGATTTGTATACATCACATCTACATTGAGAAAAATTGTAGACCTATCAGACAACCTCAGAGAAGAATGAATCCAAATCTTAGGGAAATTGTGAAAGAAGAGCTGCAAAAACTACTGAATGTAAACTTCATTTACCCAATTTCAGATAGCCAATGGGCTTACCCTTTAGTAATTGTTCCTAAAAAGGATGGTAAATGGAGGGTGTGCATCGATTACCAAGAATTGAATAAAGATACCCTTAAAGATCATTTTCCTTTTTCCTTTATAGATCAAGTGTTAGATACATTAGCAGGTAAGAAGTATTTCTCATCCTTGGATGGTTTTAGTGGTTCTAATCAGATTCAGGTGGCACCTGAAGATCAAGATAAAATCACATTTACTTGTCCATGGGTAACTTATGCCTACTGAGTACTTCCTTTTGGGTTATCTAATGCACCTGCAACATTCCAATGAGTAGTACTAGGAATTTTTTCTGATCTAATACATGATTGTGTAGAGGTATATATGGATGATTTTACAGTCCATGGGAATACATTTGAAGAAGCTTTTGAAAATTTGGAAAGAGTTCTTAAAAGGTGTAAGGAAGCAAACCTTTCACTAAGGCATGAAAAATGTTTTATTATGTTTACAAAAGGTATTGTTTTAGGGCATCACATTTCAGGAGATGGGATTAAAGTTGATAAATCTAAAGTTGAAGTCATCTCTAAATTATCAATTCCAAATTGCCAAAAGGATGTTCGAATTTTTCTAGGATTCACAGGATACTATAGACGATTTATAGAAAATTTCACTAAAATAGCATCCCCACTCTTCAAATTACTCACCAAGGATTGTGAATTCAATTGGAATCCTGACTGCCAGTTAGCATTTGAGACTTTAAAAACAAAAATTTCTGAAGCACCCATCTTGAGAGGTCCAAATTGGAAACTACCTTTTCACATTTCAACAGATGCTTCAGATACAGCTCTAGGAGCTATATTAGGACAAAAATACTTGATTCCCTATGCCATCTACTATACAAGTAAGAATTTGACTCCCACTAAGTTGAACTATACTATAACTGAAAAGGAATATTTCGACGTTGTTCATGCAATCAACAAGTCCAAACATTATATAGCAGGCTATGAAACCTTTATTCATATAGATCACTCTATAATTAGATATTTAATGAAAAAACCTATTACTAATGGCATAGTTACAGGATGGCTTTTACTCTTGCAAGAATTTAATATTACTGTGCTAGATAGACCTGGAAAACAAAACACCATTGCTGATTTCTTTTCCAGAATTCAAAATATCAAAAATGACACTCTGGTTGAAGATAAGTTTCCTGGTGAATATATTTTTGCATTGAATTCTCAAACTCCTTGGTTTGTAGATATTGCTAATTACTTAGTCACAGGGAAATTACCTTCACATTTGTTTCCTAGAGAAAAAAGAAAAATCATTCAGATAAGTTCAAGATACTTATGGATCACTAATGAATTGTATAAAACAGGCCCAGATCTTATGATCAGAAGATGTGTTATGGAAGATGAAATGCCCGAGATTCTTAAGGCATGTCATGATGAACCATGTGATAGACACTTTGCTGACAAGAGGATAGCCTATAAAATCTTTTCTTTAGGATATTATTGGCCATCCATCTTCAAAGATGCCAAAGAATATGTCAGGAGGTATGACAGCTGCTAGAGGGTAGGGAAACCTGCTCATTCAAATGAAATGCCACTACAAATTCAGGTATCATTGAACCTTTTGAAAAATGGGCTTTAGATTTTGTTGGGCCAATTAATCCTTCATCTAAGAAAAATAATTATATATTGGTATGCACTGATTATGTCACTAAATGGGTAGAGGCCAAAGCATTACCTTTTGCTAATGAAAAATCTGTAGTTAATTTTCTTTTTGAGGACATCTTCACATGTTTTGGTGTTCCAAGAGAAATTGTGATAGATCAGAGATCTCAATTTACATCTAAAATGGTGAAGGGTCTTGTGGAAGATTACAAGATCAAACATAGGAAATCTACTCCCTATCATCCACAAGTAAACGGTCAAGTTGAATCTACAAATAAGGTGATTGAAGGAATTCTCACTAAGATTGTGCATCTACATAAAAGAGATTGGGTAGAAAGGATTCCTGAAGCCTTATGGGCCAATAGAACTACATGGAGGAACACAATGGGACATACGGCCTATGAACTTGTTTATGGGAAACAAGCCCTATTCCCTATAGAGTTTCAAATCAAAACCTTCAAGATGGCAATCCAATTGGGATTGGATTTATCAGAGGGACAGAAACATAGATTGGAGCAGCTCAATGAACTTGATGAAATCAAGCAAGATGAAATCCAGAGAACTAATATAGGCCAACAACAGAGGGTTAAATGGCATGATAAATATATTAAGGAGAAGTTTCAAGCAGGAGCTTGGGCATTGTTGATCGATTGAAAGTTCAAAGATTTTCAAGGGAAGTTTCAAAATCATTGGATTGGGCCATATGATATTGAAGAAGTCTTTAATAATAGAGTAGTAAAGATAAGGACAATAGATGGAAGAAAAATACCTCTTCTTGTGAATGGTCATCGGTTGAAGATATATCAAAAACTAGTTTCAAGAGAGGAGTTCATTAATATTTTCCAGGATAACTCTGAAATGAAGCTAGTGAAGAATTCTTCTTCTTCTCCACTAACTTATTCTTTATTTTTCCTAATAAAAAAATAAAAAAAATAAAAATAAAAGAAATTGTATGAGTTTGAAAATCAATCATTTATTGGCATCCTTATACAAAAAATACAGGGTGAAAATCAGAGATTTTTGACATCCTATAGATTCCATTTCCTTTCTGTAATAAGTTGTGAAAAAAAGATACATTCATTTACAATTTAGAGTCTAAAAATTCATCATCTCATTCCATGCCATTCTGTCTTCATTTTTTTCTATAGTTCCATTTTATCTCACTGTCATATTTCATTTACATTTTATCTTCTTACAGTTTTACCCCATTTCACTGTATTTTTCGTTTTATCTTACATCTCATTCCATCTCACTGTCATAACTCATTTCCATTTTATTTTTACATCCATATTTCATAAGCCATATTTCACTTTTCCTTCTTTTCACATTCTGCAGCTAATTCCATTCCGCAGCTAATCTAATTCTGCAGCTACAACTTACTTATCAACTCTAGCACAATTGTACAACTTACAAATAAATCATGACTACAGGGAAATTGAAGAATCAAGTTTTGGAGATCAACCATGCTCAAAGTACCTACGGATCAACACCAAAATAATTATCAAGCAAACAGTTAAGTTCTAAAGGTAAAATGCAAATTTATTTCAAACAACAAGTCATAAACATAAGTCATGTACAATATGAATGATCATATGTCTCCTTAACAAGTCATCATTTTATTTGACTACCACTTCATGACACCACATCTCCACCACATCTTCCACATTCGATACCAAATGGTCTATAATGATACCACACCTCTGCTACTCTGTACTTAAATGGTCTCTAATAACTCCATCTGTTAACGGTCAAAACTATGATGTGACCAACGTATTCACGTCTCTCCAAACCCTCACTATCTAATTATTCCATGCAAACCCATAGTTATTTTTCACCATACCCATAGTTAGTTCATTTAATGGAACAGGAGAGTAATTTTGAAGGTTAGAAAATTCTACGAAACAGAGACCATGGGACTCATTGTCAGGGCAGAGCCCGTAGGGGCAAAGTTTATGGAAGTGTACCCACAACTCAAGGAGATGCTGCAAAAGAATGGATGGCTCAATTTCATTAAAAAATTTGATGGATATCACAAGGAGATCACAAAATATTTTGCTAGATCAGTGGATGGTACCGAATTAGAGATTGGAGATATTAAGTTTGTAGCAACAGAATCTTACATAGTAGAGGCTACAGAACTGCCAAGACTTGGTGAGAGATGGTTCAAAAACAAAGAATTTCACAGTGAATCATGGAAGGTAATCCTCAGGAACCTAGGTATGGATGTCACTATGTTTAGAAAAGGAATTCCTATTTCAACACTTAAAAATAAATGGAGAAGGATCCTTTTGATATTACAAAAATTTATTACTTGTGATGGAAGATTCAGATGCATGTATGTTTATCATATATGTTTATTGATGAAATTTCTAGAAAATGGAAACATCAACCTCCCTTTCTTCCTTCTAAATAGTCTAAGGAGTATGGCTTCAAATGTACAAAAGAAAATAGAATTCATAGACACAACTATGTACCATCATGGGTTGGTAAAAATACCGGTTGCGTATCATCTGAAAAGAATAGGAGATACTTGGGAAAACCTCTTGATAAGAAACTATTTCCAAGAGACACCAAAATCACCTGAAGAGGATAATGTCAAAAGGAGTAAGAGGAAAAAGACTGGTATGACCATTCAAAGCAAACCTGAGTCCTCCACACAGAAAAATGATGAAGAGAAAGTCTCTGAGATAGAAATCAAGGAGTAGATCAAGAAAAAAGGAAAGATAAAAAAGAAAGTTGGTGGAATTACTAAGAACAAACTTGAATCTTCATTACAACAACATGATGAACAACTAATCTCTGAAAAACTTACAGAGGTTAGGAAACAAATCAAGGGGAAGGAAAAGATAGGAAAGGAGAAAAAGGGTACAAAGGAGGAGAACATAAACCCCCTACAACTTAGAAGGAACTCTAGACTCCGAGGCATGGTAAAGAAGGTATCATCGAAGGGAACAGAGTTCTTAAATCTAGAAAAAGAAACCCCATTATCATCTCCTGAAAATGTTCCATTTACATACAGTACTCAAAACTCTCCTAAACAGTATTTTGAAGGCAGCCCCAGCAGAGGATCCCCAGGCATAGACCTAGTGCAGCAACAAATTTATGATTACATAGAATCACTGGAAAAGAAAAGTGCCTCAATGGATCTAGGATCCTCAGCCAATATAGAACAACCTGTCAATCCATAAGAACCTCTGACTGACTCTCTCAAATAGGAAATCTATGAGTTAGAGATATTGAACATGCATATCAAGAAAGAAAATGAAACCTTGAAGGAACAAAGCAAATTAGATAAAGCCATTCATGATAATACAATACTGCACCTAGGGCTATGGTACAAGAAGAATAGGAAGTTGAAGAGGAAGAATAGAAACTTGAACAAAACAGTCATCAACCTTAAATACAGACTTCTCATGAAGAAACCTAGGATGGCAGTCACTTCAAAGAGGAGCAAGAGAAGAAAGTTAGATGTACTAGCAGAGGTATCTGAGCAGATGCAATAGGAAAGAAGAGTTCACAGTTTTGGAAAAATTGCATGGGGACATGCAATGATTTTGCAGTGGGGGTATGTTGGACCTTAGAATTACTCTCTCTTTGACAACGTTTCTCACTTCTTTCTCTTGTTTTCCATAAAAGACAGATCCCCATCATTGATAAATGATATATTTTGTCTCAAGGAAGACATTAAATTATTGACATGTTATACTTTTATGTTTTTGCTATTTGAAATAAGTTTTTGCAAATTAGCTACAGAGTGCAGCCTATTCTGCAACTAACCATGTGTTCCATAGCTACTTCCATGGTTGAACAGGTTATAGCTGTCAAATGAAGAAATCTGCCACATGGGCATCTCTGGAATCGTCTGGACATGGATCCTATCCTAGTCACCTAGCCCAGATCAACAGAAAAGCCAGCTCAAGATCATAGTCAAAGGTGGAGTCAAATGTATGAAACCTGGAAGCAATAGGACTCTTTGTCTACCCTTTCGTGGTTAATTAATAATTCCAACAGATCTGTTGAAGCATTAACTCAGACCAGCCACCTGTGTTAATGGTTTTGTGCAACCACCTTATTCGAATTCAAGTCACCTGTAGCTGATCAAACATTTACGCAAATTGGTTGTAACACGTGTAGACCACCTGTAGCTCATTTTCCTCAAAATATAGTTATGAATGTTTTCTTTAAATACCAGTTGTATAGAACTGAGAGCAGTTAAAAGTTTTTGGATGTATTAAGCTCAGACTTGCAGCTCTGTAATTTTGAACTTTTGTTCTTGTTTATAATATAAAGCCATGTTTTGACCAATGATAATTTGAAAGAGTATTTTCAACTAGTTAGCAGCTCAACCCAGTCAGTTGCAGAGGGCCCCTGCACTAAAGGAGGTTTTCTTTTCATTTGTTTTCTGTTCAGTTTTAATTTCATCATTTTCTTTTAGTAGTGTTTGTAACTTAGGTTGATTTCTTGTAGTTTGATTTCTTTTAGTTCTAATCAGTAGCATAATGTTAGAATTCAATTGCGCAATATTGTTTCTCCAATCCATTTCATAAAGGAAATGACTTTTTTTTTAAATAGAGTAAGGTTGAAAGTAATGAGGATGCATTGTTGATTAGTTTACTCACTGTTTTTGTTATTTATTTCCTAGTTCAGATTGCCAATGCACTATGTGAACGAATGTTTTTTATCACCATTTCAAGCTGATATCCACCCTAAACCAAATGGTTAAACATTCACTTTACACAAGGGTTGAAACCAATCAGTTAGTTCTTTAGACCATAAAGTACAGAAAGTTGCTTATATTCCATCTCAAGAAAGCTATCTTTCAAAATTGAAGGTTTGGGTAACTAGAAGTGTTATAAACATATTTGGGCACTTCAACTCCAATCTTATATGTCAATAAAATAGGGCTCTTCAACCCCTAAAAGTGTTGTTCCATACCCTAAAAGATAATGGTCATCTGATTACATCATTCCCCAAAAGTTCCACCTAAAAAACCATCCAGAATTGGCCTAAACTGGACCATACTGACTGCTCCAATGTCAGGGTGCGATGCATACTGACTTCTACACTAGCCAGGTGTGATGCATACTAATGAGGCCTTCTGTAGGGTGCGATAAGCGAGGATGGACAAATGTCTGAGACAGTTTGCTACGTCGATGCTCATGGAATCTTCTATAAACTTCTCCTATGACACTTGCCTCTCTAAATTCCCCCAGGGATGAGTAAGAGATCCAAGAAATCTCCAGGTGGAACCAAATGCAACAAGTGGAATGACACTAATCAAAAACCCAGAGATGACTCACACCCCTGCACACATCTATAAATGGATCCCTCATCTGAGAGATCTAGAGGCTGGAATATTGTGAACTGCAAGGAAGTGCTGATAGTTTGTATTTGAGAGAAGAGCATTGTATTGTTGATGTGATCTTGCTATTTCATGAGGTGAAGAGGGCTTTGATGCTGGGAGGATGATGCTAGATCAGACAACTGGGTTGTAATTCTCCCTTCTATATAATAAATTTCTTCGAGTTTTCTTCCATATAATTGTGCAATTGTGAATGTTATTATTTGTGAATTCCATTGTATGTTCATTATATTTCTGATTCCGTAATGATTATGATATAATAGATCAAGATGCTTTGACGGTTCTTTCTTATTTTGTTTCTACAGGTACTCTCTAAGTAGGATAAGTACGGAGAGGAGTTGCAAGCTCTATCAAGGGGGAGAGAGATCAAGAAAAGAGTTAAGCAGAAGATCTAGGTTGGTTCTTTTGTCTTTCTCTTATCTATTATACATAGAAGAAATCACGAATTGCTTTAAACTGTTGTTTCTAGGGTAGCTACCAAACCTAGATGGCTAGTCGATCGAAAAGACACTAGTTTTCCCAGAAATAAAATGGTGACTCCACTGTCCCATCGCACTGTCTGTCACTGTAAACCAGTTTGTATCGCACCACTCGAACCTATAAAGTGTGATTCATCCCTGTTTTTGTGAAGCCCAGGTGCAATCACTGACTGAAGTTATTTCCATCCTAGAAATTTGGGGTTTTTGTCCTTGTTTTCAGTTCTGTTTAGTTGATTTGCTGCTTATGAACAGTGCCTCCTTACTGAAGCCTGCTTGCATCACATAGATCAGCCTCCATTGATTAGGATTAGTAAATGTTTTTATGTATTTGTCCATCATTTACAATCCTTTGTTGAAAAGTTGCTTAAATCGATTTGTCGTTTTGGTACAAAAAGTGTTGTAACTGTCGTTTTTTGTCAAAAAGAGAAGTGTCGTGGATTCTTCCTTCCCTGGATAGTCGATTGAACATTTTGTCATGTACTTGATTTTATTTGTTGATATTTGAAGTGTTGAAAGCATTTTCTATTCGAAATTGACAAGTGTCATTTAGTCTTCCTTTCTATTTTGAAAAAGAAATTATCGAAGTGTCGCTTTGAGTAAAGTATTTCAGATCTTTGCTACACTTAGTTTTCCTTTTTGGCATTTTTCACATTAAGGGGAACGAAAAACAAATACATGCATTTGCATTTTCATTTAGTTTGTGTGAAAAATATGATTTAGGAAAATGAACTAGTGTGTGCTCCTTGCTCTTTGTTTAAAATAAATTGTAATCTTCTTTCCCTAGTAGCTAGGATTTTCATTGCTCAAAATAAACGATGATTGCTTATCATTGTAGATTGCATTTTAGGAATTTCAAATCATCATCACGCGGTGAACGATTGAAAGGCAAAATTTTAAACAAGATCAACTTTAAAATAAATTTCAATGAACTTAAAAATGCTTTGGAACTTAATGCAACACATCTAGAGGTCTAGGCTAGAGAAGTGTTCTAGCATCGTAAAAACTAGTAACTATCATTTTCATCGAAGGTTGGGTGATTCCTCCTCCTTGATACGACAAGTGCTAGCACGGACTTGTGCTCCCTGTACTGTCGAGTATATATTGGGAGACCACAATAAGCTTATATCCTTTATCCATAGGAAGCCGAGTCTGCCGCCCTATCGATAGCAATGAACTAAACATAGCATTTGGGAAGATTGACTGTTGTGAATAAGTCCTTGGTAATTTCTCTTTAATTTATCACCAAGGTATATATTGCAGTTTTTTGATTGGTTTGGTAATCCCTCTGTCTAGATTTTCTAGAGTAGTCACTTTCGTTCCTTTTCAACTCTTAAAAGAAAAGGTCCATCTGAGCACTTGTCACTTCAGGCTCATTAAAAATCGAAGGGGACTAGAGTCATCTTTAGCTTTTTCTCGACTCTTAAAAATTGAAAAAGAAAAGTTGTGTCAAAGCGTCATTAAAATTTATTAATTCAGAATAACATCATTTTCCCCTTAATTTTGAGTTGATCAAGTAATCCGCAATCGTGGAAGAAAGTCAATCAAAACCCCGTCATTCGCAGAGACTAGCGAGTCAACCGTCTTTGACTCCAGAAACGAAGCCATTCCAGGAAAAATGGTCTCGTTTAACTGAGTCCAATTCACCTAGTTTATTTGAAACTTTTGTTTCAACATCGTCAGAGACTACAGTTACTCCAATCATTTATGGTACATCTACCTTTAGAGAAGAAGTTCCGCAGTTACAAGAGGACATTAGAACTAATCCTAGTGTAACAGTAGACACTTCTATACCTGAAACGGTGCCATCTAGAGTTGATCTAGAGACTCAAGTTCACTTACCTAAACATCTGGAAGTTGAGTTCCAGAATTCAGAAGGTGTCACCCCTCCGGTATCTGTCACTGCAGAAGCTATACCTTCTTCAACTCCAGAAATATTTTACAGACCTGACAGTCTACCTCTTCCACCTAGACTGATTGCTATAGAGGAGATAGTAGAGGATCCTCCATCCAGTACCCCGTTACATTTTGGAACTGGGATTCATCTGTATCCTTCTACTCCTGAAGTTGGTTCTTTTAATCATCCTTCATCGCAAGTTCCTGTCGAATCACTAGGAAATCTTTTGGATAGACTAAACATGTTTGAGCAACCATCAACATCTAGGACTGTGTCATCTGATACAACTATAGCAGAACTTCCTGCTGCCATTCCTACAATGTTTGCTGGTATACCATCTATTCTAGCTAGTTATCAATCACTAGCAGGAGTCCACTTAGAGGCTGCTTCGGCAACATGGTCTACTCCTATTTATTCATCCAGAGTCCCATATGGTATTTCTTATGTTGAAACTCAACAAATTGATCCTTCATGCTAGTATCAATTTGGGCAGACTAGTCTTCAAAGACCGATATATCCTTTGAATACTGGACTAGTACCATATGGAGGGTAGTATGCCTTTTTATTGTTCCCTCCTAGAGAACAACCATATGAGATTTTACAACAAAATTCAGGTCAAACTAGAATTACATCCAATGGTTGGGTACCAATACTGCCTTAACAACCAAGGGTTGTATATTCAATGTAACCGATCCAACCTGTGTTGAATATTCCCACTACACCTACTATTGTGACTGGGTCGCAAGTACAAGCACTGCCTATTGTGTGTCAACCTTAAGTCTCTCAGGTTGTAATACAACAACCTCTTGTCTCTATGGCTCAATCACAACCTCAGGTTAGTGCTTTCTTACCTGGAATGACTCAGGCTCAAACGGGTATTATCACTCCACATCTTCGTCAATCTTCTAGTATTAGGCAACAACGAACGGTCCAACAACCATGGCTGGTACAATACCAACAACCGCAATTCCAGCAAACCCAACCTTAGTTTGGGCTTGATCAATATCAAACCTACTAAGGACCTGAGCAACAAGGCTTTGTAGGTAATGGGTAGCTGCATTTTCAAAATGGTTATCAACAACCACACTATACTGGTTATGTCCAACAACCTTATCAAAGTTACCAGCATCAGATACATTATGCTGGTATGCAAAGACCTATTACTCAGGTGATTCCATCTTATCCTGGGTATGCTTCGCCTAACCAAAATCAGTAGTTGCCTTTCGTAGCAACTCTAGAATTACTAGATTTGAATTGGCTGACGAATGATCCAATTGCATACGCCCCTTGGTGGCTAGCGATCCCTCATAAACTTCCCTTTGATATTCCTAAATTCAATGGAAATCCAGGTGAACATCCATCGAATCACGTAATGACTTTTCATTTGTGGTGCTCGTCTAACACCTTAAATGATGATTTGATTAAGCTTTGCCTTTTTCAGAGAACGCTCACTGGTTCGGAAGTGAAATGGTATATTGAATTGCCTAGAGCTTCGTTTAATAACTTCAGCGCCCTTGCCAGTACTTTTCGAACCCACTTTCAGTCACCCATAAGGCATGAAATGGGAACAGAACTCCTTACCAACTTTAAATAGACCATGGCCACTCACATATCTGATCATATTCATGAGTGGCAACATCATTGTCGAATGGTAAAGACGTATGTTCCTGATCAGCTTTTAGATGAGTGGTTTATTAAGTCCTTATTGCCATCTATAACTGAGGACGTGGCAAAAGGAGGAGTTGTCACTGAAGAGCAAGCCATTGCTCGTGCCCAGTATTTAGACCTGATCTATACTCAGTTTGGCATGCTCTATGACAAAATTCCTGACGCTACTAGACTAGAATTTTCTGTTCCACCCCCTCCTAAATTGAACAGGAACTCTTACACCGGTGATGGTGTGATCGGTGCCTCAAGCACGTAAACCGCAAAGGGTCCATCTGCTAAAGCCCTTGCAGTTTCTAGTCAAAAAGCAAATGAAAAACCTTTTGCCTCGGAGATTATTTCTGTTTCATGTAACAAGGACAAGAATCCAAAGCAACCAAGGGGCAAGAAGAAAGGGAAAAATAATAAGAAGAAACAAGAGAATTCAACTCCGTAAAAATCTTCTGAGAACCCTACTAGGCCAAAGAAATCTCCTCGTTTTCCATGTTACATATGTAATGAGGAGCATTGGACGAAAGATTCTGCACATTGAGCTGAGGTTGTGAAAATTTTAAAGACTTCAAGTACCTCAACGGTGTTGACTGATCCATTTTCGAACCCAGAAACTAATATGGTTGCTATTGATCATGCTTCCACATCCCAAGTGCTTATGCTATCTATCTCAAAACAACAAAATGATGCTTTGATATCAACAAGGAATAAATATTTTGGGAATCCACTGTCGTCAAACAACCAGGCTAGAAATCAACCTAGTAGTTTGACAATGACTTCACCAAAAGGTGTTCCACCCATTATTCCTGAGTTAACTATAAAGCTGCCAAAGGGGGTCATACATAAGTCGACATTTAATCCTCGTGCTCAAGTAGCACAGAATTATAATATAGTGGAGGACCTGGCTCAATTTCCATCTGCTATGTTGACACTTGAAGTACTGCAGAATTGCCCCTCCCAAAAGAAGGCTTTGTTATCAGCAATAGGTGGGATTGATCTAGTGGATTCCAATCTTGTGGCCTTTAATCATAAAGGATATACACCTCAGTTACCGGCCCAACTCGCTTTCCTTGTATAGGTAAAAGCCCTCAATAAAAGTGTTCATCGAACAATCATTAATGAGGGGGCATCTACCTGTATTGTGTCATTGAGTTGCTGGAAAACTTTAGGTTCTCCACCCTTGTCATAATCATCAACAACATTAAAAGCATTCGATGGAAGAACATACACGCCGTATGGGATTTTAAGTAACTTACAAGTTGAACTAGGGGGAAAGACAATAGAGATTGAATTCGAGGCCATTGATGGAAACCTTGATTACAATATCTTACTGGGAAGGCCCTGGATTTATGCAATGGCTACCGTTGTGTCTACATATTTTAGAAAGACTGCATTTCCCTTCCAAGGTGGAATTACAATCGTTGACCAACTAACGTTTTTTCCTAACAATTCACAAGCTACTGGAAGCATTCCATTGATCCATGGAAGTTCTCAATCGCTTCAAAATGTCAGAGTAGGTCTCCTAAAAGACCCTTCCTTAATAGGTACTTTTGCCCTCCCGCCTCCAACAAGACTTGTGGAGGTGGCCACAATGGAAATCTGTCATATGATCACTTCTACATCATCTAAGATTAAGAATAATTCTGACCATTTTGATACTATGGATCACCGTGAGGTGTTGCCCCCAAGCCCCGTAGAATCTTTGTAGCAGTCAATTTTCTAGGCCTGGGCGGCAAATCCAAATCAGAACTCAATGAGTATTTGGATAGACAGGTCTCTAGAGTATGGTACCTCTTCTGATCCTTGGTCTCATATACATTCTACAGATAAAGGAATCATCTAGTCAATGATGATAGGAGAGACACCGTGGGAAGAATACCACCATCATTCCCACCTTCAAGATAACAATGAAGATTATTCAAGCAACCTTAATCATCCTTCAGTTTTTGATTTTTTATCAAATACTGTAAATACAGTGGATTTTCAGCAAAATCTGTCCAATATTGAAGAAACTATCACCATTAATATCTCGACCAAACCTAATGTTGTAGAGAATATTCATGTTGGCAAATCATGTTATCCATCGGAATTGGAAATTTACTAAGCTCTCTTTTGTGAATTCATAGATATCTTTGCATGGTCATATGAAGAAATGCCAGGCATTGACTCAAGAATTGTTGAACATGAAATCAAGATGTATCTAGATATCAAACTAGTACGACAATAGCTTTCACCTGTTCATCTGAAGAAAGCTACTGCCATTAATGCAAAAGTTGAAAAACTTTTGCATCCTGGTTTTATTTACCCTATTCCTCTCACTGATTGGGTATCAAATATTGTTGTTGTAATGAAAAAACAAGGAACAATTAGAGTGTGCATCGATTGTAGGGATGTAAGTCAAGTGTGTCCAAAGGACAACTACCCTACACCCTTCATCGACTAGATAATTGATGAATGTGCCAGATAAGAAATCCTTTCATTCATGGATGGATTTTCCAGATACAATCAAATCATTATTCGCCCACAGGACTAGTTGAAGACTGCATTTATATGTCCTTGGGGCACATTTGCATATCATAAATTACCTTTCGGTTTGAAGAATGCAGGGGCAAATTTTTAGAGGGCAATGAACTATGCCTTCCATGACATCAAACACATCGTTCAACCATATCTTGACAATCTACTGGCTCATTCACGAAAGCGGACTGATCATCCATAGCATTTGAGAGCCATATTTCAACGTTGCTGACACTACAAGATACGACTCAATCTGCACAAGTGTGTGTTTTGTGTTGGTTCTGGTCAATTACTTGGTTTTGTAGTTTCTAAGGTCGGAATTTGACTCGACCCATTTAAGGTTCAGGCAATCCTTGACATGCCCCCACCTTCAAATTTTCTTTAGGTTCAGAGACTCCAAGGGAAAACTGACTTTCTGAGGAGGTTCATTCCACATTATGCTGAGCTCACTAAAGGTTATACGTGTCTTTTGAAAAAAGGGATACCCTTCCACTAGGATCAAGTTGCGCAAGCTTCCTTTGATTCTTTAAAAGATTCCCTGATAAACACATCATTAATGTACACTCCTAACTATAAAAAATACTTTAACCTGTATCTCGTTGCCACAGATACAACCATCACCATGGTTTTAGTGCAAGAAGATAATGAAATAGAACATCCTATATATTATTTAAGTCGCAATATTAATGTTATAGAAATCAAGTACTCCTATGTTGAAAAGTTGGCTTTAGCAGCCGTTCAAGCAGTACAGAGATTTCGACACTATGTTATCTTTCGCAAGACTACCATTGTGTCAGATTACAACCCTATGACCTACATTCTGTCGCGTCAATTACTAGGGGGGAAAATATTCCAAATGGATAGCCATTTTGTAGGAGTTTGATCTGGAATTCACCAAATCCAAATCAAAGAAATCTCGTCTTTGTGGAGTTACTTTGTGACCTTCCCTCGTCGTCCAACGATTTAACATCCAAAGCATCAATCGTGGATGAGACTTTGTTTCTGATATCGTCAAGCGATCCGTGGTACAGAGATATATTGATCTATCTCTAAACCCAAACTTTTAGTTCTAACACATCTCACTCTGAACAATGGCGTACTCGATACTCAGCTAATTTAATACTATCTGATCATTAGCGACATGCTTTACCATCGTGGTGTCAATACAGTTCTACGAAGGTGCCTCACACATGAGGAGGCCGAAAAAGTTTTGAATGATTGTCATTCAGGTGCTTGTGGGGGGCATCTATCTGGTTACACTACTGCACAAAAGATCTTATGAGCAGGTTACTTCTGGCCCACCATATTCAGAGATTGCATAACTGTAGTTAGAAGTTGCCATGCTTGTCAGATTTTTTATCGTAAAACCAGATTACCACCTGCACCACTACATCCAGTAGTTGCTATTGGGCCATTCGCTAAATGGGGCATTGATTTCATGACATGTAACCCCACCTCGGCTAGGGGGCATGGGTATATTATAGTCGTTGTTGACTATTTTACAAAATGGGCCGAGGCGATGCCTACATTAAACAACAGTGGTGAAACGGCTACTCTTTTCTTTTTTAATCATGTAGTTTCTAGATTTGGTGTTCCACAGGCTATAGTCACAGATCATGGGTTGCATTTTCACAATCACATGATGATTGAATTGACTGCCAAATTAGGACTGTCCCACAATAGTTCTACTCCATATTATCTGCAAGCTAACGGACAAGTTGAGGCAATCAACAAAGTCCTTAAGCACATGTTGCAGAGAATGATTGGAGTCCACAAATGGAATTGGCATTTAATCATGTACTCAGCTCTATGGGCATATAGGACTTTGGTGAGAAATGCAACCGGATTTATGCCCTTTCAATTGGTGTATGGTCTGGAAGCTATCTTACCAATTCAGTGTGAAATCTCATCCCTCAAGCTTGCAATTGATCTGCTTCCTGAAACTTCTGAAGAAGAGGCTCGTTTCTTGGAACTAATCCACTTGGATGAAACCCATCATGACATCGCGTTGGCTAATGAAGCACATAAGAAATGCATCAAGGCACAATTTGACAAAAATTTCAAGCCTCGTGTCTTCTCAGAAGGTGACCTGGTCTTGCATTACGATCAGGAATTTGACAAATTAGGAGCAAGTAAATTCAAACCATTATGGATGGGCCCCTACATTGTTAAATGACTATTCAAAAAAGGAGCCTATGAGCTGGTTGATTATGATGGGATTCCACTGTTGTAGCCCCAAAACAAGTTGTATCTTAAACATTACTATGCTTGATTAAGTATAGTAAACTTATTGTATATATGTTTTTATTGCATTTTTATTTTTCTTTTAGAGTTGTCATTTTGGTTAGGTAATCCACTTCGCATTTGTTGCAGATGTCAAACTTTTTGGAACCATTTGTTGGGTACGCTGACGGAGCTAGTCGTAGTATGCAGAACCTATCTTCTACAACCTGGGCCATTTTTGCTCCAAGCGGCGAGTTAGTGAGTTTCAGGGGGATAAGTGTTGGCCAATCGACGAACAACATCGCTGAGTATAGTGCATTGATTGAACTTCTCTCTGATGCCATTTCACATGGCATACGCCGACTCGTTGTCGAGCTAGATTCGCAACTTGTCATTCTACAGCTTACTGGCGTTTATTCCATTTGGAACCCAGCTATTTATTGCATGTTCCTAAGAGTCAGGATTTGGGAAAGAAAGTTTGATTCTATTCAATATCAACACATTTCTAGAAACTTAAACACATTGACTGATTCATTAGCAAATTATGTGTTAGATAGACATTTGCAGCATTTGTAAAGAAAGCATTTTACATCAACATTTGCATGAAGATTGCATAACTTAACCAAAAGAAATGTCTAAAAATAAAAAATATATAACTATTTATAGTTTTTACAAAAAAATTTGTGTCCAAGACAAAATCTATCATATGACCAAGAAACTCAAAAATGAATGTAGGGAAGCATCCTAGACTAATGATGCTGGTGATAACATGTCACCACCTGTGCTATCATGCGCAGGAGCCTAGTCCAGTGACTCGGTACACTAGTAGTATGGTGTTGTAACCTCAAAGGTAGCTCATCAATCCTGACATCCTGAATACCGAGAGTGAGGTCCTCAATCTGATCGAGCAACACTACCAAGGTCTCCGATATGTCTAGATCCTGAAGGACGACCCTTCCTACAACCTCTCCTACTGGAGCATCATTTTACCCCTGTGGGCATGCCACTGGTCGCACTGGTCCAATATCTGCACAAACATGTGAGTTTGATTAGTCTGGGTAACATTAAATCTAGAAACTACATGATTAAAAAATAAAAGAGCAGCCGTTTCACCGTTGTTGTTTAATGTAGGCATCGCTTAAGCCGTTTCGCCTAAATGTTGTGTTCAGTGCATTGCGATTGATAGGGCGGCAGACTCGGCTTCTTATGTATAAAGGATATAAGATTATTATGGTCTCCTAATATATACTCGACCATCTTGGGGGGTGAATAAATGTTTGTTTTATAAACTATAGACGGAGCCTGAAGTCAGGCAGGTAGCCTTCGAACTGCTCTTGCTTTGCAATTGCATAGTAGATGAATGCTGCTTTAGTCAATCTCTGGTTTAGTTTATGAATTAAACATTTGACTTGAAAGCATTCTAGGTGCCCTTTTGGTAGCTTAGTAACCTCTCAAGATCATTCCTCTGTACTTTTATCTTTACTGTCCATCATAGCTCAGCTTAACTCACTGAAAATAGCTGCAAATTTGAGCCAAAACCCACTTTAGTTGCGCTCCCTGGCCGATCTCACTGTCTGTCACTATCAACCAGTATGCATCACACCTCCTGAGTTTGTAATGTTCGATGCATCCCTATTTCTGTCAATCCTAGGTGCGATGACTAATTGAACCTATTTCCATTCTAGAAATTTGGGGGTTTTGTCCTTGTTTTCAGTTCTATTTAGTTGATTTGCTGCTTATGAACAATGCCTCCTTACTGAAGCCTTCTTGCATCACATAGATCAGCCTCTATTCATTAGGATTAGTAAATGTTTTTATGTATTTGTCCATCATTTACAATCCTTTGTTGAAAAGTTGCTTGAATCGATCTGTCGTTTTGGTACAAAAAGTGTCGTAACTGTCGTTTTGTGTCAAAAAGAGAAGTGTCATGGATTCTTCCTTCCCTGGATAGTCAATCGAAATTTTTTTCATGTACTTGATTTGATTTTTTAATATTTGAAGTGTCGAAAGCATTTTCTATTCGAAATTGAAAAGTGTCATTTAGTCTTCCTTTCTATTTTGAAAAAGAAATTGTCAAAGTGTCGCTTTGAGTAAAGTATTTCAGATCTTTACTACACTTAGTTTTCCTTTTTGGCATTTTTGACATTAAGGGGAATGAAAAAAAAAATACATGCATTTGCATTTGCATTTAGTTTGTGTGCAGAATATGATTTAGGAAAATGCACTAGTGTGTGCTCTTTGCTCTTTGTTTGAAAGAATCGTAATTTTCTTTCATTAGTAGCTAGGATTTTCATTGCTCAAAATAAACAACGATTGTTTATCATTGTAGATTGCATTTTAGGAATTTCAAATCAAAATCATGCAGTGAACCATTGAAAGGAAAAATTTAAACAAGATCAACTCTAAAATAAATTTCAATGAATCTAACAATGCTTTCGAACTTAACACAACACATCTAGAGGTATAGGCTAGAGACATGTTCCGACGTCGTAAAAACTAGTAACTATCATTTTCATCGAAGGTTGGGTGATTCTTCCTCCTTGATACGACAAATGCTAGCATAGACTTGTGCTCCCCGTACCGTCGAGTATATATTGGGAGACCACAATAGGCTTATATCCTTTATCCATAGGAAGCCGAGTCTGCCACCCTATCGATCGCAATGCACTGAACACAACATTCAGGAAGATTGACTGCCGTACATAAGTCCTTGGTAATTTCTCTTTAGTTTATCACCAAGGTGTATATTGTAGTTTTGCAATTGGTTTGGTAATCCCTCTGTCTAGATTTTCCAGAGTAGTCAGTTTTGTTCCTTTTCAACTCTTTAAAAGAAAAGGTCCATCTGAGCACTTGTCACTTCAGGCTCATTAAAAATTGAAGGGGAATAGAGTCATCTTTAGCTTTTTATCGACTCTTAAAAATTGAAAAAGAAAATTTGTGTCAAAGCGTCATTAAAATTAATTAAATTCATAATAACACCCCTGTTCCTTCGTTGATATTAGGTCGATATATATGGAGAAAAATCTGAGATCCACCAATAAAGGAGTCCCTATTGAAGGGAATCCTAGTCCTTTTTCTTCTTAGGGAAATATTCGTGCTCCGTATATGGCTACATTGTCCTTTCTGGGAATTATAATTGTCCTGCCAGTATGGCTATTCTCAACGTCTGTGGTTCAAAATACCATGATTACTCCGCAATCGAATCAGCATCCAGTTGATACTAAAGTTGACTCTTCAGCTTTTTCTTCGTTTGTTTCTCCCTCCCCTTCTTCCTCTTCGCTTGGTGAAAGTAGTGATGCTAGTAACCAGGTGACTGAGAAGAAGAAGAAAGGGAAGGAGAAGAAGAAGAAGTCAGTTCAGCAAGGGGGCAACCATGAATCATCTGGTGAAAATCCGCACATTAAATCTCCTAAACCCAAATTTCCTTGCATAATTTGTAGAGGAGACCATTTTCATCGAGATTGTCCCTGCCTTCCTCGGATCTTGAGAGAATGGTCTCCCCGTTCGCACCGTCCGGTGTCATCAACCTCTGGTGATCATGTTGACAGCACACCATCAACTAGTGATAATGAAGTTCATGGACAAAAAGGAAAGGTCAAGGTTCCATGTAGGCTATGTAAAGGAAATCATTCCCTTCACCATTGTCCTTTTTTGGATGAAGCCAAAAGAGTCTTGGATAACTGTCCTACTTCACTACAACAACTTCCATCTGGTTACCAGAAACTCTCCTCAATTCCTTTACTAGTTAAAAAAATGACTGACTTAACTCAATCATCGGCCGAAACACCTATCACTGAAAGTGAATCTTCTGAGTCTATACAAGACCAAAGTCAGCAGGTCGAGGTGATAGTTGACCCAGTTTTACCTTCAGAAGATCATACCCTTCCCAAAGAAAGTAAGAACGATACCATTCAAATTCTTTTTGTCACTTCAGGGTTCGATGAACTTGGGGGCAATCCGCCTGTTCCTTCACAACAGGAGGAAGATCCCCCAGTTCTCATAACTCAAGGGGTTAATTCTTCCGTTTATTCAGTACCCCCTCCAAGTAGTCTAGTCACTTCCTTTGATTGGAATCGACTAGCAAGATCCCACCTTCCTTCTTATGTACCATTCTGGATCATAGTACAAGTTTACAAAATGATCATGTCTGGAACTATCATAGATGAGGGTGCGTTAGTGAGTATCCTTTCCTCAACTGCTTGGAAAGTGCTTGGTTCGCCATCGCTTATGCCTGTTACACAGAATTTTTTAGGCTTTAACAAAGGAACCAGTCGACCTTTAGGAATCCTTCCTAAGTTACCGATAAATTTGGGAAGGAAAACCATTCATCTGAACATGATCGTAGTCCCAGGTCTGTTAGATTACAATCTACACCTTGGAAGTGACTATGTTTATAACATGGAAGCTATTGTTTCAACACTCTTCTGAGTGATGTGTTTCCCACATGAAGGCAAAATTGTCACCGTTGACCAGCTTTCATTTCCCGAGCCAAGCATAGCTCCAAGTCAAACATCATCCCTAAATAGTTCTTTTGCATCAACAGTATCTCTGCAACCTTCATTCCATCCACCTGACTACCATGAGTAGTCTGGTGAATGTAACGAAGCTTAGGGGGCATGCAACCTTGTCTATTCTACGGACAAACTCAGCTAAAAAGATAAGTTTCCCTGTAGGTTATGTGATTGGTCTGACACACCATTCACCTTTGTTTATTCTGCAGATGAAGCCAAGGAAGTGTTTTGTCTATTTTGTGGATGAAACCATCCAGCCTAACATGGTCTCCCTATAGGTTATGTGATTGGTCTCACACACCATTCACCTTTGTCTATTCTGTGGACAAAGCCAAGGAAGTGTTTTTTCTATTTAGCGGATGAAACCATCCTACCTAACCTCAGTAAGTTTCCATATGGTTACATGAGACTCTTCTTTTCACCATTCTGGTGGCATACAAACCTTTATCAAATTCATTTTTTAGCTTTTTTAGCTTTTTAGTTTTATCTTTTCTAGCTTTTTGAGTTTTGTCATTTCTAGCTTGCATAAAAAGAAAAAACTAAAACCGAGCATATTTCCCCACAGTTTAAGCTCGTGAAAAAATAAACCCACCACTGAGCATAGTTCCCCCATGGTTTAATCTCGTTAAAAAATAAACCCACCACCGAGCATAGTTCCCCCATGGTTTAAGCTCGTTAAAAAATAAACCCACCACTGAGCATAGTTCCCCCACGGTTCAAGCTCATTAAAAAATGAACCCACCTTGGGTAATTAACCTTTGTGATTGCCATGCTATCAGCCTTTTGAGCCTTGGTTGTGTACCTCCCATCACCTCCATTCTTTTGGCTGATCATACGCTTCCACTTGGTTGTTTACCCTTTTTGAGGAACAACTGCGACGAGTGGTCTTGTTAGCCAACCTCTTCCCAGAAACAACCATGTTTTGAGAAGTTCCAAGCTTACCCAGAACCAGTTGCTACCCTTGACACCACTCGTTCCTCAAAAATGAGTCTCCTTTAAACTTTTTTCAGACTCGTTAAATATGAAAAGATTGTCGAGCAATTGGTCTTTCCAACTCGTTAAAGTGATTGGAAGTGCCATCCCTCCTGTACATTTTAATGTTTTTCGGACCTCAGGGATTATCTCACGAAAAAGTTCGAGTGCTTGTTCTTTTCGACTCGCTAAAGTGATTAGAAAAGTCATCC
Source organism: Pinus tabuliformis (assembly GCA_031772625.1). Lineage (NCBI taxonomy): Eukaryota > Viridiplantae > Streptophyta > Pinopsida > Pinales > Pinaceae > Pinus > Pinus tabuliformis. The sequence goes on along the minus strand of CM062806.1, from coordinate 728,781,952 downwards.
CTTTTGTATTATTTTATCCTTTTTCGGACCTAAGAGATTAATCTACGGAAAAGAACTACTGGAGTTTCCTTTTCCTCCCTTTTGAAACTCTCTAAACATGAAAAGGACCGAGTTATCCTTGTCATTAAACTTGTTAAAATAATAGTGACAAACTCGTCCATTGCTAGACGAGACAGAGTTTCCTTTTCATCCTTTTTCAAACTCTCTAAACATGAAAAAGACTGAGTTATCCATGTCATTAAACTTGTTAAAACAATAGTGACAAACTTGTCCACCTAGACAAGAACGAGTTTCACTATCGCTAGACTCGTTAAAACAGAGCAAAAGGTTTGCCTAAAGGAAAAATTATAAAACAAGCATATGTTATCCTGCTCAGGCTTGACAAAAATAAAAAGGTACTGGTCAGCAATGACTGGGGAAGAAGGGAAGAAAACTTGAAATCTTTATGGTAGTAGGTCACTCTTGAACATGACACTTTCACTCCATCACCATGATTGAGTCGGGTTGGGCTATTCCGTTCACCGGTCATTTCACCATTGGTCTTCCACACCATCCACTTGTTGGGGTTAACGCTACCAATCCATCTCAGCGTCGCTGATATGCTCAAGAGAAGTCATTCATTTGAGAAAACACAATCCAGTTAATGCCTCATCCACTGCAATACCTTCAACCTTCATTTTTCATGACCACCATTCTTGAACCTTGTGTCGTCAGATCATTTTCATCTCCAGAAAATCATTTGCTTCGTTTCGTGTCGTAGATGTGGGAAGCATTAAGGCCCTCCTACGACAGGTCACTTCTTGTCGACATCAGCTATTTATCCAAGAAGTTGACTTAGAAACGACCCTTTTAGTGCTTTGAAGCTTGCGTGCCTCAATGGCAAGTTTCTCACTTCCGGCGACAAGTTGACATTAATGGCCTTTGATCGAAAGATTTTGCGTGATGTTCGACATTGGATCATATATTCACACCACGTGAATTGTACTGTAGTACCTTGAGGGTCATTATCATTATCGATGATTCCTCTCGCGTCTGTTAACAGCTCACATTATTGGCTGGTAATCAGACGATGTCTTTCCATGTTCGACTTCAGAACATCTCTTCACATGGATTGACTTATACATCGGATGAATATTGAATGAGTTTTGAAGACCCTGGATCTAATTTCATCCATCCAAGCTATGATATGTTCAGGGATATAAAGACATCAAATGTATAAAGAAGCTGCACAGACAGTCATTAGAGCCAAGGATGATGACTCTACATCTGAAGAATCACCAGTCTGCATATGCAGATGACTATCTGTTCTATGTACATGAAATGAATTTATAAAGCTGAGCATGGGAATGCCCGCCTCAGCTAGATCATGAAAAATTATATTATGATGATGTATTGTATCGTATCTTATACAGGTCACCTTCCAGTTTGAAACCTCATATCCTTATAATAAAGAATTTCACCCGACATCAAGATTTACGACTTCATGCTTTAGGGGCAACTGTTATAAACATATTTGGGCACTTCAACCCCAATCTTATATGTCAATAAACTAGGGCTCTTCAACCCCTAAAAGTGTTGTTTCATACCCTAAAAGATCATGGTCATCTGATTACATCATTCCCCAAAAGTTCCACCTGAAAAACCATCCAGAATTGGCCTAAACTGGACCATACTGATTGCTCCACTGTCAGGGTGCGATGCATACTGACTTCTACACTAGCCAGGTGCGATGCATACTGATGAAACCTTCTGTAGGGTGTGATGAGTGAGGATGGACAAATGTCCGAGACAGTTTGCTAAGTGGATGCTCATGGAATCTTCTAAAAACTTCTCCTATGACGCTTGCCTCTCTGAATTCGCACTGGTCCAATATCTGCACACACATGTGAGTTTGATTAGTTTGGGTAACATTAAAAGAACACAAAAAAATTATAAAACTGATAAACAAATATGTGGTCGAATCATTTTACCTATTGCACTCCACTATTCGCCAGCTGGTAACGCCAAATCCGGGTCGCCTTGGAAATCCATCCCAATGTATGGATACTCCGCAAATACAATCTCCTGACGGTCGAACCACTTGAAAAAGGCATCAGAGAAGGAAATCTATGACTGGCTGGCATGTCTGGCCATAAGATCAACCCATCTCTGCATCGGTGGTTCCCTCGGTGCTAGCAATCCCAGTGAAATATTTTGAGGTTGCATCAGTGGAATCCTCTCCAAAGCAAAAGCAGTCAATATGGAACCGTAGCCAAAATTCTTAGTTCTTCCATTCTTCACTTTGGAGATTTGTTCTTTTATGACAGGAAGTACCGCCTCACAGCAGTTGAACACCTTCGGTTCTAGGCATTCGAGGGCATACTGCATGTAAGATCTGTTTGCCAAGTGTAAGGCCGCATTGCCATCCAATATAGCAAAGGTAAATAAAATGGTCCTCAAGGTCCAATCAGTGACATCCTGGATATTGATCTTTCCATCTCTACTAGGCTGAGATCCATCCCTGCAAAACTGACAAATGTAATCTTTTACGAATTCACGCCCACGAGCGAATCCTAAAAGTGAAAGAGTGGCACCACGTCTCGATAATCCCGTTAGAAAGTAGATGTCCTCGACTGTCAATAGAATGGATTTACCTCTGATCTAGAATATTTGGTCAATCAGATCCCAAGAATCGAGAAAATACTGCAACAAACTCATATGTTGCATCATGCTGGATGTGCGGAAGAACTTAAGAAAACCACAGTTTCTTAATGCAGCAACAATGCCCTAGTCATGTAAAGCAATCATGTCCTCTTCTTCATGTTCATGTTCATGCCATGTGACAACCATCTTGATCCAACAAAAATTTGAAATGCAAATAAAAGATGAGTTAGGATCCAAATTTGAGCAAAAACAGGGAAAACTTTGATGAAAAATCACTGTGTAAAGGTGCCCTTCTGCGTCCATCACACCCTACCTTTGAGCAAGGTGGTATGCATACTGACTGGCCAGTTGGAAGCTTAGTATGAATCGCACCTTTTGATACTGGCTAGGTGCGATGATTGGTGAACGATATCTTCAAACCCCAAAGCCCCAGAAATGTGGAAAAACTTGCTCATAATCAAGGAAAGATGGAATGAAAATGAAGAGCTCAGGGTTAGCTCCTACCTGGTCTTGACACCGCGGAGAATAGTCAACCGGATCTCTCGAAATTGTCTGGTGAAATTTGAGGGGGAAAACCACTCCAAAGCTCCAAAATCCCAAATTTGAAATGAAATGATGAAAGTGAAAGGTAAAACTACTTTTTATGTTTACTATTCATGTACTTCAAGTAAAATGTTAGTCTTAGTTCATTTTTCGTACATATATATATGTATTTCTAATCAATTTGATGGAGTGATTGAGCAGGTTGAACGACCAACAAAAGAATCTGATCTGCTAAACAGTGAATTGAACATCTTTGACCACCAAACCAAGCATAGTTTGTTCATTTCAAGCTTGTAAAAACAATGAAACCGCCACCGAGCATAGTTCCCCCACGGTTCAAGCTCATTAAAAAATGAACCAACCTTTAGTAAATAACCTTTGTGATTGCCATGCTATCAGCCTTTTAAGCCTTGGTTGATCATACGATTCCACTTGGTTGTTTACCATTTTGAGGAACAGCTATGACGAGTGGTCTTGTTAGCCAACCTCTTCCTAGAAACGACCATGTTTTGAGAAGTTCCAAGCTTACCCAGAACCAGTTGCTACCCAGTCACCACTCGTTCCTCAAAAACGAGTCTCCTTTAAACTCTTTTTAGACTCGTTAAATATGAAAAGATTGTCAAGCAATTGGTCTTTCCAACTTGTTAAAGTGATTGGAAGTGCCATCCCTCCTGTATATTTTAATGTTTTTTGGAACTGAGGGATTATCTCACGAAAAAGTTCGAGTGCTTGTCTTTTTCGGCTCGTTAAAGTGATTGGAAAAGTCATCCTTTTAGTATTATTTTATCCTTTTTCGGACCAAAGGGATTATTCTATGAAAAATAACTTCTGGAGTTTCCTTTTCGTCCCTTTTCAAACTCTCTAAACATGAAAAGGACTGAGTTATCCTTGTCGTTAAACTCGTTAAAAAAATAGCGACAAACTTGTCCATTCAAGATGCGACAGAGTCCCTGTTTGGTCAATTTAGAGTGTCCTAAATTGCTATATTAATTGTCAATCCGGGAGTCGCAAACTGTTGAAGTGTGGCGCAATATATGTGCAAGATAACCTATTTCTTACTTTTTGTCATTTTTAATTTTTAGTTTGCTTTTGGGTTTATCTTTGTTGATTCCCTAATGTGAGATGGAAATTCTACAAAACAAGTATGGATATAAATGTTCAAGGCAATGATGTCCTTTAAAATGATTTCCAAAACTTCAAACTTTTCAAAAAGGTTTTAAAACATGCAATGATGAAATTAATTCCTAAAAGAGAATGAAAATGTGCCACTATTCTAATTAAACAAACAGTGAACTATTGATCATGAAACCATTATCCTTGCTGCTGTCTAAATACAAAAGAAATTGTACTCAAAGAAATCCAAAAATTGCAAGCAAAGTAAAGCTAAAATCAAATTACATCAACTCATATTCTGACCCCTCACCATTAGTCTCGCTATGGCTTTCGGAGGTAATCATAAACAACTTGAGCAATCTGATATCTAATTTGCAGAAAAATAAACTAATATCAAATTACACACTCATACTTCAATCCCTCACCATTAGTCTCGCTATGGCTTTCGGAGGTAACTGATAATGACATGAGCAATTTAATATCTAACTTGTAGAAAAATAAACTAATATCAAACTACACACTCATACTTCAATCCCTCACCATTAGTCTCGTTATGGATTTCGGAGGTAACTGATCATGACATGAGCAATTTAATATCTAACTTGTAGAAAAATAAACTAATATCAAACTACACACTCATACTTCAATCCCTCACCATTAGTTTCGCTATGGCTTTCGAAGGTAACTGATAATGACATGAGTAATCTAATATCTAATCTAACGAATAAAGCAAATGAACAAAACTTAAATAAATAAAACAGTGTTGGAATTAAAAGCTAAGAAAAATAAATCAGTAGAAGGACAAGAATGATTCCATGTCATTAGTCATTGTAAAACTATGTGCAAATGCCTGGGTTGCCTACTGTAATCTGGAACAAATACACTGATCAATTAACAGTAGTATAAAGCATGAAAAATTATGGATAGAGATAAAACGTTAATACCATAAGAAATGCAATATATACATGTGAATAACTATGGAATAATGAACGTAAGGAAATAAAGCATGAAACTATACAATAATAAACAAAACCTCGGTGTGTGCAGGGGCCCTCTGCACAACCTCGGGCAACAGCTATCAACCATGAATTATGCTTATGAACAAAGTCTTCTCATGTATTCAAAACACAGTCATAACAAAGAAATAATGTCACGGCACAGTGGGCTTTCTTAACAACAAAATTACATTACCAAGACTAACTACTATGCGTATGGAAACGCATTATTTATAGCAAACGTTTACATAACTGATTTCCTAAGAACTACGCTGACAGAGGACACGTGAACAATGACATCCAGGGATCTAGCATCATGGCTGCCATGGTGATTAAATCTATTGAGGGTGGCTATTGGATTCGCCTTATGGAGCAGTCCATAGGTGTTGATATGTCCCCAGAGATCTAGGAACGGCCACGCAAGTCTTCACATGGTGAAAAACGGAGTTCTATCACCGTAGGACTCTTCTGTTGACCACCACTTGACCACCGTTGACTATGGCCTCCTCTGATGAATTCGACTGAGCCAATAGGATTTGGTCCATGTCCACATCATTTCCAACTTGCCCATGTGTCTCGATTTTCCTGAAGACACCTGCAATATAGACTTTAACAAAAAGGTTGCGGAAAGTTGAACTGGCTGCGGAAAGTGACAAGATTCCGCAGCTCAATGAGCAAAAATATAATTCAAACAGCAGACACAAAACATAGTTAAGAAACCACTTTATATGCTCTTTTAAACTAATATGCAGTGATGTTGATAGCTTAGGAGGTCCAGGTAAATGGAAAAAGTCTAGAAAGGTGTATAGGAAAGATGCAATTTTGGGGCTAAACATACCCCCACAGTGAAGGTGTTGCATGTCCCCATGCAACCAAAATTTTGATCATCCTCCCTTTAGTCCATGTGCTCTGAAGCTTCTGCCAGTACATCCAGTCCTCTTCTCCTCTTCTTTGGTACTACTACCATCTTGGGCTTCCTCATCAAGCATCTAAATTTGAGACTGATCAATTCCCTACTCAACTTCCTGCACTTTTTCTTTAATTTCCTGTTCTTTTTCTGTCATAGTCCCAGATGTAACATAGTGTTGTCAGGAATGATCTTGTCCAATCTACTTTTCTCCTTTAATGCTTCATTTTCATTTTTAATATGTCTATTTAAAACCTCCAATTCAAAGACTTCTTGTTTCAATGATTGGACTAGAGCTTCTTGTGCTGTGTGAGGCTGAGTGGATGACGTGCTTGGACCTGCAGCTGTCTTCTCTAAGGATTCTATATAATCGTACATCTCCTGCTGATTTGGGTCTACCTCGGGTGTAGCCTTCCTTAGGCTGACCCCAAAATCTTGTTGAGAGGGACTGATTTCAAACTCTGGCCGAGAAGGACTCATGTCAACATCTGGCTGTGAAATGGAAGTATGGTGTGGGCTACGGTCAGGAGAGGTTGCTGGAGGCTTTTCTGGGGTTTCCTCCCCCAAATCAATAAAGTGGGGCCCTTTGGTTTTTACTGTTTTTAATTTCCCTTTAAGCCTAGAGCTTCTTCTTACATGCTGTGGACTAGTATCTTCCTCCATACTCTGTTTTTCCTTTCATTTCTTCTTGGCTTCAGCCACTTGTTCTCGAAGATAAACTAATCTTTCAGACAGTATTTGGTGGTCTTCTTTTTGAGAAGTCTCTGAAGTTTGATATACAACTTCTATGTTTCGTTTCCCTTTTGATTTTCTTTGGTTTATATCCTTGGTTCTTTCCAGCCTCTCTTCTTGGTTAACTTCTTTGGTTTTGCTAATAGGAGGGTCTTGAATTATTACACTTTTCTCCTTCCTCCTACTCCTTCTTGCTGTACTGCTTTCAAGTACCGCGGGTGGCTCTTGAAAATAGTTTCTCACCAAAAACCGTTCCCAGGTGTCCGTATTTTTCTTCAATTGGTATTCAATTAGAATTTTCACAAGCCCATGATGATACAAATGGGGTTCTATGTTTTCTATATTCTTTTGGACCGTTGTGCACATTATTTTCAAGCTCAGCAATAAAACTAGGGCAGATTGAGTGTTTGGTTTTCTAAAAAGTTCATCAATAACTGGGTATGATACATATACATTACCCCAAAATGAACTTCATAAGTAATGAACTTTTGAATAATTAACAATAAACTAGCCCACTCCTCCTTTAAAGCATGGACAAGAATTCCTTATTTGAATATAGTTACGTATGTACCTGGGTTGTGTAGTATGACTCTCCAAGCCTTCTCGTCAAAGCTCTTGTTCTTGAACCAGCGTTCACCTTCCTGGGGAAGTTCTGTAGCAGCTGCTATGGATGCCTCGGTGACTGTAAACTTAAGGTCCCCAATTTCCACCACCTGGCCGTTAAAAGACCTCGCAAAAGCCTTTGTAATCTCCTTATTGTGGCCCTTAAATTTTTTAATGAAACATAGCCATCTTGCCTTCTTCAGTAAGTCTTTCACTTGCGGGTATCCTTCCAAAAACTTAGGCCCTTCCGGTTCTGCCCTCAACAACAGACCCATCCCTCCTTCTATTCTTAAAATTTGTCTGTGTGAGGAGGGTTTAGCGGAAGTGAGACGGCTGGGTTATAGGAGTAAACGGAGTTGATGGAGAAAACCAGTGACTGTGAGCAGAAAACAGAGGATAAGCAGCGGAAGTGAATTGGTGAAATGGGGTGAAGGCTTATGTGAGCAAGGTGGAAATGTAGCCGTGATGTTAATAGAATAGTAGGGAGAGTACAGTGCATCCGATGGAATTTTAAATTGGTGGCTGTAGAGTACACGTTCATGAAATGGCTGCAGATTTTGTGCGGCTGAGACGAGCCGTAGTTAAATCGACTATGTCCTTATGATTACAGGTGGAGTGTTAAAATGCAACCAACAAAAATTAAATCCGAAGGCTAACCATAAGATCGTTTGGAAAATAAATGCATGGTTCGTGGAGGAATGTCATGGAATGGTTATGGAGCTATCATGGCAATCATTGCATATAGTGGAGCTTATGGTTTAATAACTATGCAAAATGTGCTTTGATTGCTATTTGAAAGAAATTTTTACTCATACTTTGGAGTTTTTTCCATTTTTTGTCCATTAACCCTTGATCAACTGCTCCTTATTGATGCCTTTAGGTGCTCCATGTCTTCATAATATGTCCTCGATTATACCTGCATTTGATTTCATGATTATTGAACTAACATCTTGACTGTCAATTTTTGTTTTGAAAAACAGAGTGGTGGCTGCGGAAACTGCTTCTAGCTACGGAAACTAGCACAGCCATCATTTGACTAAATGAAGATGGATAGATGAAAATGGTCATGAAAGAAAATTTTATTGGTGAAATGAAATGAAATGGATGAAATGGAGTGGAATGAAATGAAGTGGAGTGGAATGAAAATGAAATGGAGTGGAATGAAAATGAGGTGAAGTGAAATGAAAATGGGAAAGAAAGAGTTTTTTTTTTTTTTTTTTGAAAAATATAGGGCGTCAGAGGAATTTGATTTTCACCCTGCATTTTCTGTATAAGACTGCCAATCCGTGATTTGTTTTCAAGCTTATACAATTATTATTATTATTTTTAATTTTTTTTTTTAATAGAAAGGAACAAAGGCTAGGCTGGTGGAGAAGAAGGATTCTTCTTCACCAGCCTTATTGCAAAACTATCTTGAAACATTTTGACAAATTCCTCTTTTGAGAGTGGCTTATGATAGATATTTAATTTGTGGCCATTCACAATAAGAGGAGTTTGAAATTCATCATTGGTTTTGATTCTTACCGCTCCATTGCTAAAAACTTTGTCAATCTCATGTGGCCCAAGCCAATGAGTCTGAAATTTACCTTTGAAGTCTTTAAACTTGGAATCAAATAGCAATGCCCAATCTCCCTCTTGAAACTTTTTCTCTTTGGTGTATTTGTCATGCCACTTAGCTCTTTGATACTGAACTAGATCAGTTCTTAGGATTTCTTCTTGTCTGATCTCATCTAGCTCATTCAACTGCTCCATTCTGTGCTTTTGGGCTTTTGATAGATCCATCCCCAACTGAACTGCCATCTTGAAAGTTTTGACTTGGAACTCAATGGGGAGCAGGACTTCTTTCCCATAAACAAATTCATAGGGACAATGTCCTGTTGTATTCCTCCATGTAGTTCTGTAGGCCCATAAGGCTTCAGGAAGCCTTTCTGCCCAATCTCTTCAGTGTAGATGAACAGTTTTGGTGATGGTGCCTTCAATAACTTTGTTTGTAGACTCTACTTGGCCATTTGCTTGCGGATGGTAAGGAGTAGATTTTCTGTGCTTGATTTTGTATTCTTCCATCAGCTTCTCCACCAGGTTAGATGTGAATTGACTTCCCTGATCTGTCACAATTTCTCTTGGAACACCAAAGTGAGTAAAAATATCCTCATAAAGAAAACTAACAAATGAATTTTCAGTAGCAGAAAGTAATGCTTTGGCTTATACCCATTTAGTGACATAATCAGTACATACCAATATATACTTCTTTTGTTTAGATGGCGTATTAATAGGTCCAATGAAATCTAAAGCCCATTTTTCAAAGGGTTCAATGAGTACCTGTGGTTGCAATGGCATTTCATTTGAAAGGGCCGGTTTCCCTACTCTTTGGTAGCTATCACACCTTTTGACATATTCTTTTGTATCTTTGAAGAGGGAAGGCCAATGATATCCTAAAGAAAGGATTTTATAGGTTGTCCTTTTGTCAGCAAAGTGTCCACCGCATGGTTCATCATGGCATACCTTGAGGATGTCAGGCATTTCATCTTCCGTAACACATCTTCTGATCACAAGATCTGGCCCTGTTTTAAGCAATTCGTTAGAAATCCATGAATATTTTGAACTTTCTTGAATAATCTTTCTTCTTTCACTAGGAAATAGATGTGGAGGTAGTTTCCTTGTAACCAAATAGTTAGCAATATCTGCATACCAAGGGGTCTTAGTAGTTACTGCAAATAAATATTCATCAGGAAACTTGTCCTCTATAGGAGAATCTTCTTTAGTATTCTGAATCCTAGACAAGAAATCAACTACTGTGTTTTGTTTCCCTGGTATATCTAACACAGTAATATTGAATTCTTGTAAAAGTAAGAGCCATCTTGTAACTCTACCATTAGTAACAGGTTTGTTCATTAGATATCTAATTGCAGAATGATCAGTATGGATAAAATTTTCATAGCCTGTTATATAATGTCTAAACTTATTGATTGCATGAACAATAGCTAAGAACTCTTTTTCATTTATAGTATAGTTCAACTTAGTGGGAGTCAAATTTTTACTGGTATAGTAAATGCCATAAGGAACTAGATCTTTTTGTCCCAACACAGCTCCTAGAGCTGTATCTGAAGCATCTGTAGAAATATGGAAGGGAAGTTTCCAATTTGGTCCTCTCAAGATAGGTGCTTCAGATATTCTTGTTTTCAAAGTTTCAAATGTTGATTGACAATCAGGATCCCATTTGAATTCATAGTCTTTTGTAAAAAATTTGAAGAGTGGAGATGCTATTTTAGTGAAGTTCTCTATAAATCTTCTATAGAACCCTGTAAATCCTAGAAAACTTCTAACATCTTTTTGACAATTTGGAATAGGTAATTTGGAGATGACTTCAACTTTTGATCTATCAACTTTAATCCCATCCCCTGAAATGTGATGTCCCAAAACAATACCTTCAGTAAACATCATAAAGAATTTTTCATGACTCAATGAAAGGTTTGTTTCTTTACATCTTATAAGGACATTTTCCAAATTCTCTAATGCCTCTTCAAATGAATTACCATAAACTGTAAAATCATCCATATAAACCTCTACGCAATCATGGATTAGATCAGAAAAGATTCCTAGTACTACTCTTTGGAATGTTGTGGGTGCATTACATAATCCAAAAGGAAGCACTCAGTAAGCAAAAGTTCCCCATGGACAGGTAAATGTGATCTTATCTTGATCTTCAGGTGCTACCTGAATTTGATTATAGCCACTAAAACCATCCAAGAATGAAAAGTACTTTTTTCCTGCTAGTGTATCTAATACCTGATCGATAAAGGGTAAAGGAAAGTGATCCTTCAAAGTTTCTTTGTTCAATTCCCTGTAATCAATGCATACTCTCCATTTACCATTCTTTTTAGGTACTATAACCAAAGGATAAATCCATCGGCTATCTAAAATTGGATAAATGAAGTTTACATTGAGTAGTTTTGGAGCTCTTCTTTCACTATCTCCCTAAGGTTTGGATTCATCCTTGTCTGAGGTTGTCTGATTGGTCTATTGTTTTCCTCGATGTAGATGTTATGAATGCAAGTCTTAGGGTCAATACCTTTCATATCAGTATACTCCCATGCAAATGCAGTAGAATGTTTTTGCAAGATTTTGGTTAGCTCTTCCTATTGTGACTTTTCCAAATTTTTATTGATGTTCAATGTTTTACCTGGGAAAATCTTAATGGCGGAACTACGGAACTCTTCCATAGAGTAAAGAGGCATTTGTCTAGATGATAGATACTCAATGTCAGAATCTAACTGAAATTGTGTGTGGTCATATTCTGAAGATGTTTCAAAATTTTCTAATGTGTTCAGAATTTGACTATCTTCACTGATTTCAGAAATGGTAAAGACAGGTTGTATAGTGTCCTCATCATCGACCCATTCATTATCTCCTACTTCTATAATTGCTTTTGCTGGAGGATACAAATTGAACTTCTTTGTCGAATTACCATCAGAAATGTACATATCTCCAGATCTACAACTAATGAAAGCATCAGCTGTGGCTAGCCAAGGTCTTCCTAAGATGAGTGGGTGCCCTCCTAAATTACTCTTGGGAGTCAAAATCATGAAATCTACTGGATATTCCCAAGAATCTAAGGAGACTGAAATATCTTCCAATACACCATCTGGTTTGATAATTGATCGATCTGCAAGTTGCAGTAAAGTAGGTGTAAAAAGAAGATTAGGAAGTTTTAGCTGTTCCATAGTCTGTCTACTCATAATGTTGATAGCAGCCCCTAAGTCAATCAAAGTGTTTGGAATTTCTACCCCATTTATATGTGTCTTGACAATTGGACTACCGGGATCTACATACTTCTGCATGGTAATTTTTCCCATCATGATATCTGCAATTTTTCCTACCATGTGAATTCTTCTTGTATCTCTTGGCTTCCTTCCTGTTCTTTTGAGACTCAACTCCTTTATTGTTTTTGCTAGAATAGGAATCTCTCTAATGGCTTGTAGCAAGGAAATCTTGATACAAACATTCTTTAATTCATCTAGGAAATCATAGTCAGGCAACAAGATTTGTTTTTCCACTCCTTTGTCAATTTGTAATATTTTAGGGAAAGGAGGTGTGGATGAAGATGCAAGTTGCTCAACTATAGGAGTTTTGGGGGTTGACTCTTTTTCTTTTTCTTTTTGAGTGTTTGGGTTTTGAAGAAATGCTTCAGAACCTTTATTGGCTTTAAGAGAATCTTCCTTAGAAATACATTGCTTTTGGGCATCTATAGAAGGCTTTTCTAAAACTCTACTAGATCGGAGTTGTACATCATTGAGAGGAACAATCATATAGGTAGGAAATTGTTGTCCTTCTACAATGTAAGCATTCTGAGGATTTTTATTATTTGGATTTGGCAATGGCTGGGATGGTAGTTGATTTGTCTTTTGTTGGAATGGAAGCAAGAGTTGAGAATTTTGATTCTGTTGAGAAGGTTGTTGTGGTTGTGGAAATGGCAATGAAAGTTGTGGGTTTTGATTTGGAAGTTGTGGAGCTTGTTGATTTTGAAAAGATGGAGGATATTGATAAAATTCAGCAAATCTCCCATAAGGATTTTGCATACCTTGTACCCATGATTGATATGGATTTTGAGGTTGGGACCAAGGTTGTTGCCAAGGATTCCAATTTGGTGGGGGTTGAAAGTTCATGGGGTTGTTAAACCCTTGATTTTGTTGCCCCTGCCAAGGTCTCCTTGAAACAAAGCAGAGAGACTCTATTGAATATGGATCTTCTTGAAAGAAAGCTTTGAGCCCAGGAATTGAAGGACAATCCTTGGTCTCATGGCTTTCTGAGCAAATCATACATGTTTCTACAACTTTTACATCCAAGGGGCATTCCCTTAGAGCATGTTTCTTCCTACATTTTGGACAAAAGATGGCCAAAACTTCAGATTCTGCTTTCTGTTTGTTTTGTATTTTAAGGGTGTTTAGTTGTTCACTAAGGCTCCCTAGGATATCATTTTTAAAATCATCAAGCATATTTCCAATCTCTGCCCTACTTACTGATCCAGTTGTAGATTTGTTTGCTCTAATAAGAGAAGGATCTCTAGGCCCTTTTCCAGTTTTAGATTTTCCCCTTGAGAGATGGACACATAGTTCTGCTATGTCATGAAGTGGAAGTTGAGAAATATCTCCCTTTCCCATCATGTTTAAAATATCTATCCATTCATCTCTAATGGCTTTTAATAGAAGGGCTTTCAAGGTTTCTTCATCTAAGTTACTCATTTTTGCTCTTTTCAGGTTGTATTGAAATCTTTCAAGTAAATCCTCTAAGTTTTCATCTTCTTTTTGCACCATTTTGAATACCTCATCCTTATGGTTGGTGGGCATGCAATAGTCCAGGTATCTGTCCAAAAATGTTTGTTTCATATCATTCCAAGTCCTAATAGATTGAGTGATTAATCCCATGAATCATTTCAAAGTAGCTCCCTTCAATGTTGAAGGAAACAATTTGAGTTTTTGAGAGTCTTCCATATAGTCATAAGTTCGGCACACGACTTCAAACTCAAATAGAAATGTTTCAGGATCCTCACTTCGCAACCCATAAAAGTTTGGGAGGACAGATGGTGAGATGTTTTTCATTGTTGTACGAGATTCCTCATCAACTATAGGAAATCCAAACGAGTTATCTCCATCCCTATTTCCCCCATTGTTACCTCTACCTCCTTCATTGTTTCCTCTTCCTCTACCTCTACCTCTACCTCCACCTCCAAATCCGTTTACTACTTCCTCTGTCATGATATTTTCCTCAGAGATTTCAGAATCCTCTGGTTCTTCTACTAATGGCGAACGAGGAGGAATTTCTCCCTCTTCTTCTTCAGGTGATTCTACTTCTTTGATTACAATATGTTCCCCTGTAGAAGTGAAGAAAGGTTCTTTTCCTAAGTCAGATTTGATGGATAGTGTGGGAGAGTCTCCTAATTCAGCTGCTGCCCCTTGAATTCCAGGAATCCTAAGGCTAGGAGTGTGAGTTGGAGATGATGGAGGTGTATCTTTTCTATGCCTTGAAGTAGATGGAGTTGTAAAAATCGAACTCTTGGCCCTAGCTATAAACCTTCCCCTAGAATCTCTTGCTCTATGCATGTCATTTTTTATTTTTTATCTTCAAGTCGAGCTAATAATTCTCTTTCTGATCTTCCAGATCACACTAGGTGCAAGAAGAGAGCATACTCAAGAAATTATCAAACCAATAACTCTTTTTTTCTGATCCTCCAGATTATACTAGGTGCAAGAGGAGAGCATACTTTGAGAAGTTATCAATTTTTACCTTCCTTGAAATTTTTTCTTTTTTAAGAAATTGGCTACCTAGTTACACTTCCCCGGTAATGGCGCCAAAATGTTTGGTCAATTTAGAGTGTCCTAAATTGCTATATTAATTGTCAATCCAGGAGTTGTAAACTGTTGAAGTGTGGCGCACTATATGTGCAAGATAATCTATTTCTTACCTTTTGTTGTTTTTAATTTTTAGTTTGTTTTTGGGTTTATCTTCGTTGATTCCCTAATGTGAGATGGCAATTCTACAAGGCAAGTGTGGATATAAATGTTCAAGGCAATGATGTCCTTTAAAATGATTTCCAAAACTTCAAACTTTTCAAAAAGGTTTTAAAACATACAATGATGAAATTAATTCCTAAAAGAGAATGAAAATGTGCCACTATTCTAATTAAACAAACAATGAACTATTGATCATGAAACCATTATCCTTGCTGGTGTCTAAATACAAAAGAAACTATAATCAAAGAAATCCAAAAATTGCAAGCAAAGTAAACCTAAAATAAAATTACATCAACTCATATTCTGACCCCTCACCATTAGTCTCGCTATGGCTTTCGGAGGTAATCATAAACAACTTGAGCAATCTGATATCTAATTTGCAGAAAAATAAACTAATATCAAATTACACACTCATACTTCAATCCCTCACCATTAGTCTCACTATGGCTTTCGGAGGTAACTGATAATGACATGAGCAATTTAATATCTAACTTGTAGAAAAATAAACTAATATCAAACTACACACTCATACTTCAATCCCTCACCATTAGTCTCGCTATGGCTTTCGGAGGTAACTGATAATGACATGAGCAATTTAATATCTAACTTGCAGAAAAATAAACTAATATCAAACTACACACTCATACTTCAATCCCTCACCATTAGTCTCGCTATGGCTTTCGGAGGTAACTGATAATGACATGAGTAATTTAATATCTAATCTAACTAATAAAGCAAATGAACAAAACTGAAATAAATAAAATAGTGTTGGAATTAAAAACTAAGAAAAATAAATCAGCAGAAGGACAAGAATGATTCCATGTCATTAGTCATTGTAAAACTATGTGCAAATGCCCAGGTTGCCTACTGTAATCTGGAACAAAGACACTGATCAGTTAACAGCAGTATAAAGCATGAAAAATTATGGACATAAATAAAACGTTAATACCATAAGAAATGCAATATATACACGTGAATAACTATGGCATAATGAACGTAAGGAAATAAAGCATGAAACTATACAGCAATAAACAAAACCTCGGCGTGTGCAGGGGCCCTCTGCACAACCTCGGGCAACAACTATCAACCACGAATTATGCTTATGAACAGAGTCTTCTCATGTATTCAAAACGCAGTCATAACAAAGAAATAATGTCATGGCACAGTGGGCTTTCTTAACAGCAAAATTACATTACCAAGACTAACTACTATGCGTATGGAAACACATTATTTATAGCAAATGTTTACATAACTGATTTCCTAAGAACTGCGCTGACAGAGGACACGTGAACAACGACGTCCAGGGATCTAGCATCATGGCTGTCGTGGTGATTAAATCTATTGAGGGTGGCTGTTGGATTCGCCTTATGGAGCAGTCCACAGGTGTTGATATGTCCCCAGAGATCTAGGAACGGCCACGCAAGTCTTCACGTGGTGAAAAATGGAGTTATGTCACCGTAGGACTCTTCTGTTGACCACCGTTGACTATGGCCTCCTCTGATGAATTCAACTGAGCCAATAGGACTCGGTCCATGTCCACGTCATTTCCAACTTGCCCATGTGGCTCGATTTGCCTGAAGACACCTGCAATATAGACTTTAACAAAAAGGTTGCGGAAAGTTGAACTGGCTGCGAAAGGTGACGAGATTCCGCAGCTCAATGAGAAAATATCTAATTCAAACAGCAGACACAAAACATAGTTAGGAAACCACTTTATATGATCTTTTAAACTAATATGCAATGATGTTGACAACTTAGGAGGTCCAGGTAAATGGAAAAAGTCTAGAAAGGTGTATAGGAAAGATGCAAGTTTTGGGCTCAACAGTCCCCTTTTCATCCCTTTTCAAACTCTCTAAACATGAAAAGGACCAAGTTATCTATGTCTTTAAGCTCATGAAAACAATAGCGACAAACTTGTCCACCTAGACAAGAACGATTTTCACTATCGTTAGACTCATTAAAACATAGCGACAAGTTTTCTCGAAGGGAAAATTATAGAACAAGTGTATGTTATCCTCCTCAAGCTTGAAAAAAATAAAGAGGTACTGGTCAGCAATGACTGGGGAAAAAAGGAAGAAAACTTGAAGAAATTTATGGTAGCAGGTCACTCTTGAACATGACACTTTCACTCCATCACCATGATTGAGTTAGGTTGGGTTGCTCCGTTCACCGGTCATCTCACCATTCGTCTTCCACACCTTCCATCTTTTGGTGTTAATGCTACCAATCCATCTCAATGTCACTGACATGTTTAAGAGAAGTCATTCAGTTGAGAAACCACAAACCCGGTTAATGCCTCATCCACTGCAATACCTTCAACCTCCACTTTTCATGACTGCCATTCCTAAACCTTTTGTTGTCGATCGTCTTCACCTCCAGAAAAACATTTTCTTTGTTTCATGTCGTAGATGTGGGATACATTAAGGCCCTCCTACGATAAGTCACTTCTTGTCGACATCAACTCATTATCCAAGAAGTTGACTTAGAAACAACCCTTTCAGTACTTTGAAGCTTGCATGCCTCAATTGCAAGTTTCTCACTTCCGACAACAAGTTGACATTAATGGCCTTCGACTGAAATATTTTTTGTGGTTTTTGACATCGGATCATATATTCACACCACATGAATTGTATTGTAGTACCTTGAGGGTCATTATAATTATCGATGATTCCTCTCATGTCTGTTAACAACTCGCATTATTGGCTGGTAATCAGATGATGTCTTTCCATGTTCTACTTCAGAACATCTCTTCACATGGATTGACTTGTACATCGGGCGAAGATTGAATGAGTTTTGAAGACCCCAGATTAGTTTCATCCATCCGGGCTGTGATATATTCAGGGATATAAAGACATCAAATGTACAAAGAAGCTGCACAGATGGTCATTCGAGCCAAGGATGATGACTCTACATCTGAAGAATCACCAGTTTGCATATGCAAACGACTATCTATTTTATGTACATGAAATGAATTTATAAAGCTAAGCATGGGAATGCCTACGTCAGCTAGATCATGAAAAATTATATTATGATGATATATTGTATTGTATCTTATACAAGTCACCATCCAGTTCGAAACCTTGGATCCTCATGATAAAGCATTTCACCCGACATCAAGATTTACGACTTCATGCTTTAGGGGGAAATTATTATATACATATTTGGGCACTTCAACCCCAATCTTATATGTCGATAAACTAGGGCTCTTCAACCCCTAAAAGTGTTGTTTCATACCCTAAAAGATAATGGTCATCTGATTACATTATTCCCCAAAAGTTCCACTTGAAAAACCATCCAAAACTGGCCTAAACTCGACCATACTAACTGCTCCATTGTTAGGGTGCGATGCATACTGACTTCTACACTAGTCAGGTGCGATGCATACTGAAGAGGCCTTCTGTAGGGTGCGATGAACGAGGATGGACAAATGTCCGAGACAGTTTGCTAAGTGGATGCTCATGGAATCTTCTAGAAACTTCTCCTATGACACTTGCCTCTCTGAATTCGTCCAGGGATGAGTAAGAGATCCAAGAAATCTCCAAGTGGAACCAAATGCAACAAGTGGATTGACACTAATAAAAAACCCAGAGATGACTCACACCCTTGCACGCATCTATAAATGGATCCTCATTTGAGAGATCTAGAGGCTCGAATATTGTGAATTGGAAGGAAGTGTTGATAGTTTGTATTTGAGAGAAAATCATTGTATTGTTGGTGTGATCTTGCTATTTCATGAGGTGAAGAGGGATTTGATGCTGGGAGGATGATGCAGGATCAGACAACTAGGTTGTAATTCTCCCTTCTATATAATAAAGTTCTTCGAGTTTTCTTCCATATAACTGTGCAATTGTGAATGTTATTATTTGTGAATGCCATTATATGTTCATTATATTTCTGATTCTGTAATGATTATGATATAATAGATCAAGATGCTTTGACGGCTCTTTGTTACTGTGTTTCTACAGGTACTCTCCAAGCGGGATAAGTACGGAGAGGAGTTTCAAGCTCTGTTAAGGGGGAGAGAGATCAAGCAAGGAGTTAAGAGGAAGATCCAAGTTTGTTCCTTTGTCTTTCTCCTATCTATTATACATAGAAGAAATCACGAATTGCTTTAAACTATTGTTTCTAGGGTAGCTGCCAAACCTAGAGGGCTAGTCAATCGAAAGACACTAGTTTTCCCAGAAACAAGAAGTACTTCAGTTAATTTCATTCTCTGTATTTATTTCAACATGACTTACAACTTTATCTTCTAGTTTTAAGAATTAGATTAATGAATTAGGATTAGATGACAAGATAGGACAGATGCTCCGTTTTTCCTTCTTTTAACTTAGATTTTGACTAGTTTTAAGCTCTTGGTTCACCTTTAGGAGATTTAGATTCAGTTTCTCATAGTTCAAATTATAAATCATTAGGGATCAAAAAACAGAAACCCCCAAAACAATATAAAATACAAAACAACGAAGTAAGAAGGGTTAACTAACACATACAATGCACTACACTTCATCAGCTTACGAGCCTCGATTGATAATTTATGCAAAGCAATTTAGGATACTAAATTGACTAAACAATTGCATGAGACATTGATTAAAGATGTTTCTTTGGGAGTTTAACAAATTCAGTTGGAGTTGCATAATCTTTGTCTAGAGTTTCAAAGACTAAAGAAGGATAGAGTAGCTTAGCCAGAGGTGCGCGAAGAAGTTTGGTGTCTGAAATGCAAGAATCAGTGGCATGACAAATATCACTACTTCGTCTTCGCAAATTACGTTGCGGGAGGAGGGTCGATGCCTCTAAGGCTAGAAGCTCAAGCAGGGCCAAGTACTTGGCCAGCACTGCGGTGTGCTATATGTCAGATAGCTAGAAAAAATGTGACAGATAATTGTCACTTGCTGCAGAAATTTGTACAGACACCGCAACAACTCTTCTACAACTTCTGCAAATCAGTAGGTCACGATGAGTGCAATTTCCATAGTTATGAGTTAATTATGGGGAGAACGCCCATGTATTGGATGCAGATAGAAACTCAGCCTCTAGATCAAGGTGCTTGGGGAGCGCGAGGAGAATATCAGGGGTGCGGATGAGGCAGAGGTGGAGGAGGACCTCTGAGAGATTGGGGACACGTTATTTGCTACAATTGTGGATGTCCAGGACACTACGCATGAGAATGTATGAATCCGACACATCTGTCGTGCCGATACTGTACTCAGTTTAACCACATGACAGAAGCCTGCCCTATATTAATAGCTAATATGTGAGAAAAGGAGACACAACCTCAGTAGCCTACCTAGAACCTACATATGATGAGGGCAGAACCTCGCGAAGAAGATCCTAATGTGAATATAGTGCTGCGAAGTGGAATGATGACTGGTGAACATAAGGGAAAGTATCCAGAAGATAGTGAATGGGTCTACAAAGCTCTAGAGAAGGAGGTTGGCTTTGAGATAGAGCGCATGAAAGAAACCTTCATGGAAGCAAAGAAAACCTTCGCTGAGGCATCTACCTCAGGGAGTCAAGATAAGCAGTCTGAAGAAATGGACCCATCCATGCTTACTACCTTTCTGGAGACATGTATGAAGCTACTGCACAATAGCAAGGCCATCAAGGGGTTACTGGAGTTGATAAATAAGTGTGTTGGAAAATAAAAGGATCCTGAGGGACCACACGTAGTCAGGAAAATTGGTAATCATAAGTAAGAACAGGGCATGAGATGAGGCTCACTACGCAGATAGGAGAATATGAGATGGACTAAGTTATTCTAGATTCAAGGTTAGATGCAAATGTTTTGCCTAAACAGACATGGGAGAGAATGGGGAGACTTGCACTCTATTGGTATCCGATTCAATTAATGATGATGGAAAATCAACATAAGATCATCCCCATGGGAAGATTGCGGGGAGTAATAGTAGATATTGAAGGCGCGGGCACGTTGGTTGATTTCGAAGTGATAGAGATTGTTATGACAACAATCCCTACCTTTCACTCCTTGGGATTGATTGGGCTATTGACATGAATGGGGTGATCAATTTGAATAAGCGGACGATGTCATTTGAAAGAAAAGTGCTCCACATGGTAATACCTTTGGACCCTATAGAAGGACCACGCTATACTGAATTGGTCCATGATTATGAAAGTGATGAGCATTTGGACTAGATTTATAAGATAACAGCATGAGATCAAGATTGGATGAATTTAACAGCTGATGGATGTATTGCATGGGACAGTGAATTCTCTTGCACACCAGATTTAGATGAGGAATTGGAACACTGGTAGAATTGATGGCACGAAGTGTCTAAGCTGCGCTGTAATATGATGACTAAATCATTGTGCTGTTTATCATCAGAGGTCAGAGGTTTGCCTTATTATGATGGTTTAATTGATTTTCATAAAATTTTGGATGCATTTGAAAGGGAAGTGCCAGAGAATCATCACTTCCAAGCTTTGGCCTTAGCACTGCACGCTATGCCTGCAAGATGGTGGGGTACGCATAAAGACAATTTTGATGACTGGCGCATGTATAGAAAAATGATGAGATTACGGTTTGGTCACCCAAAAGTTTGATTAACAGAGAATTATGATGGGAGGAATGATCCACGCAATCATTTGGCAAAATGGACTGAGGTTTATGGAGCGGAGCCACAATCTGAGTGGGTGCATTTGTTCTGTGACACTTTGGATGTAATACCAATGAATTGGTACTTGGAAACAGAGCTCTGCCATGGCACGAACGAATGTGATATTTTGAGACAGGGATTCGTGATGAAATTCAACATTGAGGATGGATTTGAGTGCATCGATGAAGCGTTACAAGAGGTCAAAGCAATGATCTTTAGAATACTGTAGGATCCCTTGGATTTGATTCAACCAGATTAGACCACCTAGCTACACCATGCGCTAGAGTGCTACAATGTGACTACTGAATAAGAAGAGGAGGATCCAAGGAACATTAATATCCCAGTGGTAGAAGGTCACCACGAAGTTGAAGGACCACAACTAGAGAATCCAGATGTCACTACGCCAATGAAGACTAGCCAAGTGCACATTGGCACAGAGGCGGAGCCGAAATTTGTGAAGATAGGGGACTACTGGGATGATGCTACTATGGACAAGGTCACTGAGTTGCATTATTGAACTAGTAGGGGAATCTGATTAGGTGAGCCCAATGGTGGTTCATGAAAAGAAGAAGAAGGATGAAATAAAGATATGCGTAGATCTTAGGAAGCTGAATGATGCTTGCGTACATGATACTTTTCGAACTCCATTCACAGATGAAGTACTTGATAAGGTAGGAGGACAAAAAGCATATTCATTCATTGATGGGTTTTCGGGGTACCATCAGATTAAGATTGTGCTGGAAGATAGGAGTAAGACTACCTTCGCGACTGAGTGGGGATGATTTTGGTATATGGTAATTCCTTTTGGACTTAAGAACATGGCGACGGTCTTTTTGCACATAGTCATTGCAGTGTTATTAATATTACTATTAATTATTAGTTATTAGTTAGTAATTATTATTAATACATTAAAATTAATATTTTGAATTCATGACCGGAGAATCCACAGTTTTAAGATTTTTGAATCAACGTTTCGAATCCCAAATGGGATCCATCATCAGGATAAGAGAATGATGATGAGCAGAAGAGCAACAAAGATTTGATAAATAGTGATGAGGAAAAATAATTAAAATGACAAACTGTCGGCTGTCATAATTTTTATAATTTTAATTAATCATTAATTTGTTTAATTGGTTTTATTAATTTCATTAATTATTTTATAATTTTAATTAATTTTAATTTTTATAATTTCAATTAATTTTATAATTTTATAATTAATTATTTTATAATTTTAATTAATTTTAATTTTTATAATTTTAATTAATTTTATTAATTTGATTTATTTATTTTGTTTATTAATTTAACTTTGATATATTAAAATTATATCTAAATGAAAATAGCACTAACCCTAATAAGAAACTAACCTAAACCTAAAAGCAATTAAAAATTAACTCTAAAATGAAATTAGTTAATAAATTGTTTATTAATATTATATGAAAATTTTATTAATTTGTATTAATTAATTAATAAATAATCTATAATCTTCTTTTTTTGTCTAGTATGATAAAGAAGATAATATTAATTAATTATATTAATTTGATTAATTAATTTGTTTCATTAATTTAATTTTGATTTATTAATATTATACTTAAATGAAAATAATCCTAACTTTAATAAGAAAATGACCTAAACGTAAAGGAAATTAAAATTAACTCTAAAATGGAGTTAATTAATAAATTGATTTATTAATATTATATGGAATTTTATTAATTTGTCTTAATATTAAATTGATTTATTAAATTTGTTTTAAATTATTTTATATGATATAATAATATTAGTTAGTTTTATTAGTATCATACCTAGAACTAAATGAAATTATCAATATACCTAGAAATAAATTTTTAATTAATAATTGGCTTTATTAATATGATATAATATTATTAATAAGCTTTTCTAGAACTAAAAGAAATTAACATTAACTTAGTATGATTAAGATTAAAATGAAAATAATTTTAATTTTATATTAATTCCTAAACATTATTTATTTAATTTAATATTATTATTAATAATAATAATATAAGATATATTATATTAACTATTATAAATAATTAATATTTATAATAGATTAATATATTACTTAATAGTAATAATGAATCCTAGAATTTAATGGAAAATCTAAACCTAGACCTAAATGAAAATTTATTATAAATATTAATTATTTATAATAGTTAATATAATATATCTTATATTAATAATAATAATAATATTAAATTAAATAAATAATGTTTAGGAATTAATATAAAATTAAAACTATTTTCATTTTAATCTTAATCATACTAAGTTAATGTTAATTTCTTTTAGTTCTAGAAAAGCTTATTAATAATATTATATCATATTAATAAAGCCAATTATTAATTAAAAATTTATTTCTATGTATATTGATAATAAATTTATTTCTAGGTATATTGATAATTTCATTTAGTTCTAGGTATGATACTAATAAAACTAACTAATATTATTATATCATATAAAATAAATTAAAACAAATTTAATATTAAGACAAATTAATAAAATTCCATATAATATTAATAAATCAATTTATTAATTAACTCCATTTTAGAGTTAATTTTAATTTCCTTTAGGTTTAGGTCATTTTCTTATTAAAGTTAGGATTATTTTCCTTTAAGTATAATATTAATAAATCAAAATTAAATTAATGAAACAAATTAATTAATCAAATTAATATAATTAATTAAAATTAATTAATATTATCTTCTTTATCATACTAGACAAAAAAGAAAATTATAGATTATTTATTAATTAATTAATACAAATTAATAAAAAATTTCATATAATATTAATAAACAATTTATTAATTAATTTCATTTTAGAGTTAATTTTTAATTTCTTTTAGGTTTAGGTTAGTTTCTTATTAGGGTTAGTGCTATTTTCATTTAGGTATAATTTTAATATATCAATGTTAAATTAATAAACAAAATAAATAAATCAAATTAATAAAATTAATTAAAATTATAAAAATTAAAATTAATTAAAATTATAAAATTAATTGAAATTATAAAAATTAAAATTAATTAAAATTATAAAATAATTAATGAAATTAATAAAACCAATTAAACAAATTAATGATTAATTAAAATTATAAAAAATATGACAGCCAACAGTTTGTCATTTTAATTATTTTTCCTCATCACTATTTATCAAATCTTTGTTGCTCTTCTGCTCATCATCATTCTCTTATCCTGATGATGGATCCCATTTGGGATTCGAAACGTTGATTCGAAAATCTTAAAACTGTGGATTCTCCGATCATGAATTCAAAAGATTCAACCCACAGATCTCTAAAATCCAAAATTAATATTATCAGTTATTAATTACTAATTATTATTAACACATTAAATTAATATTATTAATAAATATTAGTTATTAATTATTATTAACACATTAACATTGATATTATTAATAATTATTAGTGATTAATTATTAATTATTGATTATTATACATTATACATTAATATTAATATTATTAATAATTATTAGTTATTGATGATGATGATGATGGTGGTTAACGTCCGCTGAGACCAAATAATGATCTATCGGACCTCAAAAGACAAATTATTTATTTTGATTTAAGATTTTATTCCTATGCTCAAAAAGCTTGGAGAGAAGCCTCCCGAGCTCACTATAATTTTGGCATTGCAAAAGGCTAGGAAGGTCAGTATTGTAACAAAGGTTGTGAAATTGGGATCTAATGTGGTTGTATGCAGGGCACTCTAAGAGGAAGTGGTTTTCATCCTCGATGCTCCCATTCTTACAAATATGGCAGATCCTTTCCATCCATGGCGTTTTAGGAACTACCCAGCGGCCAGTTTCGCTATGGAGCTCATGAGAATTCGTTCTAATCTTTGCTATATTAATTTTCTTTTTTGAGCTAGTTAGAATAGAGAGATACTTTTGATCTTCAAGGGTGGGGTTGATGACCTTCTTATAATAACTTAATTTTCTTTTAGACGCTAAATCTTTCTCACACCACAATTTTTCTTTGAACTTAGAAGTAATAATATCTTTAATGTTATTTATGTTTTGCAAAGCATCATTCTCATTGATCTCCCAATAGTTTAACCAGGCCCTTGTGTCCTTATGCCATCCTTGGTTAAGCCTTAGGTGATTTTGGCTGGAATTTAAAGCTAGCTTAGGGAGTCTATGATTGTCTATGTTATTGAGCTTGTGCTTGTACATCAGAAACCTGAGCATAGCTAGGCTCTCAATAGAAGAAAGACCTACTTCTATAAGGATAATAGGACAGGGTGTGTTACTTTTAATTTTCAGGTTATAAGTTATAAAACGCTTCTGGATTTGCTCAATCTTCCTCCATGATTCTCTGGAGATGCTGCAGCCCCAAACTTCACAGCCATATAAGATAACAAGAGTGACTAAAGTTTCAAAGAGGAACTTCTTTTTATCCCACATTACGAGGTTTGTTGTTTTACAGTTATTTTCAAGACCAAAATAAGCTTTCCATCCCCCATTGATCCTTTTCTCAATGCTATGGTTCTAGTTGAGCTTGTGATGGATATCAATTCCTAGGTACTTGTAAGAATACACTTCCTCCAAGTTATTATTGTCATACGTAAAATTAGCGCAAGTGTCCTTCTTAGATTTGATAATCATAACTTTTGTTTTGTCTGTATTAACAGTCATACCCATGGTAGAGCAGAAATCCTTAAGAAGCTTGAGTTGCTTATCAAGATCAGAAGGGCACCTTGCCAGAAGAACAATATCGTCAGCATAGAGAAGAAGGATAATGACTATCCCAGCTAAGATTGTGCCACCACATCCTGCTTCTTCTAAATAACCTTCGAGCTTATCTATGTAAATGCCAAATAAGGTAGGGGAGAGGGGGCAACCTTGTTTAACTCCGATGTTACACTTAATATCTTTTGACCACCCCTCATTGTTCTTTAGCTTAGCAATTACATTCTCGTATAGCCTTATAGCAGCAGCTCTTAACTCAAGAGGAACCTTTAGCTCTTCTAACCTATTCCAAAGGTTGTATCTAGGAACCGTATCGAAAGCCTTTCTAAAGTCTACAAAGCAGCAGAATAAATTGGATTTATCATTACGACATTCCTCTGCAATGATCCTTAGTGTAACAAGGTGGTCTGTTGTTGAGTGATGCCTTCTAAAACCTGCTTGGCCTTTAGCCCGCTTACCTTCACTTTCAAGCCATATGCTTAACTTTTTTTCCAGAATACTACCACATAATTTGGCTAAGAGAGGGCTGATCATAATTGTTCGATAATTAGAGGGGTTATTTGTATCTCCACTTTTAAAAATAGGGATAATGAGGCTCTCAGTCCAAGGTTTAGGGAACCCTTGCTTAACAACTTGATTGAAAAGCTTGTGGATGTGGGGGATGAGGATAGGGCCTCCAATGTTTAAGATTTCTGCCTGGTAACCTTCAATGTCCTTAGCTTTCCCATTCGCGAGGTGATTAACCCCAAACTTAATGTCTTCTAAAGAGAAGACTTCTTTCGTTGTGAGCAGGGTTTCCAAATTATCTGTGACATTAGGAGATTCATAAAGCTTTTTAAGATAAGAATTCCAATCGTGAAGAGCGATTTTATTATTATCCTTAGTCTTCCTAGTCAGAATCTGCCTCCAAAATTTCTTAGGAGCTACCTTAGAGAGGTGTAAGAGATTCTCCTGTCTTTGACGAATGTACTGCCTCTTTTTCCTTTTAATTAGGGTTTTGTATATTCTTATCTTGTCCATTTTAAGAGAATCATCAACAGCTTCCTTAATTGCTCTCCTCGCATTTTTACAATCTTTGTCATACCAAGGATTGGTTTTGCTATTTCTTTTATTATTGGAGACTTCAATTGAGAACTTTTTAATAAAATATGAGATGGTTGTAGTAAAATTATGATATAGATCTTCTATGCTATCTATACTAGATAAAGGAGGCAAATTAGTTTTTAATTCATTTAGAAAGAGGTCCTTTTTATTTTTATCAAATATTAAGTTCTTTTGGTTGTAAGTATTATTTTCTATGGGAACTCTATGCATGACAAAATTGAGGGTTATAAGTAAAGGCCTATGATCGGAGTCAGGCTCGTGGTCGTTTAAGATGTCAAAGTTTATCATTTCGTTGTATAAAGGAAGATCGGAAATAACGTAGTCTACCACGCTGCTACCAAGTCCATGGATGCAGGTCATCTTGCTGGAATTGGGCCACTTTTTTAGACCGTTGCAAATTATGAGATCCTGAGCACTACAGAGCTTGACAAGCTCTGACCCAAACAAATTTTCCGCGAGGTCTTCAGAGCTCCTTTTGTACCTACTAGCCAGGGTAGGGTCTTCGTCTAACCAAAGAGGATTAGGGTTGGAATGATTGCTTAAAATAATAGCTTGGTTGCTTGAAGTTCGGGCATTGAAGTCACCTATTAACAGGATATTACCATCATTCCTTAGGCTAGAAATATCGTTCTCTAAACTATTGTAAGGGTTAGTTTTATCTAGAATTAATTATTAATTATTATTAATTATTAATTATCATTATTATTAATACATTAACATTAATATTATTAATAATTATTAGTCATTAATTATCAATTATTATTAATACATTAACCTTAATATTATTATTATTTATTAATTATTAATTATTAATCATTATCAATACATTAACATTAATATTATTATTAAGTTTAACATTATTATTAATATTAATATATTTTCAATATTTAATATTTACTAATATTAATACACTAAATATTATTTTTAATAATAATTATAATAAATTAAAATATTTACATATTATTATTAATATATATTGAATATTAACTCAAAAAATATAATAAATACTTATTATAATAATTTTGATTAATTATTATTTGGATCTACTATTGAATCTATTAACTGTATTAAAATCTTAATAATAAATTTAAACATTTAGTAGGATTGTTTAAATAATTAATGAGTAAACAATCAAAGTATTTTATTATTACATTAATAAATAATCTTTTGAAAAATACCTTAAAATTCTTAAAATTAATTTAAAATTCTTAAAATTAATTAAAAAATTAATTTAAAAATAAATAAATAGGATAATAATAAATAAAAATGATTAAAATAGCCAACATTCATTTAATCTTCCCACTTCAAACTATTAAAAGATTCTTCTCTAAATTTAGAATATTCTTCTCTAAATTGATATGGATCACAGAAGCCTAAATTCGTTTATTAAAAACTATTTAATACCCTCATTCAAGCTCTTCTACTATCATCATTCAAGAATGTCCTGATGATGGACCCCTGTTGGGATTTGAAACATTGATGAAAAATGGTTATTACTGTGGGTTCTCCAGCTACTAAATTAAAAGTTCATCCACAAGTTTTTGAAGATATGATTTGATGATTGGACAGTGTTTGGGCTTGTAAAATGCCATGTAGCTAGTTTGCGCTTGATGTTGGATACGTGTCGGGGGTATCAGAGCATGTTAAACTTGAAGAAGTGTTTATTTTCCATCTCTTTTGGAATTTTGTTGGGTCATGTAGTGTGCATACAAGGCTTAATGGTGGACCCAACTAAGATCATGGTTATAATCAATTTGGAGGCACCAAGAAGTGTTAAACAGCTGCGCGCAACACTGGGTCATACTCCATACTATTGGAAGTTGATCAACGGTTATGCCTAGTGTTATAGAAATATTTGGGCACTGCAACCCCAATCTTATATGTTGATAAAATAGGGCTCTTTAACCCCTAAAATCATTGTTTCATACCCTAAAGGATCATGGTCAACTGATTACATCATTCTCCAGAATTTCCACATGAAAAACCACTCAGAACTGGCCAAAATTGGACGATACTAACCGCTCCACCGTCAGGGTGTGATGCATACTGACTTCTACACTAGCCAGGTGCGATGCATACGGTAGAAGCCTTCTGTGGGGTGTGATGAGCGAGAATGGACAAATGTCCGAGACAGTTTGCTAAGTGGATGCTCATGGAATCTTCTAGAAACTTCTCCTATGACACTTGCCTCTCTGAATTCGCCCAGGGATGAGTAAGAGATCTAAGAAGTGGAAACAAAAACAACAAGTGGAATGACACTAATCAAAAACCCAGAGATGACTCACACCCTTGCACACATCTATAAATGGATCCCTCATCTGATAGATCTAGGGGCTGGAATTTTGTAATTTGCAAGGAGTGTTGATAGTTTGTCTTTGAGAAAGAGCATTGTATTGTTGGGTGATCTTTCTTTTCATGAGGTGAAGAGGGCTTTGATGCTGGATCAGACAGCTGGGTTGTAATTCTCCCTTCTATTTTAATAAAGTTCTTTGATTTTTCCTCCATACAATCATGTATTTGTGAATGTTGTTATTTGTGAATGCTATTGTATGTTCATTGTATTTTTTATTCTGCAATGCTTATGATATAATAGATAAAAATGCTTTGATGGTGTTTTGTTACTTTGTCTCTACAGGCATTCTCTAAGCGGGATAAGTAGGAGAGGAGTTGCAAGCTCTGTCAAGGGGGAGAGAGATCAAGCAAGGAGTTAAGCGAAATATCCAGGTTGGTTCCTTTGCTTCTCTCTTATCTATTATACATAGAGGAAATCACAAATTTCTTTGATTGTTTGTTTCTAGGATAGCTACCAATCCTGGAGAGCTAACAAATCGAAAAGACACTAGTTTTCTTGGAAACACCTAGATTACCACACAAATGGAAAGGCTATTAAAGAAGGATGCTACATTCTATTGGGATAAATAATGTCAGCAAAGTTTGGATATATTGAAGGAAAAATTGGTCACCACGCCGATCCTAGTCTGCCCAAATTGGAAGAAGGAGTTTCATGTGCATGTGGATGCGTCATGTATTGCGCTGGGAGTAGTAATGACACAGGGCAATGAAGGAGAGTTGGATCACCCTATAGCGTTTGCAAGTAGGAAGCTGTCTAAGGTTGAAAAGAATTAGTCAATAACAGAGTGTGAAGGGTTGGCTATGGTGTACGCGCTCCAGAAGTTCTTGCATTACTTGCTAGGAGGACACTTTAAGATGTATACATACCATTCTGCATTAGAATACCTAGTCAACAAGCCTGTGTTAGGGGGGAAAATATGCAGATGGATGTTGTTATTTCAAGGGAATGCTTCTGTAGTAATTGTGATGCCAGGGCACTTGAATCCAATGCCATATTATATGTCGCGCATTGAAACTGGAGAGGAGCCTAATGATGCAGGAGGTTGATGAAATAATGCTAAAGTCTAATAATGGACTACTGGTTAACTTAATAACCAATTACCTACGTTATTTCAGATTCAGTATATGGTTACTATTTCCCCTAAGGGTCCCACTTGTCCACTAACATCATCGGTCATGCTTGAATTTTCCACTAAAGTGAGCGCTTCGATCTCTACCATCGATTTTACTCTTCCAGATCCAATGGCTATCACTTTCTTTGATAGCCAACTAGCTGTATATTTTCTATCGTCGATCTATTCCATCCAATCCAACAGTTGACAACAATATCGGGTGGACCACTTGCATGATGGTTACCCACCTGATAAAGCGGTTTTCCTCTCTCGTCTGGTTGCTACGCATCGAGCACTAAGGCTAATCGCTTGGACTCGGGATATTACCACTTACCACTTTTTGAGCTTCCAATAGATTGCTTCTTTCTCATCAAATACAACCCACGTGCTTAAATATTAACTTTAAAGAAAGACACTTAAATGATGGTTTAGCACTCTAAACCCAGTATTAACCTTAATCACGAATCGGCAGCGTTTAACGATAAATCACATAAATACTGAGATTTATAATTAAAATATGAAAACAGAGAAATACCTATCAAGGGTCCGAAATGTCGATACATAGATGTAAATGAAATTCGCACCAGGATTACACACAACACCACAAATTCATTCAATTACTCCACAACATGAAAATTATAGAGTCTTGCCCTCTCTTCTCAGTTATAGTAGTTTATCTTACTTTTGTATTAATCTCAACCCTATCTCTGTCACACCACTTGCTCACTCACTCGATTCCCTATCACCTCATTTAATCCCTCTCTATTACATTCTTTTTCCTTTTATGAGTCAAATCCGAGCCTAACTGCATTGACAAATCGATCCCTATTTTAGTGAATTTAACAACTAAATCTCTATTGTCAATCTCTGTTACACACCTACACTAACAACTTATCCCTAAGTCTAAAAATAATACAATATTCCAATTATTACAATAACTGAATACAAAGACAAATTCGAGGGATCCAATCCTCTTTACTAAAACTATTTTTTTTTTTACCATCGGGTCAATGAAATTCATCTCTTTCAGCCACAACATGTGAACATACAATCACATTGCTGGCTAAGTCTAGATGCTCCTTCATAAGACTCTCGGCGAACAAAAGAATCATCCATAAAACTTTCAGGGCTTACTCCATACTTCTGCAACTCTGCTGCTATCAAGCAACTAGCATCCTCCACTGGCTGTCCCTTCCATTTGACCAGATACTGAAAATAAACCTTTCCTCTGGTTCTTTTGGATACTTTTTTCTCCAGAACTGTTTCTACCTCTTTCTTCGCTGTCTTTGGCATTTTTTTCCCAGCTCAAAGTTTGAACTCCATCTTCTGTAGCTCAATATCTGTCTCTTTGTATGGATACAAATCTGCAACATTGAAGATAGGTGATATTCCAATCCCTTCTGGCAATTCAATTTCATAATAATTTGTGGAAAACTTCCTCAAAATTCAGGATGGTCCTATCTTTTTCATCTTATACCATCACTAAATCTCCCACTTGGAATTATTTCTCTTTCCTCTTCATATCAAATCTCTTTTTGTATTTTCCACTACTTTCCTGCAATCTTCCCTTAACATATTCTTGTAGTCTCTACATCTTCTCTGCAAACTCTTCAGCTTTTGCACTTCTTGTCTCCTGTTTACCCAAATTTCTGAGCTCATACACACCTCTTGGATTCATCCCAAATACAATCTGAAATGGACTCATTCTAGTACTTCGGTTTGGAGTGTCATTATAAGAAAACTCGGCTTGAGCAAGTGCTAAATCCCACTGTTTAGGATTTTGATACACTAAGCTTCTCAATATGTTTCCCAAGCCTCTATTTACCACTTCGGTCTGTCCATCTGTTTGAGGATGGCATGCTGAACTAAAACTAAGGTTAGCACCTACTTTCTTCCAAAGAGTCCTCCAGAAAATTCCAACAAACTTTGCATCTCGATCACGCACAATACTTACAGGCAACCCATGTAACCTTACAACTTCTAAAAAAAATAGATTAGCAATATGTGTTGCATCACTAGTCTTTTTACATGCAATGAAATGTGCCATTTTAGAAAATCTATCTACCACAACATAAATAGAATCATTCCCTCTTTGGGTTCTAGGTAATCCCAAAACAAAGTCCATACTAACTGCATCCCATGGTCGGTCTGGTATTGGCAATGGCTGGTACAATCCTGTATTTTGGCTTCTCCCTTTAGCATGCTAACATATCCTGCACTTCTCAACAAATCTCTTAACATTATTTTGCATCTTTGGCCAATAGTAAAAAGCATTTACCTGAGCAAAGGTTTTGTCTTGCCCAAAGTGCCTAGATAATCCCCCACTGTGTTTCTCCTTGATTATGTTCTCCCTCATAGAACATTTGGGAATGCAAAATTTGTTACCTTTAAATAGTAAACCTCCTTGGATAAGATAATCCAACCACTAGCTTCTATTATGAACTATTGGATTTTGTACAACTGCATAAATATCTTTGAAATCTGCATCATCTTTATACATATCAACTATTTCTTCAAATCCTACAACACTGACTCTCAATTCTTGCACAATGAAACTTACCCTGCTTAAAGCATCAGAAACTTTTTTCAACTTACCACTTGTGTGTTTTATCACAAAAGTAAAGCTCTGTAAAAAATCTACCCACTTGGCATGTTTCTGGTTCAATTTTGGTTGGTTGTTTATGAACTGCAATGCATGATTG
Source organism: Pinus tabuliformis (assembly GCA_031772625.1). Taxonomy (NCBI): domain Eukaryota; kingdom Viridiplantae; phylum Streptophyta; class Pinopsida; order Pinales; family Pinaceae; genus Pinus; species Pinus tabuliformis. Next base: position 728,748,317 of record CM062806.1, on the reverse strand, counting down.
TCAGAATACAATATAAACTCTTTTGGTAGCAAATAATGTCTCCATTTCTTTAAAGCTTGCACAATAGCATAAAATTATTTATCATAAGAAGAATACTTCTTCTTAACTTCATTTAGTTTCTCACTAAAGTACACTATTGGTCTCTGTTCCCGACTCAAAACTGCTCCAATTGCAACTCCACTAGAATCTGTTTCAACTTGAAATATCTTTTCAAAATTAGGTAAAGCTAAAATTGGTTTCTCTGTAATTTTCTTCTTCAGCAACTTAAAATTTCTGTCTGCTGCTTCTGTCCACTTGAATGGCTGATTAGTCTCCTTAATTGTTTCAAGAATTGGTGCACAAATCTGACTAAAACCTCTGATAAATTTCCTATAGAAACTTGCAAGACCATGAAAGCTTCTTACCTCAAATATGTTCCTTGGAATAGGCCAGTTCCAAATTGCTTGGACTTTCTCTGGATCCATTTTCAAACCTTCTCTAGAAACTACAAATCCCAAATAGATCAATTCTTCTTTCATGAAACTACATTTCTTCAGATTTATCAGCAACTTCTCTTTCTGCAGAGTTCTTAAAACCAACTTAAGATGCTCCAGATGTTCTTCTTTGCTTCTACTGAAAACTAAAATATCATCAAGATAAACAATGACAAACTTGCTTGCATATTCCTTCAAGACTTCATTCATCAATCTCATGAATGTGCTAGGTGCATTAGTGAGTCCAAAAGGCATCATTAACCACTCATACAACCCACTATTTGTTTTAAATGTAGTCTTCCACTCATCTACCTCTCTAATTCTTATTTGATGACATCCACTCTTCAGATCTATTCTAGTGAAATACTTTGACCCACTCAAACAATCCATCAAATCATCCATGATTGTGATCTTGTTTATGGCTCTGGAATCAGTACACATATGCCATTCACCTCCTTTTGTTGGACTGAGTATTGTTGCTACAGCACATGGACTAAGACTCTCTCTGACTAGTCCCTTATCCATCAGTTCTTGCACTTGTCTTCCAACTTCTGCATTCCCTTGAGGAGTTAATCTGTATGCTTATTTGTTTGGTAAACTTGCTCCCGGTATTAGATCATTATGATGACTAATGCTCTTGATTGGTGGCAATGCATTTGGCAACTCATCCACAATAATATCAGTAAAATCATTTAACAGAGTTTTGATTTCTTCAGCGAATCAACTAAGGTTGTGAAAGTCAAAATCACCTTAGGTCTCTCTATGACAACAAAATGCATTTCTTTACCTTTCCCAACCTCTTGTAACAACTCCTTTCCACTCATCAGCATAACACTGTTTCTAGGTTCTTCTTTGTCAGCTTCATCCTTCAATGGCAACAGTGTATGTTTATTTCCATCCTTCTCCAGAGTGTAAGTATTTCTTATCCCATCATGAATAGCTTTCCTATCAAACTGCCAAGGTCTTCCCAACAACACGTGGTATAAATCCATTGGCATCGCATCACATAATATCACATCCCTATAAGTACCAATCTGTATCTCTACCTTTCATTGTTCTGTTACAATGATCTAATTTCATTTTTGCAACCATGATACTTTGTAAGGAGTAGGGTGTATTGTCTTTGCTAATCCTAACTTGTCCACCATTTCTATAGAAACAAGGTTATTAGTTCTTCCACTGTCAATTATCACTTTACAACATTTACCTTTGGATTTGCATGTGGTTCTGAATAAAATCTTTCTCTGAACTAGTTCTCCAATCTCTTTTTTTGCCTTAAGTAACACCCTTTTTAACAACAAGGATTCTCCTACTTCAGGGGGTTCTTCTTTGTTTGCAGTTTGAGGTTTTTCTTCCTTTTCCTCTGCCACATTCACATTCCTATAACTTGTTGCTTTATGATGAGGACAACCCCATGATCCATGTCCCCATTCTCCACATGTATAGCATCGAATTTCTCTTCCTCGACCTCTTCCTCTAGGTGAAAATCTTTCTCTATTAAAGTCTCCTCTTTGTGATGGTCTACTACTTGAACTTCCTGCTTCACTCTAAGGGTGCTGAAATCTTGGTTTGGTAGTTCCTCTACCTCTTACCAAACTTCTTCCTATGTTCCTCTGGTTTTGTTTCCTCAACGACTTCTCTTCTTCCTTCAAACCTGCATGATAGGCATATTCAATTGTCTTTAGATTCAACAAACTGATCTCATCCTGGATATCATATCTCAAGCCATTGATGTATCTGGATACCTTATCCATGTCATCTTCTGCATGTCCTACTTTGATACTCAGCCTATAAAACTCTTCTATATATTATTTGGCAGTCATTCCTTTTTGCCTTAAGTTATGTAACTGTTTGAAAATATTTAGCTGATAATATTTTGGCATAAATTTAGCTTTCATTTTACTTACCATCTTATCCCTTTGCTTGATCTTTGACTTTCATTTTCTTACTCTGGATGTTTGTAGTTCATCCCACCAGATAGTTGCATGACCCTTCAATCTGGTAACTGCAAATTTCACCTTCTTTTATCATCAACCTCCTCATAGTCAAAAAATTTGTCCACTGATATGATCCAATCCATCAATTCTTTTGCATTGAGACTCCCTTCATAAAAAGGAATTTCCATCTTTGGGTTTCCTCCTACTATAGCCAACATCTTCATAACTTTATTAGTTTCAGTTTCCTCCTCTACGTCTTCCTCAAAATATTCTTTTGTAGCACTGACAGTTCCTTCATCAGGTGCCCTCCTCTGTGTGGTCTCCATTGTGTCCATTCTTGTACGCAGACTCTGGATCTCATCCAGCAGAACTGCATTTGCTTCAAGTCTTCCTCGACCTATGCCACCTCCTCTCCTCGGTGGCATGTTTACTGCAACAAAACTCAATCTCTGGGCTCCGATACCAAAATGGACGCAGGAGGTTGACGAAATAAGGCTAAAGTTTGATAATAGACTACTGGTTAACTTAATAACCAATCAGCTGCGTTATTTCAGATTCTGTACGTGGCTACTATTTCCCTTGAGGGTCCCACTTGTCCACTAACATCACTAGTCCCACTTGACTTTTCCACTAAAGCGAGCGCTTCGATCTCTACCGTCGATTTTACTCTTCTAGATTCAATGACTATCACTTTCTCTAATAGCCAACTAGCCCGTAGATTTTCTACCATCGATTTGTTCCATCAGATCCAACGGTCGACAATGATATCGGGTGGACCACTTGCATGATGGTTACCCACTCGATAAAGTGGTTTTTCTCTCTCCTCCGGTTGCTACGCGTCGAGCACTAAGGCTAATCACTCGGACTTGAGATATTACCACTTACCACTTTTTGAGCTTCCCATAGACTGCTTCTCGCTCATCAAATACAACCCACGTGCTTAAATCTTAACTTTAAAGAAAGACACTTAAATGATGGTTTAGTGCTCTAAACCCAATATTAACCTTAATCACGAATCAACAACGTTTAACGATAAATCACATAAATACCAAGATTTATAATTAAAATATGAAAACATAGAAATACCCGTTAAGGATCAGGAACACCGATACATAGATGTAAATGAAATTCGCACCAGGATTATACAAAACACCACAAATTCAATGAATTAATCCACAACATGAAAATTATAGAGTCTTGCCCTCTCTGATCAGTTATAGTAGTTTATTTTAATTCTATATCAATCTCAACCTTATCTCTGTCACACCTCTCGCTCACTCACTCAATTCCCTATCACCTCAGCTAATCCTTCTCTATTACATTCTTTCTCCTTTTATGAGTCAAATCCTAGCCTAACTGCTTTGACAACTCAATCCCTATTTTAATCTATCTAACAACTAAATCTCTATTCTCAAACTTTGTTACACACCTACACTAACAACTTATCCCTTAGTCTAAAAATAATACAATATTCCAATTATTACAATAATTGAACACTGACAAATTCGAGGGATCCAATCCTCTCTACTAAAGCTATTTTTTTTTTACCATTAGGTCAATGAAATTCATCTCTTTTAGCCACAACATGTGAACATACAATCACATTGCTGGCTAAGACTGGAGCTCCTGCATCACCTATTAATTTGGAGGAAGGACTACCTGGCGTGTATCTCTTTGCGGTAAGTGTACCTGACAATCATTTCACAAACATTATCCACTTCCTGACTACAGGAATGACTCAAAAAGGATACACTAGCCAACAGAAGAAGGAATTGGTTGTGCGCGCGACAGAGCTTTCTATTATTACAGGTCACTTGTATAAAATGGGATCGGACTAGATACTGTGTCGCTATGTGCCTGACTTTGAATGTAGTAGTATCCTAGCTAAAGCTCATGGAGGAGCTACGGGAGGCCATTATGTAAGAAAAGCAACAAAGCAGAAGATTTTGTTCGCTGGGTTGTGGTGGCCAACATTGCATAAGGATAACAAAGCATATTGTAGGACATGCAATGCATATTAGAGAACCAGCAGGCCATCGTGGAGGGATGAGCTACCTTTGAATCCAAAAGTATCATTGTAGCCATTCGAAAAATGGGCAATTGATTTTGTAGGACCAATTCAGCCTCCAGGAAAGAAGACAGGTGCACGATACATCATCACCACGACCGAGTATTTGACCAGATGGGTGGAGGCGTAGCCTGTGAAGGGCTATAGAAGGGCAACTACAACGAAAGTTCTATTTGAATATGTGTTGACTAGGTTTGGTTGCCCAAAGATTTTAATGAGCGATCGCGGTACACATTTCGTTAATGAAACAATCAATGCGCTGGAAAAGGAGTTCCAAGTTCATCATCGAAGAGTATGCCATATCATCCTCTAGCCAATGGGATGGTGGAAGCGTTCAATAAGATATTGGAGAATGTGCTGACAAAGGTTTGCAATGTGCAGAGGAATGATTGGGACATGTGCGTACCATCGGTGCTATGGGCTTATGGAACTACTTGTAAGAAGTTGATTGGAAAGACACCTTTTAGGCTAGTCTATGAAGTAGAAGTTATGATGCCGATGGAATACATTGTGCCTAGTCTACGCATAGTGGCATTCATAGGGATGGTGGACCGCGGAGCCTTAGAAGAGTGGATCACGCAATTAACAGAGCTTGAGGAAGATATCTTTTTGGCTAGATTCCATCAGAAGGTATAGAAGGAACGTGAAAAGGCATGGCACGATCGGAACATCAAAATGTGCACCTTCAAGGTAAATTATTTAGTTCTATTATATGACAACAAGTTTGATAAATTTTTAGGAACATTTCAGATGCATTGGCTGGGGCCATATGTGATCAAGGATATTACCGATGGCAGAGCAGTTCAACTTGTGAAATTGAATGGAGATCCATTTCTCAGAAAGGTAAATGGCAGCCGATTGAAGCCATACACTGGGAATTCGGCCCCATGACTACATGATGGTAGCACAGTCTTAGCCCTCTAGGCAGTTGCAAGGAGGCGCGAGACTATAAACTACACTGCCTGAGTCGTAGCGCTGCACGACAGGGGCTTTGCTCGAAACAAGAGGATATCATAGTACCAGAAGAAGCACGGAGGGAGATGTGCTATAGGGGTTGAAACCGTGAAAGGTAGCAAGAAAGTGACTGTTACTGTCACTATTCATGATTTGACTACCAAAACATGGTTAAAAGGAGTGGGAAGGTGACATTTAAGGCATTTAAGGTTGAAATCAAGTGTGAAATATTTGGAAATTTGCTGCCAATCTCGCATTTATAGATAAATTTTAGGGGGAATGGTCGAATTTGAATTTGAATTCACCTATAAATTACAGCCTCGTGTTCGATCGAATCCTGACTCCGACTGCAAACTTATTTGTGAAATCATGTTAGGACCAGGTCCCGCAGAAACTGCAAGTGCTGGAAGGTCTATTGCCTATGAGGGAGATGCCCCTAAGTTTGTCAGTATGGAGGTTCTAGAAAAAGTGCCTACAGTGCTGAGGTTGCCTAGGCTGAAGCCTACACCGACAAGAGAGGTCCCCAAGCCGAAGAAAGATAAATAGAAGAAGACACTGCTGGTGCGCAAGTCACTGAGGAAACATGCAACTACCCAGGCACTGTGAAAGAAAAGCCGAGCACAAAGGAGAAGGGGAAGGTGGTCGATCTAGAGGCAGAAGGGTGCAGAGGACATTGACATTGAGGGGTGGACCCTATTTCAAAATTGTCGAAGTATATCCCTCCACGAAAGGGCAATGTGAAAGTCTCGAAGGACCCAAATGCGAAACAATTATCCCTCAACACTCCCCTATTGCCAGAGAATATTACCTTTGAAGGTTTGTGCTTGGTGCGGGTCCCACATTTGAAGCTTGAAGACTGGGATTTGGTGGACCTTGAGTGGTTCCCCCACCTTGCTATCGATAGCTTCATGCAAAGGGTTTTCTACAAGGAGTCTGGAGTCATCGAATTGGAGCTTGTCGAATGGATTCACAAAGTCAACAAGTCAGGGTTGTTGAACTTATTATGGGTGCCACACTACCATTGGTCAAACATAAACCTAATAGTCATCAGACAGTTTCTGTACCTGGTACACGACGGGTGCCTGCGGCTAAATGAGCTGATCCCCATAACTGACATGTTTATCCAAAGGATCACCTTATTACCACACTCTGGGTTGAATCCAGCCAAGGTGTTCGATGAAAAACAAGTGAGCGTGACCTCACTGAGAAGATGAAGGAGATATTTAAGATGGTCAAAAAGCCGTGCGAGTATTCAATTACCTACATTACCAACCCCGTGGTCAAGATTGCCACGCAAATTCTGGCTGGCAAGGTGATGAGGAAGTGCGGCGTGGACGAGGTGCTGACACCAGTAGTTTCTTTGGCGGCTTAGTGCGCGAAAGGCATACAATTCAACTGGGTGCACTACCTGTGTAGCAAGTTCATCGCGAACTGCAGAGGCGCAGAATGAGAGTAAGACTTTTCACTATTCATGGTTGTTGTTGTCAATAGTGTTGATTGCGTCGGACTTGCTGGAAGATAGCCAATTTCCTCCTATGGAGAAGGATTTACCAAAAGCAGCAAAGTTCACGTCTCTTTGGGCGATGAAAGATACTGCGTAGGTGACAGAAAACAAAGTCTTATTGATGCTGATGGAGGTAAGTATTCACATGGCCATAAACCAGAAGCCATGGTTGTCACCAACTATGTTTGAGCAGTCGTCAGGGTATGCGGAGTTCAAGGCAAAATTCCACCATGTTTACATCCGGTCACACAAGGACTCTGACCAGAAATGGTTTGACTTACCGTACCCGACCACGGATGATGTAATTGTAGAAGTCATCAAGTGTTAGTCAACAGACTAGCACATTCCATTTGATGAGGCTACCAAGACTAGCAAGTCCGCGGAGAAAAAGAAAAATGAAGTGACCAAATAGAAGGTACAGGTGTTGGCTAAAAAGAGGAAGAAAGAGGCCAAGCAGAAGGCCCAAGAAGAAGCCGAGTGCACCACAAAGGAATAGACAGAGCAGGAAGAGTGCAGCTCCGACAGAAGCCAAAAATCTCCTTCGTCCCAAAGGAAGGAAGAAGAGTAGTCAGATCAAGGTGGTTGAGATCAACAGAAAAGTACTCCCTTCCGGGTGAAGCAGTATAGGGAGCAGGAGAAGGAAGGACCGCACAAGAAGACAAAGGCCTGCAAGTCATCGCTAGATCCCATTACCTTGACAAAGTATGACTTGGACGATATTGGCGATAAGGTGTAGGATACAACGGAAGAATTGATGCAGCAGTTTGAGCAGTAGTAGAAGAAAGCACTGGTCGCCATACAGTCAGGTCTGCTTGAGCTGCAGATCCAAACAACTAGACTTTAGGCTGGTGTAGGACATAGTAGCGCGGTATCCACCCGTTTGGCACCAGGGACCACTCAAGCAGCAGAGTCAGTTCGGATAATGGATCTCCAGGTAGTCGCGCTGCCTGATAGGGCTTTGAATGGGGAGGCAGCCACTGACAAGACCATTTTCAGCACTTTGAATAATTTGGGCCTCAACTTGGCTACACTCCCTAGCAAGTTCCTTCACACCTTGAAAGCAAGTATGATTGCAGAGCTTAAGGTCAGGGAGAAGAATGTACTGAGCATGCTCAACGAATATAAGGTTAACAACGGAGATGTGTTTGTTGAGAAGATAGTAGCGCTGGAGGCATGGAAGAAAGTGCAGGCGCAAAACAAGAAGACTGCAGCTGTGGTGAATGAGGCATGCAGGACATTGCTTGAACTAAAAACCCTAGAGGAAGAGTTAGTGGATGTCAAGATTAGAAAGTTGGCTGTAGGTGTGCATGAAGGAAAAATGGAAGTGGCCAAGGTCCAATTTGAACTAAACCTGAAGATAATATAGCTTGAGTTGAAGTAGCGACCTTCAACTCCACTAGATGTCAAAGAACAACGTGAGGCAGCTATAAAGGATGGAGTCACGATAGTAGATGCCACAGTGGCGGATTGCACTGCGCTCTTTGAGCAGTCCATGGAGGTAGTCATGGTGCTCCAGGAATATCCTAACTTGCAGAGGTTGAATATCGAACCTCGTGAATTGCAGCAACAGTATGATGAAGCAAGAGCAAATATGTGCACCATCGATATATCATGGTGATTGGCTAATCTTCATGAGGAAAAATAGTTGCTCTAACAGGTGGAGGTAGCACAACGAAAAGAGACCGTCCTCAAGGATAGATTGGGGTTTTGGCTGGAAAAGGCCTATGTTATCTCTGCCACCATTGAGGAGAAGTTGGCAAGCTTGCATAGAAGACAACAGAAGATAAAGGAAGATAGTGCACGACCATCAACAGAGAAATTGATGGAGTAGATCAAGCAGGCAGCCATGTAGAGCGTGACTGAGGTAGCAGTGGAACAGGTCGAATTGGGAGGTCTCCACAGTAAGATATTCATGCCAACAGAGTGACTCAGGGGCGAGTCATGATATTTGTGTTGGGGGCTTGTTGGGATAGGGTTCCCTACGGTCAATTTTGGGGCAAAAGCCCAAGTTTTGGGGGAAATATCCCAAGTCTTATTGTAAAAAGTGTAAAGTATTTGCAAAATGTGGTCGCGGAGTGCATAGATGGTAAAGTGTCATGAATGGTTTTTCCCTTCTGTTGTGTAAGTTGGGTTGTCTTGTATAGACCTACCCATGGTCCGCAAACCATGGGATTGTATAAAAAGTAGAGTCTTAGAGAGTCTAAGGGAAGTAACTAAGGAAGAATGAATGTAATGGGTCAATAGAAGAAAGAACAAAGAAGTCTTAGAGTAGAAGAGAGGCTTTGCAACTATGTGCACAGAGGCCTAGAGTAGAGTCTGCGACTGAGTGTGCAAACCCATGTAGCTGTGTGCACAAGGAAGTCTTGCGTCTATAAGAGGAACTGAAGTATTAATAAAGATATTATTTTGGAAATATCTGTGTTTTCTTAATCTTATCCTATTATGAATGAATGAGCTATTATGCTATGATGAATGATGGGTCTATGATTTAATACTGTGTTGATGCGTGATTTTACATGATTTACATTGTCATATGAACACAAGTTATAATAACTGTTTACGCAAAGAATATCTTGTTGCATGTTAATGTTATCCAACACTTAAGCTGATTTGGGTAAATATAGAACTAAGGGTAATTACAGAGGCACGTAAGTGGTTGATTCACCTGTTTAGGGTTTGCGAAAGATAGTTGTAGACCTTCGCGGAGGTATCGAGTCTAATTAAGAGAAGTTATATCGATAAGCCCTTAGGGCTTATCGATTTGCGCAAAGGAAGGTTTAGGGCATAAAACGACATCACACTCATCTCTAGGTGTGGAAACTTGGTTCCAACATCCCCCCATACTGCTTTGAGTGAGAATTCAGTCTGTGCTTTGCGGGTTGATGCCAAGTAGTGTAGGGATTTGTTTAGCAAAATTAACTCTGAACCTGGGTCAGGACACACTAAGCCAACTTCTCTGCATGCCATTTGCAAGAGCTCCAATTTTATTGTATGGGCATGTATTTTGTTTTCAACTAATAATATAAAGGGTTACATTTCTAGATCATGTATGTTTTCTTGTTCTTGATGAAAATTTTTTAAACCATAACACTAAGATGTTATAGATCTATTGAAATTTTTATCATTTGGAATCTTACAATAGTTATTTCTAATTATTATTGGCTAGTGTAGGTTGAATCATCACTATTATTCAAGGAAAATCTCACCACCTAGAAGGACTTACTTGTTGTCCTTAATGGGCAGGTTTTCACACTTGCTAGGTGCCTCTAGTCTTGCGCCATTAATCTATTTCCTTACTTCCAAAGAATACTAGCTCTTAGCCAAGAAGAAGTTATTTTAAAGCATACTATAAGGACAATTACATATATGTGTGGAGTAAATAAATTTTATTTCTATGAAATGTAAATTATTTGGTTGATGTGACTTTTATTAAATGTATGTGGGAGTAAATAAATTTTATATCTAGGAGATGTGAATAATTTGATTTATGTGACTTTAGTTTTTTTATTAAATTTTAAATATAAATGGAAAAAAAATGAAAAATATTTAATAATTTAATAGTGTTTTAATTTGAAGTGATAATTTAGGAAAATAATTATAAAATTTAAAATCCTTTTCTCTTTGTTAAGTGCCTATGAATGGATTTTTTTTTGTAAAAATTACAAATGTTTATATACTAACAATTACCCTTAAAGGTGCAACGGTACACTGAAGGAAATAAATAATTGGGTAGATCATTTTGAAAAACTAAATTTCTAATAGAATAAACATTAGGTAAAGAATATTTGAAAAAAGTAAAAAATGAATCACTATTGTTTTTGTTGTTGTAAGGTGCCTGCTTATTAGTTGGAAGAAGATTGTTCCACCCACCATGGGATGCCTATCACTAGGATTGTATGAGGCTTTGGTCAAGCTTGTATGCCACTTGGGAAGTATAATTCCCCTATAGTGGGTTCCATTCGTCGGCCCCTCCCCATGAGGTTTGAACATGTGACTTGGCAGAGACTAAACCTAAAATTTGTTATTTTTAAATTGAAGAGTTGTATAGGTATTTAAAATCATTTTAACATAAAATATGCTTGAAAATTTTCTAATATGCCACTTTCTAACTCATTTTTATTTAGCACTCAATAACAAGATTTATAGTTTCTTTAAGTCAAAATCAATTATATTGCCCAATTATTGCTTAACATTTTCAAAGGAAGCTTTAGTTTCTCCATCATTCTAAGAGTTTTGAAAGTATTTGTAGCTCCAAGTTAATTAAGTACATTATTGGAAGGACTAACAAGTATACCTTGTACTTCAATTATCAATCAAAACCACATGTATTATGTGTGTGCCTTTTACACATGTTACCTCAAACTATTGTACTTTAAAGGCTAAGGCCAACTAATCCAACAAATTATGCTCTTTTAATGGCAACATCTTATGTTCAAATGTGGGTTCCATTGTTATTCTTAATAGAACTTCCCTAAAGGCTAGAGTATTGCAACCCGAGCTCTGATACTGATTGTAACTATCCTAGATTAACTTTGTGTTCAATCACTTTACTTTGTAAATCGAAAGATATGTCTGTAGATTCAACCTCACCCTTAATAGAGAATACACAACTATGCATGCCTGCACATATATATTTCCTAGAGGATTGATAATACACCATTATACATGCTAGAAGTAAAATATTTAAATAAACAAGCCTATGAAAACATTTCAACAATCAACAAACGTTATACAACAATAGTGTTTTTATTTAGGATATAATAATTTGGTCAAGTCTTCAACAACATTTCCAAAGAGATTATATTATCATAGAATAGGTCAAGTTTAAATAATTGATCAAGTTAATATTATAATATTTTTTAGATTTGCATTGAAGCAGGCCATCTCAAAGTTTATAAGTGTTTGGTGACTCCTTGGTAGAAACCAATTAGATGAATGGGAAGTTTAGAATGGAGAGTTTATTATTATGTGATGTTTTTTATCAGATGTAGAAAATAAAAGGATTTGTTTGGTTTTTTTCCCAATTTCCATTATTAGTTATGGGAGTGATTAGGAAATTTCCTTTTGTCTTCATAGATGACCTTGACAACTCTATAGATATTTGTGGTCAATGAGGTTGTTTTGATCAATGTTAATCTCAAAATTTACCCAATTTTGATTTCTATTTGTGGAACCATCATGTCAATGAAAATAATCATTCCTACACATTTTGGATATATTTCTTTAATACAAGAACATTGACCCAGTCACCACCCTCCACATTTGAAAAAATATTGAGTTCCGAGGATGTCCCTCAAAGCTTGGACATTCTTCATTTTTATTTTGTATAAAAAAAATATTTTCTTCAAATATAATAAAATAAAAAGAAAGACTCCATAGCTCCAAACTACTCTTTAAGTCTCTCGAATGTAGGTTTTAATCCCGTACAGAAATTACCTGAATAGGAATTCTAAAACATAGAAAATAAAAAAAGCGAGAGCATAACATATAAAACACATATACACAGAGATTTTCCCCTGGATCCCAAAACTGGGACTACCAGCTTGATTTTTCATTATGTTCCTTTCAATGTTACAATACATATTTATACATGCCGAAGCATCCAATACCATGGACCGAAAACCATCACGTCCAAAACCATGGACCGAAAACCATCACGTCCAAAGCCATGTGCGAAAATCATGCACAAAACCATAGATGGGTCCGCCCAACCTCACATAGGGTCCAAAACCAAAAAGTTTTGGGGCGCTTCCCTAGACCCCATAGAGTGGGGTTACCTGCACCCCTCAAACCCCCTGTGACTCCCCCCGCTATGTAATCGACGCAACGAAGGGGGGGCTTCACCCCCCTTCTAACCCCCCCAGTTAACTATGTGGGCTAGTCGTGGAAAGAATATAACACAACCCAACATTCTCCCACTTGTTGTTTTCTTTCCACAGGGGGCCACAACAGAGCTTAGTCATTTATCTAGCCCTGCAATGCCCATTGTTTCTATACACCAAGAGAACATCTCAGAGCTCACATATTTTTTCAATGCATCTGTAGTTTCTTCAAAGTGTCCACCTTTACCATCAACACCTTTTTGTCTTCTATCATATCCCTCATAAAGTGATACTGAACATCAATGTGCTTTGTCTTTGAATGATATGCAGGGTTCTTTGCCAAGAAAATTGCACTTTGGCTGTCACAGTCTATCCTTATAACTCCTTGAACTAAGCCCATACTTAAACACAATCTCTACAACCAAATAGATTCCTTTCTTGCATGAGTGGTTGCCATGTATTCTACCTCTATAGTTGATAGTGCCACTACAGATTGTTTCTTACTCATCCAACTGACTGCACCTCCAAATAGGTTAAACACATACCCATTTGTAGATCTTCTCTGATCCAGATCTCCAGCCCAGTCTGCATCAACAAATCCACGAATATCCAACACTCTTTCCAATCCTGGTCTTCCTCAGTAGCACAAACCATAATCACTAGTACCACGCCAATACCTGAAAACTCGCTTCACTGCTGTCCAGTGCTCCTTCCCTGGTTTTGACATAAACTTGCTCAATATTCCCACTGCATGTGCAATGTCTGGTCTAGTACAGACCAACACATACATCAAGCTACTGACTGCACTTGCATATGGAACACAGGACATGTCCTCTTCCTCTTCTTATGTCTTGGGACACTATTCAACAAATAACTTTACACGTATAGGAATAGGAACCTTCACTGGTTTACTATCTTGCATATTAAACCTCTACAATATTGTCTCGACATACTTCCTATGGTTTAGCCAGAGCTTCCTCTTTTTCCGATCTCTTTTAATTTCCATGCCCAAAATATAGTTTGCAGCACCAAGATCTTTCATGTCGAATTTGGAGGACAAATGGGTATTCAAATCCTGGATAATTTCTTTGTAATTTCCAACCAGTAACATATCATCCACATACAAGACCAGATAAATAACACGGTCACCAATTAATTTAAAATACACACAGTGATCTGCTTCGCTTCTAGTGAAGCCAAGTCTCCGTATAAATGTATGAAATTTCTGATAACACATCCTTGGTGACTGTTTTAACACATACAAAGACTTCTTTAACTTGTGTACCAGTTCTTTCTTACCCTTCACCGCAAAGCCTTCAATTTGCTTCATGTAGATTTCCTCTTCTAGATACCCATGAAGAAATGATGTCTTCACATCCATCTGTTTTACCTCAAAATCAAAAGCAGCAGCAACAAATAAAAGTAATATAATAGAAGTTACCTTGGCAACAAGAGAAAAAATATCACCAAAATCAATTCCTGGCACCTGGTTATAAAGTTTTGCCACCAACTGAGCTTTCTATTTCTCCACCTTTCCTTCTGCATTTGTTTTCTTTTTGAACACCCATTTTCTGCCAATGGGTTTCCTTCTAGCCGGCAACTCCACCAGATCCCAAGCCTCATTTTTGTGCAAATATGCCATTTCATCAACCATGGCCTCTTTCCAGAGTTTTCCATCCTCTAAATCTATTGCTTCCTTCACAGTTTTGGGATCATCATCAGTAACAGATAAAGAAAAATTTGAATAGAAAGTAGATGGACCATACCTTTCTGGTTTCCTTCTTTCCCGAACTAATCTTCTCACACCTGGATTTTGTGGCTCTTCATCTTTTGATTCCTCCTCTACTGTAGAGTCTGATTCTTCCTCCTTAAGCTCAAAATCTATCTTCTCAGGTTCCTTTGGTTGGACTTCATGTTTAATAACATATTTCATGTCTTTGAACACCACGTCTCGGCTGTACACAACCTTCCTTGCTACTAGGTTCCAAAGCTTATAACCCTTTAAAACATCCTTATACCCAATAAAGATGCACTTTTCAGATTTACTATCCAACTTGGTTCATTTCTCCTTTGGAACATGTACATATGCATCACATCCAAATACCCTCAGATGTGAAAGAGAGGGTTTCTTACCAGTCCATACCTCTTGTGGAGTCTTATCCTACAATGCTAATGAAGGTGATCTATTGACCAAGTAACATGTTGTCTCCACTGCCTCTGCCCAAAATCCCTGTCCTAACTCGGCACCACTGAGAATGCTTCTTGCCCTTTCCATCAACGTCTTGTTCATTCTTTCTGCAAATCCATTTTGCTCAGGTGTGTATGGAGTAGTCTTCTGTTGTGCTATACCACACTTCTTACAGAATTCTTCAAATTCCTTACTACAAAACTCTCCACCGTTATCTGTTCTCAACACCTTTATCTTCTTCTCTGTCTGGTTTTCCACCAGAGCCTTAAATTCTTTAAACTTGTCAAAGACTTCAGATTTCTTCTTAAGGAAATATATCCATGTATTCCTTGAGAAGTCATCTATAAATGATAAATAGTACATAGACTTACCCAGTGATGGAACCTTCACAGGTCCAAACACATCACTTTGCACAAGTTCTAATATTTGTTTCACCCTATTTCCGCCAGAGGGGAAACTCACCAATTCTGCTTCCCATATACACAATTTTCATAGAAATCAAAATCTAGAGAGCTATTACTCATAGCTTCTACCATACCTTTACCATGGAGTATTCGAAGGCCCTTCTCTCCAATATGTTCATGCCTTTGATGCCACAACATGGTCTTCTCTCCAGAGACAACTAGATTTTCTGCTCCACTTTCAAGAACCACAGATATGTTGCACCCATCAATAACAATAATACCTTGCAGCTTGTACAGAGTTCCAATCCAAACTCCCCGCATCAATGCAAGTGCTCCTCGAACCATTTTGCAGGTATCCTTTTCGAACACTGTTTTTACACCTACATCATCCAGCTTGCTTACGGAAATCATATTTCTAGCCAATGCAGGAATATGCAGAATACTCGGAAGTGTTCTAACCCTTCCACCTTGCAACTTCAACTTTACTTTTCCGTGACCAATGACTCTAGCCTTCCTATCATCCCCTAAGGAGACATCATCGCCATCATATTTCTCATACTCGTAGAACCACTCTCTATGGGGAGTGAGGTGAAAATATGCACCTAAGTCAATCAACCATGCCTCATGATCTACATGTGTACTTGAAGAAGCCAAGTACACATCCCCACCTTTATCTGAGGTGGTTTTCACCTCTGTAGAAGGAGCATCATCAGATCCCTTTCCCTTGTTACGAGCTTTAGATTTACAATCCCTTTTGTAGTGCCCTTCCTTTCCACATTTCCAACACACCACCTTTATAGGTTTTCCTAGAGATTTATATGTCCCACTCGATGACTTATTTTTTCTTTTGTTCTAGGATGTCCTCGTACAGACAAGGTATCACCATTATGGCTCTCCATATTTTTCCGTCTCATCTCCTCCGTCAGCAAAGATGAGACTATTTCATCAAACTGCAAGGCATTTGTATTGCTACCTATTGCAATAACCAGAATATCCCACGAATCTGGTAGAGAACACAACAAAATGATGCACTTATATGCATCTGAAATTTTAATATCAGCAGATAATAACTGACTTACCATAGTATTAAATGCGTTCAAATGCTCTGTCACCGAGTCTCCATTTTTCATCCTCAGGTTATGCAACTTTTTCTTCAGGAACAATTTATTCACCAGAGACTTAGATTGGTACAAATTCCCTAACTTGTCCCACAAAGCCTTCGCTGTAGCTTCCCCTGATACTTTTAACAATACTGAATCTGAGACACACAATCGTATTGTGCTCTTTACCTTCCGATCCAACTTCTTCCATTCTTCATTAGAAACTCCCGTTGGTTTAGTACCCAGATCTACCAAGATCCACTAATCTTTGTCCACTAATAGTCATCCATCTTGAGTTTCCACAACTCAAAATATGACCATTAAATTTCTCGATCTCTATCTTTCCACTCCTCACCTCCTTCTTTCACCACCAGAATCGATCTTGTAGATCTCCCACTGAATAGGGTCTAACACAAGCCCGAGCAAAACCCCTCAGCAACAAAGGCGTCCCCTTGAAGCCAAAGCATCTCTGATACCAAATGTAGGTTTTAACCCAATACATAAATTACCTACATACGAATTCTAAAACATAGAAAATAAACAATGTGAGAGCATAAGACATAAAACACATATACACAAAGATTTTCCCCTGGATCCCAAAACTGGGACTACCAGCTTGATTTTTCATTATGTTCCTTTCAATGTTACAATACATATTTATACATGCCAGAGCATCCAATACCATGGACTGAAAACCATCATGTCCAAAACCATCGACCGAAAACCATCGCGTCCAAAACCATGTGCAAAAATCATGCACAAAATGATCCGAATTGGATCCTCAAACAATTCCATGACTGTTAAAACTTAAGAATGAATGACAAACTTCAAAAGCTTGTGAACAATGAGCTATCAGGAAAGACCTCTAGATAGTGGTAGTCTGTAGCTAGCATGGGATGACGAGGACCTCGGATAAAGTGTGCTGACCGAGGCCCATGGAGACCGCGGATGAGTGCAAACTAGCAAATGGGAAATCTAGATCAGAAAACAAAGGTTGTTTCTGATGCGCGATTAGCGCAAAGTGCTAATTGCGCGTCGCTGGGTAGGACCCCTCGAGAAGGAAAATCCTTGGTGCTTGGTCGCAAGGTGAAAGCCCGAAAACTGTGGGAAAAGCTCTAAACTGAAAGGTGGGTCCTGCGCTCCAAAACCGGTGGAATATCGAAGGCATTTTGGGTGGTAAGCAGAATTGTCAAGAGACCCAGTCATGCCATTCACTGAATGATGCATGTTCAGCAGATGAGAGAGAAAACTGCTCTCATCGTGGGCTAACAATTGAACAAGTCAACCATGCTATAAGGGTGATAATCGTAGGATATGGAGGCCCCAGATCTAACACCAGAGATTGCACCCGATGGGGAAACTGGATTTGGAGGGAGAAAGAAGCTTTGACACATAAATATTTGAAGTCCGATTTGATCACTGAGCTAGCAGATGAATCATTTCACAGAGTAACCGAAGTAATGAACCGTCAAGGATGAGCTGGTGCTCAATTTGTGAAGGAACAAGTGGCCACCTCCCTGTGAGATGTTACACAGAGGTGATGACGCAGAGGGAGGGAATTCTGAGTGGACAGCAGCAGGCGATCCAAAGAGACAGAAGAGGAAGTGAACAGTCAAGGGATGGATTGGCTTTAAGCCATGGACAAATAGAGAACAGAAAAAAGAAAGAAGAAGGAGACAGTGAGACAAAAGAGAGAACAGAGAGTGAAGCAAGAAGCAGAGAAAAGAGAGCCGAGTTGACGTGTAGAGCTAAGGCAGCATCGAGCAGACAGAACCAGTCTTGAGAGGTTTAAGTAATCCCTGTGAGGATATCTGTCAGGAACTGAGTACCAAATTGGACTCATCCCATTCAGACCAGTTGAGGTCGAGACTTGGTAAGGAAGAGTCTATGCACTCTAGTGGCTTGGGGAATCCAAGAACCACCCTACTAAGCATCATGTGTTTCAGGAGACTCAGATTGAGCTCGTCATTGTAGAAACTTTGTTTAAAGACACAATAAAATAAGGCCATCACTGAAAGTTGGACCGGAAATGTAGCCTAGGAGGATTGGATGAACTCCTTATTAAATTTTGTTGTGTTCTATTTTGCTTGTTGTGTTTCTCTTACTGTTTTCTAGTGTCTGTGTATTTTGCAATCTTATCAATTCATTGTCGATAACATAGACACGCACCATCACATGAGTCTATAATACCTTCATCAATTAGTTAAATCAGATCACTCACAAGTGATTTTCAGATCAAGTGGCATCAGAGCTTTAGGCTGTTAAGGTTAGACAAGCTTGTGCTAGATTTAGTTGTTGAACGCTAACTAGATCAAAGCTAAAGTTAGGAAAAGGAGAGGTCGTCAGAACTAATCCTGAAATTGGGAGAGTCTATCCTCGGAAGACAATGTCAGAGGAAGGTTCTGTGGGGCCAGACCCTCAATTCATAGATAGTTTCCTAACCATAAGGTCCATGGTAGAGGAAATGTATAAGGATTTTAGAAAACGTAAAGATGAAGATTCATCAGGCTCCAAACAAGACAAAGGAGAAGATGAGTCTCTCCTCCATGACCACTCAAAAGGCAAAGGGAAAGAGGAAAGCTTTCTCACACCTCCTAATAGCCTTGAACATAAAAAGAAGACATATTTGATTAAACTAGATATTAAATTTGATTTACCTATATATTATGGAGAGTTGAATTGCAGAAAAGTTGGACAATTGGATTAGACAAATTGATGTTTATTGCAAAGTGCAAAGTATCAGTTCATACAAAAGCAAGATTCAACTGGCAAGCTTATGCCTTGAAGGCACTGCCTTAGTTTGGTGGGAAGGCAAGACCCAAGCTGACATAAAGAGGCATGGTAAGACTATTTCTGTTTGGAGTGAATTTGTTTCTACAATCAAAAAGCAGTTCTATCCATTGGCCTACATGCAGCAAGCCATGATGAGCTGGCAAACTCTTCGAAAATTGAAATGGCAAAGTATACAAGGTTACACCCAAGAATTTAGGAAGAGAGCATTGATTCTAGGAATCTCATTAGACTCAACTGAGACTCTGTTAAAGTACATTGGTGGTCTACATAGCTACATGAGGCACACTATCCTCATGTTTAATCCCACTAGTCTAGATGAGGTATATGTTTAAGCTACTCATCTAGAAGCTAGAGGAAAGAATGGAAATCCAGAAGTTAGGTAATCATCCCAACCCACTGCAAGCAAGAATAAGGCGAAAAGAAAATAGAAATGGAAAGCAAGGAAGGCTAACACTGCACATAAAAGCAAGGCTTCATGCACTCACTGTAAGAAAGATGGGCATGATGATGAGCACTATTGGATTCTGCATCTGGAGCTGAGACCTAAGAAGTTCGAGGGCAAGAAGAAGAAGACTATTGCAGCTATTCAGAAAGATTTGGGGTCGGACTCAGGCGATGAAGCAACCATTGCTGCCACAGGTATAAAAGGTAAGAATTCTGAAGCATCTACTAGTAATTCTGCATAATCTACTATTGATGAAGAAAATGAGAGAGAAAGACATGAGCTTTTGCATATTCGCGTTGTTTCCAAACATCAAAAGATTGATACTTTGTTTGATAGTGGCTCACAATTAAATTTAATTTCTGAAACATTTGTAAAGAAATTGGGATTACTGACTACACCTCACAAGAAACCATACCCATTAGGATGGTTAAATGATAAAGCACAACTACAAGTGACTATATAATGCAAACTCAAGTTTTCTTTTGGGTCAGCATTTGTAGATGAGGTTGAGTTAGACATAATTCCTTTGGATATATGTTGAATTGTTTTAGGAAGTCCTTACTTGTATGACAGAAAAGTTGTTCTCTATAGAGCTAAGAACAAGCATCTACTCGTTAAAGATGGAATCGAATACTTTGTAAGAGCTCATAAGCTAAAAAATAATTACACTCTCATAAACTCAGGGTAGATGAAACGAATGATAAATTCATGCAAACAATTTTTACTGATGGTTGTAAAGGAAAAGAAACCTGATAAAACCAATGTATTTGAGGGTTGTGATGCTAAACAACAAGTTGATTTAGAAAAGTTTGTTTCAGAGTATGATATCTTGTTTCAAGAACCTAAGGGTCTCCCACCCAAAAAGGAAATAGTGCATGAAATTAATTTGCAGCAAGATGCTCCATTTCCTAACATTGGAATGTACAGGTTGTCCACTTTAGAGAATGCAGAAATCAAGAAGTAGGTGTAGGAGTTGCTCGAGAAGGGGTTCATCAGACCTAGCACATCACCATGTGGGTCACCAATCTTTTTGGTGAGAAAGAAAGATGGCTCATGGAGAATGTGCATTGACTACCGAGCACTAAATAAGATAACAATAAAAAATTGTTATCCCCTTCCTTACATAGATGATCTATTAGATCAATTGAAGGAAGCTATTTATTTTTCCACGTTAGACTTGCATAGTGGATACCATCAAGTCAGATTTGCAGAACAAGATGCATGGAAGACTGCTTTCAAGACAAAGCAGGGATTTTATGAGTGGCTGGTTATGCCTTTTGGATTAACTAATTCTCTTGCTACTTTCATGAGAATAATGAATGATGTACTCAGACCTTTTCTTGATGATTTTGTTATTGTGTACCTGGACGACATTTTGATATTTAGCAAAACATGGGAAGAACACTTAAAGCATGTTAAGCAGACACTAGATGTTTTGAAAAGGGAAAAACTTTATGTTAAACTCTCAAAATGTGAATTTGGAAAAACATCTTTGAATCATTTGGGACATATAGTAGGGGGTGGTGAATTGAAGATAGATCCATCTAAGGTGGCAGTCATTGTAAACTGGCCTAAACCCAAATCTACTACAGAAGTTAGGAGCTTCTTAGGAGCAACACAATATTGGAGAAAGTTCATTTCTAACTTTTCCTTAATTGTAGGTCCCTTACATGCTTTAACAGGATTGAACAAGGTGTTTCAGTGGGGAGGCAAAAAACAAAAAGCCTTCAAAACCTTTAAAGAAAAGATTAGTACAACACCAGTACTAGCACTACCTAATCTTCAAAGACCATTTGAGATCCAAACAAATTCCAGTGACTATGCCATGGGAGCAGTGTTGGCACAGCACGGTAAACCCATTTGTTATCATTCTGAGACATTTAATTCTGCAGTAGTTAACTATCCTACATATGACAAAGAATTGTATGCACTAGTACAGAGTGTGAAAAAGTGGAAACATTACTTAATGGGCAAAGAGACAATAATACATACTGATCACCAACCACTTCAATATCTACACTCCCATACTAATTTGTATCAATCAAGACACTATAGATGGATGGTTTTTCTACAACCGTTTCATTTAGTCATCAGATATAAAAAGGGCATACACAATAAAGTTGCAGATATGTTATCTAGACTTTAAAGATGTATATGCAACTTTAAGTCAAGGAAAACAGATAGAAGAATTGGATTATCATGTAAAGGACCAACTCTTATATCATTGTGCAAAGTTATGCATTCCACAAACTAAATGAGTAAAGATAATTCGAGAAGCACACACTTCTCTAATATCAGGTCACTTTGGGGTAAGTAAAATAGTCGCATAGCTGCAAAGATTTTGTTATTGGAAAAAAATGAATGAGACAGACTCTAGATATGTAAGAGGGTGTACTATGTGTGCTAAAAGCAAGCCCAGCAATAGAAAACTAGGCTTGTACACTCCATTACCAGTTCTTTCTCATCCTTGGGAAAGTGTTTGCATGGATTTTGTTGGAGGACTACCTAAATCTAGGAAAGGTCATGATTATCTGTATGTTGTTGTGGATAGGTTCAGCAAAATGTGTATTTTGATACCTTGTACTAAACAGATTACAGCTGAACAAATTGCAGAATTGTTCTTTCAACACGTATGGGTTCATTTTGGATTACCCACTTCCATTGTATCTGATTGAGACACCAGATTTGTGGGGAAGTTTTGGTCAAGTCTGTGGGAACTGATGGACACCAAACTGAGGAAAAGCATAGCTTTCCATCCACAAACCGATGGCCATACAGAAGTAGTCAACACGATAGTGATCCAGTTACTCAGGGGATATTGCAGCAAGCATCCTAAGCTTTGGGATGAACATTTGTGTTATGTGCAGCATGCTTACAACCGAGCCAAACATTCTTCTACACAGAGATCTCCTTTTGAGACCTGTTTTGGTTTCACACCAAGGTCTCCTTTGGATTTTGTCTGTGGTAAAGACACCATAGTTGAGGGACACAGTGATGTGGACAGGGCAACTAGGTTCATTGAACAAATCCAATAGATCCACTAGGAAGTATAGGAATAGCTGGAAAAGAGCCAAGCCAAATACAAAGCAAGGCACGACAAGCATCGAATGGAGCATAGTTTCCAAGTTGGTGACCAAGTTTGGTTGTATATCAGCAAGGACAGAATGCAAGGTGAAGGTAAAAAGCTAAAGCCTATTAGGTATGGACCTTTCAAGATACTTGAGAAAATTGGTGAGAATGCTTTTCGCCTTGATCTAACAGCTTACATGCACATCTACTCTATCGTGAATGCAGATTGCTTGAGATTGTTTGAACCCTCACTAATTGAGGATCTCAAAGAGCGGAGTCAATTGCCTTCTATTGATGACCTATTACCTGAATATCTTAATGAATTGCAGGAAGACACAGTTCTGGACAGGAAGGTGAGGACGACGCACGGGGATATGTTGAGTACCTTAGAGTTGGGCTCAAGGGTTCAAAGCCGAGTAATACAAAATGGATAGAGATTGGACAAGTGAGACAACTGTACCCTCACTTAGTCGATGCTTGAAAACCAACTTTTGGTGGTCCAAAATCTTTTTCAGTGAGAAGGCCATGATCTGAATTGGATCCTCAAACAATTCCATGATTGTTAAAAATTAAGAATGAATGACAGACTTCAAAAACTTGTGAACAATGAGCTCTTAGGAAAGACCTCTGGACAGTGGCAGTTTGTAGCCAAAACAGAACGATGAGGACTTCGGTCAAAGCACGCTTACCGAGACCCATGGAGACCGCGCAGGGGTGCAAACTAGCAAATGTGAAATCCAGATCAGAAAATGGAGGCCCGCACATCGCTGGGCAAAACCCCTCTAGAAGGAAAAGCCTCGGTGCTCTGTCACAAGGGGAAAACCCGAAAACCATGTGAAAAGCGCTAAACTAAAAGGCGGGTCCTGTGCTCCAAAACTGGCAGAATATCGGAGGCATTTTGGGCGGTAAGCGGAATTATCAAGAGACCCAACGATGCCATTCACTGAATGACGTGTGCCCAGCTGATGAGAGAGAAAAACTACTCTCATCATGGGCTAACAGCCAAACAGGTCAACCACGCGATAAGAGTGATAATCGTAGGATCTAGAGTCCCCAGATCTAACAGCGGAGATTACGCCCGATGGGGAAACTAGATTTGGAGGGAGAAATAAGCTTCGACACATAAAGGTTTGAAGTTTGATTTGACTACTGAGCTGGCAATTGAATCATTTCACAGAGTAACCAAAGTAATGAACTATCGAGGATGAGCTGGTGATTAGTTCATGAAGGGACAAGTGGCCACCTCCCTGTGAGACTTTTTAGAGTGGCGATGACACGGAGGGAGGGAATTCCAAGCGGACAGTGGTAGGCGATCAGAAGAGATGGAAGAGGAAGTGAACAATTAAGGGATGGATTGGCTTTAAGCCATGAATAGACAAATAACAGAAAAAAAGGAAAGAAGAAGGAGACAATGAGACAGAAGATAGAACAGAAAGTGAAGCAAGAAGCAAAGAACAGAGAGCCAAACTGACCTGCAAAGCTAAGGCAACATCAAGTAGATAGAACCAGTCTTGAGAGGTTCATGCAATCCCTGTGAGGATATCTGTTGGGAACTAAGTACCAAATTGGACTCATCCCATTCAGACTAGTTGAGGTCGAGACTTGGTAAGGAAGAGTCTGTGCACTCTAGTGGCTTGGGGAATCCAAGAACCACCCTACTAAGCATCATCTATTTTAGGAGACTCAAATTGAGCTCCTCATTGTAAAAACTATGTTTAAAGACACAATAAAGGAAGGCCACCACTGAAAGCTGGACTGGAGATGTAGCCCAAGAGGATTGGGTGAACTCCTTATTAAATTTTGTTGTGTTTTGTTTTGCTTGTTGTTTCTCTTACTATTTTCCAGTGTCTGTGTATTTTGCAATCTTATCGATCTGTTGCCTAAGATAACATAGACACGCACTAGCACATGAGTCTGTAATACCTTCATCAATTAATTAACTGAGATCACTCACAAGTGATTTTCAGATCACAAAACCTTAGGTTGGTCCGCCCAACCTAACATAGGGTCCAAAACCAAAATTTTCACCTGCACCCCTCAAACCCCTTGTGACTCCCACCGCTATGCAATCAGCATGATGAACGGGGGGGCTCTTCTCCCCTTCTAACCCCCCCGATTAACTACGTTGTCTAGTCGTGTAAAGAATATAACACGACCCAACATCGAAAACAATATTTTCAATCCCATTGGAAAATAAAGAATAACTAAGATTGGTTACATAATAACAATGGCTAATGCATCTTCCAGAAACAAGTCCAAACATGCTTCTAATCCTTTCTTTTTGCATCAAAAGGACCAAGAAGTATAATTTGGATTTTTGATTGGAGACAACCAACCACACTTTCCTTCTATCAAAACAAATTTGCAACCTTATTAACATGAGTAACTCTCAATTCATTAGCCTTGCTCCTTGGATCTTGCATACACAAGT